>JBBGZY010000577.1:1804500-2406000 GCA_037952925.1 Lithobates clamitans
ACCTTAATGCGTAAAGCCAGAGAGAAGGGGCTTATTTTGTATAACGGTGCAAGAGTCTCATTTTTTGCGGACTTCTCTCCGGAGCTGCAGAGACGCAGGGAAGGTTTTGTGGAGGTTAAACGTACCCTTCAAAAATATGATGTCAAGTATGCCCTACTGTATCCAGCCAGGCTTCGGGTTGAGGCAATGGGGGAGGTTCTCTTCTTTGACTCCCCGGGGGGGGGTAACCCACTGGTATGAAGAAAACAAACAGAGACTGGAACCCAAGGAAAGGAGCCCAGAGTGTTAGGCTGTTCGATCAGAAGACAAGAAGATTTGGACTGAGGGAAGCAATATGAATTTGACATAGAGAGGGAGAATGATGGTGTATGGTAGATTAGGAATGGGAGAGGAGGAGGTTAATATATTTAAAATTTTGTACACGTGGATTCTAATGGTGCAAGGAGGAATATATGAGACGGTCACGAATAGAGCCCCAGGGGCTAACCTGATAAGGTGGGGGAGGGGGGGGGGTTAGGGATGGGGGGGATTGGTGGGGGGGAGGGAGAGGGGGGGGGGCGGGTGGTGGAGAGGAAGGGGGGTTGCAAAATTATTTCAAAGAGGAACTAAAATGCACTTAGTAACTGGAGGGGTAGTTAGGGGAATGGGGTGGGAGGGGGGAAGGGCGATTAAGCACACGTGTGGTAAATGCAAACACTATGAACAGGAACATGGAGAAAAGGAAAGGGGGACACTTAGAATGTTCACTAGAAAGGAAAATAATAGTAATGAAGCACAGAGGGTAATTAAGGCAACACTTTTTTTTTGTTTTTTTTTTTACTTATTTTTATCTTTCTTCTTTCTTCTTATTTTAAAGATGTAGCATACAGCTTGGTACTAATGGAGGGGTCCCCTATCAATAGGAACATGGGGAAAAAGGAAAGGGGGACACGTAGTAGGTTTATTAGAAAGGAAAATAATAGTAATGAAGCACAGAGGGTAGCTGGGGCTTTTCTCTTTTTTTTTTTTTTTTTTTTTTTTGTTGTTGTTTTCTCCTGTTCTGCTATATGTAATACACAGCTTGGTATCAAGGGTGGGGTCTCACTTTGGCTGCCCCATGGGGGTTCTTTCTTTTTGCTTTCTGGGGGGAATTATAAGGGGTAAGGGAGGTGTTAAAGCTCGGCACAAGACAGTATACCAAGTTAAAGATGCCCATTGTTGTTGGCTTTCTGGTACTAATTCATGTCTGTTGTTTGTCTAATGCAGCCTAAAGACCTTAAAATAGGCTCCTGGAACGTACGGGGGATGGGGAACCCAATTAAGAGGGCTGCCATTTTTTCACTGCTGGAGATAAGGGGGGGGGGGCTTGGTCTGCCTACAGGAGACTCACCTGACAAAGGATACGATGAAAGGTCTCCCAAGCAGAAGGTTCCAGGCCCAATATCACTCGGTGTACTCCTCCTACTCCAGGGGGGTGAGTATATTGGTAACAAGAAGTGTGATGTTCTCCTGTAGGCAGACCAGGATAGATAGTTTAGGTCGTTATGTTTTTTTATATTGTTCTATTGAAAACAAAATGTATGTTATTGCTAATATTTATATCCCCCCACCATTTAAACTGGAAGTACTGTATAGCTTAATGGAGTTTATGGTGGATAAAACAGATACCCCGGTGATAGTAGTAGGGGATTTCAATGAGGTGTTGAACAAAGAGTTGGACAGATTTCCACCGCGAGCCCAAGTAAATAGTGTAGCAGGGGGCCGGCTGGGTAGCTTCCTGGAGGAGGCAGGACTGTTGGACTTGTGGAGGGTCCGGAATCCTGGAGCAAGGCAGTACTCGTGCTTCTCGTCCTCCCACTCCACCTTCTCCAGAATTGATATGACCCTGGGGAATGCAGAGGCAGTGCCAATAATAAAGGACGTAGTATACTATCCGAGAGGGGTCTCGGATCACTCCCTGATGGTGGCTTCAGTGGGTTTAGGGGTCAGGGAGGTTAGAGGGCCCTGGAAGCTAAGTCCATATTGGTTGGAGTTAATAGGGGAGCCAAAGAAGATAATAACAAAGTTAGAAGAGTTTTTAAAATTTAATGAAGGCTCAACGACAGCAGGTGTACAATGGGACACACTGAAGGCATTCCTTAGGGGTATTTTGATCCAGGGGGTGGCAGGAGTTAAGAGGAGGGCAAGGGAGTGGGAGGAGGGAATTAGGAGGGAACTGGAGGCGGCAGAGAAGCAATTTATAGAAGGCCCTACACCAGAGAGGCAGAAACTGTGGGAGGAGAAACAGGAGGCCTATAGAACAGCAGTCCTGAAGAGGGGTGAAAATAAGCAACTCTTCCTGAAACAACGGACCTTTGGGGAAGGAGAAAGTGTGGGACGCATGCTGGCCTATTTGGTAAAAACCAACTCCTCCTCCTCGGCGATCCCGGCAATCAGGACCCCAGGTGGTGAGATATCCTCTCAGAGCCCAGAAATTACGGATACATTTGAGAGGTATTATAAAAACCTGTATAGGTCACAGGGGTTCGTTGGGGAGGAGGATATGGAGAAATTTTTTAAAGACATACAGGTCCCTGTAGTTACTGAAGAGGATAGAGAGGGTATAGATGCGCCAATTACACTAGCTGGACTACAACAAGCTGTAAATGGAATGGCAAATCAAAAATCTCCGGGGCCGGATGGTCTCCCGGTGGAGGTCTATAACCTTTGTTGTGTACAGACGCCAAGATTCTGGCAAGGGTTTTGGCTGCTAGACTTAACAAAATTATGCATAAACTCATCCACGTGGATCAAACGGGATTTATTTCCCGTAGGACCACGAGTATGAACATTAGGAGGGCATATATGAACCTCCAGACCCCGACAGAGAATATAGGTTCAAGAGCAGTGGTATCTCTGGATATAACTAAGGCCTTTGACAGTCTAGAATGGCCCTATCTCTGGCGGGTGTTGGAGGAGTTTGGCTTGGTTCCTGTCTTCAGAAAGTGGATAAAAATATTGTATAGGGGCCCAAGTGCGAAGGTTAGGGTTAATAAAGAACTGTCAGGGAAAATATGCTTAGAGAGGGGGACGAGACAGGGATGCCCCCTGTCCCCCCTGCTGTTTGCTCTCGCTATGGAGCCACTAGCAATCCATATTAGATCTAGCTCCAAGATTGAAGGCTTTGTAAGAAGAACAGGAGAGGAGAAGATTGCCCTGTATGCCGACGATGTCCTACTGTTTCTTGGAGATACGGAAGGTTCTCTTAGGCAAGTAATGGACATAATGGGAAGATTTGGCAGCGTGTCAGGACTGGTGGTGAATTGGAGGAAATCTGCACTACTGCCATTAGATAACCCCAATGGTCCGGACATGTCGGGAATTCCACAATTAAAAGTAGTCTCAAAGATTCGCTACCTGGGCATAAATATGTCAAAAGACCCCAATCAATATATTGTAGACAACCTAGTTCCACTATTGGGTAAATTTAGGGGTAAAATAGATATCTGGAGCCGGTTGCCCCTATCTGTAGCAGGAAGGGGCAACCTAATCAAGATGGTTTGGTTGCCCCAACTGCTGTATCTGCTACACAACGCGCCGGTGTGGCTGAACAAAAAGTGGTTCCAAAAGATCGACTCACTTTTCAGGGAACTGTTGTGGAGAAGGGGGAAGGCCAGGATTAGCCTTCAGAGTTTGCAGTTACCAGTTAAAGAGTGGGGGATAGCCCTCCCGCATCCGAGGTGCTATTTTCTGGCAGCACAGCTGCAGCATATTCGGGGTGGAAGTGCTGACAGAGGTTTGTTAACTCTAGAGGCACCCCATAAAATCGTAGTAGAAGCATTGGAGGCAGACTCACTAGTTGGTAGAGGCCCCACAACTAAGTTAATAACTAAAGTCTGGAAGGCAACAAAGACCTTAATGGGATATGTTGGGTTTACAGAATATGCTCCCCTCTGGCATAACAGAAACCTACAGGAGATAGTGGCTATGGGGGAATTTAAGGAATGGGCGAGGTGGGGTATAAATAGACTATCCCAGCTGTATAGAGGGAGGGTATTGAAATCTTTTGAGGACCTCCAAAAGGAATACAGTATCCCAAGACAAACATTCTTTAGGTATCTGCAAATCAGAACGGCACTGGAGGTACAATTTAGAGTAAATCCCCCAGCCTGGACAGACGCTACACTCCTCCAAAGGGTGATTAAGTCCGGGGAGATGAAGGGCTTTATCTCTGGAATATATGCGCAGCTGTGCAAGGAAACCATTGTCAGATCAGAGCATCTGGGCTGCAGGGAGGGGTGGGAAAAGGATGTGGGAAAGCTGACTGATACACAATGGAAAGAAATACTGGAGGTGGGACAGGAGGTTTCAGTTTCACCTGCACAGAGACTCTCCCACCTAATGTTGCTACATAGAGCATATTACACCCCAAAAAAATTATTCCGTTTCGGTGTAAGAACTGATGCTAAGTGCCCCAGGTGTGGGGAAGAGGGCGATCTGATACACATGGTATGGAGGTGCCCCAAGCTAGTACGTTACTGGCGGGGGTTGTGGGCTCTATTGAGGGCAAATGGGGGCTTTCCCTGGAGATAGACGTCAGATTCTGTATTCTTGGATACAGGGTATGGAGACGGGAGGAGGTAGCAGCTAAACTAGCCATTCTGAGGTGTCTCTACCAGGCCCGGAAGCTCTATATGCAGAGATGGCAAACAGTCCTTCCCCCTGCAGTGGACGAGTGGGCTAAAACAATAAATGAGGTAATATGGAAGGAGAGAGCCCTATATATTAGAAGAGGGAACCTTAAGAAGTTTGAAAAGATGTGGAACCCGTGGTTGGAAAGCCTAGGGTACCAGGAATAAAGGGAAGGTTGTGGCCCAAGGTAGGGGGTGGGTAAGGGTAGGGTGGGAGGGTTGGGGGAAGGGAAGGAAAGGGAAAGAAAAAAAGGGAAAGCTTCCGATCGCCTTAGTGTACCATATGATGTATGTCCCTTTTCTAGTGGAGTATGTCCACGCGAACATGTAGGTGTTTTAATACAATATGATGTATGTAAATTAAGAATTGTTAATAAAGATTATTTAAGAAAAAAAAAAAAAAAAAGATCATTAGCATTATCATAACACACAGGCAGCAGGCACTCTATCATAGCTCTGGCACTGTCACAGTGCGTCACATACCATGGCTATTGTGGGCACCCAACAGCCATGTTATGTGACACACTGTGACAGAGCCATAATAGAGTGCCTGCTGCCTGTGTGTTCTGATACCATCCATGCCATAATGTGCTACAGACAGTGCAATGTAGTATATTTACCCCCAAGCACACCTGTGTTGAAGGCAGCCCCACAATCTGCTTCCCCTCTGTTCCTGCCTGGACACTGTCAGCTGAGCTGAGCTGCCTCTGCCTGCCGACGCCCGCCTCACACCCTCTCGAGTGGGGAGGGGAGCCGAGCAGAGGAAGATCACTCCGCCAGGGAAGGCAAGTATATAGCCACGCAGGTGCTTGGCTGGGACTTGAGCCTAGCCACAAGAACAGGCGGAGCGGGTGCAGAATAGACATGCATCCGAAACTCAAAAAATAGGAAATAGTCCCTCCACTCCCACCAGCACATCATCAGAGAGGGGCCCAGAGAATTGAAAAAAAATACCCCCCCCCCAACTAGTAGAAGCGGCAGAGCGGGGGTATAATTCAGAAAGGCAGTTTTTTGGGGTTTTTTTTATTATGCACTGACTGTCTTCAAAATTGCCCCCTCCCCCTGCTGAGCTGAGGACACTGGGCCGGTTGGATGGATGGATTACGTTTCGGGCTAGTAAGCTTGCGCCCTTCCTGAGATCCATTGAAGCACCTCAGGAAGGGCGCAAGCTTACTAGCCCAAAATGTAATCCATCCATCCATCCATCCATATCTGAATCTACTCATATCTGAAACTGTGTAGGCAATTGTTGCCTTTGATATTGCTTGAAAGGATTATGCTTGTAAATCTCTCCTGAAGATATTGTGAAATAAAGCAAAGAAGTTTTTAAGTGCAGCAACCTCTTGGACATTTTTTCTATATACAAGGTCGGTGGGAAGACCTGATTGCTGGCACTAAATTGTAAGCAGAGTGCGGTTCTCCTCTACAAGTGAATATATATATATATATATATATATATATATATGTATATGTATATATATATATATATATATATATATATATATATATATATATATATATATATATATATATATATCTATATAATACACTTTTAGTTAAATGTACAGTGCCTAAGTGGTTAGCACTTCTGCCTAGCAGCACTAGGTCTGTTGGTTCAAATCCCAGCCATGACACTACCTGCCTGGAATTTGCATGTTCTCCCTGTGCCGGCGTGCGTTTCTTCTGGGTACTCTGGTTTCCTCCCGAGGATATGCTGGTAGGTTAATTGGTTCCTGTCTAAATTGGCCCTAGTATATATATGTATAAATGTAAGTTAGGGACCTCAGATTGTAAGCTCCTTGGGGGCAGGGACTGATGTGAATGTACAATATACGGTGTATATATATATATATATATAAGTGCTGTGCAAATTAACAGCGCAATATAAGTACCAATAATAATATACTGTCTGGTTAAAAATAAGTGTCCAATTGGGGTAGACCTAAGAGCTTTTGTGTTAGTGTTGTGCTACAAGATAAGATATTAAGTTATAGGAAGGATTGGAGAATTCAGTTCAGGTACTCCATGTCACAATAAAAGTTTGATAAAGGTCATGCAGGTAGGCTGTTAATTCGTCTATCCTGATAATCAGATTGAGTTCATTGACTCACTCTCTGACATGATGACAGGACAGTTGTTGTTTGCCAATGTCTTGGGATCAGTGCCGTTCTTGAAGAGAGGAGGAATCTTAGAAAACCTTTTTTTTTTCGTAGGATTATGGAGAGTAAGGTTACGTTTGGGGTCTCTGACCATTCCATGCCCATTATTGGATTGCATAAATGAAAAATGGTGTGCTAATAGGGTTGGGTTTAGTGGTATGTGCATCAAATGTGATATATAGTGCCCTCCACATCTCCAATAGTTATTAGACACTGAGGCAAAAAAGAAATGTGAAAAAGTGGCGAGGCAATTAATACCATGTGCTCAATACTATATATTATAGTCTCTCTCCCATGCTTATCTGGCTGTGCTAGATTTAAATGTCAGGAAAAAAGATTAGGATAGGATATCCCAGTTCCCTCTCACAGTCTTCAGTATAGTAAGTATGTTCTGGGAATATGTTAGAGAACAAGATGTTGTAGAGTTGAGAGATAGTATGTGTACACTTCATATTATTTATGCATAGGTGATCAAAGAGTTTCAGGTCCTGTGATAGTGATCCCTTGGAGCTGAGATGTGTGTGGAAGTGTCTGAATTGGAAATAGTTGAGCCACCTGCCAGGGCAGGGACAATCTGCAGGGCGCAGTTTCACAATCAGTTTAAGGCTAACAACAATTAAAGCTTGCATTGGCAAAGGCCAGGAAGGAATTCTGGGTTTCCAGGGAAAGGAATCGGTGGGCCCACATGAGATGAAATGTATGTGCAGAATGCTTGGTCCCAGGTTTCCAGCAGAGAGAGCAAAGGGGGGAAGTGAGTGGGGAGGCAGTTGACTTGCAAAAGTATTCACCCCCTTGGCATTTTTCGTGTTTTGTTGCCTCACAACCTGGAATTAACATGGATTGTTTAAGGATTTGCATCATTTAATTTACAGAACATGCCCACAACTTTGAAGATGTTTTTTTTATTGTGAAGCAAACAACAAATAGGAAAAAATAACAGAAAAATTCAATGTGCATAACTATGCACCCCTAAAGTCTATACTTTGTAGAGCCACCTTTTGGGGTCGCTTTGGATATGTCTCTATGAGCTTGCCACATTTTACCACTGGGATTTTTGCCCATTCCTCCTTGCATAACTGCTCCAGCTCCTTCAAGTTGGATGGTTTGCGCTTGTGAACAGCAATCTTTAAGTCTGACCACAGATTTTCTATTGGATTGAGGTCTGGGCTTTGACTAGGCCATTCCAACACATTTGCATATTTTCCTGCTGGAAGGTGAACCTCCGTCCTAGCCTCAAATCACAGGTTTTGCTCAAGAATATCCCTGTATTTAGCACCACCCCTCAACTCTGACCAGTTTCCCAGCCCCAACTGCTGAAAAACATCCTCACAGCCTGATGCTGCCACCATCATGTTTCACTGTGGGGATGGTGTTCTTTGGGTGATGTGTTGTGTTGGGTTTGCGTCAGACATAGCGTTTTCTTTGGCCACAAAGTAAAATTTTTGTCTCATCAGAACAGAGCACCTTCCTCCATGCATTTTGGGAGTCTCCCACATGCCTTTTCACAAACTCAAAATGTGGCATTTTGTTTTTTCCTGAAAGTAATGGCTTTTTTCTGGCCACTCTGCCATTAAACCCAACTTTGTGTAGCGTACGGCTTATTGTCATCCTATGTACAGATACTCCAGTCTCTGCTGTGGAACTCTGCAGCTTCTCCAGGGTTACCTTAGGTCTCTGTGCTGCCTCTCTGATTAATGCCCTCCTTGCTCGGTCCGTGAGTTTTGGTGAGGTATTATGCCTTAAACAGGTTGAGGATGGAGCCCAGAGGTAACAAAGTAGGTACAAGCGCAGAGTGCAAAATAAAGGTTGAGGGATCCTAATATGTAGGAATCATTTCAACTGCACCTAGAGGTCAGCTGACGTTGTATGGATGCCTGTAAAGGTAATTAAGGTTGAAAAGCATTGTCTTTGTTTGCCAGAATATAAATACCAAGTTATCTGATGTGAGAATGGGACACCAAGCAGAAGGGGAATGTGTCATATAGGAAGCATAATTCATTAAGATACGGGGAAACGTCTAGGCATTCAGATTTTTTGGCATTATAATTAAAGTTACCAAGATCACTAAAGTGCTCTAGTTCCTGAATAGGAAAGGGAAAGACATTCTTGGGTTAGAAACCTATAAAAGTAAGTCTTTCAAAATACTCAGTTTGTTAGGGGTTTTCCCAAATATTATTTCATGAATTGAGCTGTTAAAGTGGTAATAAACCCAAAAAGCAAACCTTTATTATATTGCAGTTTACCAAGTCTTCGATGTCATAGCTGCAATTAATTTTCTTTTTTAGGCTTTTTTCTTCTATTTCCATCTGGTGATCAAGCCAGAAAATCTGTTATTGTTCTTCGGAAAAAGCTGTCCTGCAGATGTAGCAGTTGGAGGGCTGAGACAAGCCATTCAACACTGACAGGGGTGCTACAATAATCAGCTTTTATTTATTTATGTAAAACCTTTATCCCAAAAGGAATAAAACGGTTAACTGCTTAAAACACTCCCCACCACCCAAACTGACAATGCTGCTGTCCAAATGTGTTTCTGTTGCTCCCTCATCCAGAGTATAGGCACCCTAATGCAGAAAGTGTGTTACTAGCGAGATCACCAGGTGAAAACAAAAGGAGAAGCCTAAAAAAAAACCAATGCAGCCATCACATCTACCGAAGGGTAGGTTGCAATATATTTTGGTTTTGGTTTTAAAACGGCTTTAAGGCATTGGCCAAATGTTCCATTGCTAAGATGTACAGATATAGGGGTGGCCCTGATGTGTCCCATTGGATATGGGTACTGAATCAAGTCCACTGAACCTAATCCTGGCAGTGGGAGGTATAAAGTGTCATTATTTTGTTCATGAAGGCAGTTGGCAAGCCTGTTTGGCTTAAAATCTGCAGACTTTTTATTAATACTTCAAAGTGAAGGGGCCTGCTTTGTAAACTTGTAATATTATAAAGGTGTACATAATAAAAATACTGTTGAGAAACACTGTCTCATTCTATATTAGTAGTATGGCTTAGATACATACTGAACATACATTCTGTATAAATGTACATCCAGAAACAGTTTGTGTTTTTTTGTTTTTGTCAAAAAAAAATTTTTCTTTGTGAATATTGCATTGTCTGTTATGAGCAGAAAACTGCACATACAGCAAATGCCTGATTTTTACTATTCTGGGAATTGTAATAATATTGCCTAATTTATAGGTCTGCCTATAGATATTCCATATGTTTAATGTATTTAAAAGGTGCTAAGATCCAGCTGTGAGCAGAGGCCTAACACTGGCTGTAGTCCAGGCTTTTGTCTGTTTTATCACTTTTTATTGATAGTGGTGGAACTTTATGACTGTTATGCTGCCAGCACTTTCAGGGTCTATATTAAAAAATACAGTATTGGTTAATTAAAGGAGAATTCCAGCAAAGCACAGTGGTTGAATTGGTGACAATCAAAAAATTATACTTTCCACATTGCTTTGTTGTAACTTTTTGCAGACTTTAAAATTATGTACTGTCCAAAGAATATTCCAGAACACTGTTGTTTTGTAATCGGTTAACCTATAGGTCTTGGATTGTATTTGATGGCCACTGGCCTGAATGTCTTAGAGTAGATGGTGCAGGGGACTGGTTCCACAGAGGGAGCACCTCATTCATCTACCCAGAGGGGTAACTGGAACCTTCAGGGCACTGGTACAAGAAACCCTGAAGGGCCCCCTTGCCCCTTGGCTGGGGCCCTTTCCATTAATCCTGGGGCTCTTTACTCCTGTCAATGGGGGGGCTTTATTCCTCAGGACAAGTCCTTCACTTTCCTCAAATCCCCCCTCCCCATCCCAGCACTTATTTCCACCACCCTCATTTCCGCCTCCCATCACAAATTCTCCTTTTCCCCAGTCTTCCCTCCCAGAATAAATCCTATTCCACCCCCAAGTCCTCCCTCCCAGCACAACCCCTTATTTCAGTACAAATCCTCCCTCACCCAATTCCCCTTTCCAAATCCCCCCAGCACACATCCTCCTTCCCCCAAATCCCCCTCCCAGCACATCTCCCCTCCCCACGTCTTGCACAAATCTTCTCCCCCAAATTCCACCTTCCAGCACAACCTCCCCTCCATCCTGGCACAAATCCCCTCTCCAATCTTCTCCAGCACAAGTCCTCCTTTCCCCAAATACCCCTCACCAGCACAAGTCTTCTACATAGATCTATCACAAATCCTTCCACTCAAAACCCCCTCCAAGTACAAACTCTTCCCCACCAAACATAAATCCTATACCCCCTTCTAGTACAAATCCATATCTCCTATCCGGTACCGGTTTGGCAGGACCTTCCCAAGACAAAATCCTGGTGTCCTGGATTTTCGGGCTGAGTCCTGGAGTCCAGGATCAGAGCAAGTTCCGGCATTTGGCTTCAGTAACTTGTCTGACAGGGTCATGCCAGAGTGGGCACCCTGGGCACTTGCCCTGCAGCTCTTATGGGGTGCCAGGAGTCCCAGACGCTGCAACTGCTGTTACTGTGCCCCCTTCCTCGGTTACTGTATCCCCCTCTTTGATTACTGTGTCCCGCTCTTTGGTTATGCTTTCCCCCTCCTCCATTACCGTGTCACTCTATTTGGTTATGCTGTCTCCCTCCTCGGTTACTCTGTCCCTTTCTTTGGTTATGCTATCTCCCTCCTCTTTATACATCCATAAACACAGACCTCAGATCACTGCGGCTCATGCAGTTCAATTTCTCACCTCTCCTTACTCTTCCTGTGTACATAAGAACATCGAAACTGAGGAGGAAACTGCTTCAGTGAATTCTTCTGTGAGGTGTGTAATCGGTAGTCGGCAGTCGGGGAGCGATTCCGGCTGCTGTGGAAGTGGACGATCGCCACGTGTGGCACACCGGGCAGCCCGCAATAGATGCAGGGCAGGTGTCCTGGGTGTCCACGCTAGTGAGCCCCTGTTGGGCAAGTAACCAGAGCTCAGTGCCAGAACTTGTTCCAACACTGGGCTTCAGTATTCAGCACAGAATGCCTAAGCCTGCTTATGCAATGCAATCTTTGGAAACCTGGTAGTTCCGCTACTGCAGTCGTTCTCAACCTTCTAGTGCCATGACCCCTTCATAAAATTTCCCAAGTTGTGGGAAAACGCACGCTACGAAAATAAAATTATTTTCGTAACGTGGGTTGTCAGCACCCAAGGCAAGACAAGTCATTTGCGCCCTTAACCCATGGACATTTAGTGCTCTCGGAGTCCTTTCCACTCGTACAGTATTAAAACCCCTTATGGTACATTTTAGGATGTACCACTCTCTCTTTGTTCTCCTTTATTTCCCTTTTATCTCTCTCTATCCTAATTTCTTGTTTTTTCCCCATCCCTCTCTCTAGCCATCTTTCTTGTTCTTTCTCTTATTCTTTCTTCCCTTTTTCATTTGTTCCTCCCCCTTTTTTCCTCTCCCTTCTCTTAATTCTTGGTGGGGGGGTGGGGAAATGGGATGATTGGCAGTGCTGCCGGGGAGTTGGGATTAGTGGCAGTGTGGGTGGGGGATGGGATCAGTGGCAGTGCTGGGGGGGTTCTGATCAGCCAACGTAGGTGCTCTTGATCAAGGTCATCTGCTGATCTGAAAACTATAGTGGGGACTTTTAATAGCAACTCTAATCACAGGTAATGTTACTCACTGTGTCTGCAGCTCTGTGGTGTCTCGCAGCAGTGACACCAATGCCGAAATCAGGAGATAGGGTCTCCTCCAGCCCCTCCCACTTCACATACCTCACCAGTCAGCTGACCTCTAGTCTCTGCCCCCCACCCATCCGGTGAACTGAATGGGCGGCTGCGAAGAGGCTGAGTGGGTGGCCACAGGCTCCAAGAACAGCCCTGCTGGGCGGCCGCGAAAAGGCTGGGAGAGCAGTGCGGGCTTCAGGAACAGCCCAGGATTCAGTGACCCCTGGCAAATCGTCATTCGACCCTCAGGTTGAGAACCACTGCGCTACTGCATCTACCCCTAGACTTAAGGAGTATTTAAACATTGCAGTGCAGGGGCCACAGTGCAAAAAGCAGTTTTTGTGTAATGCCGGGAGTGGGCCACACAGAGCCATGCCAGTTTTAAATATGACAGGAGGTGGATGGAAGAAGAGCCCCACAATGCTTTTAGTGGGGGGTGGGGGTCTCTACATGCTGACCATGTATCATTTTACACCCTAAATATGGGTTTAACCTAAAACATGGTATGAAAGATGAAGTTAGCATTTAAAAGGGTGACACGGGCAAAACAAATGGATAATAAATAAATGAATGCTGCTCTGAGATTGGTTTGTGATTTATACTTATTATTAATTTTTTTCATGATATATAGGTCTTCCTGCCTGTTCATCTCAAGCCTCATGCCCTTTTTGTGTAGCCACAGTAGTAACACACTACAGAAAATATAGGCAAGAGAGACTGCAGTGTATGATATAGATGAAGGCATTTGATTCCATTTATAGGAAAGCCAAGCATAATGCAGTAGAATAGGTTGTCAACTGTGCAACTGTGGGATCCACATGTTCATTCTGAGTTTATTTTACGCTAAAGCTGGCCATAGATGGATCAAAATGCGGCTGGTTCAGCAGGAACCAAATTAATTTCAATCCACCTATGAGCAGGTTGTACTGGAGTCGATCTATCAGACCTTATTACAACCTGCTTGTTTTTTTCTGTACGATCACTACTGCTGGCTATAGCACAGCAATGATCATCATATTCTGATGGCAGGAAAAGTTCCCACTGATAGAATACAATAGCGTAGTGGGAGGGATTGCCCCATCAACACTGGCTGTGTAGATAGGGAAAACGAGCAATTTTCTTTACTTTAACACATGGTTGAAGGAAAGAAAATTGCATAATGAATGGCCAGCCTAAGGAAGAAGTCAACTTACAGTGGGGCAAAAAAGTATTTAGTCAGCCACCGATTGTGCAAGTTCTCCCACTTCTCAATTACATTGTCTGATTTTTGAAAGAATTTATTTGCAAATTATGGTGGAAAATAAGTATTTGGTCACCTACAAAAAAGCAAGATCTCACAGACCTGTATTTTCTTTTTAAAGAGGCTCCTCTGTCCTCCACCCATTACCTGTATTAATGGCATCTGTTTGAACTTTTTATCAGTATAAAAGACACCTGTCCACAACCTCAAACAGTCACACTCCAAACTCCACTATGGTGAAGACCAAAGAGCTGTCGAAGGACACCAGAAACAAAATTGTAGACCTGCACCAGGCTGGGAAGACTGAATCTGCAATAGGCAAGCAGCTTGGTGTGAAGAAATCAACTTTGGGAGCAATGATTAGAAAATGGAAGAGATACAAGACCACTGATAATCTCCCTCAATTTGGGGCTCCACGCAAGATCTCACCCCGTGGGGTCAAAATGATCACAAGAACGGTGAGCAAAAATCCCAGAACCACATGGGGGGACCTAGTGAATGACCTGCAGAGAGCTGGGACCAACTTAACAAAGGCTACCATCAGTAACACACTACGCCGCCAGGGACTCAGATCCTGCAGTGCCAGACGTGTCCCCCTGCTTAAGCCAGTAGATGTCCGGGCCCGTCTGAGGTTTGCTATAGAGCATTTGGATGATCCAGAAGAGGATTGTCATATGGTCAGATGAAACCAAAGTAGAACTGTTTGGTAGAAACACTACTCGCCGTGTTTGGAGGAGAGAGAATGCTGAGTTGCAACCAAAGAACACCATACCTACTGTGAAGCATGGGTGGCAACATCATGCTTTGGGGCTGTTTCTCTGCAAAGGGAACAGGACGACTGATCCGTGTACATGAAAGAATGAATGGGGCCATGTATCATGAGATTTTGAGTGCAAACCTCCTCCCATCAGCAAGGGCATTGAAGATGAAACGTGGCTGGGTCTTTCAGCATGACAATGATCCCAAACACACCGCCTGGGCAACGAAGGAGTGGCTTCGTAAGAAGCATTTCAAGGTCCTGGAGTGGCCTAGCCAGTCTCCAGAGTTGAAAGTCCGTGTTGCCCAGCGACAGCCCCAAAACATCACTGCTCTAGAGGACATCTGCATGGAGGAATGGGCCAACATACCAGAAACAGTGTGTGACAACCTTGTGAAGACTTACAGAAAACGTTTGACCTCTGTCATTGCCAAAAAAGGATATATAACAAAGTATTGAGAAGAACTTTTGATATTGACAAAATACTTATTTTCCACCATAATTTGCAAATAAATTCTTTCAAAAATCAGACAATGTGATTGTCTGGATTTGTTTCCACATTTTGTCTATCATAGTTGAGGTATACCTATGATGACAATTACAGGCCTCTCTCATCTTTTTTAAGTGGGAGAACTTGCACAATTGGTGGCTGACTAAATACTTTTTTGCCCCAATGTAAATCTAAACTTTTACAGGAATTCGCAGCCATCTTCTTTGAAGCCATGAAAATATACACCGACCAGCCATAACTTTAGGGCCACCCACCTAATATTGAGGTGGTCCCCTATTTACAACCAAAACCGCCATGACCCATCGAGACATGGATGCCACTAGACCTCTGAAGGTTTGCTGTGGTATCTGGCACCAAGCCATCAGTAGCAGATCCTTTAAGTCCTGAAAGTTGTGAGGTGGGGCTTCCTTGGATCAGACTTGTTTTTCCAGCACATTTCTTAAATGCTTGATTGGACTGAGATCTGGAGAATTTGGCGGCAAGGTGCATTATTCTGCTGAAAGTGCCACTGCCATCAGGGAATGCTGTTTCCATTAAGGGGTGTACTTGGTCAGCAGCAATGTTTAGGTAGGTGGTACGCATCAAAGTAACATCCACACGAACAGCAGAACAGTTTTTCCAACAGAATATTGTCCAAAGCATTACACTGCCTCCACCAGCTTGCCTTCTTCCCATACTGCATCCTGGTGCCATCTCTTCCCCAGGTAAGCAATGCACACACACCCGGCCATCCACATGATGTAAAAAAAAAAAAAGATAGATGGGGACAGCCCACAATGGATGTCCCATAGCACTTGGCAAGCCTATGGGTGACGTCTACACACAGGCATTTCAACCATTGTCGGCGACCTCTCCACTTCTCTGAAGCCGGCCACTTTGGGATAGGCAAGTATACCCATCTTCCTTTCACAGGGTAGTTAGAATAGGAGTTGTAATAAGGGGTGGGTGCAGGTTTAAGCCTAGTTAGGAATAGCCAGGACTTTCACTTTAAATTATTATTCCTATGAAAACTTTAAAGTTACAGAGTATAGGTACATTTTTAATATATCTTAACTTAAAATCATGCAGTAACATTCGTATACAATAGTATGTATGTCTCTCGATTTGTTAAAGGGGTTGTAAACCCTCATTTTTTGTCTTTCTTTAAATAACAAACATGTCATACTTACTTACCTCCACTGTGCAGTTGGTTTTGCACAGAGTGGCCCGATCCTCCTCTTCTGGGGTTCCTCAGTGGCGCTGGTGGCTCCTCCTCTTCTCATGTGCCCCGTCGGAGAAGCGCTCTCCTTTGGGACACCCATGCGGGCGTGTTCCCATGTCCTGCTGCTGCGTCTATTGACACAGACAGCAGGACTCGGCCCCGCCCCCTGGCACCCGCATCATTGGATTGATTGACAGCAGTGGGAGCCAATGGCTGTGCCGCTATCAATCTATCCAATCAGGACACGAGACACCAGCCATAGTTGGTGTGCTCGTCCCCGGGGTGAGAAAGGCAGGGCTCAGGTAAATAAAACGGGGGCATAGAATGCATTAAGGTGGAAAACCACAAGGGTTTACAACCCCTTTAAGGTTACTTAGTTCAAAAAGCATACATATGATTTTGAAGTGCGTATAATGGAACAAAATTTCAGTCATTCCTAGTGAGGACTAGGAGGGAAAGGCAATTGGTCTTTTTAACACTTTTTAAAAGAAAAAATGTGGCCACCGGATAGCTGTGGTGAATTAAATCAATCTGATGGAACAATTAATGGCTGTGTTAAAATGAAAGAAGGAACAATTCAATAAAATCTGTTTTTATTTGCACGATTTCTGGTACTCGCAACACATTTCTGGCCTCCTTAGATGAGCAACTGTGATTGTGCATGCGTACCCAACCCCCACCACCTTTTTTTCCCCAAAGTTTTCTGTTCTTTATCTGCCATTTCTTATAGAGTCTGTTCATTCTATTCTCCTATTCTGATTTTTCCTATTTTCCTTTTACTGAAATATTGTACTCGTACACCGACCTCTGGGTGAGCCTATTGTTACATACTGTTACACTTCTTTACAGAGTACTGAAATTCTCAGTTGCTGCTCAGGCATTACCCTTCATGTTTTGTACTATGCTTATGGTTTTATTTCATTATATGTTTGTGTAACAGTTTTGAATATTATACCCTCAATCGATACTATAATTGTATTGTTTTGCTGCTGTGCGAAACTTTAAATGAAAAAAAAATGTGGCCACCAAACCAGCTAGCAAATGTACAAAATTGCCAAAAAATTCAATTTTAAAAGTCACATTGACATTAGACGTCAAACACAGATTTTTCAGGCAGTAAAAGAACAGTACATCTCAAAATTTGAAGGAGTTTTTTGTATTCGCCACATCAGCTGCAAAGTTAATTATCAAAGTTAAAGCAGTAACTTATAAGCTGTAATCAAATTTCTGATAAACCCAGATACTAAGGTGTGAACATACAGTCATGTCCATAAATATTGGGACATCGACAATTCTAATCTTTTTGGCTCTATACACCACCACAATGGATTTGAAATGAAACGAACAAGATGTGCTTTAACTACAGACTTTCAGCTTTAATTTTAGGGTATTTACATCTAAATCAGGTGAACGGTGTAGGAATTACAACAGTTTTTATATGTGCCTCCCACTTTTTAGGGGCCAAAAGTAATGGGACAATTGGTTGCTCAGCTGTTCCATGGCCAGGTGTGTGTTATTCCCTCATTATCCCATTTACAAGGAGCAGATAAAAGGTCCAGAGTTCATTTCAAGTGTGTTATTTGCATTTGGAATCTGTTGCAGTCAACTCTCAATATGAGATCCAAAGAGCTGTCACTATCAGTGAAGCAAGCCATTATTAGGCTGAAAAAACAAAACAAACCAATCAGAGAGATAGCAAAAACATTAGGTGTGGCCAAATCAACTGTTTGGAACATCCTTAAAAAGAAAGAACGCACTGGTGAGCTCAGCAACACCAAAAGACCACTGAAAACAACTATTCACCAGAGTGAATACAGAGGGTTCATCACAAGATGTAAACTATTGGTGAGCCTCAAACAGGAAGGCCAGATTGGAGTTTGCCAAACAACATCTAAAAAAGCCTTCATAGTTCTGGAACAACATCCTATGGACAGATGAGACCAAGATCAACTTGTACCAGAGTGATGGGAAGAGAAGAGTATGGAGAAGGAAGGGAACTGCTCGTGATCCAAAGCATACCACCTCATCACTGAAGCATGGTGGTGGTAGTGTCATGGCGTGGGCATGTATGGCTGCCAATGAAACTGGTTCTCTTGTATTTATTGATGATGTGACTGCTGACAAAAGAAGCAGGATGAATTCTGAAGTGTTTCAGGCAATATTATCTGCTCATATTCAGCAAAATGCTAGAGAACTCATTGGACGGCGCTTCACAGTGCAGATGGACAATGACCCGAAGCATACAGCGAAAGCAACCAAAGAGTTTTTTAAGGGAACAGATGTGCAATGTTATGCAATGGCCAAGTCAATCACCTGACCTGAATCCTGCATGCATTTCACTTGCTGAAGACAAAACTGAAGGTAAAATGCCCCATAAACAAGCAGGAACTGAAGACAGTTGCAGTAGAGGCCTGGAAGAGCATCACCAGGGAGAAAACCCAGTGTCTGGTGATGTCTATGTGTTCCAGACTTCAGGCTGTAATTGACTGCAAAGGATTTGCAACCACGTATTAAAAAGTGAAAGTTTGATGGATGATTGTTAATCTGTCCCATTACTTTTGGTCCCTTAAAAAGTGGGAGGCACATATACAAACTATTGTAATTCCTACACCGTTCACCTGATTTGGATGTAAATATCCTCAAATTAAAGCCAAATGTCTGCAGTTAAAGCACATTTTGTTCATTTAATTTCAAATCCATTGTGGTGGTGTATAGAGCCAAAAAGATTAGAATTGTGTCGATGTCCCAATATTTTTGGACCTGACTATATCTAAGGAGAAAGATACAACCATCTCCAGAGGGTCCAGTCACATGAGCAACATTTATAATACTTCCCCAATTCTAGGTGATAGCTAAGTTTGACTTTCTACATTTATACAGACAAAAGA
This sequence comes from Lithobates clamitans, assembly GCA_037952925.1. Lineage (NCBI taxonomy): Eukaryota > Metazoa > Chordata > Amphibia > Anura > Ranidae > Lithobates > Lithobates clamitans. Next base: position 1,823,584 of record JBBGZY010000577.1, read on the forward strand.
TCATGCTTTGTGTGGAGACCAAATATTTAGAAATCTGTTCCCCTGCCTTGTGGGTAATTTTCACAAAGGAAAGTATTACGCTTTATTTCTTTTAGCCATTCTCTGATTGAAGGTTGAGAGATCTATTTTCTGGTTATTAATACATTAACCACAAAAGAATTCTAACCACTGCAGTTAGTGTGGCTTTCCAGGACAGAGGTGTGTAGATATCACAGGATACAAATAGATTTGTATGCCTTTGTCCAAGTATCTCACAAGTTTGAAACATCTGCAAAGAAGAAGCAAAATGTGCACATTTGGTACGGCAAGAGTCCTCTTATAGACTAACGATGCATAAGAGTTTAGATATACAATATAATCTATGCAGAAAGAAAGTTGTGTAAAGTTGTTTGGAGATGGTGACACAAACAATAGTTATTGCAATATCTCCCCCCTCTTCCAAAATATCACTCAGATCCTTCTACCATCTTTACTTGCGCTGCAAAGAATATTTAATTAGATAGTATAAATATTAAATTTACCCTTTAGACTTGTCTGCCTTGACAAGTTTATCTATTATAAGGTTTGCATAAAGATAGAGGACTTGAATTTGGAGGGCCAAAAATATGTTGAGGGTGTGAACAGTGGAGGATGTCCCCAAAATAAGGCAAGCTGAGGGCAAAGGACACCAGTATTTCCCATAAGCTCCCTGCAGCTGTCCATTTTTACATTACTTACTTGTGGAGGTGACCATCTAATTGGAGGAGCGGAACTTTGTTTTCTCATGTCAGAAGTGTCACAATGATGGCTGGTGGAAGAATATTCAAAAATTCGCAAGAGGGGTGCAAAAAAAGAACAAATTCACAGAATGGATGAAGTAGAAGCAGGAGAATGCATGCACTACTTCTTCTAGGACACAGTTCCCTCTCAAGCAAGGAAAGCAGCTCAATAGTGACGTCACAAACTCTCACTCCAAATCTCATGAGGCCAGTAATCGGAGGAACAGTGTCTTAGATGGTCTCACTCAGTAGATATACTTTCAGGCTAAGGATACAGGAAACACAAAATGAAAAATATATAATAATTCTTGTGAGATTTCCGTGCCTCAACACTCAGAAGCAAAAAAAAAAAAAAAAAAAAAGAACAAGGTTTTCGTCACTCTTACCCCTTAGAATGTGAAAGTGTTCGCATACAAGGCTCTCGCTGAATCTACTATACCTTATCATATTATTTCATGTGGCACTTACTAGATTAACTTTAACAAAGGGCTTAGTACTAATGATATGATTTCATAAAGAATGCTATCAGAAGCACAAGCTGTGCACTGTTTGGGCTCTCTCAACTACTTGTCATTCAAGTTCCTGACTGCTTAGCTGATTTTAGTTGTATCACTTTCAGGATTTATTATATTTGAAGCATTACCTCCAGCTTCATGTACAAGCATTTATTGTTGGGATTCTTGACGTCTCAAGTGTTATCCTTGGAGGAAGACGTACAGTATACTTTTTTTTCTTTCTTTTTTTTTTTTTACAGTTTCTCATATTTTTGTATTTAGGGCAGTTAATTGCACAGGGAATTTGTAAATCAGTTGACTAGGACAGCAAAGTAACATAGAATTACAAAGATGTAAGGTATTTAATGCGTACACCTTTTCTTATATTTATGCTTTGCTGGCAACCACTGATCAACAGTGAGTCATCTGCAGGGATATGGGGCTACTGGGAGGAATTACAAGATGCTGTAATTTAATTAACATGTAGCTCTTGTTAGATAGTTGATTCACTTTGTTTGCAACTCTGTATGTAAAGCAGACCTCATTCTACCCCCAGCAGAATCGAGCACCATTTCCAAAAAACAGCCTTGTTCATATTTATATATGTATTCTTTTTTTTAATATTTACAATGTAAAAGTCTGGCTGTACAATTCAAGTGTGTGTGGTGGTGGGGGCGAGGGAGCAAGCTCACCTACAAAAAGGTTGGGAGCAGAAGTCAAGTTGCCTTCTGGGTTCCATTGTCAGGACCTGCTCACTAGCCATTCACTTCCCCTGCTAAGGTCCATTTAGTATGGAGGAGAAAAGGGGGATCTCTCATGAGTCCCTCTCTCCTATTAATGCTGGGTGTTGCTACAGTGGGGAATATAATTATTTGATCCCCTGCAGATTTTGTAAGTTTGCCACTTACGAAGAAATGAAAGGTCTATAGTTTTTATCAATGTGCGTTTTACATGATAAAGAGAGAATATGGCAATTACCCAAAACATACCGCCAAGGCAACATAGGAGTGGCTCAAGAAGAAGCACATTAAGGTCATGGAGTGGCCTAGCCAGTCTCCAGACCTTAATCCTATAGAAAATTTATGGAGGGAGCTGAAACTTTGATTTACTAAGCAACAACCAAGAAACCTTAAGGAATTAGAGAAGATCTGTAAAGAAGACTGGACCAAAATCCCTCCCTAAATGTGTGCAAACCTGGTCACTAACTACAAGAAACGTCTTACCTCTGTGCTTGTCAACAAGGGTTTCTCCACCAAGTACTAAGTCATGTTTTGCTTGGGGATCAAATAGTTATTTTACTCAGTGAACTACAACTTAATTTATAGCATTTGTTTTATGTGTTTTATCTGGCTTTTTAGTTGATATTCTGCGTCTATCAATTAAAATACACCTATGATAAAAAGTATAGACCCTTAATATTTTTGTAAGTGGGCAAACGTACAAAATCTGCAGGGGATCAAATAATTATTTTCCCCACTATATATATGTGTATGTATATATATATATATATATATATATATATGTATATATATATATATATATATGTGTGTGTATATATATATATATATACATAGATATTTATATGGTGTAAGGCTCTTCGCTTCTGCATCTACTGGCAGTGGATACTGACAGAATCTATAATATTTTGAACACTTGTTCCCTCCTTGGATATTCACTGAAGGGAGCGAATAAAAAAAAAACCAGGAGTTTCTAACAATTGTTTGTACATTAAAAGACAGTTGGCAGTCCTGCCAAGCAGAATATTTCCTGGTCCAAATAAACAGCCTGCAGCATGGTTACCAATCAATAAGCATCATCAGCTATGCCCAACTATTCTGGAAGCAGCTGAACTAGAAAGTAGTAGATTGACCTTGTCTGTGCAGAGTTTGACAGAGCTGTCAAAGACCCACATACAGACAGTATGGCAACTTGCTGACTTGACAAGTTTCACAAGCAGCATCCCAACTGGCTAAACAGACTCAGAACAGAATCATATATAGTTTTTTTCTGACTTAAAAAAAAAAAATAAAATTGAAAGAGATTTTCTTTTTAAAAGCCTTGTTACACCATAAAAGCCCTCTAATAACAGTAAGAGAAAGTGAAAGTAAACTCAACTCCACCTGGGAAACGGAGTGACAAATAGGGCCTGGCCTATCTAATTCTATAGAAAATAAATAAGTGTTTATGGTTCAAACATATATGTGACAAAATGAGACAAACTCTAACATAATAGATTTGAATGGATATTAAGCAATGTGCTAATATAGTGACTGCACTACACACAAATGTTCAAATTGAAGGAAATGATGAAATACAGTCCAATTTGGTTTGTGATCCAATACACATGTGAGAAGTTCCTGGCATTCCTGGGAACCTTGGAGTGAAAAAATGGAAGCAAACACCACCACCGTGAAAGAGGGAGGAGGCTTACCAGATATTATTGACTTGGCGGGGCATATACCACCAAAGTCAACAAGGCTTGTTTGGTTCAAACCACCCAATGGGGGATAGCAGATCCTAGAACTCTGTCAGTCGATCAGCCTTAGACGGTCATGAGATGTTAGCTGAAGGCTCCAGGAGTCTCTGGGAGCATGAAAACTTATTGTCACAGGAAGGGTATCATGTAATAGAAAAAGGGGGCTGATATAGCATGATACCGTTTAAAAAGAAGATGGTTTATTAAAAATATAAATTCAACACTCACATTTGGAAGAAATTGATACAGCATGTAAAAGCATGAGGCGATGTTAGCGGAAGGTCCACCCAACGCGTTTCGACTGCACAGTCGTCATCTGGGGTGTGGACCCCCCGGAAAACATTGCTTAAATGGAAATAGTGACCCCAGAGTTTGCTTGACACCAGAAGTGATCCCAAATGACATCACTTCCTGTCAGGAGACGTGTCATATAATAAACACAGGACGCATGCCCATCCACAGATAGGTAAATACAAAACCTAAGAGAATATAAAAAATAAGCCCGCCCCACATAGTGGGGATGGCAGAAACCAAAATTTGTAGTGCATGAACCTGTGTTAACCCTAATGCATGTAGTGCACAAACCTGTGCATGAACCCTCAAAGCATACTTTATGCTTTGAGGGTGTTTTTCTGCTAAGGGGATAGGACAACTTCACCACATCAAAGGGACGATGGACCGGGCCATGTACCGTCAAATCTTGGGTGAGAACCTCCTTCCCTCAGCCAGGGCATTGAAAATGGGTCATTGATTGGTATCCAGCATGACAATGACCCAAAACACACGGTCAAGGTAGCTCAAGAAGAAGCACATTAAGGTCCTGGAGTGACCTAGCCAGTCTCCATACCTTAATCCAATAAAAAATATGTGAAGGTTCGAGTTACCAAACGTCAGCCTCAAAATCTTAATGACTTGGAGAGGATCTGCAAAGAGGAGTGGGACAAAATCCTTCCTGAGATGTGTGCAAACCTGGTGGCCAACTACAAGAAATGTCTGACCTCTGTGATTGCCAACAAGGGTTTTGCCACCAAGTACCAAGTCATGTTTTGCGAAGGGGTCAAATACTTATTTCAATCGTTAAAATGCCAATCAATTTATATCTTTTTTGAAATGCAGTTTTCTGGATTTTTTGTTGTTGTTCTGTCTCTCACTGTTAAAATAAACCTACCATTAAAATTATAGATTGATTATTTCTTTATCAGTGGGCAAACGTACAAAATCATCAGGGGATCAAATACTTTCTTCCCTCACTGTAGAGGCTCTAGAGCAGGAGTCTCAAACTGGTGGCCCTCCAGCTGTTGCAGAACTACAATTCCCATGAGGCATTGCAAGGCTGACGGTTACAAGCCTGACTCCCATAGACAGAGGCATGATGGGACTTGTAGTTCCGCAACAGCTGGAGGGCCGCTAGTTTGACACCCCTGCTTTAGAGAGAGACAGGAAGAATGTAGTACAAGTGTTTGGGAATCCCTCTCCTGTATCCCAATCAAGGATTCCCAGGTGAATAGATTACCAATAACATAGAATAGGGTGAATCGTACACTATATGTCAGGACCAGGATCTAAATCAACAACTAATGCTGAATCCAGAAATGGCTCTTCTTGCTGAGCCACCTGAGATGCTGGACAGCTCCCCATCTGATCCTTTGACCAATCTTGCCTTGTCTCCTGTTTCTGGTGGATGTTGAACTCTTTCTTCCTTCCATGAACTTCCTGATTTAAGCCATGTCTCTGTTTGCCAGATTATTGTGCTCTCTCCAGCTGATATGGTCATTTGCGTTCCTGCAACTGTCCTTATCTGCACTACCGCTCGTTACCAACCTTTGGCTTGTTCTTTGACTTCGCTTAATCCCAACCTGCAACCACTTGTCACCGACTTTTGGTTTGTTTACGGACTATGCTTCTGCTTGATCCCTAAAAGCTACTGGACCCTGGCTTGCTCACCTCCTAATGAGATGATCCTGAGGACCCTGACCTGGTACTAACACGTAGCAAAGCTCATCTCCACCATCAGGAGCTCTGGTGAATACTGGTCAGTGCTTAGAACCACCTCAGGTGAGCCCGCATCATCCAGAAGGGTGACCTGCTTGTTTACTTATCCTGCTGGTCGGTGGGAGCCTCTCTACTGCTATAGTAGCTTTTGGCGTGTATGAGCTAGGCTGCCAATGTAAAGCTGTGTACACATGACTGTACTTTTTGACTGGACTGGTCTGACGGAACAAATCAGTCGGACAATCTGACCGTGTGTGGGCTCGAGTCCGGTCGAAAAATCCATTCGTCTGTATGCTAGTCCAATGGACAAAAAACGTTGCAAGGACAGCTACTGGCTATGAACTTCCTTTATTCTAGTCCCTTCGTACGTCATCACGTTTGAACTAACGGACTTTCGAATGGACTTTAGTGTGTGGACAAGTCCGGTCGTTCGAAAGTCCGTCGGAAAGACCGTCGGACCTTTGATGTTGAAAAGTCCGCTCGCATGTACACGGCATAAGAGTTTAATACATGCTATACTTCTGTAGGTGACTATATGTACTGGCATTATCTGTCTTAAACACTCTGATCTGCCATCATGTTTCTCCAGGGAATGGGCTTGATTACTTTTAGCTTAAGTTGGGTAATGTTGTACATTATGAGCAGTGCAGTGGTATGCCCTTTGTGGAGAACAGCTTGGGAATGTTTGTACAAACGAATGGAGCAAAATACTTTCTAGCGTGTACAAAGTACATTTTTGATTTAATATTTTAATTAGATAAACATAAAGGATGCTTTTGCAGATCTCTGCATGTGAAATATGCTTGTTGTCTGGCTGTGATCCAGATCCTCTTGCTTCAATACCTGCAACAAGCATGCAACTTTTCTCTGATTTTCCAGATCTGCATACTTGTTCATGGTTGATGTCTCAAAGTACTGAAGCCAGATTGGCAGCATGTCACTAGGCATTAGCTGATTTCAAATTTGGACAACGATGGGAGCCCCTGTATTTCTCTCATCTTGTTTTCTAATGTGAAACAGACAAACATGACTTTGATGTGTATTTTTATTAATTGTGCTATGTTACAATATATGCACCATTCATTTTCAGACAGACATTAAAAGTTGTGGTATTAATCTGTTTATGTATCTGAAACAAAAGGAATCCAGGGATGCTTGCTAGCTTTAATAGAATAAAGCTTTTGTACTGGCACATTGAAATGGAAATTCCAATCTTCTTTTGTCATAAGTCATAAGCCCAGATATTTCTTAGCATCGTTAAATATTTGTACATATAATTTCATCAGTTCACTCTGCTGTATCCTGTTTGTTTTTTATGGCTTATGCTGTCACGGCATTTGAAAATATAGTTTTACCATTTGTTTTTCTGTTTTTTTGCAGAGTACTGGGAAATCAGAACTACCAGCAGTCCTCAATCAGTTATACCCTATGATTAAGTCTTATAATGAAAGAAATTCTGATGACTATGATATAGAGGACATTCTTGTCCTTTTGGTCTATATCTACTCTGTGACCGGAGAGATCCAGCAGAATAATGAGTTGCAAGTCATGGAAAGGGAAGTAAAGAAAGTTCTCATCCAGAGTTTATGTGATGAGCCCAAGCTGAGCCCTCTGCTACAGAATATAACAGGTTAGTCAATTATATAAACATTATAAACAATATTGACAAAATAACTTTTTTTTAATGGAACTTCCATTACAGATGATGTTATATGGTATACTATCTGTGTAAAGAGCAATGGCTGTCAATATTTTGGGGGGGTGGCAAGACAACGCCAAACCCCCCCCCCCGGGAGACAGACGGGAATGCAGCGATCCCCCCCTTCCTCGCGGGAGATGGACGGGAATGAGGCAGCAATCAGAGGCCTTCTTACCTTAGGAAGGAGGCAGATCAAGCAGACATGGACTACAGCCCCTCACTCCAGGGCCATCTCTTCTCCTCCAGGCCGAACAGGAAGTGGGTCCTGACTGAGACCCGATTGGCCGGGAGTCCTAAGACTCCCTGGCCAATCGGGTCTCAGGAACTGCTTCCTGATTGGCTGGGAGGTGAATTAGGAAGACAATAGCGAATTGGCTATTGTCAAACAAGTCCACCCTTTTTAAAGCCAATTATAGCATCTAATCGTGTGCTTCAAAAAAAATAAAAAAAATAAAAAAAATAAAAAACCTCCACTGGAATCCATGCGTCTGGCACCCCCGCATATAGATTAGACGGGCCGCATGCATAGACAGGGTGGTAAAGAGGATCATAGTAAGCAACAGGTTCATGTTAGCATAAAACTTCCAAACTCCCCAACCTATTCTAAGCTAAACCCCTCTCACACAGGTACCTACCTACCCTTTTCCTACAGCTACAGTCTCTCATGTTGTTTACAGCCTTGCTGTAGAAATTCTGTTCTACGCTGCCTGCACTTGTACCTTTCTGTTGATTCAAATGAAATTATACCCTTGCAGTCAGGATTCACTCAAGTCTATAGGAAGTCAATACCCAACGAAACTTTATCTTCATCATTTCTCTCTGATCTCTCTTTTGCCTTGTGGCCTATTTTTTGCATTATAGTATGTAAATTTTACTAGAAACTCTGTGTGGCATTTTGTCACTGGATAAAACGAAGTTCTTAAAATGTCTCTGGTAGACAGAAAATATCCAGTTCATTGTATTCTGTTTATAGGTAAGACTACGTTTTTAAGTTCTTCAGGACACTTCTTCATGTTGCACATAGTAAATATAAAACTAATATATTTATATTGTCTTTACCAATGGTTGGATATTTCAATAACCATGTTTAGAAAAATGGTGGTTTAGGATGTTCATCATGTTAAACAGATTCTGACCTTAATATTGTTGATCCAGAAAGTAAAACTTCAGTGAGGAAGCTGTCAACAGTTTATACATGTTCTCATTAGCAGTCTGCTTAATTCTATGAATCCATTATTGCATTTATTCATAAAATCCACATTTCAAGTAGATCTATACTTTGCCTATGTAGCGCAAAATAATAAGTAGTTTCTTCTGATATTTATACTTCCTTTCACTCCTCTGTCACTCTACTACCCTACTGAAGCAGTAGGCCACTCTGGCACCCAGTGCAGCATCATGGGATGAAAAGGAGTCACATGCTTTCCTATACTCAGAAGTCACGGGTATTTCACATTTTTCCAGTAAACAGAGTGAAAGAGAAGGTACATGGTCAAGAGTATAAATTCATTCTAATTTTAATTTTGCTGAGGCCATGAACATTTCAATTGGCACAAAATACCAAATCCTACATTTTTTTGATTGATCCCTAGTATACTTAAAGTGTATAATGCACTTCACCTGCGCTCGCAATACTCTAAAAACAAGTAAAGTAAAGGCAGCTAGCACAGTTTGCTGGTAGTGAAGCAACTGAAAAGTAAGATATAAGTGCAGTGCTTTCACATAAAAACATAGAAAAAGTATATATGAATTCATCATTAAAAGTTCAGAGTTGAAGATCCAACAAGTGCAGTTCCACACAGAAAAGTGCTGTAAGATGTCCTCCACCAATAGCAAAGCGCTCACTGACCCTTACCCTATGTGATGGACCACTCAACATAAAGCGGCACACTTTGGGCCCCTTAGTACCAATTGAGAATCGTTTAAATGCCATGGCCTACCTGAGTATTGTTGCTGACCATGTCCAGCCCTTTATGAATAGAGTGTACCCATCTTCTAATGGCTACTTCCAGCAGGATAATGCACCATGTCACAAAGCTCACATCATCTCACCACTGGTTTCTTGAACATGGCAATGAGTTCACTGTTCTCCAATGGCCTACACCAGGGATATGCAATTTGCAGACCTCCAGCTGTTGCAGAACTACAAGTCCCATGATGGCATAGCAAGACTCTGACAGCCACAAGCATGGCACCCAGAGGCAGAGGCATGATGGGACTTGTAGTTTTGCAACAGCTGGAGGTCCTCTAATTGCATATCCCTGGCCTACACAGTCACCAGATCTGAATCCAATAGAGCACCTTTGTGATGTGGTGGAATGGAAGATTCGCATCGTGAATGTGCAGCCGACAAATCTGCAGCAACTGCGTGATGCTATCATGCCACTATGGACCAACAAGATTTCCAACACCTTGTTGAATTTATGCCACGAAGAATTAGGGCAGTTCTAAAGGCAAAAGGGGGTCCAACCCGGTATTAGCAAGGTGTACCTGGTAGTAAAGTGGCCGGTGAGTGTAAATTTGTATGATAATTTAAAACCGTTTATTGATATTAACTATTGTTACGGCATATCCCAAAGGCTGTTTTTTTTTTGTTTTTTTTTTTGTTTTGAACATGTGACCAGCAGCAGAGGACTAGGAGCTCCTCCTGCTCATGTTTCCTTGCAGACAGGCTGGGAAAGAGATGAGTAATGTGACAGCTGTATATTGATTAGGAAAAAGGTACTTAGATTATTATATTTTTTTCTAAAATAATTACAGTGCTATCATCCATATACGGAAATAAAAGGGACAATATAAACTAGAAAAGCTACAATTTCTGGGGAAATTGTGTGAAGTGTTCTTGCCTCCACCTACAGTAGTCTACAACTGGAGTGGGTGGAGTAACTGGGTGGAGTAGCTTGAGTAACTGTTGTGTGGTTGGAGTGGCTGGAGTAACTGTGAAAAGTGTTAAAAAGCTTGATATTTTGGGGGGCGTGGTCTGGAGCTACATGGAGTAGGTCGTGCAGTGTGAGAGCTCCGCTCGGGATCCATCCTTCACACCAATCCTTGGGGCTATATCCCCCGTAAACAGACACCAAACAGCCAGGAACAATCTAGAGCTGACATGTCTCCTACTAAAAGGTCCGGTGCCATCGCTAAGCTGGACAAATACCGCCATGAGGAGCGGGACCCGGGGAGTGAGGAAGATGGCTCCGACCCACTTCCTGAGGAAGAAGACCGGCCCTCAGGTGACACAGCTAGAGTGGTAGAAGCCATCGCCCTGTGCCAATCTACCCTCACCTCCAGGATTGAGGAGGTGAAGGTCGACATCTCCCTAATCAGGCAAGATGTCCAAAAGCTAAGAGAGAGGGTGTCTGAAACAGAGCGCTGGGTCGACCACGTGGAGGAGGGCCTACATCCACTCCAAGTCACCACCGTGCAACTACAGTATCAACTAAATGCGGTTCTCTCCAAGCAGGACGATATGGAAAATCGTCTCCGGAGGTGCAACCTGCGTTTTGTGGGACTTCCTGAGAGATCCAAGGGTGCCGATCCTCCCACGTATCTGGAAAACCTCCTCATTAAGACCTACGGCAGGGAAGCCTTCTCCTCCACGTTTGTGGTGGAGCGTGCTCATCGCCTTGCTGGGAGACCCCCCCAAACTTTTTTTGCCAAGTTCCTGAACTACCGCGATTGAGATACCATCCTCAGGCTGACCCGGGAAAGAGGCAATATCCCCATCGGTAATGTGACTGTAGCGGTGTTCCCAGACTTCTCCGCGGAGGTCCAGAAAAAAAGAGCCAAATTCACCGAGGTGAAAAGACAACTCCACGTGCAGCACCTGCCATATGCAATGCTCTTTCCGGCAAAGCTCCGCGTGATGAGCGATGGAAAGACGCACTTTTTTCGAGGACCCACAGACCGCTCTCTCCTGGCTGGAGCAGCACCTCGCAGCGGGCCCGCCGCGCACCTAGATCCGCCGTTCTGAGGGCAGACGCCACGCATTGCCTGGAACTGAAAGCTGCACTTCCTGCAAGATCTAAATCCTCATCGCTAACCCGGGAATCGTGAGTTAAGCACACTCTGCCTATCCCCTGCTGCTTCCCTCCTTTCTACCCTGCACTATGGCCCCGCAATTGCCCTGTCTCCTTCACACTCATCTGTCAATCTTTTGCCGCTTCCTCGCAGCATACTCAACCCATGCATCCCGGGCGGCTCGCCTGCACCTATGTTCCCCCAAGACTGGAAACCTCCCCTGCACCGTTGTGCGCACTTCAGCTTGACCGCCATTTTGACCATGTTGGTCACCCCGAGACAGTGGTATCTCTGCCACCTTCAAGTGCCATCACACTAAAGCTGTTTCCCTGGCCAGCCTCTGCCCCTGTCCCCACAGTGGTTGTCAGAGCGTTTGCAGACTGTTTGTTTTCTTTTGTTTTTTTGTACTTTTTTTCTACCTTTTGAATTCATATTGATGTACTACACGAACCATGCTGCTTTCTCTCTGAAGCTGATGCTCAGATGTATTAGCCCCCAGCATCGACCCACTAACCGTCTCACCTTGGCAAGCTTGATACACGCCCGCAGAGGCTCTACGGAGCTGATGTGGCACTCTCTAATCGACTCCTTTGACCCCCTGGGTGCTTGTTATGTACTCTTGTTATTCCAGAATATGCTTTACAATGTTCTCGTTATTATGTATTGCTTGGAGCCCACTGGGAGTCCGACTGTATCCACTAATCTCCCCATGCAACACATGGCATCCCTAAAAATCATGTCCTGGAATGTCCGGGGCCTCAGTGAAAAGGCCAAACGTAATGCGGTCCTTTCTCATCTCAAATCTCAGCGGGCAGACATTTCTATACTTGTTGAAACTCATTTGGCAGGTCAGAAGCAAATGAGTCTCAAAAAACCCTGGGTGGGGTGGCTGTATCAGGCTCCCCACACCACCAACTCCCGTGGAGTTACGATTCTCATTGCCAAAACGGTGCAATTTCAGCTCCACACACTACAGTCGGACCCCCAGGGCCGGTCATTATTTTTACATGTTACAGTCAGAGGCCTAGAGATCCTCCTCCTAGGTTTCTACATCCCCCCTCGTTCCACTTTGCGGTGTTACAGGCAGGGATAGCATTTATGGCCCAATATCCGATGATCTGGGCCGGAGATTTTAACATGGTCATTACTCCAAACCTAGACAGACTCAATCCTAACAACCCATCAACCCTCACTTCCAATATCACTAGATTTGGAAGATTCCTAGCGGAATTTACCCTCACTGACACGTGGAGATATTAACATCCAACCTTGTCACGCTTCTCCTGCTTAACACCATCTCGCTGAGCTATGTCCCGCATAGACTTCATCCTCCTCACCCCACCTCTCCTTCCCCACCTCCTAGAAACAGGCTTTGACGCTAGAGTGCTCTTTGACCACTCTCCATACTGGATCACATTGCGATTGCCGGCCCCCCTTGCGGTCCGTATCTGGAGACTGAACCCATTTTGGCTCTCCATGCTGCCTGGCCTGGACTCTGTCCAGGCGGAATGGGAACACTTTTTCCGCACAAACGAGGGCTCTGCTCTGGTCGGCACCATATGGGAAACCTTTAAACTGCATGCCCGCATGATCCTCTCTATGCGCATTAACAGACACAAGGCCTCATCTAAAATACTGATTCGCCATGTGGAGGAAAAACTGCACACATTAGAACAGGACTTCCAGACAGACCCTACACCAGCAAATGCCTCCCTTGTGCGTATGTAGGCAAGGCTTACAGATCAGTTACATATTGAGAAGGCCAAGCAGGGCATCTTCTTTACCAAACAGCGTATATTTGAACACGGCGAGCGAGCTGGCAAGCCCCTTGCCTATATGGCCCACTTGGAAAACAAACCTCCAGTAGTGGTCTCTCTCCAAACGTAATCAGGAGATGTAATTATACAGACCCTGACCTGGTGGCCGGGGAGTTCAGGGCCTTTTACTCCGACCTGTACTCCTCTGCCACAAACTACTCCCATGAGGAATTGTCGTCATTCCTACAAAACATCACCCTCCCCACACTCATTCCATCGCAGGTGGACCAACTCAAAGCACCCATAACCACCGACTGTATAGCGGAGGCACTATGGCACATCCCCCTACATCCAAGGCACCCAGCTCGGATGGGCTCCCGCTCGAGTTCTACAAACAATTCGGCGAGACCCTCATCTCTAAACTCAACAAACTCTATGCCCACATCTTCGACTCAAACACACTCCCACCATCTATGAATGAAGCCCTCATTGTCCTCATACCCAAACGAGGCAAAGATCCTCTGTTCCCCGAATCTTATAGGCTCATCTCTCTCCTCCAACTGGACGTCAAAATGCTAGCTAAAATACAAGCCCTACGCCTCAACAAAGTAATTTACAGTTTAATACACTCTGACCAGACCGGATTCATGCCAGGGAAAAATACCACCTTTAACCTCAGACGACTTCACATGAATCTCCAATCCCAGCACACAGACGTAGGCTCCAGGGTGGTGGTCAGTTTGGACGCCGCTAAGGCGTTCGATTCTGTGGAGTGGAGGTACCTGTGGGAATGTCTTCATAGATTTGTATTCGCCCCAAAGTACATTAAATGGATACAGCTACTCTACCAAGCCCCCACGGCATACATTCAGGTTAACGCCAGAATTTCCACACCGTTCCCTGCTATACGCCCTGGCTGTTGAACCTTTGGCAACGGCTCTCAGAGATCACCCAGACAGGGGCCTCCGCTGTAACCAACTGACAGAAGTTATCAGCCTATACGCGGACGACATGCTCCTTTATTTGGCTGATGCCGGCCCCTCCCTCCAAACATCTCTCCAAGTCATCACAAACTTCGGGTCTTTCTCAGGGCTACAAATAAACTGGTCCAAATCCCAAATCCTCCCAATAGACCCGGGTGCCCCCACCGCTGATCAGGCTGCACTTCCCCTGATCAGAGTCAGTAGCATCAAGTACTTGGGCATACACGCCTCCAGCTCCCTGCTCGACTATGTTACTCTTAACATCGAGCCTCTGTACGCGGTCCTGAAAACCAAAACGCAAGTGTGGTCCCATCTCCCCCTAGGGGTTATAGACCAAATAAACCTGGTCAAAATGATCTGTCTTCTGGCACGCCCCACTGTACCTCCCCACGCATATATTTAAGTCCATGGAGTCTATCCTCAACACCTTAGTTTGGGGCTCTTCGCGCCATAAACTGTCGTGGCGAGCCCTGAAATGCCGACCGAATTAGGGGGTGCCGCACTTCCTGACCTTTCCCTTTATTATTTAGCATTCCAGCTCTCCCATTTTTTTCACTTCAATAACACTGACAGGAAACGCTATTCCACCCTGGTCTGCTCGCAGGCCCTCGGCCCACTGACCCACCCATTTCAGATTTTATTCTGTGCTCCCCGCGGTTTACCACAAACCGGGAACAAAAAACATATGTTATTTCATCATTGTAGAGTCTGGCAGCTTGCCATGCTCCTGGGAGTGGCACCCTCCCCTCATTCCCACACACCCCTATGGGACAAACCCGCACATGCCTGAGCTTGCCTCAATCTCTGACCACGAAGTGTGGGTTAGTAAAGGTATTATATATCTCTCACAAGTCGTGGCCAATGGAGTGGTCAAGACCTTTCAAACCCTCAAAGACAACTTTGCACTACCCAACCACATGTTTTTTCGCTACCTTCAACTTCGCCATGCGCTAAATGCACAGTTTGGGGGCTCCTTCCCAGCCCTTGAAGTCCCACTGTTGGTTGACATTGTGCTGGGCAGAGATCCAAACAAATTAATTTCCTACATTTACATGTACCTTCTAACGCCTGCAGCCAATGCCACTGCTAACCAATTGAAAACCAGATGGGAGTCTGACTTGGGTGCAGTGTCGGGGGAGGACTGGGAGGAGGCCCTCACAAGCTGTAGAACTGTATCCCCAAAACTCTCTGACCGCCTCACTCACCATTCTCCACAGATCATACTTAACGCCTTGCCACATACGCAAATACAGACCTGAACAAGACCCTAAATGCCCTAGCTGCAGTCATCCCGACTCCTCCTTCTATCACTTGCTTTGGACATGCCCATCTATACAGGGATTCTGGACCCAGGTGGTCCAGTTCCTACATGACCGAATGGGCTCTCCGCTGTCCCTATGCCCCCGTCAATGTGTGTTGGGACTCCTCTCACTCTCTGAAGGTGAGAAGTACCTTAATACCTTTCTACAGGAAACACTGTTCCTTGCCAGATTACAAATAGCTAAGAAATGGATGAGGGGATCCCCCCCACTCTACAACAATGGATTAGAGCAGTTAATAGCACCCTCCCATATAAAAATCTACTTTACATTCACAGGGGCTGCCCCGATAAATACCACAAGGTTTGGGACCGATGGTTGGAAGACTCTTCCACCTGTAAAGCTGAGGATGAGACATAAACTTTCGTAATAATCTCACTGCCTCTACTCAAGTTCCTCAGCACTCTCCCCCACTATTCACATGCATCTACATTGCCATGCAGACCGTATCAAACAACCTCCCCTATTGAATCATATTATACTATGCTGATATGTATATCAATTGGAATGATTCGTAACTGTAGTGCCTGTTGCACTGTCTATACGCTTGTACAAATATTTCTATATGCTCAATAAAAGCTGTTTTTTGATCAAAAAAAGCTTAATATTTTAAAAAGTATAAATAGTAGTAAAAAATGTTGAAGAAGTCCCATCATTAGCTGAAAGAGCGGAACATTTTTTTCAAAAAAGATTTTTTTTTTCAAAAATGATTTTTTTTTTTTTCATGGGGTGGTGATAATGTTTTGGCTGATCATGGGGTGGTCATAATATTTTGGCTGATCATGTTGTGGTCATAATGTTTTGGCTGATAATGGGGTGGTCATAAATTATTTGGCTGATAATGAGGTGGTCATAAATTATTTGGCTGATAATGGGGTGGTCATAAATTATTTGGCTGAACATGGGGTGGTCATAATATTTTGGCTGATGGGTGGTCATAATGTTTTGGCTGATCATGGGGTGGTCATAATGTTTTGGCTGATCATGGGGGGGGTCATAATGTTTTGGCTGATCATGGGGGGGTCATAATGTTTTGGCTGATCATGGGGTGGTCATAATGTTTTGGCTGATCATGGGGTTGTCAGCTTTTGTCACCTCCCACTCTAGTTTTGAACATTTCGCCATTCATTCCTATGGGACCAATTTCGCTGCAAAAACGACGATATTTCATGAACCATTCAGCGAAACATTCCACAAAGTAGTAGCACACCAATCGGGAACAATGCGCACGTTTTGGTATATTACTGTCTATGTAGTGTAAAAGCTGTGGGAGGCGTTAGGGTGGTAAATTTGGCTATAATAAGAATTATAATATGTATATGAGATAACAGTAAGTGGTCTTGCTATGCAAGAACACTTAATTAAACAGTGTGTGTTTAGTGTCACTTTAATTATCCTTTATTACACGTTGTTTTATTTATGAAATGTGATTGACTTGGATACAATGTATAAGATTGTACTACTTGAGTTTTGAAGCTTTTTTCGGTTGCAAGATAAGGATGTTTTGATAAAAAAGCTTGTATTTAACATGATTGCAGTGTCGTTGGCCTATTGATATATTAGAATATTATTGTGGAATGTGTAGACATTTAGAAACATTATAAGGCTGGGTTCACACTGGTACGACAAACGCTCTGACATTGGGAGCTCATGTTGCATGACGTGTGAAAATCAATGTTTCCCTATGGGAGCCATCTTAACTGGTCCGACACAAGTCAGTCTGACATTGAAAATGCTCCCTGCACCACTTCAGCCCATTGATTATCACTGACATCGGATCAAAGTCAGATCAGCGCCTTAACTGACCCAACTTTGGCATGCGACTTGTGCTCTGAGGATCTTGAAGGGGAACTCCATGCCAAATTTAAAAAAAGGCATGGGTTTCCCCTGCAAGAGCATATCAGGCCCTTCGGTCTGGTATGGATTTTCATGGGGAACCGCCACACAGAAAAAACAGCATTGGGGTCCCCCCAAAATCCATACCAGATCCTTATCCGCGCACACAGCCCGGAAGGTCAGGAAAGGTAGTGGGGACGAGCGAGCCCCCCCCCTGAACGGTACCAGGCCGCATGCCCTCAACGTGGAGGGTGGGTGCTTTGGGGCAAGGGGGAAACTGTGCCCCCTACCCCAAAGCACCGTGTCCCCATGTTGATGAGGACAAGGGGCTCTTCCTGACAACCCTGGCCCCTGGCTGTTGGTTGTCGGGGTCTGCTGGCGGGGAGCTTATCGGAATCTGGGAGCCCCCTTTAACAAGGGGGCCCTCACATCCCGGCACCCCACCCTATGTGAATGAGTATGGGGTACATTGTACTCCTACCTATTCACCTAAAAAAGAAATTCAAAAATTAAACACATACACATATTTTTAAAGTAATTTATTAAGGCAGCACCGTCATCTCTTCTGATCTCTTCTCCCCTCTCCGGCTCTTCTGCCTCGCTGACGTCTTCTGCCAGTTCTTTCCCCCTCTCTGGGTCTTCTCTGCTGATGTCTTCTAGCCCCTCCGGTTCTTCTCCCTCTGTCCGCTGTCTTCTGCCTCTGCTGGGTCTTCTCCGCTATCTTCTTGCTCTTTTGCTGGGTCTTCTCCTCTGTCTTCTCCCTCTGTTCTTCCAATTTTGACTCAACGCTATCCCCCCCGCTCTAATGCTGGGTGCTTGGTGTGCCACTACTTATATTGGCATGGGGCAGGGTCATCGTGTGGCATCATCCGGAAGCCCCACCCTTTATGACGTCACTACCTGGGGCATGATGGGCAGTGACGTCTTAAGGGGCGGGCCTCCGGTGACCCTGCCCCATGCCAATATAAGTAGTGGCACCCCACGCATTAGAGTGGGGAGAGCGCAGAATCAACATCGGAAGAAGAACAGAGGGAGAAGACAGCAGAGAAGACTGGGCAAAAGAGCGAGAAGACAGCGGAGGATACCCGACAGAGGCAGAAGACATCAGTGGAGGAGGCAGAAGAGCCCGAGAGGGAAGAAGTCGAAAGAGACCCCTACTTTAAAAACCTGTGTACTGTGTTTTATTTTTGACACTTTTTTTAGGTGAATGTGTAGGGGTACAATGTACTCCATACTCATTCACATCGGGTGGGGGGCCAGGATCTGGGGGCCCCCTTGTTAAAGGGGGCTCCCAGATTCCGATAAGCCCCCCGCCCACAGACCCTGACAAACAACGGCCAGGGTTGTCGGGGAGAGGTCCTTGTCCTTATCAACATGGGGACAATGTGCTTTGGGGTGGGGGGGATGCAGGGCCCCCCTTGCCCCAAAGCACCCACCCCCCCCATGTTGAGGGCATGCGGCCTGGTACGGTTCAGGAGAGGGAGGCGCTCGCTCATCCCCTTCCCCTTAAACCTTATAATTTATATGCTAATTGTGCTGTAAACAAGTGGTAAAAAAGAGGTTATAGATATACAGTTGGCCACATGGGCAATAATGCTTTTGTTTTGGGTTCGTGATAGAAATGAGACCTGCAAATACTTTGTCTGAGGAAGGCCCTACAGTGATTCCACAGGCATTAGGTGCACTCAGTGGGACTTAAAACAGAATGAATCTTCCAACTTAGTTTAATCCAAGTCAACATTTCATTGGGGCTGGCTTGTAACCAGTAAGCCATAGTACCCAATTAGCTTCTATTTTTATATCTTTAGTTTGTTCAGTTAGGCTTTGAAAATAAACGATAGAAGCTTACTGGTTGCCATGCACAGCTGCTCTAGATTCTGTCTGTTCCAGTTTGGATCAATTCTCTTCATAGTCCTTGTTTTACAAAAAAAACCTTTAATACATTTAATAGATAAGAATGAGATTTCCAAAAACACGCCCTATTGGAAATCCAATTTCAGGTACCTCTTAGCTGCTGCATGTTGAGAAGCTGGGGTACCCACTACTTAGCAAATCACATGTGTTACCAGCTTGGCTAAAATTACATCATCATAGTTATTTGTTTTTGCGCGAGCATCACGCAGCAAATTAAGTGAGAGTACACATTGACTGTTTGACCTGGATCGTAGGTGCAGTTATGTGATCGCATGTATGCATTACTTTTATAAATTTGTCCCACTAAATTCTGTAAACAAAGGTGAAATCAGAAATCCCCAAGATTAAGCTCAGGGGGTGGGTTGAGCAAAACATGTTGGGGGCGTGGCCTGGCGGGAGCCCAGCCTGAGGTTGTCTCTTCCATCACACACATGGATGTGTGGCATCTGGGATTCCTTCTCTCCTCTCTTCAGTGAAATCAGAAATAGCTGTATATGTAAATTCACTTTTTCAGTGTCTTGAAAAAGTATTCACACCCCTTGAAATTTTCCACATTTTGTCATGTTACAACCAAAAATGTAAATGTATTTTATTGGGATTTTATGTGATAGACCAACACAAAGTGGCACATAATTGTGAAGTGAAAGGAAAATGATAAATGGCTTTCCAAATTTTTTATAAATAAATATTTGACAAGTGTGGCGTGCATTTGTAGAGCCACCTTTCGCTGCAATTAGAGCTGCAAGTAATTTTTGGGTATGTCTCTACTAGCTTTGAACATCTGGAGCAGTGGTTCCCAACTCCAGTCCTCAGGACCCACTAACAGGCCAGGTTTGCAAGATAACTGAAATACATCACAGGCGATATCATTTGCTGCTCAGTGATTGCAGTATTCTAGTCTGCATCTCCCCAAGGTAATACTTAAATTCTGGCCTGTTAGTGGGTCCTGAGGACCGGAGTTGAGAACCACTGATCTAGAAAGTGAAATGTTTGCTCATTCTTCTTTGCAAAATAGCTCAAGCTCTGTCAGATTGGATGGAGAGTGTATGTGAACAGCAATTTTCAAGTCTTGCTACAGATTCTCAATTGGATTTAGGTCTGGACTTTGACTGGGCCATTCTAACATATGACTATGCTTTGATCTAAACCAGGGGTCCCCAAACTTTCTTAACAAAGGGCCAGTTTACTGTCCTTAAGACTTTAGGGGGGCTGGACTGTGGCCAGTGGTACTTTTTCAAGGCACTGTAATTAGGTCTCTTCTAAGACACTTTTTGTAGAGTTTATTTAATCCTTTGGGTCCTTATTTTTAAACAAGGTTTTCCTATTTCTGTGTTCTGCTTTCTCTCTTTTTTTCCCCCCCTGAGCCAGTTTGCCGCTCCTAAATTGGTGATCAGTAACTGTCAGCTGATTGCAGGAAGCCAATAGAATATTGCCCATCGTTGTCCTTCTGGTTATATCGGTTCACTGCTCTCTTACAATACTCAAGAGATTTTGCAAACATTGTTTCCTGACACGTCATTTATTATAAGTTGCCTGCTTTACCTTTCTTAAACATCATTTCATTCTTATTTTTTTTTTTAGTGAATGGAGATTCATACTATGCAAAATTTATTTTCTATAATATATTGTGAAAGTTTTACTTCTTCCAGAACTTTGATGCATTACGTCAACCACTCACTGATGTGCTTGATGGGTTTTAAACACAACGATCCTTGCTTAAGTTGATACATGTCTTTTTGACGCATCTGGAGTTTTACTTAAACCCTCTTAAAATTAATACAATCTCTCTTGCCTGGTGATTCTCAAGGGTAGAGTTTAGGCTCAAGCTGTGGATTTATTTCTTTTGTTTCTCTTTCTTCAAAAAATAAATTGTAAAACAATTCTTTACCTGTAATCATAACCTCTACATTTCCTGCAAGCAGATTTAAAGGGCCAGTAACAAACTCGTTTTAACTTTTAATGGACAAAGAGTGCAGTTCTATAAAGTGCTGTGGTCAAGTTATAAAAAGAGAATGAAAGGATTTATACATTATGCTTCTAGAGCTGCTTAGTTGCTGTTCTTTGTATGATTTGGGGTGGCTATAATTAACCCCATCCTGCCTATTTTGTTGTTTGGGTAAAAACATACCTGTTTAGGAATATTCTAGAACACGGTTACCAGTGCTTAGCTTGCTATTTCAGCTGGACATTTTACAGAGTGTAAAGGGGCCCATCTTTCCTTCTGCTCAGTGACAGCACAAGAGGAGGGTTGTCTATGTGCATGAGCCACCTCTGTTTTGGTGAAGTCATAAATGAAACAGAGGTGGGCTGTAGAACTACGTATAGAACATAGGTTCTCAACCTTTATATGACCAGGGCCCAGTAAATACTAAAAAAAACTTCCAAGCCCCATCAATAAAATTTTCAAGGAGCTTTCATGCCACAAAAGTACAAAACAATGTTTATACCTATAGAATAATAATATGGAAATGCAAAATATGTATATACACTCATCGGCCACTTTATTTGATACACCTTGCTAGAACCGTGTTGGACCCCCTTTTGCCTTCGGAACTGCCTTAATTCTTCATGGCATAGATTCAACAAGGTGTTAGGAAGATTCCTCAGAGATTTTGGTCCATATCGACATGATAGCATCACACAGTTTTTGCAGATTTGACAGCTACACATCTATTAATCGAATCTCCCGTTCCACCGCATCTCAAAAGTGCTCTATTGGATTCAGATCTGGTGATTGTGGAGGCCATTGGTGTACAGTAAACTCATTGTCATGTTCATGAAACCAGTTTGAGATGATTTGGCGTTTAAACGATTCTCAATGGGTACTAAGAGGCCCGAAGTGTGCCAAGAAAATATCCCCTACACCATTACACCACCACCACCAGCCTGAACCGTTGATACAAGGCAGGATGGATCCATGCTTTCATGTTGTTTATGTCACAGCTGAAATTGAGACTCATCGAACCAGGCAATGTTTTTCCAATCTTCTGTTGTCCAATTTTGGTGAGCCTGTGCGAATTGTAGCCTCAGTTTCCTATACTTATCTGCCAGGAGTGGCACCCAGTGTGGTCTTCTGCTGCTGTCGCACGTCTGCTTCAAGGTTCAATGTGTTGTGCGTTCAGACATGCTATTCTGCATACCTTGGTTGTAACAAGTGGTTATTTGAGTTACTGTTGCCTTTCTATCATTTCGACCAAGTCTGCCCAATCTCCTCTCACATCAACAAGGCATTTTTGTTCACACAATCAACGCTTACTGGATACTTTCTCTTTTTCAGGCCATTCTCTGTAAACCCTAGAGATGGTTGCGCATGAAAATCCCAGTGGATCAGCAGTTTTTGAAATACTCAGACCAGTCTGTCTGGCACCAACAACCATGCCACATTCAAAGTCACTTATATCCCCTTTCTTCCCCATTCTGATGCTTGGTTTGAACTTCAGCAAATGGTCTTCACCACGTTTAGATGCCTAAATGCATTGAGTTACTACCATGTGATTGGCTGATTAGCAATTTGTATTACCAAGCAATTGAACAGATGTACCTTATAAAGTGGCCGATGAGTGTATATGGCTTCATTTGTCTCCTCATCTAGCTATCGAACTTATCACTTGTCATTTGCTGCCAGCAACAGTATTTGAAGTGTGACATGGGCCTAAAATTACACCACAACTGCATTTTACGTAACACAACACATTTTTTACAAGTAAAAATATTTCTAAATTAGGTAATCAGACTATAACCCAATAGCATCCGAACCCTTCAATATCATTATCCAACAATTCCCAATTCTCGCAAGAGTACTAAAATTTGAATCCCTTGCAACTCAGCAAGTTGTAATTCACTTTAGAAGGCTTACCTCTTACTTTGCATAGTCACTGCTGAGTAGCACCATACATTATCTTTCGCCAGTAATCCCCAACCTTTACACCTACAGCATGTATTCAATCCCAGCAAATTGTAATTAACAGCAGCCCGCCTGCCCCTTCTTCAGAGCTTCAGCTATTATTCTATAACTTGCTAGCTGCAGCTACCATCTTGCTGCAGTGAGAGGAGGTCATTTACATAGCACTGCAGCTCTTCTCACGTTGCATTCTCCATCCTGCACAGCATTAAAACAGCACCAACTAGAGAGACTGCGCAGAGAGCTGGTATAAATCGGTAGCTGTCAAGCTGCAGTCCAGTAAGGGGAAACCAGTCAGTGCAGGCACACAGAAACAAAAACTGCCAGGTCTGCAAAGACTCATAAAACAGTGTGACAGCTATCAAGCCGTGGCCTGGCAGGAGGGAGGCTGTGGACCAGTGGTTGAGAAACAGTACTATAGAGGATGGGCAGATATCTCCCTGCCTGTGGTCCTCATTCAGACATATGGTTGTTTAAACCCAGCCTTGGTTTTCCCATAGACTGCATTGCCTTTTCCTTCTGCCCTCATAATTGTGTAACACACAATCTCATTGTCAACAGTAAGACTACATAATGTGATCACAGTGACTGACGGAATGGAGAGCTTTGTAAATAGTGATAAATGGAGCACTAATAAAATACTTTTTTTTTTTTTTTTTTTTGTAGTTGGTTATATAGTCCATTTATTATGCCCACAAAAATAGACCCTTGACTTCTCAAGAACAAATATCAAAATAACAGCACTAGCAATGCAAATGTATTTAGTGAGGTTTGTTAGAGAAACCAGACATATTTTTATGTTTAAGCTCCTTATACTGTGTTAGCAAAATGATCATTATCTGCTTATTACTGTTTAGCATGACCTGCCTGACAAGGGATTTACACAGAATGGCCACCAAGCCTGCTGTATATGTTATTAAAGCCTTTTGCCCTTAAGAGGTCATTAGCTCCACAATCAGGCATTGTTCCCTTTTCAGTAGCTTTCTAATACCAGGCTGAGTTATGTTATAGAGGTCATATATATTCCACCTGTGTCATTAGAGCTTCCATTATTTTGTTAAAGAAAATGTGGGTGAAGATTTAAATTTCTCCTATTCAACCCAGTTATATAATTATTGGTATCCCTAAATTCTATTCTAATTTACTGGAGGATGCTACAATACTATGGAGTCACTGCAATGATAGGTGACAGCTATTATCCGGGCTAATAGCAGTTCAACTTAGTATTGAATAACACTTTGTTTTTCTAGCCATTGACCTTTCATCCCATGAAAAGTAGCGATGTTGTCAATGTATGTATAGCAATGCTTTAATATTAACAGGGCCCAAGAGTTCTCTGTATTGAATAATAGAATGTACTGATAAGCACAAACGTATACCGTTCACCACTGATAGTTTCAGCATTGAGATATGATGGTTGTCTTCCCTGCTGTTGCAGATATTACTGTTTTCTGTCTCAGAATAAATAGAGTAGTCGGCCTCCAGCCCTTAAAATTATTTTGTTTATTGGACTTTAACAGTTGTAGAATACTTCTTACTATGTCCTGCTAGTGTCGAAATAGTAGCGTAATAGCAGTGACAGAGGTTGGGGCCAATGACGTGGCAGTGTACCCAGGAACATACCAGGTTTTACCTAAAAATCCTCTAAGCCCCTTTTAAGAGTTGAAGTTTGCATGTCTTAAGAAGTTGCTCAGTGTTTGATGAGTTCACAGTTTGCATTTTGAATAGTCAGAAAAAGCCTTTGTTTCTTTTTTTTTTACATTTTGCTATTCCCTGTTTTCATTCCAAAGTAAATGTGTTTTGTGGATTTTGAGGACAAGTCAAAGTACAAGGAAACTGCATGAAACCACATATTTATGTGAGACAGCAATACCTCATTCCTTCTTTTATTTTTAATATAACATCAGCTATCTAGCACATTGCCTGTTAAGTTTTAATCTCAGAGGCACTGAAAAGGAGAACCTTGCCTAGTTTCCCTATAGAGAACTCAGCCTTTGTTTATCCAGTCTTAACTACATGTACATTGGATAGACAGTATATACAGTGCAGTTTGTGGTTTCATAAAATGTTTTCACATAACTTTCTATTAAACTAAGCATGGTATAGTGACCTTGTAAATCTCATTTTCATTAAAGACTGGAGACTTGACTTTGAATCTATTGCTGGCTTTTTTGGCCTTGTGCCGACATCTGCCCCCCTATTAACTATACTAATAGCTCACGGTAACATTATCCTTTGCAGTAGACACTTCTCCCATCTGTCATTCATGAGATTTAACATAAAGTATGTTTCATGAGGTTCTTGTGAGTCATGTCAAGTGCTGTTAGAAACAGTATGCATATAGACGCCTTTACCATCCAAAGCTTGGGTCAGG
This sequence comes from Lithobates clamitans, assembly GCA_037952925.1. Lineage (NCBI taxonomy): Eukaryota > Metazoa > Chordata > Amphibia > Anura > Ranidae > Lithobates > Lithobates clamitans. The sequence goes on from JBBGZY010000577.1 coordinate 1,849,104, forward strand.
AGGTGGCCATGCTGGACAAGGGATATGATTCTGAACTACAAAATTATTTGGAAAACTTTTTTATTCTATGTGACATGCACATCTCCAGTTCACTACATGTTGAATGAGCTCCCTGTAGTTCCACTAGGGACCTTTGGGTTTTCACTACTGAATTTCTGTAGCAGTCAAGCAGAGTTTTTCAGCCTTGTACATTACTATCACTGATGTTAGTATCTTGAGTCACCCAATGTAAGGCCTGTACAGACAAGTACAATGATGTGTATATAGACCTACCCAAGAGGTGCAATGTCTCTAGAATTTAACATTTCATCAAAGAAGGCTCTACTAAAATGGAAAAACTTTTGAGATTCTAGACCCCTTGGTTATGTTACTCCTATCTTGGGAAAATTATTTTGTCTATCCTTTTGTTCTGGCCTTTCCGCATCGATCTTCCCAATTGCTCCTATTCCTCCTACCACCACCCCCACACATTTTTCCTGTCCTAGTTCTGCCTCTTAAAATTAGAACTACAGTGGAACCTCGGATTGTGAGTAACACAGTTAACGAGCGTTTCGCAATACAAGCTTTTTTTAGAAACAAATCCTGACTCGATTTGCGAGCGCAGTCTCGCAAACGAGTAGGATTCAAGGCACTGGGGTGTGCAGTACCGCATTTGGCCAGAGGTGCAGGGGGGTGCCAGTGACACTCGGAGATGCTCAGAGACACTCCATTCCTGAGTGTCTCCGGCACCCCCGCACCTCTTGCCACATGGGGTACTGCAAACGCCGGCGCCCCCGCCCCTCTGGCCACATACAGTAGTGCATACACCAGCAGCCACTGTGGAAGGAATTAGCTGAGTTTACATTGATTCCTATGGGTAAACTTGCTTTGATATACAGTACTTTGGATTACAAGCATGCTTCTGGAATGGATTATGCTCGTAATCCAAGGCACTACTGTATAGGCAAAACGTTTTCTTTTTCATTTTGGATAGAGCAAGGGAGGGTTACAACTCCTGTAATATGTTTTTTCACCATCTCTGTTCATTTGCGGATATTTCCCTTCACTTCCTGTCCCATAGCCAAACAGGGAGTGAGAGGAAATCCCTGCAAATTAAGGGAATTCTTTGGGGATCCCCAGGTCACCAGAACTAGGGACCCCGTTGGAAGATTTCCCTTCTATTATTTTTCTGGGGACAACCCAAAATGTTCTTTTACTTTAACTTTTAATGATAATGGTAAACAGGATAAAAAGAGAGGGTAAATCTCTGTAACGGGGCACAAACAGCAGTAAAAACTGACAATTGTTCTAATCTTTTTTCACTCTATCCAAAGCTAAAAAAAAAAGTTTTGCCTTTAGTTATACTTTAAACTCTACATTTTTTTCTTTTGTTTCCTCTGCTTTTTTTTTGCATGTTGTCTAAAATTTCTGTTTTAATTTTTATTTATTATTTTACTGGTATAATTTCTTCTGGACTCCCTTTCCAGACCTTCCCAGTGTCTGATTTACCGGTAGTTTAAAAAAGAAATGTTGTCACATTTACATTTTGACGCTGGAAATCAAGGTATCAAAATGTATTTTTAATTGTTCATCCCTTTAAACAACCATTATCTGCTAGATGTTACTCATTTCATGTTATACTATATTTCATGCTCTGTTTATTCCTACCACTGCCATTATATGAAAACCTCAGCACTGGATGAATCCTTTGAATATATGGAGATTTTTTTTATTGTTAGATCTATCTGCCATTGACAGTGCTATACCAGTGATATGTGGTTAATCTAGAATCTCCTTACTGAGATCATGAAGATGTTTGAATAAAACTGATGGGTAGTCAGCCTCAGCCATACATGTCAATAAATATTAAAGGAAAACTATGATGGTTGTGGATGAATGTTATATATATATATATATATATATATATATATATATATATATATTATATATATTTTTTTTTTTTAAGTACAACTAAAGGTAAAGGTAAGTTTTGGATAGAGTGGGGAGGGATTACAGAACCTGTTGTGTTTTTACTGCTGTCTGCGCCCATGTGAGATTCACCTTCTCTACTTGTTCTGTTTACTGTTATCACTGAGAGTGAAAGTGAAAGAAAATCCCAAATTACGAGTTGTCGCCAGAACAGGAATGAAAGTGAAATCTTACAACAAGAACACAAGTTTTGATGACCTTGGTAACAACCAGGGATTTTCTAACTTTGGAGGGACTTCCTCTCATTTCCTGTTTTGGCTATGAGACAGTAAGTGAAGAGAAATCTCCCTAATGGCACACAAATGGCAACAAAATGACAGGTTAACCCTCCCTTACTCTATTCAACATGAAAAAAAAAGTTCTTTAGGTTTATACATTTTAAAATTGATGTTTTTATATATATATATATATATACACACACACAGTGCCTTGCAAAAGTATTTACCCCCGTGGCATTTTTCGTGTTTTGTTGCCTCACAACCTGGAATTAACATGGATTGTTTGAGAACTTGCTTTATTTAATTTAAAGAACATGCCCACAACTTTGAAGATGTTTTTTTTTTCTTGTGAAGCAAACAACAAATAGGACAAAATAACAGAAAGTCAATGTGCATAACTATTCACACCCCTAAAGTCAATACTTTGTAGAGCCACTTTTTGCAACTATCACAGCTCCAAGTCGCTTTGGATAAGTCTGTATGTATTGCTACATCTTACCACTTGGATTTTTGCCCATTCCTCCTTGCAAAACTGCTCCAGCTCCTTCAAGTTGGATGGTTTGCACTTGTGAACAGCAATCTTTAAGTCTGACCACAGATTTTCTATTGGATTGAGGTCTGGGCTTTGACTAGGCCATTCCAACACATTTGCATGTTTCCCCCTTAAACCACTCAAGTGTTGCTTTAGCAGTGTGTTTGGGGTCATTGTCCTGCTGGAATGTGAACCTCCGTCCTAGCCTCAAATCACACACAGAGTGGTACAGGTTTTGCTCAAGAATATCCCTGTATTTAGCACCATCCATCTTTCCCTCAACTCTGACCAGTTTCCCAGTCCCGACTGCTGAAAAACATCCCCACAGCATGATGCTGCTACCACCATGTTTCACTGTGGGGATGGTGTTCTTTGGGTGATGTGATGTGTTGGGTTTGCGCCAGATACAGCGTTTTCTTTGATGGCCTAAAAGTTCAATTTTAGTCTCATCAGACCAGAGCACTTTCCTCCATACATTTTGGGAGTCTCCCACATGCCTTTTCGCAAACTGAAAACGTGCCATTTTGTTTTTTGCTGAAAGTAATGGCTTTCTTCTGGCCACTCTGCCATAAAGCCCAACTGGAGCGTACGGCTTATTGTCGTCCTATGTACAGATACTCCAGTCTCTGCTGTGGAACTCTGCAGCTCCTCCAGGGTTGCCTTAGGTCTCTGTGCTGCCTCTCTGATAAATGCCCTCCTTGCCCGGTACGTGAGTTTTGGTGTGCGGCCGTCTCTTGACAGGTTTGCTGTTGTGCCATTTGGTTATGATAGATTTGAGATTGCTCCTAGGGATTATCAAAGATTTGGATATTTTTTTATAACCTAACCCTGACTTGTACTTCCCAAGAACATTGTCCCTTACTTGTTTGGAGAGTTCCTTGGTCTTCATGGCAGTGTTTGGTTAGTGGTGCCTCTTGCTTAGGTGATGCAGCCTCTGGGGCCTTTCAAAAAGGTGTGTATATGCAATGACAGATCATGTGACACTTAGATTGCACACAGGTGGACATCATTTCACCAATTATGTGACTTCTGAAGGTAATTGGTTGCACCAGAGCTTTTTATGGGTTTCATAACAAAGGGGGTGAATACATACGCACATGCCAATTATCAGTTTTTTATTTCTGAAAAGTAGTTTTATGTATATATTTTTCTAATTTTACTTCACCAACTTAGACTATTGTGTTCTGATCCATCACATATAATTCAAATTAAAAAAAACATTGAACTAAAGGCTGTAATGTAACAAAATAGGTAAAAAGCCAAGTGGGGTGAATACTTTTGCAAGGCACTGTGTGTATGTATATATATATATATATATATATATATATATATATATTTATTTTAACTTTACCTATCTAATATTTGTTTTGCAAATTTAATACATGACAGTAGGTTGCAAACGCACTTTGGGCTATCAAAAGAGCAGTAGCATAAACAAAAAAAAATCTTCATGTCCCCATTTCAACTCACAGCTGCTGGTGTACTTGGTAAATTTTAAAGATGATAGGTGTCTTTCTTGGTAAAAAAAAATGTAACTATGATTGCGTAGTTTGCGCTTTTTTGCTGCATTTTTTTTAACAACCAAGAAATAAGTTGCAGACTCATGTGGCTTTAAAGGCTGGATGGATTTATTCTGCTTTGTGTGTTCATACCCTGGACACTTTCCAATACTAGTTTACTAGACTGCTCTGCACAGTACAGCTTTCCAAATTAGTTCTTGATCCAGAGCTAGGAATAATATCTATATAATCTCTATTCTTTTTTTCCCCTCCCTCTTCTTTCTGAGTTCATATGTTACCTATTTATTCTTCATTCAGCACCTGGTCTGAATTGGCCTTAAACTGAATGGTAATTTTCATTGAAGTGTTTATAACATGCAGTCTTTCTTAACATGAGACATATGCCTGGAGCTGTGCAGGCCCCCTGTACTTCTGCCAACTTTTCAAGTCAGCCAACTAGAGCAGGAAATCAATATACTGCTACATTCATTAGTCTGACATTATTTTTTTCTTTTTTTTTTTTCTTTTCTTGAACATGCAAACGTCCAAGGGATTTTTTTCCAGAACCTTAATGTCTTGCAAGATGAAAAAAGATTATGGGAAATTATGTTTGGTCTTGAACTTGGTAAACCTGTTGCACACATAGTACACCTGTTTTCCATTGTATTTTCCAACATACATAACAATAACCAGCAAACAATGCCCACAAATTGGCAAAACCATCAGTGATTGCATGATAGGTCACAACACTGTTGGGTACCCAAAATCGGTTTCGGATATTATGTCTTATTCCTAAATGTGTCTAACTTTATATTTTCCTTAGACTTTAGGTGAAGGCCATATACAGGGCACTACCCGTGTGCCACGTTTATCTTTTTTGTTTTCACATGATGTAGGAGTCAAAACACAACAAAGGGTAGGCCCTATTTTGTGAAAGATAATAGAATTCAACTGAAGGAATTCATCCTAGGTAGTCAAATATTCCTAAGAGTATAGTCAGCCATGGTCATCTTCTTTTCTGGTAGTCACAACAACCACAATACCTATCAGTTTTTATGGCAGGTTAAGTGAGGCCAATATTTGAATTTTAAGTTCCCTATACAAATCTGATAAAATGTGATTGGTCCAGTCTGTAAACTGAGCTGATGTAGGCAGTCTGGGAATGTGCAATCTATCAATATTGTTAGGGGGAAATGGTAATGAGTGTACTAGAGCACTGATCTGATTTTTGGATCTTCCATCCTAATCATTTAATATCCAAGATGTATAAAAACCATTTGATTAGTAGAGTGGAGAAGGGTTAGTACCTCCATCTTTTTTTTTTTTTTCTGTGCTTCCATTCCATTACTTTTTGTAGTTTCACAGGATTTGCTTGAAAATCTGCCTAGCAGGTAGACAGTCATGCCATTATTTCTGACTGCCTGCAGCCATAGAGCAAATTAAGCCCACATTACATGCGGATAGTCTTCACCAAACACATCAATGAGACCTTCTTCATTTTTTTTACTGAATAGTTACATAGTTTACAGCAGCCTTTTTCAACCAGGGTGCCTTGAGGTTTCTTCAGAGGTGCCTTGGCAAAATGCCTAAAAATTGCCCCAAAATTGTAAACAAGCCGGTGGGTGGAAGAAACCTGCCTTTTAGTTACACAAAGCCGCAGGTTTTCATTGTGCACCATTTCAACCTTCTAGCTGCCCACCTCCCGATGACCAATGACATCATCAGTTGATAAGGAGGATGTCAGTTGCCTGCGTATCATCCTTGTTTGACCCTCACTTTCCTCTATCAGCTTTGGGGTCTCATTAATTAAGTGATGGAGAAAAACTGAGGGAGAAGAGAAAGACTGGAATACTAGTCAGTACCAGTTTGCAAAAGTGTATTTGCTTTGGAAGAATAAGTCACTTTAACGTTGGGTGTCCTACATGTATTTGATGTTGCTGTATGTAAAACCATTGGAATAGATTTGACATTTTAGTTACATTTTAGAATGGGGTGCCTCAAGACTGTCCATAATTTTGAAGGGTGCCTTGAGATTGTCCATAATTTTAAAGGGTGTCTTGACTGAAAAATGTTGAGAAACACTGGTTTACAGTATAAACGGCACTTGGCTCCAGCATGTGGTGGTTATCCTTAAAATTATAATAAACCCTCAGTTTTTTAAGCTCTTTCAGTTGCTAAATAATGACTTGCTAGGTATGCAGCTTCTTTATCTTTTAACATCCTTGGCAGTCTATGGAGCATCCTTTCATGCAGGGACTAAAGTTGTGTCTCCCTACACTGTGTGCATCAATAGAAACACAAAGCTTATAGCCTAGCATGACAATGCACACTTCTGCTCATTTCTTCTCCTCCCTCTTTCTTCTCTAAGCTAGCAGACACTTTGCTGTCCACTGTTAATGCTTTCCCGTGAAGACCAGAAGTTTAGGGAAGCAAAGAAAAAAAAACAGTGTGGGGTCCCCCCAAAATCCACACCAGACCGTTATCCAAGCATGCAGGCCAGGAAAGGACGAGCAAGAGCCCCCCCCCCTCCAAACCATACCAGGCCACATGCCCTTAACATGGGGGAGATGCTTTGGGGAAGGGGGAGAGAGCAGTGTGCGGCGGAAATGAGCTCATCACTCTGCTGCTTCTCTTTTCACATTACAGTCACAGGATGGGGAGGGATAAAAAAAAAAAACTGTGTTACTGAATTGCAACAGAAAAACATCAGGTATCCTACCCTGCCAGACTGTGTGACAGAGCTGTCAGCCTCAGAACTGAATGGACAGAAATACAAATCTTTTGGCAGGTTAAACAGATCCCTTATACTGCATGTATTTTATCTGTGTATTTAGATGTTTGCATGGAGTAAAACGTTACTCATACAAATGTCAAGTTACCATTTAGCTGTTGTTCCTCCCTACAGATATATATATATATATATATATATATATATATATATATATATATATATATATATATATATATATATATATATATATATATATTTATATATATTTTTTTTTTATTACATTTTTCATAATACAACAATAATACACACACACAACTTTTCCCATACATTAAAAAAATACACCTCCCCCCCCCCAAAAAAAAGGGTTTTTAGACCCTTAGGAGAGGACAAGATTGCCTTATATGCAGATGATACACTTTTTTTTTTGGGAGATACATTATCTTCCTTGAAGGCAGTGATGTCTTTTATTAATACACATGGCTCCTTCTCAGGTTTTACAATTAATTTGGATAAATCAGTTCTTTTACCAATGCACCCCCTGGTGACCAGTCTGCCAAACTCGGCCTCTCAAATAACTGTAGTTTCTACATTTAAATATCTAGACGTACAAGTTACATCACAAGTCAGTACATACGTGGAGAGGAATTTAGTTCCACTATTTAGGCAGTTTAAGCAAATGGGGAAAATTTTGAGTAAACCCCCTTTAACTATAATAGGCAGAGCTAATTTGATAAAGATGATATGGATGCCACAATTGTTATATTTGTGACATAACTGTCCAGCATGGCTTCCACTGAACTTTCTTTAAAGAAATGGATACCTTGTTAAGAGAACTTATTTGGAGATATAAACACCCCTGGATTAGATTGGAAATTTTGCAGCTGCCCAAAGATGAGGGAGGGTTGGCCGTTCCAAATGCCAGATTGTATTATCTGGCACCCCAACTTCAGCAATTAAATGGATGGGATGCCGTCGATTATGAGGAGCCCATACTGCAAATTACCATATTTATCGGAGTATAACACACACTTTTTCACCCTGAAAATCTGGTGCAAATAGTGCATGCGTGTTATATGCCGATCGTTCAATTTGGGCTGCCTCAGAGGGGACAGGGAGGGGGGCGGGAGGAGCGCTGTCAGATTACATACAGTGAGAATCTCCTGTATACTCAGCGGCCTCCTTAATAGGAAGTCCCGTCTCCTGCGCTGGCATTGGACCACTGTTCTGTCTATCATAGCCAGCCCAGGAGGCGGGACTTTGTATTAACCACTTGACGACCGCCTCACGCCGATGTACGTCGGCAAAGTGGCACGGACAGGCAAAATCACGTACAGGGTACGTGATTTGCCTTCCGCGGGTGGGGGGTCCGATCGGACCCCCCCCCGGTGCCCGAGGCGGTCGTCGTTTGTCCAGCGGCGATCGGTGATGAGGGGGAGACCATCCGTTCGTGGCCCCCCCCTCGCGATCGCCGCCGGCCAATGAAAACGCTCCTTTGCTGCTGTATGCTAAACAGCAGCAAAGGAAGTGATGTCATCTCCCCTCGGGTCGGTATTTTCCGTTCCGGCCCGAGGAGAGACGACAAGTATGTGAGTGCACAACACTACACACACACAGTAGAACATGCCAGGCACACAAATCACCCCGATCCCCCCCCCGATCGCCCCCCGATCCCCCCCCAATCACCCCCCCCCCCCCCTGTCACAAACTGACACCAGCAGTTTTTTTTTTTTTTTTTTTTTTTTTTTCCTGATTACTGCTAGCTGTCAGTTTGTGACAGTTACTGTGTTGGCACAGTTACTGTTACCCCCCTTTAGGTCTAGGGTACCCCCCTAACCCCCCCTAATAAAGTTTTAACCCCTTGATCACCCCCTGTCACCAGTGTCGCTAAGCGATCATTTTTCTGATCGCTGTATTAGTGTCGCTGGTGACGCTAGTTAGTGAGGTAAATATTGAGGTTCGCCGTCAGCGTTTTATAGCGTCAGGGACCCCCATATACTACCTAATAAATGTTTTAACCCCTTGATTGCCCCCTAGTTAACCCTTTCACCACTGATCACCGTATAACTGTTACGGGTGACGCTGGTTAGTTCGTTTATTTTTTATAGTGTCAGGGCACCCGCCGTTTATTACCGAATAAAGGTTTAGCCCCCCGATCGCCCGGCGGTGATATGCGTCGCCCCAGGCAGCGTCAGATTAGCGCCAGTACCGCGAACACCCACGCACGCAGCATACGCCTCCCTTAGTGGTATAGTATCTGAACGGATCAATATCTGATCCGATCAGATCTATACTAGCGTCCCCAGCAGTTTAGGGTTCCCAAAAACGCAGTATTAGCGGGATCAGCCCAGATACCTGCTAGCACCTGCGTTTTGCCCCTCCGCCCAGCCCAGCCCACCCAAGTGCAGTATCGATCAATCACTGTCACTTACAAGGCACTAAACGCATAACTGCAGCGTTCGCAGAGTCAGGCCTGATCCCTGCGATTGCTAACAGTTTTTTTGGTAGCATTTTGGTGAACTGGCAAGCACCAGCCCCAGGCGTCAGGTTAGCGCCAGTACCGCTAACACCCACGCACGCACCGTACACCTCCCTTAGTGGTATAGTATCTGTACGGATCAATATCTGATCCGATCAGATCTATACTAGCGTCACCAGCAGTTTAGGGTTCCCAAAAACGCAGTGTTAGCGGAATCAGCCCAGATACCTGCTAGCACCTGCGTTTTGCCCCTCCGCCCGGCCCAGCCCAGCCCACCCAAGTGCAGTATCGATCGATCACTGTCACTTACAAAACACTAAACGCATAACTGCAGCGTTCACAGAGTCAGGCCTGATCCCTGCGATCGCTAACAGTTTTTTTTGTAGCATTTTGGTGAACTGGTAAGCACCAGCCCCAGGCAGCGTCAGATTAGCGCCAGTACCGCTAACACCCACGCACGCAGCATACACCTCCCTTAGTGGTATAGTATCTGAACGGATCAATATCTGATCCGATCAGATCTATACTGGCGTCACCAGCAGTTTAGGGTTCCCAAAAACGCAGTGTTAGCGGGATCAGCCCAGATACCTGCTAGCACCTGCGTTTTGCCCCTCCGCCCGGCCCGGCCCAGCCCACCCAAGTGCAGTATCGATCGATCACTGTCACTTACAAGGCACTAAACGCATAACTGCAGCGTTCGCAGAGTCAGGCCTGATCCCTGCGATCGCTAACAGTTTTTTTGGTAGCGTTTTGGTGAACTGGCAAGCGCCAGCGGCCTAGTACACCCCGGTCGTAGTCAAACCAGCACTGCAGTAACACGTGGTGACGTGGCGAGTCCCATAAGTGCAGTTCAAGCTGGTGAGGTGGCAAGCACAAGTAGTGTCCCGCTGCCACCAAAAAGACAAACACAGGCCCGTCGTGCCCATAGTGCCCTTCCTGCTGCATTCGCCAATCCTAATTGGGAACCCACCGCTTCTGCAGCGCCCGTACTTCCCCCATTCACATCCCCAACCAAATGCAGTCGGCTGCATGAGAGGCATTTTTATGTCCTCCCGAGTACCCCTACCCAGCGAACCCCCCAAAAAAGATGTCGTGTCTGCAGCAAGCGCAGATATAGGCGTGACACCCGCTATTATTGTCCCTCCTGTCCTGACAATCCTGGTCTTTGCATTGGTGAATGTTTTGAACGCTACCATTCACTAGTTGACTATTAGCGTAGGGTACAGCATTGCACAGACTAGGCACACTTTCACAGGGTCTCCCAAGATGCCATCGCATTTTGAGAGACCCGAACCTGGAACCGGTTACCGTTATAAAAGTTAGTTACAAAAAAAGTGTAAAAAAAAAAAAAAAATATGAAATAAAAAAAATAGTTGTTGTTTTATTGTTCTCTCTCTCTCTATTCTCTCTCTCTATTGTTCTGCTCTTTTTTACTGTATTCTATTCTGCAATGTTTTATTGTTATTGTTATTGTTATTGATTGTTATTGTTATTGTTATTGTTATTGTTATTATGTTTTATCATGTTTGTTTTTCAGGTGTGTAATTATTTACACTTTACTGTGCTTTATTGTTAACCATTGTTAACCATTTTTTTGTCTTCAGGTACGCCATTCACGACTTTGAGTGGTTATACCAGAATGATGCCTGCAGGTTTAGGTATCATCTTGGTATCATTCTTTTCAGCCAGCGGTCGGCTTTCATGTAAAAGCAATCCTAGCGGCTAATTAGCCTCTAGACTGCTTTTACAAGCCGTGGGAGGGAATGCCCCCCCCCCCCCACCGTCTTCCGTGTTTTTCTCTGGATCTCCTGTCTCAACAGGGAACCTGAGAATGCAGCCGGTGATTCAGCCAGCTGACCATAGAGCTGATCAGAGACCAGAGTGGCTCCAAACATCTCTATGGCCTAAGAAACCGGAAGCTACGAGTATTTCATGACTTAGATTTCGCCGGATGTAAATAGCGCCATTGGGAAATTGGGGAAGCATTTTATCACACCGATCTTGGTGTGGTCAGATGCTTTGAGGGCAGAGGAGAGATCTAGGGTCTAATAGACCACAATTTTTTCAAAAAAGAGTACCTGTCACTACCTATTGCTATCATAGGGGATATTTACATTCCCCGAGATAACAATAAAAATGATTAAAAAAAAAAATATGAAAGGAACAGTTTAAAAGTAAGATTAAAAAAGCAAAAAAATAATAAAGAAAAAAAAAAAAAAAAAAAAAAACACCCCTGTCGCCCCCTGCTCTCGCGCTAAGGCGAACGCAAGCGGCGGTCTGTCGTCAAACGTAAACAGCAATTGCACCATGCATGTGAGGTATCACCGCGAAGGCCAGATCGAGTGCAGTAATTTTTCCAGTAGACCTCCTCTGTAAATCTAAAGTGGTAACCTGTAAAGGCTTTTGAAGGCTTTTAAACATGTATTTATTTTGTTGCCACTGCACGTTTGTGCGCAATTTTAAAGCATGTCATGTTTGGTATCCATGTACTCGGCCTAAGATCATCTTTTTTATTTCATCAAACATTTGGGCAATATAGCGTGTTTTAGTGCATTAAAATTAAAAAAAGTGTGTTTTTTCCCCAAAAAATGCGTTTGAAAAATCGCTGCGCAATTACTGTGTGAAAAAAAAAAATGAAACACCCACCATTTTAATCTGTAGGGCATTTGCTTTAAAAAAATATATAATGTTTGGGGGTTCAAAGTAATTTTTTTGCAAAAAAAAAAAAACTTTTTCATGTAAACAATAAGTGTCAGAAAGGGCTTTGTCTTCAAGTGGTTAGAAGAGTGGGTGATGTGTGACATAAGCTTCTAAATGTTGTGCATAAAATGCCAGGACAGTTCAAAACCCCCCCAAATGACCCCATTTTGGAAAGTAGACACCCCAAGCTATTTGCTGAGAGGCATGTCGAGTCCATGGAATATTTTATATTGCGACACAAGTTGCGGGAAAGAGACAAATTTTTTTTTTTTTTTTTTTTTTTTTGCACAAAGTTGTCACTAAATGATATATTGCTCAAACATGCCATGGAAATATGTGAAATTACACCCCAAAATACATTCTGCTGCTTCTCCTGAGTACGGGGATACCACATGTGTGAGACTTTTTGGGAGCCTAGCCGCGTACGGGACCCCGAAAACCAAGCACCGCCTTCAGGCTTTCTAAGGGCGTGAATTTTTGATTTCACTCTTCACTGCCTATCACAGTTTCGGAGGCCATGGAATGCCCAGGTGGCACAAAACCCCCCCCAAATGACCCCATTTTGGAAAGTAGACACCCCAAGCTATTTGCTGAGAGGTATAGTGAGTATTTTGCAGACCTCACTTTTTGTCACAAAGTTTTGAAAATTGAAAAAAGAAAAAAAAAAATTTTTTTTCTTGTCTTTCTTCATTTTCAAAAACAAATGAGAGCTGCAAAATACTCACCATGCCTCTCAGCAAATAGCTTGGGGTGTCTACTTTCCAAAATGGGGTCATTTGGGGGGGTTTTGTGCCACCTGGGCATTCCATGGCCTCCGAAACTGTGATAGGCAGTAAAGAGTGAAATCAAAAATTTTCACCCTTAGAAATCCTGAAGGCAGTGATTGGTTTTCGGGGTCCCGTACGCAGCTAGGCTCCCAAAAAGTCCCACACATGTGGTATCCCCATACTCAGGAGAAGCAGCTAAATGTATTTTGGGGTGCAATTCCACATATGCCCATGGCCTGTGTGAGCAATATATCATTTAGTGACAACTTTATGAAAAAAAAAAAAAAAAAAAATAAAAAGTGTCACTTTCCCGCAACTTGTGTCAAAATATAAAATATTCCATGGACTCAATATGCCTCTCAGCAAATAGCTTGGGGTGTCTACTTTCCAAAATGGGGTCATTTTGGGGGGTTTTGTGCCACCTGGGCATTCCATGGCCTCCGAAACTGTGATAGGCAGTGAAGAGTGAAAGCAAAAATTTACACCCTTAGAAATCCTGAAGGCGGTGCTTGGTTTTCGGGGCCCCGTACGCGGCTAGGCTCCCAAAAAGTCCCACACATGTGGTATCCCCGTACTCAGGAGAAGCAGCTAAATGTATTTTGGGGTGCAATTCCACATAGGCCCATGGCCTGTGTGAGCAATATATCATTTAGTGACGACTTTTTGTAAATATTTTTTTTTTTTTTGTCATTTTTCAATCACTTGGGACAAAAAAAATAAATATTCAATGGGTTCAACATGCCTCTCAGCAATTTCCTTGGGGTGTCTACTTTCCAAAATGGGGTCATTTGGGGGGGTTTTGTACTGCCCTGCCATTTTAGCACCTCAAGAAATGACATAGGCAGTCATAAACTAAAAGCTGTGTAAATTCCAGAAAATGTACCCTAGTTTGTAGACGCTATAACTTTTGCGCAAACCAATAAATATACGCTTATTGACATTTTTTTTACCAAAGACATGTGGCCGAATACATTTTGGCCTAAATGTATGACTAAAATTTAGTTTATTGGATTTTTTTTATAACAAAAAGTAGAAAATATCATTTTTTTTCAAAATTTTCGGTCTTTTTCCGTTTATAGCGCAAAAAATAAAAACCGCAGAGGTGATCAAATACCATCAAAAGAAAGCTCTATTTGTGGGAAGAAAAGGACGCAAATTTCGTTTGGGTACAGCATTGCATGACCGCGCAATTAGCAGTTAAAGCGACGCAGTGCCAAATTGGAAAAAGACCTCTGGTCCTTAGGCAGCATAATGGTCCGGGGCTCAAGTGGTTAAAGAGGCCGCCGAGTACACAGGAGATTCTCCCTGTATGTAATCTGTAGGCACTCATCCCGCCCCCCCTTCCTGTCCCCTCCGAGGTAGCAGTAAGGTGAGGCTGCATTGATGGCACTTATGAGGCTGCAGCTGCAGGTGGGCATTGATCAAGCTGCACTGATCATGTCACTTGTGAGTCTGCATTGATCATGTCACTTGTGAGTCTGCATTGATCATGTCACTTGTGAGTCTGCATTGATAATGTCACTTGTGAGTCTGCATTGATCATGTCACTTGTGAGTCTGCATTGATCATGTCACTTGTGAGTCTGCATTGATCATGTCACTTGTGAGTCTGCATTGATCATGTCACTTGTGAGTCTGCATTGATCATGTCACTTCTGAGTCTGCATTGATCATGTCACTTCTGAGTCTGCATTGATGGCACTTGTGAGTCCGCCTTGATGGCACTTAAAAGGGGTTGTAAAGTTACGTGTTTTTTCACCTTAATGCATCCTATGCATTAAGGTGAAAAAACACCTGGCAGTCACCGGCCCCCTAGCCCCCCCCCCCCCCGTTTTACTTACCTGAGCCCCGAATTTCCGTCGGCGTGTCCCCGCCTTCCCTCTCTCCATGGGTTCCTGGCTCTTGATTGAACAGATTGATAGCAGTGCAGCCATTGGCTCCCACTGCTGTCAATCAAATCCAATGACGCGGATGCCCAGGGGCTGGGCCAAGTCCTGCATTCGGCCTCTATGGATGCCGAATGCTGTACTTGGGAGCGCGCCCGCAAGGTAACCCCCTCGGGAGAGCGCTTTTCCAAGGGGGTTATCTAATGCAGGGAGGAGCCACAAGAGCCGCCGAGGAACCCCAGAAATGGATGTTCAGGGCCACTCTGTGCAAAACGAGCTGCACGGTGGAGGTAAGTATGACATGTTTGTTATTTAAAAAAAATAAAAAACAATCCTTTAGTATCACTTTAAGGCTGCAACTGCAGATGGGCATTGATCAAGCTGCATTAATTGGCAATGGTAAGGCTGCAGATGAGCACTGATAAGGCTGCATTGACAGGCACTAACCCTTATTTTGCTTCACAGCTCTTTATTTAAAATGTAAGTTTTCTCCTGAAACTTCCCTCTAAAGTGAAGGTGCGTGTTATATGCCTGTGTGTGTTTTATACGCCGATAAATACGGTATATTCTCTCGGCTGCCAATAGATCCACCTGTACAGTTAATAGTAGCTTACCATTTCTATAGTAAATCTAATTATCCTACATTTAATTTGATACATAAGATTTGGACGACTATTCAACAAGATACTTAATAGGAGGGATATACTCAATATATGCCTATATGGAATAATATGCAACTGCCTAAGGTTGTGAAGCTTGAACATTTTGATTTTGGGAAGAAGGCTGTAATTCTTCTTCTTTGTCAATTTTTTGATAATGAGGTTTTGCCACCATTTGATAAACTGGCAGAGAGATATAATTTGCCTACTAAATTATTCTTTCAATATTTACAACTATGGCATGCCTTGCAGAGTCAAGCAATGACTTTTTAATTAAAATATAATCCTTCATCAATCTTAACTTTGGCAGTAACTGCAAAACGCTCTAAACAGGGACTTATAGGGAGTATATATTCTTCTTTTCAAACAACAGCTAGAATCAATTTAAAAGTGGGTAGCTTGGGGTGGTGGTGTAGGGATTTAGAGACACTTAATGACGAGGAGTGGGAACAAGCTGTGAAGAATTTATTTGAGGTATCCTTATCCTCTTCACAGTGTCTAACTCAGCTATTATCCATAGAGCCCACTATACCCTTTTAAAGCTATACTCTTGGGGCAAAGCAGTTACACCAAATTGTCCAAGGTGCACCACTGATACAAGTACACTTATACATATGCTGTGGCGATATACCAAACTGCATTGCCACTGGGAGGGTGTATTTGATACTTTAAACTCCTTAAGCTCCACACAGGTTCACTCTAATCCAAAAATAGCTTGATATGTTTTATAACAGAAAGTAGAAAATATTATGTTGTTTTTTTTTTCAAACATTTCAGTCTTTTTTTCATTTATTTAGTAAAAAATAAAAAACCACTGGAGATCAAATACCACTAAAATAAAGCTATATTTGTGTGAAAACAATTATATAAATTTCATTTGCATACAGTCTTGCTTGACTAAGCAATTGCCAGTTAAAATTCGCCTAATAGCAAAAAAAAGGCATTGTAATAAAGGGGGTAAAACCTTCCAGAGGTCAAGTGGTTAAAGGTAATAGGTCCTGCCAGTTATAAAAATCAGAATTAACATGCACAGGATACATTAAATTTAAAAACATATTAAACCTTTAGTATTTGGGGGGAGACTGAAATGTCTTGAAGCCAAGTACACTATATGTAGATTATATTAAGTGATGGGGAATTACTTTTTCGTGGCTCATGAAATCTTTTTACTATGATTCATTACATGATAAACATAAGTTGACTTGCCTATAATTGTAACTCTCAGTTGAGTCAGGAAACCTAAATCTATGGCAGCCAATAGACTAACAACACATCTGCTAATATTTTATTACCTGGCATACAAGTGTGGTCTACATTCTTCATTTGTCATCTCATTACATGAGTTCTATGGTAAGTTATTTGATATGTCAGATTTATAACTACTAGCATGGTGCATTTGTCTATTGCTTTAATGAAACCAAACAATGCAATCAAAAAACAAAATATCTTCCTAAAACTTGTGCCAGAAATCTATGGTGTCCATAAAAAAAATGTGTGATTTCACTTCTCTTTGTCCTCTTGTAGAATTCAATAGCTTGTCCTCTCATTTTTGAACATAATAGTTGCCTGGCTACTTCCTTGATCGAATGGTTGGAATACTTTGAGTCACTGATCCAAAACAAGTAAACAAGCTGTCCATTTAAAATTATTGGGTGACCTTCACAAAATTTGCATTGACATGCAACATAACATGCATTTATGCAATGCTAAACTATAATTGTGCCTGATGAATGAGGTCAGCATTGGCAATCTACGTATTTCACCTTGTGTGTGCTGTGGTTCCATATAGTGGGTCTACAACTCCATGACACAGTGCCATAATGAAAAGGTGAACCAACTCCAAATATCCTGGCCACACCTCCAGAACCCACTGCACATAGCAGCCGTGTAGTGCCGGAGTAGCGGTCTGTACGCTGTGCACTGCAATACCAGGCCTCAGAGCAAGTATCCATCGTAATGCTAACAATGGCATGCACTCACTGGTCAGCATAACCAAGTTTCATGTTCTATGTGCAGCAGTCTGGAGGGGTGTCCAGAATATTTTGAAAGAAAAAAGTGAACTTACCCTTTAAAGCCCAATTGAATCTTCAGTTTAAATCAGCTAAAGTTGCATTCCAGGTGCTTCAAACTTGCAACAGCCTTGGGTAGAAAAGCCTGTGGGACCCTCTGGGTAGAAGCAGTGGACCATAACTCTGCAATCGGCAAAACTTCTGCTCCTTACTGTTCAGAGAACTCTGTCTTTGACTCAGAAGGGGGCCTGTCAGACCTCTGCAATGAGACCACTGCTTCCCCACAGAGAGGAAGGATCTTACTCTGCAGCATGCAGCACTTGATTTTCTTCTTATGCCCTGTACACACGGTCGGATTTTCCGACGGAAAATGTGTGATAGGACCTTGTTGTCGGAAATTCCGACCGTGTGTGGGCTCCATCACACATTTTCCATCGAAATTTCCGACACACAAAGTTTGAGAGCTTGCTCTAAAATTTTCCGACAACAAAATTCATTGTCGGAAATTCCGATCATGTGTACACAAATCCGACGCACAAAGTGCCACGCATGCTCAGAATAAATTAAGAGACGAAAGCTGTTGGCTACTGCCCCGTTTATAGTCCTGACGTACGTGTTTTACGTCACCGCGTTCAGAACGATCGTATTTTCCGACAACTTTGTGTGACCGTGTGTATGCAAGACAAGTTTGAGCCAACATACGTCGGAAAAACCAATGGATTTTGTTGTCGGAATGTCCGATCAATGTCCGACCGTGTGTACAGGGCATTAGTCTGTGGCTGGTTAAAATATAGTAAGACATTGAGCACCCTTTGTTTTGATGCACCTAAAATATATTTGGCTAAGGTAATCTGAAGCTTAAATTGGGAGTTTGTGGTTACTGTATGTTGAGAGGACACACATATCGCAATCTCTGCAGTGACTTCATGTGCCCTCAGATACTCTAGAAGGTGCATCTGTGAGACAGATGTAAGTACAGCGCATCCTCCAGTGACACCCACAAGTGCCATTGTGGACTGTTGTTGACAGCTGGATCTCAGAGTGTTCATTGTCGGTGGAAGCGAATGCATCAACATTAAAGAACACATCATCTTCTGTCAGCTCTCTGAAGTGCAACATAAACACTATTTATTTGTGAGCATTCAAACAAAGTAAGGATGATGTATCTTCTCTTTGTCAACAACACAACACTACAGCAATCCAGACATACAGCCTGCTGTTCAAAGATATTTCCAGCACTAGCAACATATGTATTACAGATATAAAAATAACACTGTAAAGGGGATAGATATAATGGATGGATCCTTCCTTTGACTACAGCCATGTGGCTAACATTAAGACATGATGGCATTATTGAGGCCTTTTCATTCATGATATTATAGGCAAGCCAAGGTGCTGTTGTTTGTATAGTATTAGGTACTAAGTGCCTAAATGTAAATTTGCCTGCAATGTTTGCCAAAATTAAAGTTTTCAGTGGTGGGTGAAGAGAATGCAGATTTTAAGGTTAAAAATCCTGAAGTGCAGCAGATTCATGTGACTGCAAGCGAGTGTGATCGAGGAGGGCAAGACTTCCATAATAACAAATAGTCATTTGGCCATTTCAAAGCTGCAAATGTATGACACTATTTGAGAGTGGCAGCTGTAACATTTGTTACATTATAAATATGGCAAATATTTCTGTAGCCTAGATCTTCCATTTAAAAAAATAACAGAACCAAGCTTTAAGTTCTGTTCAAGAATTAGCTTCTCCCTTGAAATTTTTAGGTAACAAATACATTGCACACATATTTCATAATATACATATATTTAGAGTTTTTAGCATTTGTCACAAATATTATATGTAGAAATACTCACATATGTGCAGATCTCATGTTTGTCCTTGTTTTAAGCTATGTTTTTAGCCGTTTAGACTAAAGGATGAATACAAGACACTTCTTGTTGTTCTTCTGGTAGCTTTTTGAATGGCAAGTCAGTGTTTTGTTGTTGTCTATGTTGGATGTAGAACATGATTTATTCTTTTTATTTCTTATGAGAGTTTAAATGTGTTTCTGTAAAACTGCAATTTACATTGCTTTACTTTAAAGAATAAATTATGTCATGTTTCTCTGTTTAATCAGACACAGGTTATATATGGAGTATGGACCAATGACTTGATAATTATAATTTGACTCTGGGTCAGTTCAACTAAAACTGGTATTAAAGTTATTATTAGATATGGGGCATACATTAAAAGACGTTACATTTTATTTTTATCAGATCCTCCAGTGATGATTTTTTAAAATTTATTTTTGAATAGATTAGGATGAGATTGAAACCCTGTCATTTAATTTTTGCTGTCTGTCTCTTTTGGGAGATTTTTCTGCACGTCATGTTCCTCATCTCTATTTGCTGTTTCAACACAACTGGATTTAAGGGGAAATTGCTAAAATTAAGGGCAATTTCCCTTTTAGTTGTCACTTAAACAGGTGTCCTCATTGGAACATTTGCCTTTACGTCCATTCCTTTTCCAGTAACAATTGAAAAATTTGGATTTACTTCCTGTTCTGGTAACAGCTACAAAATGTGAATTTCTTGGTATTTTTTTCTTGGTGGGAATAGTTACCAGGATAACTGGGGGGGAGTGACATGGGCAGTAATACAAATTGACAGGGGTTTATACATGCCCTTACATCATTCAAGTTTGGGCTGTACATACACTTTGAGTTCCCCACTCTCCCCACTTTTCAGGGTTATTATGAATTATTGCCCCTGCTATTATTGGTGGTTCCATTTACTTTTCATTATGAAGAATGCTGCAAGAGTAGTGTGAACCCTAGGCAGGATAAAGTAACTCCCTGGAAAATGTGATAGGGAGAATTCTCAAAGCCTATTACTTATTCAGCTTGACAAACACCTGATATAGTGATATATCAGTTTTAGACTAACTGTCTCTATAATGAAATCATTATTAGTGAATTAACCAGAACATACATATTACTGTACAGGTGCTAAAAATTGTGGAAGTAACTGTCAAAATGAGCACTTAAACACCCTCCTCTTGGGGTTGACTCATTTGCGGTGATTTACTAAGGCCTGGTTCACACCTATGCATTTAATTTTTTAGTGCGTTTTCAGCTTTGCAAAAACACAGTGCAATTTTTTTAACGTGGTTTCCTATGGGTCATGTTGACATCTATGCATTTTATGGAAAGCAGGTTGTGCTTTTGGTTCCATAGACTTCAATGGATCAAAAACGTGTATTGAAAACGCAAAATGCATGGAATATGCAAACTGCAACCTGCATAGGTGTGAACCAGGCCTAAAGGCAGATAGGCTGTTCCCTTTGCAAGGGAATTTCCCGTTAGCTTAACCACTTCAATACAGGGCACTTATACACCTTCCTGCCCAGACCAATTTTCAGCTTTCAGCGCTGTTGCAGTTTGAATGACAATTGCGCGGTCATACAACACTGCACCCAAACTAAATGTTCATCATTTTGTTCCCACAAATAGAGCTTTCTTTTGGTGGTATTTGATCACCTCTGCGGTTTTTATTTTTTGCTAAACAAATAAAAAAAGACCGAAAATGTTGAAAAAAAATAAAAGTTTTGCTTTTGTTTCTGTTAAAAATTTTTGTAAATAAGTAAATTTTCTCTTTCACTGATGGGGACTGATAAGGTAGCACCAATGAGGTGGCACCAATGAGCGGGCATTGACGATGAGCACTGATATGCGGCACTGATGGGTGGCACTGATATGCAGCACTGATGGGCACTCATGGATGGCTCTGGGTGGCACTGATGGGCACTGATAGGCGACACTGATGGGCACTGAAAGGCTGCAAAGATGGGTTCTTATGGGTGGCACTGATGGGCGGCACTGCTGGGTACTGATGGGCACTGATAGGCAGCACTGCTGGGCACTGATACATGGCACTGATGGGCACTGATACGCGGCACTGATATGAGGCACTGATAGGCATCCCTGGTGGCACTGGCAGTGGTAGGCATTGGAGTGGGCACAGATTGGCAGCTGCCTGGGCACAGATTGGCAGCTGCCAGAGTACCAATTGGTATTTCCCTGGGGGTCTAGGGGGCATACCTGGTGGTCCAGTGTAGATGTCTTCCCTGGTGGTCCTGGGCGGCTTCCCTGGTGGTCCTGGGTGGGATCCGAGGGGGGGCTGTGCTGATAAACAATCAGCACAGACCCCCCCTGTCAGGAGAGCAGCCGATCGGCTCTCCTCTACTCGCATCTGTCAGACGCGAGTGAGGAAAGGCCAATGACCGGCTCTTCCTATTTACATCGTGATCAGCCGTGATTGGACACGGCTGATCATGTGGTAAAGAGTCTACCTCAGAGACTCTTTACCTAGATCGGAGTTGCGGTATGTCAGACTGACACACCGCAACAACGATCACTGCAATGCGTGCCCCCGGGGGCGTGCAGCCGCTTAATATCCTCATCACGTCATATGACGTCCGGTCAGGATATTAAAACCACTTCGCCACCGTCATTTTGCTATATGGCGGGCGCCAAGTGGTTAATGAATGAGGCGAAGCTCTGTTCACTTTCATCATCCAGTCATGTGTGAGCTAGAGCTGCACGATTCTGGCAAAAATGAGAACCACAATTTTTTTGCTCAGAATAAAGATCACGATTCTCGCGGCATAACATCATCTTTCACATTATACAAAAAAATTGAGCTATCTTTACTGTTTAGTTTTTTAAATTCATTAAAGTGTATTTTTTACCCAACAAATTGTATTTGAAAGATCGCTGTGCAAATACAGTGTGACATAAAATATTGCAACAACCATCATTTTATTCTCTAGGATCTCTGCAAAAAAAAATTAATGTTTGGGGTTTGTAAGTAATTTTCTAGCAAAAAATAATGATTTTAACTTGAAACCAACAAGTGTCAGAAAAAGGTTTAGTCTTTAAGTGGTTAAACGTGCCTCAATTACAGACCGAAGTTCATTCCTTTGATCTAAAAAAAAAAGTTACTATGTTTATAGTTGGCTCAGGGCTGAAGAATGTTGTGATACTTGGCAGACTGCCTGTTTTTTTGTTTTTTTGACAGCTGACGGCTTGAGCAGAGAATTCTCTGCAAAGGAAAAAAAACGGAAAATGCTTTATTAAGATTGCAAGGGGGGAAAATTGTGATCCCGATTCTTAATGATTAATCGTGCAGCCCTAGTGTGAGCAAAAAGTCTTTTTTTTTTGTTTTGTTTTTCCTTGAATGTTATTGAGTTTTCTTTGCAAAGTGAATTTTCACCAAGATCACTCAGCCAAGTATAATTCCCTTCCAAAAGTGAACAGCCTATACGCCTTTAGTAAGCCAACCTCACTGACCAGTTTAATGCTCACTCTTTAAATAACAATAAATGCTTGGACTGTTCACTTCTACAAAGAAAGAGACCAATTTGGTTATATGCACCTGGATTTTCCATCCTACCCAATCAATTTGCTGCAAAATGTACATAAAAGTGACATCACATTGCCTTTATTTTGATATTTGCTTTGGCCAGCTGAGGGCTTGGTGTGCTTAGAAAAGTTTTATACCATCATACCTGAAATTAAGATTCCTCCTGCTGTGAAAAAGTCACTGCAGAAGTTTCAGAGTTAACAGGAAACCATTAGACGATATCACTTAAAAATAATATCTACAAATGCTGCTTTTATGCTCGTTCAAGCCTACACATCCCCACAGATATGATAAAGAACATGACTAACCTTCTCAGAAGCCCCATTAATTTAGTGAGACTGTTTTCTCTGTCATTGGGCCGCCCCTCCAGTTAACAGAGCAGACAGAATAACATTAGTGCAGTGTTATCTGTTCTAACAAGAAGACTGTTGTGGCAGGGGCTGCAGCTGTGTGCGCTCCTTTCACTCGGGTGGATCAATGCTGCACTTTGTATGTGCCATTTGTATGTGGGAGATGGGTCTTCCTGAGGAAACAGATGCTTTGTGAACACCCATTGTGAAAGCTGCTAATTAATAGGGCTGGAATAAAACATGTCTTCAGCCATGTGAATTAATGGACGAGGCGCAGGAGATGCTAATGTGTGGGAAGAGAAAAGGTGATCGAGACAGATACACACAGAGGCTAGAAAGACAAAGGGCCAAGATTCACGTGCAGGTCCATGGTGGTAGCCAGTCACCACAGCTGTGCAGGGCTTGGCCTGACTGGTCATCTTATATACATAATAAGAGCAATTCACTCGTATGTTCCTAAATACACCCTCTGTGGGTACCATTTCCCTTCATTCCCATTAATCTTAGGGAAAGATGTTCTGTTGAGAAAGTAGAAATGCCACTAACTCAAAAGATATTGTAAATACATAGCTTCCATGACTGTCATTTTCTTAACTGAGCTTGTGCTGCAACAAAAAAAATTTTAGAAACAAAATTCAAAATGCATTATGTGAAAGCACAATTAATGTCCATAAAAGTATTATTCATAAATATGTTAAATAGCATGGTTGAGAATGAAACATTGAAGATACATTCCAGTTAAAAATAAACTCACTGAAGACAAGATCTTATGACTGAATGGCCCTAATTTTCATCCTAGATAAGAATGAAAGATGGTGCCTAACTCCTCCCATAAGCACATAAACAATTAAGTGCAAATACAAAACGAAAAATGGTGCGCATAATCTTGTGTAGCTGCCCCTTTAAGTGGAACAAATCACACCTATAAAAATAAAGCGGCACTTCACAAACCAATATAAATAATCCATAAACGTATTTTTTAAAATAAATTCTTAATCATAACAGGTCAGATATCGAAAAGTCTGTATGTAGTAAGACTTTTGTGAATCTCCACAACAATAGTACTATTAGGGCTAGTTTACACTTTCTTCAAAACATGGCTCTGCACACGCTTTGTTAAAGCTCTCTGAATGCCAGTCAAAGCCCCTGTCACTAAATAAAATGGTTAGCTTACAGTCCTGTTTACAACTTGCTTTTGCTTGGTGCTTTGATGAGGTTTTGGTGGAGCTTCGATGGGGCTTCATGGGGCTCCGATGAGGCTTCAGTGGGGCTTTAAGCGAGCTTTGCCACAGACTTCTATGGAGGCTTTGAAGCACCACTAAACTACATGAGATATAATTTTTGAAGCAAATCCGAAGCAAAGCAACATACAGCAGTCATGAAGCAGCTAACCAGTGGTCATAGTGGACAACAGCATAATGATGTGAGTACCTGGAGGCTGGAGCCACATGGATGACAAGGGAGCTCCTGGGTGTGGAGGATACCAACCATGCTGATGGGCAGGATGATCAGGAGGTCCCAGGGACAATGTAAAAGCCTGGTGGGTCAGGAAATGCAAATGGATTCCTGTACATAGGATGGTAACAGGCTGGGGACACCAGGGCAGATGGTTGGCAGCCGGGACACCGGGAAGTGACGGCTGCTTGCCAGTAGAAAGCTTTGCCCAACACACGCAAATGACATCACAGACTGGAGATCCACCGACTCAGGGCAACACCAGTCACAGGGGCCGGTCTGAAGACTCTGTGGCCAGAATGCAATGGGGACAAAGCCGACAGCAGTCACTACATGTCTTGGGGCGTTGCCCTTCTTTAGGTCATAAAGCTGGTCGACAAAACTACTAAAGGAATTTATAGGGACAAAAAGAGGGAGGGAGGGTGGGAAAGGGGGGAGGGGCTGTGCACAGGTGTCATTCAATATGCTCCACCCTCTAAAAGGCTATAGTCACAAGTGCTAAAAGTACACACAATATAAACAATCAAAGCTGTGGGTAAATTAGAATAAGAAAATTGTTTTTTATATAAAAAATATAAATAAATAAAAATATAAAATTAAAAAAATTTTAAAAACTATTAAAAAAATTAAAAAAATATATCTGAATATATAATGTCACCAGAACTACACTGCAACGTCTCAAAGCTCTCAATTACTTCATGTCTAAAGATTTTCATCTAAAGATTTGCAGTTCAATTCCCATCGGGCCCAATTCATGCTCGAGGGGATGAGATTCTGCCTTGAACAAAATTACTTTTCTTTCCAAGTTCTATCTGCAAACCAGAGGCACAGCGATGAGAGTGACTTTTGCACCCTGTTACGCTAATATAATGAAGGGTTGATGGGAAGAACTCTCCATCTGGAACAACAACCCATACGAAAGGCACATTGTGTTTTACAGCAGGTATATTGATGACATGCTCATTATTTGGGATGTTGATGGGTTTTTGGCCTTTGTTGCATATTGCAACACTAATGATCTGGGCCTCACCTTCATGCACATCATCGACCCCAACCATCTGGTGTTCTTGGATTTAGAGCTCACGCATGATAATGAATCCATTGTTACCATCAACCATTAAAAGCTGGTTAGTGGCAACTGTTATTTACATGAAACCTACCTAAAGGCCGGTTCCTTAGGCTACAGAGGAATTGTTCGAGAGATACAGATTACATCGCACAGAGCAAGGTCTTATTTGAAAAAATTAAAGAAAAGGGCTATCCCTATGACCTTCTCCAGGAGACTTTTGAATCTTGTCTAACAGGGCAATCTGATACTAATGACACAATGTTCCTTCTAAATCTAATGTTAGATTTATTACAGGTTTTAATGGCAATTTTAAGGCTATCACTAATGTAATTAAAAAACATTGGTCTATCCTTCGTTCTTACCCCAGACTGGGTCTCCATCTACTCTGTCAACTCCTTGGGTTGTTTTTAGGAGAGCCCGGGCCCTCAGAAATCGCATTGCCCCGAGCAAATCTAAAAAGACTGAGCCTGATAGAAGGATGGATATCAGGAGTTATTTTGAAAACGAGGTAGCCACCCATAGCCAGTCTTCCTTTAGTGACAGCTCCGGTAACACCAATTCCATAAGGCAGTTCATCACCTGCTCCACCCAGTTTGTCGTATATATGGCCTGCGGTGC
The DNA here is from genome assembly GCA_037952925.1 of Lithobates clamitans. Lineage (NCBI taxonomy): Eukaryota > Metazoa > Chordata > Amphibia > Anura > Ranidae > Lithobates > Lithobates clamitans. The sequence continues at coordinate 1,875,443 of JBBGZY010000577.1, forward strand.
CCATGCAATCTGTTATATGTGGGTCGTGCCATTTGGGCTCTATGCATCAGGGTTGGTGAGCACCTCCAGGTTCATTGAGAAAGGGGAAGACGAACACAGTGTCCCCCGTCATTTTGCCACCCACCATGGCAAGAACATCAAGGATTTGTCTGTATTAGGCATTGAATATGTACCTAAGGAGTCTCTCACAGAGAATGAAAGGTTTTTGCAGTTATGCAGAAAGGGGAGACTATGTATATATTGGCTCAATACACTCTTGCCCCATGGATTGAATGAAGAGCTTGATGTCCATACGGTAATCTAACTGTTGCGGTGTAGTTATGGTCACATTATATATTCAAATATATTGTTTAAATTTTTTTTATATATATTTTTTTTGAATCTTGTATTTTTATTTATTTTTATTTTACTTTTTTTTACTTATTTATCTTTTTTTATATGACAACATTTTTTTATTCTAATTTAACCACAGCTTTGATTATTTATATTGCATGTACTTTGATCTATAGGTTTTCTAATTTTTGAGGGTGGAGCATCATGAATGACACAGGTGCCCTGCCCCTCCCCCCTTTCCTGCCATCCTTTTTTTCGTTCCTATAAATTTCTTTAGTAGTTTTGATGACCAGATGATGACTTTTTAGTTGAAACATGTCGGGGGGAACCCTCATAACTACCGCTACAAGACTATATGCTGTTTTTATCTTCTGAAAATGTGAGTTTGTTTTCCCTTTATTTATTTTAATAAATCCAAGTTCAAACGTTATTACGCTATGTGAGTGTTTTTTCCCTCACATGCTATCCATACCATTTACCTGGTTTACGGTGTATCCATCGCTGAGGAAGCCGTGCTGATCCCTTTTCCTCCCTGTGTGATGACATCTGGCCAGATTACTTGCCTAGACCTGTTGGTCATCAAGCCTTTTTGACCTGTATGGCATACGCCATTTCAGGCCACACACTCTGGTAAGCCTCCTTGGTTTCTGGTAATGGTCCTGGCACCGATTTCAACCCTCTGTGCACTCCTGGTTTCTCCATGGTTTATTTACCTACCAGGTTGCCGGCTCAGAACCATCCCTCTGCATGCTCAGGAGACACCCGTTTACCATCATCAATTTTTCACTATTGTCACAGACTTTTTTACTTGTGTTTGCACACTTATTTGGACTATATATTTCACAATTTTTACACTTGGTTCAATATATGTATATTGATTGTTATATATTTTTTTATTCATGAACCTGTAATCCACGGAATTTTTTGGCTCATACCGAAATATATGACTGTAGTCACTGTATTTGCACACTTATTCTTTCATGTAATTTCTAGCGCCACACTTTTGAATTTATATTGTTAATTTTGATCCTGAGTCTACGGGTGTGTTGGCTGCTGTTTGTCATCCTTAGCGCAGCGCTGTACTCAACCTCTGTATATCCATGACCAGCTTTATGACCTGAAAAAAGGGCAACGCCCATGAAACATGTAGTCATTGCTGTCGACTTTGTCCCCATTACATTCCTGGCCACAGCTTCTCCGGACGGGCCCCTGTGCCTAGTGTTGCCCTGAGTTGGTGGATCTCCTCAGCTGTCTTCCGCCAGGCTGTGACATAATTTCCGGGCGGCGGGCGTGGCTTTCTCCCCGCAAGGGGCCGTCACTTCCTGGTGTCCTGACTGCGGTCCATCTGCCCTGGTGTCCCCAGCCTGTTACCATCCTATGCACAGGAATCCATCTGCATTCCACAACCCACTGGGCTTATACACTGTGCCTTCCTGGGACCTCCTGATCGTGGCTACCCCTTTGCATCCTGCCCTTCAGCACGGTTGGCATCCTCCACACCCAGGAGCTCCCTTGTCATCCATGTGGCTCCAGCCTCCAGGTACTCATATGTCTCATTGTATGTCACAGTATGTCTCATTGGTTTATGAGTTTGGGATAGCAGTGGCCCTAGTTTGGCAGCCCTCATCCACTTGGGCAGTGACCCATGTGCCTGGATATTTGTATGTTTGTCAATTTCAGGTGAAGTTGCATGATTTCAAAGACGCATTCAGGGTGAAGCAGGGCTAAATCTGAGCCAATGTTAATAGAGATCAATGTATCTGGTTCAAGTACTGCCTTGACTCTGAGCCTTATGGAGCATATGAGAGAGGTTTTCAATGATACCCATACCAGCTAGAATTCTGCAGGTTGCAAATATATAAAAAAAAAAATACATGATTATGACAATAAAAAAAAATAGATGTTGGCCAACTTTTCGGGAGCTACCAAAAGCAAGAAAATGTGTAGTGTAATGTTATACTAGAGCAGGAAAACATATCAATGAATGGATACAGTTTAATAATATAGAATACAATTTGGCAATAAGACTTTCAGTATGATTGGGCCTCAGTGATCTTAAGATACCATGTTGAGAACAATTTGACTTTATTAATACATCACTCAAAATTATATCCCATGTCTTATTTATCACTGCATTGAAAGTGTGAATCAGTGTCAACGATTCGTACTTGTAGGTAAAAGTAAACCTGTCACAGACCCACCAATTTAAAAACCTCTACTTACTTTTTGTATGATACCCTTAGTTTGAGTGGTCAAGCCTAGTGACTGGTATACTTTTAGAAAATTGTCTATCTTTATTATGAGTTGAAACCGTTGTCATGTACAGGAAAAAAACTATATATATACAGTATCTCACAAAAGTGAGTACACCCCTCACATTTTTGTAAATACTGTATTTTATTATATCTTTTCATGTGACAACACTGAAGAAATGACAGTTTGCTAAAATCTAAAGTAGTGAGTGTACAGCTTGTATAAAAGTGTAAATTTGCTGTCCCCTCAAAATAACTCAACACACAGCCATTAATGTCTAAACCACTGGCAACAAAAGTGATGACACCCCCTAAGTGAAAATGTCCAAATTGGGCCCAATTAGCCATTTTCCCTCCCCGGTGTCATGTGACTCGTTAGTGTTACAAGGTCTCAGGTGTGAATGGGGTGCAGGTGTGTTAAATTTGGTGTTATCGCTCTCACTCTCTCATACTGATCACTGGAAGTTCAACATGGCACCTCATGGCAAAGAACTCTCTGAGGATATGAAAAAAAAACTGTTGCTCTAGATAAAGATGGCCTAGTCCATAAGAAGTTTGCCAAGACCCTGAAACTGAGCTTCAGCACGGTGGCGAAGACCATACAGCCATTTATCAGGACAGGTTCCACTCAGAACTGGCCTCGCCATGGTCGACCAAAGAAGTTGAGTGCACATGCTCAGTGTCATATCTGGAGGTTGTCTTTGGGAAATGGACGTATGAGTGCTGCCAGCATTGCTTCAAAGATTGAAGGCATGGGGGAGTCAGCCTGTCGGTGCTCAGACCATACGCTGCACACTGCATCAAATTGGTCTGCATGGCTGTCGTCCTAGAAGGAAGCCTCTTCTAAAGATGATGCACAAAAAAGCCTGCAAATAGTTTGCTGAAGACAAGCAGACTAAGGACATGGATTACTGGAACCATGTCCTGTGGTCTGATGAGAACAAGATAAACTTATTTGGTTCAGATGGTGTCAAGTGTGTGTGGCGGCAACCAGGTGAGGAGTACAAAGACAAGCGTGTCTTGCCTACAGTCAAGCATGGTGGTGGAAGTGTCATGGTCTGGGGCTGCATGAGTGCTGCCGGCACTGGGGAGCTACAGTTCATTGAGGGAACCATGAATGCCAACATGTACTTTGACATACTGAATGAAGTAGAGCATGATCCCCTCCCTTCGGAGACTGGGCCGCAGGGTAGTATTCTAACATGATAATGACCCCAAACACACCTCCAAGATGACCACTGCCTTGCTAAAGAAGCTGAGGGTAGAGGTGACCGGCCAAGCATGTCTCCAGACCTAAACCCTATTGAGCATCTGTGGGGCTTTCCGCAAACGGAAGCTGGAAGACCGCAAGGTCTATAACATCCACCAGCTCTGTGATGTCGTCATGGAGGAGTAGAAGAGGACTCCAGTGGCAACCTGTGAAGCTCTGGTGAACTCCATGCCCAAGAAGGTTAAGGCAGTGCTGGAAAATAATGGTGGCCACACAAAATATTGACACTTTGGGCCCAAATTGGACATTTTCACTTTTTTTGCCAGCGTTTTAGACATTAATGGCTGTGTATTGAGTTATTTTGAGGGGACAGCAAATTTACACTGTTATACAAGCTGTACACTCACTACTTTACATTGTAGCAAAGTGTCATTTCTTCAGTGTTGTCACATGAAAAGATATAATAAAATATTTACAAAAATGTGAGGGGTGTACTCACTTTTGTGACATACTGTATATATTTTTATATGTAAGCACTGTTTATTTCAGTTGCTAATGGGAGTACCAATTGAAATAAATAGAATTTCTACTCCAATAATTTCAATTGCTAGTACTGGCTATAGAAACCAAGTTCATTGGTTCCTATAGGCAGTACTACATTCATATTGCTCATATTGTGCTTTCCTCCTCATAAAACAATTTGCCCATAGTAAAGTTCTTTGGTATAATATTCTCCCACATTAAGATGATGATGACTGATTTGATGTCTGTCATGTAGTAAGCATTGTTGATTAATATTATACAAACATGGCAAGGATATTGTAGTATGAAGAATGAACTTGTGGAAATGCAGGTCTCCAGGGTCTGAAAGTTAGCAGGTCTATAATTAGACTCTAGTTGTTTGTAGTGAGTGACTCACATAATGTATGATGTGTAGAAACCAAATCTGGAAAATGTTCTACACAGGTATGCTGTTTCATGCTTCCAATTCTGGGAGAGGGATTTATACTGAGGACTTTTCACCTTCAGGTGCTTCATTATACAGTCTCAGAGCATTGCTCAGGCATCCCTGTGGGAATAACGGCTACAAAAAGAGACATTTATATTCCTAAAGTTTCACAGAGTGTAGAAGTTTGTTCCTCTGTCTGTCATGTCTTACCCACAACTTTACAAAGTAAAATTAAAGAGTTTTTATCCTTTTTGACTAAAAAAATCACTAATACTCTGTTAGCTTTCCTCTAATGAATTTGTGTATTTTCACTCAAAGTCACAATGAGTTGAGTCTAATGTAGTATATTAAAGTGTCTGGTGGAAGTGGTGCTCTAAATGCTTATAGCTTATCAGTGATTGAAATATATATGAGGGATCTGTTTACCTAGTCAAAAATTTGTAAATCAGTGGAATTGATGAGATCTAGCCAAGCCTGCAATTCTTCATAGTCTGAGCCTCAACTTTTTATGGCAGCCCAGTTTGTTCAGGAGCACTGAATAAGACACGCCCCAGCTTGCTAACTGGACAGTAATAGGGAGTTTGCAAACTAATGAGGTTATCGTCCTGCTCACTGTGTTCTCATACCTTATCACTGCAAAACATTTTCATTTTTGTTGATGGAACTGTATGGAGTTCTTTGACTTTGCATCTGACATGTACAGTACAACCAAACTGCTAACAATGTAGGGCAGCAGTTTGCTCTGCTATAAAGATTCAAGGTAGGCAGCTCATCATTGTGTTCTCGGCAGTAGGGTTTTAAACCTCAAAGAAGATGGAAGACTTGCAAAACAAGTTTAGGGAAATGATAAACTCTACCTTCTGGCCAATAGTAATGCATTGCAGCCTTCATTTATTTAAGTGGGAAAAACCTAGAGTGCAAGAGGGTTCCGTAGGGCAGAGAAAGACATGAATAAATGAAAGGCAGCACACCAAACAGCTTACTGTTTAACAATTTACTTGTATTATTTATACAGATTGTGATATGGAGATGATTAGACTCAGTGTTGGTGAGTATTTTTATGAGTCCACGTCAGTCCAGAACTGTATTTTAGGGCATGACAGCCCACTTTTATATAAACAATCAAAAGTCCACAAATGGTAGTTTTGCAAACACTGGATTTTCTCCAGCAAAACAATTCACTAAAAATACTAAGACACCTCGCTCTCTTATCAGCAGAACAGGTGCTATCATCTCTGGTCTCCCAGACCACGGACTCTTCAGGCCCACTCAGCATTTTTTTTTTACAGCCCCTTGATGTACAGGCCCACTCCTGACCTCTAGATAGGGTTCTCCTAGACCCTCTCTTCCAGACACTTACAGACTGACTACCTTCTTCAGCTTTTTCAGTCTCCACAGACTCGCGCAGCAACCCTGACTCTCCCAGTCCAGTAGCAAGGAATCCCCCCAACATGGGATGCAGTCTCTTGGCAAGAACACACAGCTCTCATGTGACCAGATGTCAAGGTTCTGTCTCCAAAGTGGGAACCCTGAGCTATTCTCAGGCTTGACTTATAACAAACCTGTACACTCACACAGCCTGCAGGTTCCCAGCAAAACCCAGACACAGGATTGAAGGTTATGTCCTACCCAAGACATATTGGAATCTTTAAGCTCCAGGTTCCGATCCTGGATTACAAAACCCAAAAAAGCTTAAAACACAGCTTTTGCCGCTCACAATAAACACGACAGCGTTTCTCAAACTGTAACTTTGAGAGTCCTGTGTCATTTCTATATCCATTTCCTAAACTCACTTTGTGGCAGGGCCTAGCATGATTACAAGATATAATACAGTTAACAACATACACAAATCAGAACTCGCCATCAAGACCATGAGGATAGACATAAGCAAATCCTGACACATAGTACAACAGTGTAATATCCAGTGTTAGGATGATAAGATTCTAAGTAAACACAAACGTGCCTAAAGATAGTAGCAGAAAGGTACCAGAAAAAAAGTAGCTCACTGGTGTACGGACACATGGACACCAGGATGGAGGAAACCAATGACATTTCAGGGAGGACACCTTTCTCAAGTCAGACATGCACAAGAATGCTACCAGATACCGCCAGAAATTATCCCAGAAAACAGGTCATTGCCTTGGTTTTTGGGGATACAGAGTTCTCTTTAAAGCGGTTGAATGCCCGCAAAATAAAACAACATGTAAGGCAAAGGCATAATAAGCTGGTATGCACCACTTACTAGCTCATTATGTAATACCCTAGAACGAAGTGGCGGCATCACCTCCCGGTCACCCCTTAGGGAGCTGACGCGTTCCCTCTGTGTTTCTTCCGGGTTTGCAGCTTCGGCGCTGTGAGTGGCCGGAGCCGCAGTGATGTCACTCCTGCGCATGCGCTTGGGACTCCTCTTTCCGGCCTGAAACTCTGATTTTCCGGCAGCGTCCGCCGGACCTTCAGAGCACATGCGTCGCTGGCGTCAGCGGCTGCATGCGAGGTGAATATCTCCTAAGCCTTATTTTAGTCTTATCTGTAGGTAAAAATGTGAAAGTGGGGTATACAACTGCTTTAACATGGTTATTTTCTGTATCACTGTTAAGTCTTCACAATCTGATCCTCAACCTTTAGACCCCTCTCACACTGGGGTGTTTTTCAGGCACTTTTAGGCAAAAAATAGTGCCTGTAAAGCGCCTAAAAAACGCCTCCCCTGCAGCCCCAGTGTAAGAGCCCGCTTGCAGGATGTTAGAAAAAGTCCTGCAAGCAGCATCATTCGGTCAGTGCGGGAGTGGTGTATATACCGCTCCTCCACCGCCCCCTGCCTAATGAAATCAATGGGCACAGCTGCCGAAGCGCCTGCAAAGCGATTCAGCAAGGCCCCTTTAACCCTTTATTCGGCTGCTAGAGGGTGTTAAATGCACCCCACTAGCGGCCAAAAGCGCCGCCATAACAACCGTAAAGCGCCACTAAAAATAGCCTTACTGCAACTGAGTTTGGTCAGGAGCACTTAATTAGACACTCCCCCAGCTTGCTAATTGGACATTGGCAGGGAGTCAGTCCTTGAGTTGCTTTACATTACCTGCTCACAGGAATATTACACACTGACTAGCCTGTTCTTACCAGTCCATGCTTTTTGTCTGTTTTAAGTCTAACTACCATATTATTCATACTATCTATCCCGTCTTACCAAACTTTACTTAATTACTTTTTTTTATCGGTCCTGTTTGCTTAATTGCCAAACATTTGCTCAATTTCCTATTAAGGATGTCAGGTAAACCAATGAGATATTGAAATTGGCCTATCTGTAGTAAGACTTTAATGCACTAGAGTTTTTTCCAATTTTAAGCAGAACAAAAAAAACCTGATTCCATATTCCTGACTGCTGCTTGGCAAAGGACTGTTGGAAAAAAAGGATGTTTAAGCAGCACCATCAAAGGAACCATAGATCTTCAGTTAGCTTTCTTCAGTTCAACATACTGTAGATCAGCCTTGGTAATTTTTCAGTGAAATTCTGAACTGTGTGTGCATGGTTAAAACTCTGTGCAGTTGATTTACTAATGGTGTGGAGACTGTTCACTTAGAAAATTGTATATTCACTTTGAAAGTCTGTGTGATGCTGTCTAGGTTGGGCAACATCACACAGAAAGCAAAGCAGCTTTCCAAGTAGAAGTAGACTGGGATCTTAATCACAGTGCCTGAAACTATAAAATAATTGTGACAGACTCCAGACAGCCTGTTGGGTATTTCCGCCAAGAAGCTACTTCCCAAGTCCTGGAACACGAGACCAGGACTTGGGAGACAAAGGAGCTTTAGATCGGTTGCCCTTCTTTCCCACACGCTGACAAGTATCACAGGTACGGCAATACTGTCTAATATCCCCAGTTATCCATGGCCAGAAGACTAGCTGAGTCAAACGGTGAACAGTCTTGGTCACTCCAAAGTGACCAGCTAGATGAATGTCATGTCCAATGCTAAGCAGGTTGCGCCGATATTTCTGCGGTACGACCAGCTGTCGCTTGGGCACTGGATGAGATCTCTTCCCTTCAGTCACCTGATAAAGTAATTCCTGATCCCACTCTATCCGTTCCCTTTCTAATTCCTCGGGTCCATCCCTGCCCTCTCCCGGTAACTAGCCAACGTTGAGTCAGATAGTAGTTCCCGGGTAAAGTCAGCCGGGGTAGACCAGGTAAAGGGTGGTACAGTCTGGTCGGGGTTAGGGAAGTTAGTCCTCACCTGGGTCCCATCATTGAGTGCCTCCTCTGCTCGCCTTTCTTGCTGCCGGGTGGTCACAGGGAAGGCTTCTGGGGATAAATCCACATGGAAAAATGAAGAAAGATGCCCCAAATCATTTCCAAGTAGAGCATCTGCAGGTATATCTCTCATAACTCCAATTCCACGTCTCTGTATCCCGAGCCCCAATCCATATGCACTTGGGCAGTAGGGATGCGTAAAGCTTTGCCTCCAGCCACTCGCACAGCTATGGACCTCCCGGTTTTCCCAGTCATTGTAACCATCCTGGGTTGCACCAAAGTAATAGTAGCTCTGCTGTCCCTGAGTCCTTGGCAGGTCGCTCATTCACCCATACTGCCTGTCAGTGATGCCTGTGATTGTCATCGGCAGCAGCTTGTATCGGGTTCACCTCATGGAGTAGCCCAAATTCCTCTTCACCCAAGCCAGTTGAGGTAGATGGTGGGGCAGCTTCCAGGTAATGAGCAGCTGCTCGAGCTGGGCCAGGGGCAGCACGGTTCCATCAAGTGACGTTGACATTTTGAGGACAGTTAGCTTGTGGGTTCCCATTTGATTACACCCATAACAGTGAGGCCCGGTCTTCTTGATGGGTATAACTGGTCGGGCCATTGCAGGGAGGGCGACTGACTGCTGGGTGGATGGCTGGATATGGGCAGGTGCTGTCTGTGGTCTGGAGATTCCCACAAGGCTTCGGTTGGTGGGATCTCTGGGTATCCATATACTAGTCGGCTAGTTCCGCTGCTTTGTCTACCATCAAGGGCTTTTGGTCTTGGACCTACTAACGAACTTTACTAGTGATTGGTTGTAAAACTGTTCCAGTAGTTAGTTGCCTGACAGCCGGAGAACCATGCATCTACTGATCGAGACATCTGATGAGCCCATTCCATATAAGGCTGGCCCTCTTTCCATTGTAAACGGCAAAATTTGGACCTATGAGCTTCAGGGGTGATTGCGTATCTTGCCAGCAGTCGCTCCTTGACTCGCTCGTAGTCTTTTTTGTCTTCCCAAGGTATGGCTTCAAAAGCATCCAGTGCTCGACCAGACAGCTTGCTGATGAGGATGGTGACCTAGTCAGCTTCATCAATTTTATAGAGATCGCACTGGGTCTCAAAGACATGAAGGTACCGATCGATTTCCTCCACCCCGTTCTGGAAGGGTCGAAAAGCTGCGTAGGGAAGTTTCTTGCGGCTACCCTGTTCTGCAGCTGCAGTACCTCCAATCTCCTGAACCTCAAGCATTTTCAGATGTGTCGTGTCTGCAATTATCTGGGTGATCACCTCTTGGGGGGGAGTGGGGCTGTATGGCGACATCCACCACTGGATCTTTCGCTGGAGCTCGGCCATCCTGGACCCCTCCATAGCTGGCCCTCTGCTTCGGTCGCTGGCCTGGTCACTCTCCATCAACTTGGGAATTAGAGTTGCCTTTGACTTGTTGCTGGTGTTCTGTCCCCTTAATTCCAGCAGATCCTTGATTGTGCTTCGCTTAAGGCTGGAGTAGCAAAGATCCATCCAACAAGGTCCCGTTGGTGGTTTGGATGTTCCAGGCACAAGAAAGCATCCCACCGCTGCCAACCAAATGTGATGGACTCCGGACACCCTGTTGGGTATTTCCGCCAAGAAGCTGCTACCTAAGTCCTGGATCTGGCTATATAAACCCCAAGGACCAGACAACACCAGTCTTGGAGTACACCAGAAAATGAACTGCTTTATTTTTAGAAACGCACTGTATTTATACAGCAAACCATCAGATAAGGGCTACTCCCATTATCTCAGACAAAGTTCACCTTACACAGTAGAGCTAGTCCTATTATCATAACAATGACCTCCTTAGACTGTTCGGCTCCATGGACTAACTTGCATAAGAAGCCACAAGCAATTAGTGACCAGCTCTGGATAACTTAAAGAGGGAGCCCTGCAAAAAAAAAAAGTAAAAGTCAGCAGCTACAAATACTGCAGCTGCTGACTTTTAAAATAAGGACACTCACCTGTCCCAGGGTCCAGCGATGTCGGCACCCGAGACCGAATCGTCCCTCTGTCCTCGGGTGCTGCCGCCGCCGCCGCCATTCTCTGTAAGGGAATCAGGAAGTGAAGCGCCGCGGCTTCACTTCCCGGTTCCCTACTGCACATGCGCGAGCCGCGTTGAGCTTCCTAACTGGTCCCCGCTGTCTCTGGGATCCGTGTGTGTCCCAGCAGACAGCGCAGTGGGGACGGGAAGAGGTATAGACTCCTGTGGGAGTCTATGCCGGAAGTGGGTGCAAATACCTGTCTTAGACGGTATCTGCACCCCCCTCCCCCCTGAAAGGTGCCAAATGTGACACCGGAGGGGGGGAGGGTTCCAAAATGCGGAAGTTCAATTTTTGTGTGAACCTCCGCTTTAAGAACACATTATAACACAGAGTTCTCCAGGCCATGGTTCTCCTGCAGCCCAAAGTCTGTGACAATATTGTTGAAAAATTGCCAGTTCGAGATTTCTATTTGCAAAGAATCTTAAATCAAACATACCTTATGTCACTGTATATTTTGGACACTTCAGTGTTGTTAGGGTAGACCTCCACCCCTCAGGGGCTTCCTCACACTTGTTATGATGTACAGGGGCAGAGTGAGCAAACTGGGGTTACTAAAACATAAGAGTGCAAAATATGCTGGAGCTGTACATGGTAGCCAATCTGTTTCTAACTTCAGCTTGTTCATTTAAGTTTTGACAAAAACAAAAACCTGGAAGCTGATTGGTTTCTGTGCAGAGCTGCCCCAGATTTTGCACTCTCCAGTTTTAGTAAATCAACTCTACTATGTATTACAGCCTCTAAACCTCGATCTCCAGCAGAGTAGTATAGGGTGGCACAAGACAACTGATCTAGGGGAGCTGCAATATAAATGCATCCTTGTCCCTGTTAAATTCTTTCATCCTGATCCCAGCTTCACTACTAAGTTTGTCGAGTCTCTGTCCCGAAATAAGCCTGTGCATGCTGTCCAACTCACCATATAGTGAAGAAAGTATAAGGATGAAAGTCCTAGAGCCTCCACCCCAGAAATAAGTCAATGTTAGCATCTTCCAAATTGTATTAGCTAGGTCAGGGCTGGCTTCAGTGGAGGAATAAGAATACATTTTGGCATGAGGTCTTTATGAAATATACAGATTTACAAACCCGCAAGCTAATGTATTTGCTTCCATTTAAAGAGGTACTGCAGTCTGCTAACATAATTTGTAATAAAAACATTTTTGACATTCTGAAGCTTCCCTCCAACTACTTTGCATTTAATTTTATTTTTTAATGTGATGCTGTACTTGCCAAATATGCTGCAGAAATCTCCCTCCACTGAGTCTGGCTGCAGCCATTTTAACTGTGGGCAGCTGAAACTGCTGCCTGTTCACTTCCTGGATTTGCATAAACACACAGAGGCACACCTCCAGCTCTGCAGCCCTGCAGCTCGCATTGGCCCTCTTATGACTCATCCCAACCTGAAGAGTCTTCAAAAATGCAGCCTGCATATGAAAATACAAAATATTCATGGCAATGATATTTCTTTTTAGTTCTAACCAGTATAAATAGAGAAGTAATGTATGCCAAACTAGAAAATACATACAGCAGAAAATGTTTTATAAAAACAAAAAAAAGAGAAACTAGTGAATATGTGTACACAAAGGAGCAAGTGTCTATGTGTTAGTGGTACATTTATACTCTCAGTTCCTGCGTACGTTATCTGAATTTCTCTATTCATTAAAGTTTTCAAGTACGACTTTCAAATCTTCACTACCGTGCAACAGTTAACTCGCTCGGCAGTGATTAAGAGATTACCACAAACATGATGTTCTTACAAGTATTTTTCTTGAGTGACAGGAATGTGTTTTCTGGGCCACAAGGAAGGTTTTGAGTTGTGTATGACTGGTTTCCTTCCCGTTCTCTTTCTGGCCTTAACACAGAGCTCTAATTATTAAAGACATGACTAGCATTCTTTGTTGTACAAGAGCTCAGCCATGTTTCTCGCCTCTTCACAAATGTTTAAATTCACATTTTCTAAATCCCCAGTGAAAGCTGGCCCACACAAACCTCTGTAGGCCTGCATATTACAATTCAAAACAAAAAATGTTCTGAAATAGTTCATTAAGTGACCGATTCCATGTACATTGTACCATCTTAGTCCTCATTTTTTTTCACACAATTAATATCTTACCGACTCCTGTCATCATTAATTATTGAGTTTAGAAATATCACTCTAGATGTATGTGTAGAATATGATGAATTTAATCATTTTTTTTGCAAAAATCCTTAGATTTTTAGACGTGGAGTGGGCGGGGGGATCTTAAAGTATAAGTGCCTTTTAAAATAAAGTGCACTTATCCTCTTTGCCTCCTTTCCTAACCTGAATTACCCCACTATCCCCATCTCCAGATACATACTCATCCTGATCTAGCTGTGGCCACCAACATTTTAAATCCTGACCCAAAAAAAATCTTCTGTGAGCTGGCTGCACCTGTACAATAGACTTCTTGTCTTAATGCCAGAGGTGCTTGAGGTACAGTCTCATAGATGTCTATGGAACGCTACTGTGCAGGCGCAGCCAGAACACAGAAAGTTGGATTGGGATGTAAACAGATGCTTGGCCACTGGATCAAATGTGCATCTGGGAATGGGGAAGGTGGGCAAGTATAAGTCAGGGAAGGAGACAAATAGTATAACTCTGTTTTACAATGCACTCATCCTTTAAATAACTAGGTAGATATGATACAAATGACTGCAATTGATTTACATAATAAATGCATTCCTTTAAATGCAAGTAGTGCAAGCACCTGAATTTGACTTGGTATCAGCCTCTTAGGCCCCTTTCACGCGGGGCGGATCCGCTCAGCGTCATACAAAAACAAAACAAAAATGCGTGAACACCCAAAGGCTACCTCCTATTACTTTATTGAATATGTAAAACAGTGCCACAAGGTGTACATAGTAAAATCACAGTGTCAATCTCCTGAGTGCCCCTCCCCCCTGCTCACCATTGTTGCCCTGTAGGACCTAAAGCAATGACTCCCCATCTAATACCCCCCAGAACCCACACCCGCTATTCCCCTGGGACCCCTAATCAGATGGACCAGCTGACTAAGACCTCCCTATGGAGCTGAGACAGCACGGCTGCAAACCACTACTCCCCAAGATGTCACCGCTGGTGACTGCACCTGCAAAAGGTATGATAATGTCCAGGAATGCAAGGACTCCAAAAACCTCCCAGGATCCTGGATGGGGTCCAGGACAGTCTGAGCTCAAAGAAAATTGGTTCAATGATGCTGGCCTAATGGGATTAAATGATGCTGATGGGCTAATAATTTTAATAAAGAATATAAAGCTGTACTACTGCTGAACCCAAAGTGTCAGTAGTTTATTCAAAAAATGGATACATCTCCCAGAGTCTGCACGCTTTGCCCATAATTGGGCTTAGTTGTAGAGGAGTGATTCTTCATTCTTAGGAGACGAATATTTGATGTACACTATGGCTATTTTTGGCTGGAGTTCTGCTTTAAATGAATTGGTCATAGTATATAGTTGGGTATGCATATTTCTCAAAATGATTTAATTTAGCTAGCAGACTGCATATTACAAAGTGGCAGGGTATCACAATTTTTTTATTTGAAAGCAAGATTGTGCAGAATGAGTTCTTGTATCATATTACGTTAGAGGCCTTTTTAACATAAAAAAAGCTCTAACCATTAGGCCTCATGCACACTGGACGTTTTTGGATGTTTTTACAGAAGCTGTTTTTGGCTTCAGACGTTTTTTTCTACAGTCAATAAACTCCCCATCATGTTATCCTATGTGTCCATGTACACATAGACTGTTATCAGCAGTTTTTGGCTGGGGCGTATTCTGGCTTAAAAAAAACCCCAAAACTAGTGGGTTCTGAGAGGAGTTTTTCAGCTGTTTTCAGCTGTAAAAACGCTCTAACATCAAAAAACGCTGATAAATGTTTTTGATCCGTTGCAAAAAAAAACAAAGGCTAACGCGGTAAAAAACGCTAACAAATATAATAAACGCTAAAAAAACGCTATTACAAAAACGTTAAAAAAAATTGAAAAACTCACTGCAAAGCTACTGGCGTTTTTATAACGTTATTTTAAGGTCCAGTGTGCCTGAGGCCTTAAAGTAAACATACAGTTAATAAATGGGATTCATTATCACATACACAGTGGAGAGATAATGTGTTCAGGCCCCTGTGAATTAGATCAAGATGTGCAGATTCATATTTCGGTGAAATTTGATTCTTCAGACATTTGTATACTTATGATTTGAGGTTCATCCAGTCTGAGCTGTAAAAATTATGAACAAAGCATATAAGGTTTAGTTTTTCTAAAATAAGGTTTCACTATGCTGAAGATATTTTATGTAGCATTAACATTGAATAATATGATATTAATCTAAAGTATGGTATAAGAAGTGATCAAACTACTAGTCGACAAAATGTCCAGATTGTACAGTGAAAATTCCAATTAAAATCCAAAATTAAAAATGTACAGGGATTATAAAATATATATTTTTTAATATATCATGACTGATTGCTAACTGACTTTAAAGTACAACTTCACATAAAAGATATCCTTGTGGTAGTTTGTTTTTCTGCTCCCTTTTATGAGACCAAAATGATGGTGTCCACATTTTGAACCTGGGAATTTGCAATTATTTGTGGTGATGTTATTTGCCCTTTTAATGGTACAGTTGGGCAGACTTCTGATGGGGATATTTTACCACTGTAGTAACTGTAATAAATAGCACGCTAATGTGATTCAGCTTGCCAGCATCTACGCAATTATTATTGGTAAGACCACCCAAACTTATATTATTACTTGATTATTGGTAGAGGTTAGAGAGTTAAACCAACTAACATGTTCTTATATCTCATTAAGTACTTTGTTAGCCAGATCTGTATGCTTACGTTTCCAAGCTTGCACAGCTGCCCTTGCAAGGAGGTCTCACTTTTTTTTTCCGTTTACTGCAGAAGGAGGAGTATAACACCCAAAGCTCCAAGGTGGGTGGGAACAGATCCAAGATATCAAGTCCCCAGTAGATTTAAAAAGCCAGGGGGGGACTCAGCCCGGGACACTCTTTATGTTTAATATATTCCTTTAACAGAAAAGTTAGCACTGTTTTATTGCCATTTCTTTATTTAAAGAACTTCTGTTTAATAAACAACCTCAATTCCAAAAAAAAAAGTTGGGATGCTGTGTAAAATCTTCATAAAAACAGAATGCATTAATTTGCAAATCTCATAAACCAGTACTGTATTTTATTCACAGTAGAAAATGGAAAACGTATCAATTTTTGAACTAAGAAATGTTTTTTGTACCATTTTAAGAAGGCAATTTTGAAATTGATGGCAGCAGCTCGTCTCAAAAAAGTTGGGTCAGGGCCATCTTTTCCATGGTGTAACATCCCCTCTTCTTTTAACAACACTCTGTAAAAATCTGGGAATTGAGGAGACCAGTTGCTGGAGTTATGGGAGAGAAATGTTGTCCATTTATTGCCCCATAATGGATTCTAACTGCTTCAAAGTCCTGGGCCTTTTTTGTTGTATTTTGCCTTTCCTTTCAAATTGTGGCAAATATTTTCAATTGGTGAAAGGTCTGAACTGCAGACAGGCCAGATAAGGACCCAGACTCTTCTACCGCAAAGCAATGCTGTTGTCATAGATGCATTATGTGGTTTAGCATTGTCCTGCTGAGATATGCAAGGCCTTCCCTGAAAAAGACATTGCCTGCATGGGAGCATATGCTGCTCTAAACCCTTGATATAGCTTTCAGCATTAATGGTGCCTTTTCATATGTGCAAGCTGCCCATTCCATATGCACTAATGCACCCACCATACCATCTGAGATGCAGGCTTTTGAACTAAGCGCTGATAAAAAGCCAGAAAGTCCCTCTCCTCTTTAGTCTGGAGGACGTGGCACAGATGGTTGCCAAAAATATACATATGCCGACTAAAGTAACTAGCCTTAGGTGATACACAGAGAGCAAACAAATCCTCCTACCTAAGTTGCATCTGTTTATCTCTAGCCCTTTCTTCTCCAGAACCATAGAAAGTACACAGATAATTTGCTATTTCTGAGCTTTGGGAGACAGGGGGTGGAGATCTGACATCATGCAGTGTACAGCATAGAGCAGGGAGCTGAATATAATCAGACCTGATTGGAAGAAAAGGACACCCCCCTTAACACAATCTTATAGGGAAACATGCACAACTGAAGCTATCAGTCACCTGCTGTGTGCTGGAGGGAGGCATGGCCTTCCCCCAGAATTCTATGGTTTCACCATTACCTGTCAGACATGATTCATGCAGATAGCTGAGGGAAGACAGCTGACAGAAATCACACTAATGCCCCGTACACACGGTCGGATTTCCTGACGGAAAATGTGTGATAGCACCTTGTTGTCGGAAATTCCGACCGTGTGTAGGCTCCATCACACATTTTCCATCGGATTTTCCGACATACAAAGTTTGAGAGCAGGCTATAAAATTTTCCGACAACAAAATCCGTTGTCGGAATTTCCGATCGTGTGTATGCAAATCCAACGCACAAAGTGCCACGCATGCTCAGAGCAAATAAAGAGATGAAAGCTATTGGCTACTGCCCCGTTTATAGTCCCAACGTACATGTTTTACGTCATCGCGTTCAGAGCGATCGGATTTTCCGACAACTTTGTGTGACCGTGTGTATGCAAGACAAGTTTGAGCCAACATCCATCGGAAAAAATCCTAGGATTTTGTTGTCGGAATGTCCGATCAATGTCCGACCTAGTGTATTGGGCATAACTGCTTTGGAGCTAGTATACCATATAGAGGGATATACTTTCTTCATTTTTAATATCAGAGGTTTACAACCACTTCAAATATGAACAGGGAAAGAGTCCCCATTTATATTGGATTGTGAAGTTCTGAAAATTTCGGAACATAAAGTGGACATGTACTCTGCCAATATCTACTCCTTTCCTCCCCAGACCCTGACTGTGCTGATTCTTACCTTTCCTTTGTTTCCACGCTGCTCTTTTCAAAGCAAGGAAAGAAAGATTGTTCAGATTAATAGGAGTAGGGTACAAATAATTGACATTCAATGTGGAAATGAATATATGATTTAAAATTTTGACCATATATACACTTTTTTAACATGGATTCCAAAAGGGGCACTTGGCATGACTTTTCAGCACATTTAAGTTACTTTCCACTACTGCGCTTGAAAAGGGTGTATTAAGCTGATCCAAAAATTGTATGCAATATTTATTCCATGCTCTCCCCATCATTCCCATTGCTTCAGCTCGCCTCAGCTTTGCTGCCCTGCACCAATTTCAAAAAGTAGTTTCTGTACTACTTTTTGTGATTTTGGGGTGCGATTTCCATTGGCATCTGTGCAAGTTCAGCTGAACTCGCACGGCTTCATTCCTGCAGCTCAGTGTGAACCTGGGCTCAATACCCAATCATATGCCAGGGAAAAAGGCAGGTATTTGTTTTGTTAGTATGTTGTGTATTGAACATGAACACTGCTTCAAGTTTTCACTTAACTTTGGAAAGTATTCCTTTAGTAAATCATCCCCAGTGTATTTATTGACTTTTATTTTTGTGTGTTGCATCAACAGCAAACAATACAGATGAGTATTTTCTGAATCAGCAAACTCCAAACAATAATGCAGGATGTGATTATGGCTGTCATCAAGACATATTACTTAAGGCAGAATACTTTGCATGTAATTCCTTGCACTGCCTGGGTTCTAGTTTTTATGGGAACCCTGACTTTTAACTTCTTTCTATTCTTTTGGCGCAGGAGGACCATCATATTGGTTAGATTACTTTTTATATTCACAATGGAGAAAGGTGTATCCTTTGCCGATAACAATACCAAATTTACAAGAAGGTCTTGTATGACCTGGTAACGTACAGTGCACCTGGAAAGTATTCACAGCACTTCACTTTTTCTACATTTTGTTATGTTGCAGCCTTATTCCAAAACAGATTCAATTTGATATTTTCCTCAAAATTCTACAAACAATACCCCATAATGACAACGTGAAATACGTTTGTTAGAAATCTTTGCAAATTTATTAAAAATAAAAAACAAACATCACATGTACATAAGTATTCACAGCCTTTGCTTAATACTTTGGTGAAGCACCTTTAACACCAATTACAGCCTCAAGTCTTTTGAGTACGATGCTACAAACTTGGCACACCTATTTTTAGGCAGTTTCTCCCATTCTTCTTTGCAGGACCTCTCATCAGGTTGGATGGAAAGCGTCAGTGCAAAGCCATTTTCAGGTCTTTCCAGAGATTTTCAATCTTTTCAAGTCTGGGCTCTGGGCAGACCACTCAAGGACATTCATAGAGTTGTCCTGTAGCCACTTCTTTGTTATCTTGGCTGTGTACTTAGGTTTATTGTCCTGTTAGAAGATGAACCTTTGCCCCAGTCTGAGGTCCAGAGCACTCTGGAGTAGGTTTTCATCAAGATTTCTTTGTACATTGCTGCATTTAACTTTCCCTTAGTCCTGACTAGTCTCTCAGTTCCTGCCACTGAAAAACATCCCCAGTGATCAGATTTGCTCTGACATGCCCCTGCTGCACAGCCATTCACTGAGAAGCTCAGTGTGCTGCTGCTGCTTCTCCTCCCCCCAGCTCTTATGCAGCTAAGAACAGAGGGAATGTGATCATTTATTTAAAAAAAAGGGAAAAAAGGTATTTATAGTGTTTTTTTTTTATTTACACCAAAATGTTTTGCCTTTCATTTCTATTTTAAACTGAATAGGTTGTTTTATAATCATTTACAATCACTTTAATCGTTTTGGTGTATTAAAAAGGCGTCACTTTTTCCCATATCAGGAAGTTGGGACGTATGCTATTATCACCTTTGTTTTGGAATGCTCCAACCAAAACTAAAAATTAGGAGCTGAGACTACAGTACAGTACAAGGAACTTTTCTTCCTGAGACTTCCTGCTTGTGATACAGCAAAGCTTGTCCTGAACACATAATACATGCTGTCTCTCACATACTAAAAGCCTGATATAAAAAAATTTCACTGCTAGTATGTTTCCTAGAACCTCCATTCCGATGTAAACCTGCCTTTGGAAATTTTAATATGATTGGAGATACTGGAAGCAAGAGTGCAAGGAAGTTACACACAGCACAGGGATCAAGAAGTGCTGAACACCATGCAGATAAAAAAGCACACACTAATGCAACCCTGTAATCATTATTACAGTATTAAAGCAACTAAACTAAAGCCGTATAAGTACCCGAATTTGATTTGACATTTGGTAGAACTCAGACTGTGAGAGGGAGAAGCAGCACAGGGCACCAGATAGTTGCGTGAAAGGAGCTTGCCGATAGAAGGAAGGAGCAGAGTAACATAGAGATAAAGCTCATCAGTCTGCAGCTTATCTATTCGTTGTCCAGTTACAAGTTGGGGTAGGGGAGGAGACCTCTAATTGAATGTGAAGCTGCAGTGAATAAATATCAGGTCCTCTCCTCTGCCAAGACAGGGCTGCACTGTGTTGGAAAAGGCTGTGTGAATCTTAGGGTTGGATTGACAGAAATACTTTAGCTTTGCAGGTTAAACAGCTCTTATATGTATATGTAAATTTAGTTGTTTGCCTGGAGTTCCCATGCGGTTTAGCCAGTAACACAACACAAAAAGGATACAGTTGTGTGAAAAAGTATTTGCCCCTTGCTGATTTTTTTGCGTAGTTCTCACACTTAAATGATTCAGCTCATCCAACCAATTTTAATATTACACAAAGATAACCCAAGTAAATCCAAGATGCATTTTTTAAATGATTATTTCATTTATTAAGGGAAAAAAGCTGTTCAAACCTGCCTGGCCCTATGTGAAAAAGTAATTGCCCCCTCCCATGTTGAATCATGAATGAACTGTGAATAACCACAATTTTTTGGAAAGCTGAGTTAAATTTGACTTGCCACACCCAGGCCAGATTACTGCCAGACCTGTTGAATCAAGAAATCATATAAATAGTAGCTGTCTGACAAAGTGAAGCACGCTAACAGATCATAAAAAGCCTCACATCATGCCACAAGCTAAAAAAATTCAAGAACAGATTAGAAACAAAGTAATGTACATGTATCGGTCTTTGGAACTCCAGTGAACCACAGGGAGAGCCATTATCCACAAATGAAGATAACATGGAACAGTGGTAAACCTTCCCAGGAGTGCCCGGCCTACAAAAATTACTCCAAGAGTATGACGATGACTCATCCAGGAAGTCATAAAAAGAACCCAGAACAACATCTAAAGAACTGCAGGCTTCATTTGCCTCAGGTAAGCTTAACAATTCAAAAAATGGCATCCATGGGAGAGTTCCAAGGCCAAAGCCACTGCTGACCAAAAAGAACACAAAGGCTCATCTCACATTTACCAAAAAAATCTTGTTTATCCCCAAGACTTTTACTCAAATATTCTGTGTACTAATGAGACAAAAAAATTTACCGTATATACTCGAGTATAAGTCGTTCCGAGTATAAGTCGAGGCCCTAATTTACCACAAAAAAATGGGAAAAACTTATTGACCCGAGTATAAGACGAGGGTGAGAAATGCACAGCTACTGTAAGTGGAAAAGAGGGTCAACAATGCCCATTTGCAGCCTCACTGTGCCCATTTGCATGCCTCACTGTGCCCATTTGCAGCCATAGGTCCCCCGAACTTCAAACTTGGTAGTCAATGGTTCCTAGATGCCCCCTAGCTGCAGCCAAAATTTGGGGTCTCTGAACCCAAAGGGTCCCGAAATGACATTGCTGCAGATGGACACAGTTAACCGACTTTGGGGCCCTGTATCTGGGGTTCCTAGCACCAAGTGGCCCTGAGATACGGGGCCCCAAAGTCAGTTCAGAAAATGTCAAGCACTTTTCTGCAGCAGAGAATGATATTTTCCGAACCGATTTTGGGGCCCCGTATCTCGGGGCCACGTGGTGCTAGGAACTCCAGCTTTAGATATGTTGTGGAACCAGTGCTACTTGGTTTGCACACAAAATTTGGGGTTCCTAGCACCAAGTGGCCCTGAGATACAGGGCCCCAAAGTCGGTTCAGAAAATGTCAAGCACTTTTCTGCAGCAGAGAATGACATTTTCTGAACCGATTTTGGGGCCCCGTATCTCGGGGCCATTTGGTGCTAGGAACTCCAGCTTTGGATATGTTGTGGTACCAGTTCTACTGGGTTTGCACACTAAATGTGGGGTTCCTAGCACCAAGTGGCCCTGCGATACGGGGCCCCAAAATCGGTTCAGAAAATGTCAAGCACTTTTCTGCAGTAGAGAATGACATTTTCCGAACCGATTTTGGGGCCCCGTATGTCGGGCCCACTTGGTGCTAGGAACTCCAGCTTGGATATGTTGGGGTTCCTAGCACCAATTGGCCCTGAGATACGGGGCCCCAAAGTCGGTTCGGAAAATGAAATTTTTTGCTGCAGAAAAGTGCTTGACTCGAGTATAAGTCGAGGGGGGCACTTTCAGCACAACAAAATGTGCTGAAAAACTCGACTTATACTCGAGTATGTACGGTAACTTTTTGGAAGGTGTGTGTCCCCTTACATCTGGCATAAAACTAATACAGCATTTTATAACAAGAACATCATACCAACAGTCAGACATGGTGGGTGGTGGTAGCGTGATGGTCTGGGTCTACTTTGCAGCTTCAGGACCTGGGCGACTTACCATAATAGATGGAACCATGAATTCTGAGCTCTACCAAAAATTCCTAAAGGAAAATGTCCGGTCATCAGTTTGTTACCTCAAGCTCAAGTGCACTTGGGTTATGCAGCAAGACAATAATCCAAAACACAACAGTAAGTCCACCTCCAAATGGCTCAAACAAAGCAAAATGTAGTTTTTGGAGTGGCCTAGTCAAAGCCTGGCCTTTAATCCAATTGAGATGCTGTATCATGCCCTTACACAGGCCGTTCATGCTGGAAAACTCTCCAATGTGGCTGAATAGAAAAAAATTCTGCGAAGAAGAGTGGGCCAAAATTGCTCCACAGCAATGTGAGAGACTCATTGGCAGTTATTGCAAACGCTTGATTGCAGTTGTTGCTGCCAAGGGTGGGACAACCAGATAGGTTGAAGGGGCAATTACTTTTCCACATAAAGCCAGGCAGGTTTGGATAGCTTTTTTTGCCTTCATAAATGGAACCATCATTTAAAAACTGCATTTTGTATTTACTCTGGGTATCTTTGTGTAATAATACAATTTGTTTGATGATCTGAGTCATTTAACCACTTGCCGACCGGGCCATAGCCTAAAGAAGGCTACAGTGCGGTCGGGTTATCCTGGGTGGACGTCCGTAAGGACGTCCTCCCAGAATCCTGCTCTCGCGCGCCCCCTGGGGCGCGCACCCGAGAACTTCCGTGACCGCCGGGTCCAGAGGACCCGGCGCATCACGGTAAACGGCCGCTGATCGCGGCAGTTTACCATGTGATCGCTCCGTCAAATGACGGAGCGATCACATGTAAACAAACCGGCGTCATGACATGACGCCGGTTCCTCCCTCCCCTCTGTGTACCGATCGGTACAGTGTGAGAGGAGAGGGGGAGGGATCGGATGGCAGCACCGCTGTGGGCTGCATGTGCAGTGCTCACAGCGGTGCTCAGTGACAAATACAGTCACATCCATCCCACCATGCTCAGCCATCCCTGCAATACACCCTGCAATATACCCAGCAATACCCTGCACTACTCTGCAATACCCCGCAATAGTCTGCACTACTCTGCAATACCCCGCAATAGTCTGCAATACCCCGCAATAGTCTGCAATACCCCGCAATAGTCTGCAATACCCCGCACTACTCTGCAATACCCCGCAATAGTCTGCAATACCCCGCAATAGTCTGCAATACCCCGCAATACCCTGCACTACTCTGCAATACCCCGCAATACTCTGCAATACCCCGCAATACTCTGCAATACCCCGCAATAGTCTGCACTACTCTGCAATACCCCGCAATACCCTGCACTACTCTGCAATACCCCGCAATACCCTGCAATACTCTGCAATACCCCGCAATAGTCTGCACTACTCTGCAATACCCCGCAATAGTCTGCAATACCCCGCAATACCCTGCACTACTCTGCAATACCCCGGAATACTCTGCAATACCCCGCAATAGTCTGCAATACCCCGCAATACCCTGCACTACTCTGCAATACCCCACAATACTCTGCAATACCCCGCAATACCCTGCACTACTCTGCAATACCCTGCACTACTCTGCAATACCCTGCACTACTCTGCAATACCCTGCACTACTCTGCAATACCCCGCAATACTCTGCAATACCCCGCAATACCCTGCAATACCCCGCAATACCCTGCAATACCCCGCAATACCCTGCAATACCCCGCAATACCCTGCAATACCCCGCAATACCCTGCAATACCCCGCACTACTCTGCAATACCCCGCAATAGTCTGCACTACTCTGCAATACCCCGCAATAGTCTGCACTACTCTGCAATACCCCGCAATACCCTGCACTACTCTGCAATACCCCCAATACCCTGCACTGCTCTGCAATACCCCACAATATCCTGCACTACTCTGCAATATCCCGCAATACCCTGCACTACTCTGCAATACCCTGCACTACTCTGCAATACCCCGCAATACCCTGCAATACCCCGCACTACTCTGCACTACCCCACAATACCCCGCAATACCCCGCAATTTTTGACCAGTTCCCGCCCGCCGTCATATGACGTCCTTGACTTTGTGTGGGGATATCTGAATGATGCCTGCAGCTACAGGCATCATTCAGATATCAGCTTTTTCAGCCGGCGATTCCCTACACCATAAGAATGATCATAACGGCTGTTCCACTGCTTGATTGTTCTTATGGGAGGAGAGAGGGGATGCCCCCCCCTTCCCGCCACCCTCCGGTGCTTCTACCGACTCCGCTACGATCGAAGCCAGGATCATTTTTTTTTTATTATTATTTCAGGCTTCCTAGCCTAGAGGTGAGATGTGGGGTCTTATTGACCCCATATCTCACTGTAAAGAGCACCTGTCATGCAATATTCCTATTACAAGGGATGTTTACATTCCTTGTAATAGGAATAAAAGTGATCAAAAAAATAGTTTCTTTTGGGAAAAAAGTGTCAAACTAAAATAAATAAAGTAAAATGAACAATAAAAAAAAAATAAAAAAATTTAAAGCGCCCCTGTCCGTGTGCTCGCATGCAGAAGCGAACGCATACGTAAGTCCCGCCCACATATGAAAACTGTGTTCAAACCACACATGTGAGGTATCGCTGCGATCAGTAGAGCGAGAGCAATAATTTTGGCCCTGGACCTCCTCTGTAACTCAAAACATGTAACCAGTAAAAAATTTTAAAGCGTCAACTATGGAGATTTTTAAGTAGCGAAGTTTGGCACTATTCCACGAGCGTGTGCAATTTTGAAGGGTGACATGTTATGTATCTATTTACTCAGCGTAACTTTATCTTTCACATTATGCAAAAACATTGGGCTAACTTTACTATTTCGTTTTTTTTTAAAGCACAAAACAGTTTTTTTTCCAAAAACAACGCGTTCGAAAAATTGCTGCGCAAATGCCGTGCGCGATAAAAAGTTGCAACAACCGCCATTGTATTCTCTAGGGTCTTTGCTAAAAAAAAATATATATATGTTTTGGGGTTCTATGTAATTTTCTAGCAAATAAATGATTATTTTTACATGTAGGAGAGAAATATAAGAATTGGCCTGGGTGCTCCAGAACGCCTGGAGGTGCTCCCTGCATGTTGGGCCTCTGTATGTAGCCACGCTGTGTAAAAGTCTCACACATGTGGTATTGCCATACTCGGGAGTAATAGCAGAATGTGTTCTGGGGTGTAATTTGTGGTATGCATATGCTGTGTGTGAAAAATAACCTTCTAATATGACAATTTTGTGAAAAAAAAAAGTTAAAAAAAAATCTTGATTTTTGCAAAGAATTGTGGGAAAAAATGACAATTTCAAAAAAACTCACCATGCATCTTTTCAAATACCTTGGAATGTCTTCTTTCCAAAAAGGGGTCATTTGAGGGGTATTTGTACTTTTCTGGCATGTTAGGGTCTCAAGAAATGAGATAGGCCGTCAGTACTTCAGGTGTGATCAATTTTCAGATATTGGCACCATAGCTTTTGGACTCTCTAACATTCGCAAAGACCAAAATATATACACCAAGTTGTACTTATTTTTACCAAAGATATGTAGCAGTATAAATTTTGGCCAAAATTTACGAAGAAAAATTACTAATTTGCTAAATTTTATAACAGAAAGAAATAAAAATTCATTTTTTTACCAAATTTTCAGTCTTTTTTCTTTTATAGCGCAAAAAATAAAAAACCCAACGGTGATTAAATACCACCAAAAGAAAACTCTATTTGTGTGAAAAAAAGGACAAAAATTTTATATGGGTACAGTGTTGCATGGCTGAGTAATTGTCATTCAAAATGTTAGAGCACCGAAAGCTGAAAATTGGTCTGGTTAGGAAGGGGGTTTAAGTGCCCAGTGGTCAAGTGGTTAAGTGTGACAAATATGCAAAAAAATAAAAGGAGTGGCAAATAATTTTTCACACAACCATATGTCCATTCAGACGATCATATGGAGAATAAACAACAGTCCAAGTTTAAATGGTCATTATAGGTTATCCATGAATCCTAAATCTTCAAAAATTTGGCATGAGTGTAGGCAAGTATAGATGTGGCTTCTCTTGGACAATGGTTCCTATGAGCCACTGCTTAACTTCAGCGAAGTTAAGGAATGGTTGGCGCCAGGCTCTGGCCAAGGTCTGCCTGGGCTTTAGTCAAAGACAGGATAGACTTATGCAGCAATGCTTCCCAGGGGCTGAGTGCAAGAGATACATTTAAGACCGTTCGGATCATTGCATAGACCCGGGACCAAAATCGTAGGGTCTTGGGGCATGGTTCCCTGCATGGAGAAGGGTGCCTGTTTCCCTGCATCCCCGAAAACATAGAGGAGATGCAGAGAGGGCACATTTGGCTACCTGTATCGGGGTCATGTACCAGCGTGAGAGCAGTTTGTAAGCGTTCTCCCGGGCGAATATGTTAGGAGAGCATTTAGAAGAGTCCAGACAGATTTGGTTCCAGACAGGTTGGTCTTGCCCTGGTCTACTTCCCACTTGGAGATGCAGGGAAGCGTGCGAGGGCCCATGGTGTCCCATAAGGCTGTGTAGAGATCAGGCACTGAGCCTTTAAGGGAAGGGTCCTTGTAGCAGCAGTTTTCAAATGAAGTTAAGCGTTTGGCACTGTCCTTTTGGCATTTATGGAGGTTGTAGACTTAGTGGCGTATTTGAGTATAACGGAAAATCTTGATGGATGGAAGATGCCAGTGTACCTGCAATTTTACAAAAGATTTAATGCCGTTGAGTGACAGGAGCTTGTATGCATATTTAATCCCTCTTCCCTGCCACCAACGGAATGCCAACTGGTTGATACAAAATCCTTTAGATACATTGCCTTGAAAAAGTATTCACACCATCCTGGGCTCCTTGCCCAGCCTGTCAGTTTAGGTGAACGGCAATGTCTTCGTAGGTTTGCAATTGTGCCATACTCTTTCCATTTTCTGATGATGTATTGAACAGTGCTACATGGGATGTTCAAAGCTTGGGATATTTTTTTTATAACCCAACCCTGCTTTAAACTTCTCTACAACTTTATCCCTGACCTGTCTGGTGTGTCCCTTGGCCTTCAAGATACTGTTTGTTCACTAAGGTTCTCTAACAAACCTCTGAGTGCTTCACTGAATAGCTGTATTTCTACCAAAATTAAATTACACACAGGTGGACTCTATTTACTAATTAGGTGACCTCTGAAGGCAATTGGTTCCACTAGATTTTAGTTAGGGGTGTCGGAGTAAAGGGGGCTGAATACAAATGCACGCCACACTTTTCACAGATTTATTTGTAAAAATATGTTGAAAACCATTTATCATTTTCTTTCCACGTCACAATTATGTGCCACTTTGTGTTGGTCTATCACATAAAATCCCAATAAACAAATACATTTACGTTTTTGGTTGTAACATGACAAAAAGTGGAACATTTCAAGGGGTATGAATACTTTTTCAAGGCACTGTAATTGCATGTATTAAATATTCACACATCAGATTTAGGCTCTCACCCTCTACCCCTATCCCTTACAGCAATGCAACGTTTTGCATGGATTACTATTTAATCATATAAATCTGTTGAAAACATAGGCATAACATTACAGCAGATAAAATAACATGTATAATATTAGTCATATTTTCCATAGATAATAATATTGCAGCTGCATAAGATGAAGTATATTAAAATCTGTCTCATTGGCCTTATGCTGAGATGCAGGGAGTAGAGCTGCGTATTGTTTTTCTGCAGATTTATCAGAGGTATTATGTTTATGAATGTTTAATCCAAAATTGAGCTTCCCAACTCTTTTTTTTGTGTTTTAACAAAAGATGATCAGTAAAGTATAGAAAGACTATGCGCTGTTAGCTAAGACAACTGGATAAGCAAATGCCCCCCTAGCGACCCTTTAGCAGTAACCATGATCCCCTTGATGAGCCCCCATGGGTAAGGAAACAGTTATTTCATGGTCATGGAGCAGGCGTAGGCTCTGTATCCGGAATCATTCTTCTAATACATTTTTTCATGTGACACATACTAAGTCAGCGTTTAAATATTTAACCAGTTTTGATCCAGCAAATAGTTTCTAGTCCTAAAAAATTTTAGTGTCAAAACTGTCCAAATGTGTACTCGGGGAGGAGGTGCACATGTAGCTTTGGAATTCTGTTAGGCTGCATCCCCATGAGGGCCAGCACACATCTGTGCAGTGCCTTTTAGGTGCATTTTACATACATTTGAGCTGTGATTGGGACCTAAGTTAACTTGTAAACATGTTAATAGTGCCATCGAACCATCACATTAAATTCAGCAAGATCCGGGTTTAGCAGATTGTGTTCTGGAAGACCTGTAAATATTGCGGTACCCCTGTTAGCCTTGTTTCATAAACTAGTTATTTGCAAGCTACCTTCATGTCTTTGGACATTGGCAAAGAACTTTTCTAGGGCCACCCTTAGGATGAACCTATTCTTCTTTGCAGAAGTGTTTTACTTTTTAAACTATTCCTTTTTTAGACTGTTCAAACAAGATTTGACTGTTTTTTGCCCTGGGCTAACTAGGGGTTTCCTGAATCCTTCCGTGTTTAATTAGGGACATATCTGACCCCAATGTAGTGGGGCTGGTCTGTAATGTTTGCTTTGGGCACTGCATTTTGCATTAGGTATTCGCCTTAGCATGTTGTTGCAATAAGGGTAGTTAGCCATGGGGTGCTATACAGGTCCAGGGCCATGGTTTTCAGACCATAATGACCCATAATGACCCTTTTGGGTGTATCCCCACCGTGATGTGTGAAATGTAGAACCTTAAAGTGATTTTAAAGTTATAATTTTTTTCTTTTAAATAATAAACATGTCATACTAACCTACTCTGGGCAATGGATTTGCAAAGAGTAACCCAGAACCTCCTCTTGGATCCCCCGCCGGCGCTCTCCTATCCTCCTTTCTTACGAGTGCCCTTATAGCTAGCAGCTTGCACACATGTGGGCTTGATCCTGCCCCCCACTCCCTCCTCACAATGGCTCCCACTGCTTTCATGTCTTGGGAGGGGAGAGAGAGAGTAGCACCACAGCTCTTGGGCACAGTGCTGGATTGAGATCAGGCTCAGATATAGCGTGCACTGAGCGGGTGCCGACCATAGAAGGATTTTTACCTTAAGGCTACATTCACATCGTACAGCAGGAAATAGCAGCAGCCACCAGTGACTTATCATTATAGTGAATGGGGGGCCACACCTAACCACTCAAAGCCACAGCAGCAACCTCTGATTCCTGACGAAAAAGTCTGCACTGGCCCTACTCACCAGTGTGAATGTATCTTAATGCAGAGAATGCTGGAAGAAGCTTGATACATGATGGCTTCCTTATGTGTGTAATAGGAGCCTAGATGATAGTCAGGAGTGAGCTACACTACCGTTCAAAAGTTTGGGGTCACATTGAAATGTCCTTATTTTTTAAGGAAAAGCACTGTACTTTTAAATGAAGCTAACTTTAAACTAGTCCTAACTTTAAACAAATATACTCTATACATTGCTAATGTGGTAAATGACTATTCTAACTGCAAATGTCTAGTTTTTGGTGCAATATCTACATAGGTGTATAGAGGCCCATTTCCAGCAACTATCACTCCAGTGTTCTAATGGTACAATGTGTTTGCTCATTGGCTCAGAAGGCTAATTGATGATTAGCAAACCCTTGTGCAATCATGTTCACACATCTAAAAACAGTCTAGCTCCTTCCAGAAGCTACAAAACTGACCTTCCTGTGAGCAGATTGAGTTTCTGGAGCATCACATTTGTGGGGTCAATTAAACGCTCAAAATGGCCAGAAAAAGAGAACTTTCATCTGAAACTCGACAGTCTATTCTTGTTCTTAGAAATGAAGGCTATTCCATGCGAGAAATTGCAAAGAAATTGAAGATTTCCTACAACGGTGTGTACTACTCCCTTCAGAGGACAGCACAAACAGGCTCTAACCAGAGTAGAAAAAGAAGTGGGAGGCCGCGTTGCACAACTAAGCAAGAAGATAAGCACATTAGAGTCTCTAGTTTGAGAAACAGACGCCTCACAGGTCCCCAACTGGCATCTTCATTAAATAGTACCCGCAAAACACCAGTGTCAACATCTACAGTGAAGAGGCGGCTGCGGGATATTGGGCTTCAGGGCAGAGTGGCAAAGAAAAAGCCATATCTGAGACTGGCCAATAAAAGAAAAAGATTAAGATGGGCAAAAGAACACAGACATTGGACAGAGGAAGACTGGAAAAAAGTGTTGTGGACGGATGCCAAAGGTGTGCAATGCTGTAATTGCTGCAAAAGGAGGATTCTTTGATGAAAGCAAAGTTTGATGTAAAAACAATGTTATTTCAAATACAAATCATTATTTCTAACCTTGTCAATGTCTTGACTCTATTTTCTATTCATTTCACAACGTATGGTGGTAAATAAGTGTGACTTTTCATGGAAAACACAAAATTGTTTGGGTGACCCCAAACTTTTGAACGGTAGTGTAGGGTGACAACGTTGGGGGAGTGAGCATTGCTACCTTAGGACAGGAACATTAAAATAAAATAAAAAAAAATAAAGCTTTAAAGGGAGAACTAATGCATCCACTAGATCTAAGAATTGCAAAGCCTTATGCCGCGTACACACGACCGTCGGAATAAACTCCGAAGGTTTCTCTGACGGAATTCGGTCTTGCCTACACACAGTCAAACCAAAGTCCGACCGTCCGAAATGCGGTGACGTACAGCACGTACGACGGGACTAGAAAAAGGAAGTGCAATAGCGAGTGCGCCACCCTTTGGGCTCCTTTTGCTAATCTTGTGTTTATCTCGTGTTAGTAGAAGTTTAGTGAGAGACGATTCGCGCTTTTCAGCTTTCGTGCTTTTCAGTCCATTACTGCTCTTCAGTTTGTGCTTGTGGGTTTGTATCTGCTTTTCAGAGCGTGTACTCTCATATGCCTTTGCTTCGTGAAATCCAGGAGAATAATCCTGATAATTTCAGGAACTTTCTCAAGATGACAGACCCCATTTTTCACTGTCTGTTGGGTTTGCTGACCCCTTATATTAGCAGGCAGGATACCTGCATTAGGCAAGCCATCACTCCGGACAGAGGCTAGTCGCCACGTTGCCGTACTTGGCGACTGGGAGAAGTCTACAGGACCTCAAGTTCTCGACAGGCATCTCCCCCCAGGCTCTGGGGATCATTATCCCAGAGACCTGTTCTGTTATCCTTCAGGTCCTGCAGAAGAACTATATTAAGGTCAGTTTTCTCCTTTAACATCACATTCTATTGTATTTAATGTTTGCTAATGTTTTCTAATTCTTTCCTCATTTCATAACTACCATGATTGTAATATACTGTGGATGTCCCCTTTGTTCTCATGCATGCTGTAATCATTTAGAATGCTCCTTTTTTGTCCTTCATGCATATTTCCCTTCACTAACCTCCCCAGCATGCTATCCTTGGCCCATATACACCTAGCCTATTCACTTAACAATGTATTTTGTCAGCTCCATTGTAGTGCTTTACCCCAAACACCCCCTAAAATGTGTCCAAATGTTATTGTTGTCCTTAAATTCATGCAGAGTGCCAGAGGCCTTTTTTTGGGGGGGTCCCAAACTCAGCTTGTGTTATGTGCAAAAGTACTAATATTTTTTTGTCTGTTTTGACTCCACAGTTTCCTTCAATGCCACAGGAATGCCACACTGTGGCCTCCCATTTTGCCGACCGTTGGGACTTTCCCAACTGTGGAGGGGCTATAGATGGGAAGCACCTCCACATCGTGCCACCACCCCATTCAGGGTTTTACTATTAAACTATAATAGGTTTAATAGTATAGTGTTAATGGCGGTGGTGTCGGCACAATGTGAGTTCCTCTATGTGGAAGTGGGGAAGAATGGCCGGATGTTGGATGGAGGAGTCTTTGCCCAGACAGAGTTTTACCAACGTCTCCAGAGTGGTGGCCTGGGATTGCCACCTGATGCGGACAACGTTGAAGGACTCCCATTTGTCTTTATTGCTGATGAAGCATTCAGTCTGGGTGAGCACCTGAGGAGGCCATTCCCCCAGAGGACCCGCACCCCGGAGAGGAGGGTTTTTAACTACCAGCTGGCCAGAGCAAGAAGAGTCGTTGAGAATGCCTTTGGGATAATGGCCAGCCGGTTCCGCCTGTTTTTGACAGCCATACACATGGCGGACTACAAACTGAACCACATAATCTTATGCTGCTGCATATTGCACAACTTTTTACGCAAAAATGCACACAATTATATAGCCTCATTTGGGCCTGAGGCAGGACTTCCTGCTAATCCCCTGACGGGCCTAGATACTGGCTGTCCTGGCTTGGCACCCCAAAGTGCCCGTGAAGTTTGGGAGAAATATGTTAATTATTGTATGGCTAGGGGGGCCATTGCAATGCCAGACAATGTCTAAATTTTATTTTACAAATTAAAAAATTATATCTGATAAAATCTTGTATTTTCTTTATTGCTTGTGTTTTTTGGCTGTCTCCTAGGTTCTCCTAGTGCACTTGTAGTGCCAAGTAGATTTTCCTTTAGTAAATAAGCCCAATTGTCACTGTAAACACAAAAGTTACTTACAAAACTGGTATTGAGCATTGAAAGAAGAAGCCACACATTTTGGATTATCAAAATTTTTACTAGAAAAATGTTTGTTTGTTTTTTTTCTCAATTTTTTTTTTTTTTTTTTTTTTTTAGAAACAGGCATATTTTAAAACATAACATACACAACTCTGGAACTTACAAAGTTCAACGTATAAAAACTGAAGGCAATATTAGACATTATAATGTCAAAAATGTCTTGATATTGCCTTCATCAGATGGAGTGACGTCACCCTTGTAAAAGCCAAATTTTGAAGATAAATTGGGAGTCCAAATGGGTATTTCCCTCCTGATCCCATGCCTAATGTCAACTTGTGCTATCTCCCATCATGGGATCAATGGACGTGTTTTGGGGGTGCAACCCCTTCCTCTCATCTACTAGAGTTACGTGGAAGGGGTTGCACCCACAAAACGCATACATTGAGATCCCCTGATGGCAGATAGCACATGTTGACACACCGTGTGCATCTTCAAAATTTGGCTTTTAAAATGTACAAAAAAAAATTTGGTTTAGTCCAACAAATGGGAAAATGGATGTGATTTGAAAGCATAATATTCTCCCCAACACATCTATCATGTTCTTCATTTGTTGTTCCATAACATTCAGTTTCTTCCTTATAATGTCTATTTCACCATTCCACACCATGATGTCGTGGATGAGCTTTTGGGCGCTGTCACTTGTGAAAGGTTCAGCTTGCTCTTCAACAACCAGCACATCACCTAAAATTTGGTTAAAAAACATGTATTATAAATATTCA
Source organism: Lithobates clamitans (assembly GCA_037952925.1). Classification (NCBI taxonomy): domain Eukaryota; kingdom Metazoa; phylum Chordata; class Amphibia; order Anura; family Ranidae; genus Lithobates; species Lithobates clamitans. The sequence goes on from JBBGZY010000577.1 coordinate 1,909,431, forward strand.
GGCGTACATAGATTACCAGAAGCTGGGGTGTCAGACACTCACCTGTTTGCATGACAATCTCGCCCACTTCCTCCACCTCTCCTTCCTCCAGATCCTCGGGGGGTCTTGGGCTGATTTCCCCTTCTTGGTGATGTGGGGTGTCCCTGGTATCCTCTGAGTGGTGTCCTCCGAGTCTTTTCTCCCCTATGAGAATTAGACAAAAGGTATACTTAGCACACAGATATTTGAGCCCAGAAATAGGAATATGAAACATTGCTGCGAAGTGGGGTACAATTGTCTGTTTTCGGCAGAGTTCCAAGCTGAAGACATGATTTTTTACCTTACCAAAGCTGGAATACTTACCTTTTTGTGACAATTTTCACACATGGAGACACCCCAAGCACCTGTGTGGGACACCTTAAAAAGTTTGTTCTTGTGTCCCACACTAGTGCTCCTGAGTCCAGATGTGTAAACAGCTGCTGAGTGTCCTCTCCCTACATTACACTGAATCAAGCTTGCATTTCATTCTAGTTACAAACACATCTAGACAGCAATGTACAAAACTTAATTTTATACAAATAGGCATAACCAAATGTAACCTGTATCTGCCCAAAAAATCTTATTTAATGAGCGAACGATGTTTCCTACGACCGATTACTGTGCCCACGAACATGAAATTTGCCATTTTAAACTGTACAACAGTAAAGAAAAGCACATGGCGCAGCATGCAAGTAATAATAATGATAGGAACACACAACATGTACTTACTTTTTAGAAGCACTCTTTCTGTACATTAGTGGCAGGCATAAAACTCTAGAGTTTTAAATCTAATGTTACCAACAAAACTTACCCTATTAAGAAGTTTTGTACCTGTACAACCAAAAATGTGGTTTACATGATCACCTGCCCGTGTGGAAAACATTACGTGGGTCGTACCACCAGGACCTTCTCCACACACGTCGGTGAACATGTAGCCAAAATCATAGGTGGAGACACTAAACATACGGTTCCTAGACATTACCGACAGTACCACCATAGAGACCTGTGAGGATCACAATTTCTTATCATTGATTGTTATGTTCCCCCATGGCGAGGAGGGGCTACAATTCGCGGGGTGTCCCAATTAGAAACGTATTGGATATACGAGATCCAGTCCCATTTAACCATCGGGACTTAACGTTGAATGGGACATCAACGCTTTTATTAATTAATCTTAGGATATGGTATTCCCTCTCCTGTTTCTGTACATATTAACATAAGGTTCCCTTTGTTATCAATGTCAATACCAGATCTAGTTACACAATAGGGATCACTATTATCCTGTTTGTTTAAATTAGAAAACTGATATGTATATTTGTTCTACTGTATATCCCCTGGATCCCCCTGTAAAACTGTGGCTCCGTTAAAACGGGATTTTTCAGTTCATTCCTTAGAATTCCCCCTTTTTTAAGCCTTTTCAACACTTTTATATTGAGGTTTAAATATTATTTCCCCCTCTCCTTCTTAGCAGATCATTGTGAGCACCGCCGCTGTGATAGTGGTATGTTTACTGTTTGCGGTCCACTGATCAGCGGGAACGAGGCTTGAGGGGCGACGTCATGACGCGAGTCATGACTGTGAGCGTTGTCCAGCCTTGTTAGGCTGTTTGTCCATTGGAGTGAGGCTTGGTGCGTGGCGTCATGGCGCTCGTCATGCCTAGCCAGGCACCGCCTCATCATTACATATAGGTGTCGTATGTGATGTGTAACTATAGCAACGCATACGCTTGCCCTCCATCCATTTTATCAACACTAGGCTTGCAGTGCACGTGACTGGCGCCATCTTCCTGACTTCCGGAAGCGGCGTTGTATTTTCAGCGACGTATGTGTTGTGTTGCCAGGGCAACGCACATGCTTGCTTTCCATCTATTACATCAATACGAGGCTTGCAACGCACGCGACGGGTGCCATCTTCCCGATTCCCGGAAGTGGCGCAATATTTTCAACAGCACGTTTTGGAGCCACATTGGAATATGGGGGTCCCTTACTCTATATAAGGGGCAGTGTGTTGAGTGGTGCAGCACCCCAGATGATGTCCCCTAGGACGAAACGCGCCGGAAACGCCTGCTGACACCACCACACTGCCAATTTTTATTTCTACTCAGCGCTGTATTTTATCTTCACAAATGTGAGTGTTTCTTTTAATAAATACTCTTCATAGCTTTTCCATACAATATTATGCTATGTGCTCTTATACTTCTTCCCTCTATGCTGCGGATATGTGATTCACCTCCACCATATACACTTCTCACAAGTACCTTGGCTACCCTCATCTTGTCTCCAGGGATTTACATCGATACAAGCTCATTTGACACAGGGGGTGTATACCCATCCGTGTCCATTTGCTCTGGTAAGCCCCCCACTTTTACTTATGGTGGTGGACTCACCAATATCACTTAAATAATTTGTTATTTACACTTTTGGGTGTATAATCCTCCACTTTCACCGGTGTACCTACGTTTTTGTGTATATGCAGTTATCTGTACTAGCTTTTGCTTCAAGATTATCCACGCAGTATTACGCTATGTATCTTCATGTCTTTTTTCTATATGCTGGTGATACTTGATTGGATTTACCCTTACCGTGTACAATCTCTACAAGCATCTTTATTATCCTCACTCCATCTTCAGAGATCCACAATAACATCAGCTTTATTGACACAGTGAGTGTATACCCATCTGTGTCCACTTTCTCTGGTAAGCCCCTCCTCCTCATACTTACAAGTACGGTGGTGAATCTACTATCAACGTTTGATTATTACCATTTTTTACACTTTAGTGGTATCACAATTTAGTCCTTATGGACTTCTTGAAATTTTATATGTCTTCAAAGACTGTATAACACATACACGTGTTCTATTTATTTTTAGCGCTACATTTATGTTTTTGCTTTGTATCACAGGTTAGATCACTTGTTAATGTTAGCTGCTTTCGTTCTTCTTTTTTGACAGCGCAGTATTTATATTTATATTATACTGATCCGGCTCCCTCAGTTTCGTCATGATCTTGGCCTTTTGCAATTAGGGTTGGTGTACGGTCCATACTTCACATCATAGTCGTTCCTCCGCAAGATGTACACCATCTCTTCAAAGGCCATTTTGGAGGCCTTATAAATCTCCTCCTCCGGGATCTTGTCGTTTCGGGCTCCGGGCTTTCCTCCTCCTTGTTTCTGGAATAATTTCCACACCACCTGCTCTTTATCCACCATGATGCTCCTACTGCGCGCCGAAGAGAGAAGGGGCAGGGAATCTTCGAGAAAGAACGTCAGGGGCGGGCGATGCGGGCAGAGTTTCACGCATGCGCAGTCTATATCAAGTTAACACGCATGTGTCGTACGTACGATCTGTGTGTGGAGGAAGGACGAATGGAAGTGGCGAGTGTCCTAAACGAAGGTAAAATTTGAACTTGGCCCATCACAGTGGCCTATACTGCGTCATGATTGAGGCCTATATTGGGATATGATAATGAGAGTTTAGGCTGACATTAGTGTTTTTGGCTTGTGTATTGTCTTACAGCAAAGATGAATCACTTTAAGGACCCAGAATTCATGCCCAGTTTCATAGACAGATACAGGGAAATGAGGAATTTGTAGGAGGTGAAAAACACTTTATATTATAATAAACAAGCTAGGAGGACAACGCTGGAGAAACTTCTGGAATTTGTGAAGACTCGGGTCCCCAAGGCAACCATCTAGTTTTGGGAAAGTAAAATTTGGATCTTGAGTAACATGTATAAGAAGGAACATAATAAGATCCAGAAATCACTCAGATCAGGAGCATCAGCAGCACAAGTGTATGTACCCAGGCTGTGGTACTTCAACAAACTGCGCTTTCTGACCAGACTGAAGTCAAGGAATCCCTTTCTACCCTTCCCTGCATCCTTCCCTCCACCCTTCCCTCAACCCCAGCAGAGGCTGACAAGGAACAACCTGGGCCTTCCACATTGGAAAAAGTGGATGCGCCGAGCTGGAGCCAGGTATATTATTTTACTACATATTTATTGTCTTTCTATTAATTATGTTAACTAGATGTTATAATTGATAACTAATTAATGATTTAAAAGCAAGTGATTTACATATCAATAGACAGTAGTGGCCAAAAATGATTGGGACAAGAATGGAAAATGCTGGGGTCAGAATGATAGTCTTTTCTATTTATTAACATTCAATTTGCAAGTCATGAGCTAAAAATTGTGTGTGATTGATTAAGCAAAAACTCAAGCTATGTCCCTTTTTTATACACAGGATGAGCTCAGCCAAGAGGAGGGTCTGGAAAGTGTCAGCCAGGAGGTGGCTGTGCCCAGTGTGTCAGCCAGGAGGTGGCCGTTCCCAGTGACAGCCAGGGGGTGGGCGGGCCCATTGTCAGCCAGGAGGTGGCTGGCCCCAGTAGGAGCCTCATACAATCCCAGGTGCCTCCCCTCTGCCTTCAAACAAAAAGGCCTAGGAAGGGGACAAGGACGTAGGGAGGCAGCACTGGGCCTCATTAGGGAAGCGAGTAATGTCCTCAGAAGCCAACCCGGCACTGAAGAGGCCTATGGCTGCTATCTAGTCACAAGATTGTTGATGCAATTATTTTTGAGGCCCTTCAGAAGTGGTTGAGGGGCCAGCTGACAGAGAACAGCCACATATATGATCTCACCCATCCTCCTCCTCCTCCTCCTGCTCCTGCCACAAGTCCACCACCAGAGCCACAGCCTCCAAGGAAGGCTGCAGGGAAGCGTGGAGGGAAGGCTGCAGGAAGAGAAGAAAGTGATGACCTGGGTTCAGTCTGGTTTGACAGAAGACGCAGGCTGGTGTAGTACCACAGCCTGGGGACATATATTTATTTTTATTTATTTATTTCAGGTACTTATATAGCGCCTACAATTTACGCAGCGCTTTACATATACATTGTACATTCACATCAGTCCCTACCCTCAAGGAGCTTACAATCTAAGGTCCCTAACTCACATTCATACATACTAGGGACAATTTAGACAGGATCCAATTAACCTACCAGCATGTCTTTGGAGTGTGGGAGGAAACCGGAGCACCCGGAGGAAACCCACGCAGGCACAGGGAGAACATGCAAACTCCAAGCAGGTAGTGTCGTGGTTGGGATTCGAACCAGCAACCCTTCTTACTGCTAGGCGAGAGTGCTACCACTGCACCACTGTGCCGCCCATCATCTGCTGCTGGTCCTGATCTCTGGGAGTCCTGGACCAAATTGGGCTCCAAATTATATGGACTCCTCAAGATAACAATTTTTGTTTCAACAGACTTGTTGTGTGCCCTGGGGCCAAAAGACTTTGCAAATTCCAAAAGTTTCTCCAGCGTTGCCTTCCTCTTTGTTTTGTTACCCAGAATGAATGGATAGTTTATTTTCTGAAAATACTTGCCTATGTGTTTTTTTAAAAATAGGACAGATTGTTTGTGAGTATGCAGGTACATTTCAAAAATACAATGTCAAATTAACAAGGGACACCAACCAACCTCCTTGAGGTTACAAAATATAAGATAATAATGTTATTCTGGTAACTTGACACACCAAAAAAAAAATAAGATATGGAGATCACTAGAAAATAATTTTGCAATAATCCAAAAAAAGGAGATCTTGATGAAATAAAAAAATGACTATAAAAAATATTTCAAAACATTATTCTGGAGATCTGACTTTAAAATAATAAGATTATTCATGAGATCACAAGAAATAATAAAGAAATAAGTTTGTGAGAACTCTGTGTGAATATCAGCAGCAAAACAAGTTAATTCTTCTAGCAATATACAGCACAAAAGAATGCGCTGCATTAAAAGATCACAGAATTTGCAGCGTGAGGAATGTGCTATCTCCATTACGAATGCTAGTTTTACCAGACCGATCGCTTCCGTCTCGTACTTGCTTCTGAGCATGCGTAGTTTTTGGTACGTCGGAACAGCATAAAGACGAGCGGGTTTCCCAATAGTGATTAGTTCCGTCGGAAAAATTTAGAACATATTCACTATCTAAGTCCGTCAGGATTTTTGACGGAAAAAGTCTGATAGGGCATACACACGGTCGGAAAATACGATGAAAAGCTCCCATCTGACTATTTCTGAGGGACATTCCGCTCGTGTGTACGTGGCATTAGTATATTACATTTTTATTTTTGGGTTTAGATACAGTCTAACTAGTAGTCTAATTTACAAGAAGGCCATATAGCATACATTAGGTCGTAATTCTCTGCACAGGTGTAGCATACAGCCCTCTACCCTCAGTCTGACAAAATTGATGACAGGTTGAACTATACAGTGGTTGTCTGCGTTTGAGTCAGCTCATATGTCTCTGTATGCAAGTACCACTCAAACATGCATAATTCTGTGTACAGCTGCTGTGTATTTCAGCCTGTCATTGACTTTGACAGGCTGCTGCAAGCAGGCTGTATGTGGCACCTGTGATTCCCGGGCAGAGTATTATGGCTAAATATATGCTGTGCGGCTGTGTGCATTGGAATGAATTCTAAATGATAACTTGGTCTTTTCCTCACTTGATGATGAAGAAATAAAAGCTTGAAGTGTATCTCTAAGCAAAACCTTTTATAATTTGATTTTTTGGATAGAGTAGGGAAGGGTTGAATACTCTGTCAACTTTTTCTTGCTGTGTCCCAACTGGGGAATGTAACCACTTTTTTGTCCTGCTGGCCATTGTCACCGAGAAAGATAGTGAGTGGAAATCCAAAATTTTAAAGTTGTCCCCAAAACAAGAGGTAAGCTTAAATCTTTAAATAGGGGAACCAGTATTGGGGACAGCTCTTTAAGAGGGGACATCCAATCACTTTGGGAGATTTTCCCTAACTTCTTGTTGCATTTCTGGAACAGAAGAAGGGAAATTTCCTCAGTGGTTTACAGACAGCAAACCTGACGTATTTTAACCCTTACATACACAATCTAAAAAATGCGTTGGGTACACATACATCTTAAAGCGGAGTTCCACACAAAAATGGAACTTCCGCTTTTCGGAACCCTCCCACCCTCCGGTGTCACATTTGGCACCTTTCAGGGGGGAGGGGGGTGCAGATACCTGTCTAAGACAGGTATTTGCACCCACTTCCGGCATAGACTCCCATGGGAGTCTATGCCTCTTCCCGTCCCGACCGCGCTGTCTGCTGGGAACACACAGCTCCCAGGAGAGAGTGGGGACCACTAGGGACGCGCAGCGTGACTCGCGCATGCGCAGTAGGGAACCGGGAAGTGAAGCTGCAACGCTTCACTTCCTGATTCCCTCACCCAGGATGGTGGCGGCAGCTGGCGAGAACCGAGCGGGTTCTCGGCGTCCCCTGCCGACATCGCTGGACCCTGGGACAGGTAAGTGGCCATGTATTAAATGTCAGCAGCTGCAGTATTTGTAGCTGCTGGCTTTTAATATTTTTTTTTGGAGGTGTGGGTGAACCCCCGCTTTAACTATCACATGGGGGGGGGGGCATTTACTAAAACTGGAGCATTTAATAGCTGGTGCAGCTCTGCATAGAAAGCTTCAGGTTTTTATTGTCAAAGCTTAAGTGAACAACCCGAGGTTAGAAGCTGATTGGCCAATTTTGTTTTAGTAAATTCCCCCCAGAATGTTCCCTGGCCTGAGTACATGCTTTTCACCCCATTTGTACAAATCTCAGCTTTTCTAGCCTTGTGTTTGTTCTGATACATTCTGATAAATTGTCAAGCTTTTCTAGCCTTGTGTTTGTTCTGTGATAAATTACGGGTTGGTTCGACCATCTGGTGCTCTTATGCTCAGACTGGTTGCAAGCTGGCTGGCGCTATAAATGGTTAAGTGCTCTGTTTGCTTTAGGTTGATCTAGCTTTAAATATGTTATGCCAGTTAGCACAGGCAAGTTCTGATTCCAGTTATGGCATTAATGCTCCAGGTTTGTTGTTTCCTAGGTAAACTCATGAAACCTATAAACAGTTTATTATTTTTTGTTTTATGTCACTGGGGGTCACAATATCACAGAAATCCAGCTTCTTAGAACTAGATGCTTACTGTATCATTCTGATTCACTTAAAAATACTCTGTAATGTAATCATAAACCATAGCAGTGAAATGAGGTTGTTGTCTTGGGTTAAGTTTTGTGTTATGCTGGAGACTTCAAAGACCACACGCAAATTGAATTACTTTGTACAAATTTATATTACATATTTTAAGTGAGGATAGTAATTTCGAGGTATAAAAATACATTTAGTTTCTTATAATTTCACGCATTTACCAGCCTAAAAAAGTTCATAGAAACACTAAAGAAACGTCTCCACCCAAAATTCTTTTTTTTAAAGCCAATAGAAGGTTTTAGTTTTTACCTTTTACCTTATGTAATGGACAACAACAGCAACCATGTAAAAACCCTAATATTGGAGGATTTCTAATTGACCTAAGTAGCCCCCACACCAGATTCTGCCATTCAGCAGTCATAGTAGGGGCGAGGTTGGGGGATCATCCAAGATGCTGTATGTAAATGACAGGCTTGCAGTCGTAAATATCGTATATATTTACACTGTACATATAATTCTAGCTACATGAAGTCTCATTTTCTCTCCAGTGTGGACCAGCTGTCCCAGATCTGCATGGGTTTTTATTTGTCCCTGATGATGCCCTGTATCAGAACCCATTAAATGTGTGCTTTGATTTAAAAATGGTTGACTTCAAACACTGCAGCAACCTTGGGGCTGACTTTTTTTTTAAAGCCTAAGAAAAGCTGATTGGTGGGATTTACCATTACTGTTTTCTGCTGATCTAAACTGGAAGCCATTACAGAGATTATCCACCTTCCAGTTGTAAAGCTTCCAGTTGGAGCCACTGTACTAATGATCTGATGTTACTACAGCGATCTCTTCCCCTGAGCTGATGGTCCCCGCCAGAACACTTCAATCAGCAACACTAAAGAAGTGACACTTTGCTACAATGTAAAGTAATAAGTGTACAGCTTGTATAACGGTGTAAATTTGCTGTCCCCTCAAAATAACTCAACACACAGCCATTAATGTCTAAAACGGTGGCAACAAAGGTGAGTACACCCCTAAGTGAAAATGTCCAAATTGGGCCCAATTAGCCATTTTCCCTCCCCGGTGTCATGTGACTCATTAATGTTACAAGGTCTCAGGTGTAAATGGATAAATACCCACCAGGTAAGTATTAAGGGACTTTGTAGGTAACGAAAAAAGAAATTAATCAAAAAATATAAATGTATAAATGATGTTTATTTTAAAGAAGATATAAAATTACTCAGGTGCAAATATCACCAAAGAATATACTGAGTAAAAACAACAAGTTACAACAGCAAATCGTTAGTGCGTGGTAGTTTTGTGGATATTCACCCCGACATGTTTCAGGACACTTGAGGGGTACTTTCATCAGGGGCATTCAAGACAAGGTGAAAACTACCATAGCATGTTCTACCGATTTATGTAGACTTGATACTGCATACACCTCCAAACGGAGTGCCAGTTGATGTCATATGGCCGTGGCAATACAGCAGGTGCCGTGGGGCAGTGGGTGGGGGGTGAGCCTGTCAATGCTCAGACCATAAGCTGCACACTGCGTAAAAATGGTCTGCATGGCTGTCGTCCCAGAAGGAAGCCTCTTCTAAAGATGATGCACAAGAAAGCCTGCAAACAGTTAGCTGAAGACAAGCAGACTAAGGACATGGATTACTGGAACCATGTCCCATGGTCTGATGAGAACAAGATAAACGTATTTGGTTTAGATGGTGTCAATCTTGTGTGGCGGCAACCAGGTGAGGAGTACAAAGACAAGTGTGTCTTGCCTACAGTCAAGCATGGTGGTGAGAGTGTCACGATCTAGGGTGCATGAGTGCTGCCGGAACTGGGGAACTGAAGTTCATTGAGGGAACCACGAATGCCAACATGTACTGTGACATACTGAAGCAGAGCATGACCCTCTCCCTTCAGAGACTGGGCCACAGGGCAGTATTCCAACATAACGACCCCAAACACACCTCCAAGATGACTACTGCCTTGCTAAAGAAGCTGAGGGTAAACGTGATGGACTGGCATGTCCAGACCTAAACCCTATTGAGCATCTGTGGGGCATCCTCAAACAGAAGGTGGAGGAGCGCAAGGTCTCTAACATCCACCAGCTCCGTGATGTCGTCATGGAGGAGTGGAAGAAGACTCCAGTGGCAACCTGTGAAGCTCTGGTGAACTCCATGCCCAAGAGGGTTAAGGCAGTGCTGAAAATAATGATGGCAACACATAATATTGACACTCTGGGCCCAGAAGGGTGCCAGCGGTTTAGACATTAATGGCTGTGTGTTGTTATTTTGAGGGGACAGCCAATTTACACTGTTATACAAGCTGTACGCTCACCACTTTACATTGTAGCAAAGTGTAATTTCTTCAGTGTTGTCATATGAAAAGATATAATAAAATATTTACAAAAATGTGAGGAGTGTATTTACTTTTGTGAGATACTGTATATGCATAATAGGAAAATAATAAAATACTTGCAAACACATTATTAGAAAACTTGAAGTGCAACAATTATCTTGTAGCAAATGATAAGGTGTGAACAAGGACATATAAATTGTGTGGCTTTTTGTTTATTTTGCGACGCTGACCTTTATTGCTTCCCACCTATATTCTGTTTATTAATTGTTTGCAGTGTATTAAATGTGGTTTGACTTTTAAATTCAGTAATTTAAATAATTAGGATAAGGTGATGTGGTTTATATTTAGGTGATTCCTCAATGGTGCCACTGGGGTTGATTTACTAAAACTTAAAGAGGCCAAAAACTGGTGCAGCTCTCTATAGAAACCAATTAGCTTCCAGGTTGTTTTTGTTAGAAGCTGATTGGTTACCATGCACAGCTGCACAAGATTTTGCACTCTTCAGTTTTAGTAAATCAACCCCACTGTGTGTTTAACTACATTTAGGTGCAATTAGGCCCCTTTTACACTGGGGCGTCGGTGCCGTTGGCAGTAAAGCGCCGCTATTTTTAGCAGCGCTTTACCGCCCTTTTTGCGGGGGGTTTTCGGCCACTAGCGGGGCAGTTTTAACCCCCAGTAGCGGCCGAAAAAGGGTTAGAACGACCACGCTTTGCCGGTGGTTCGGCAGCGGTGCCCATTCAGTTCAATGGACAGGATCGGTTTAGGAGCGCTTTATACACTGCTCCTTCACCGCTCCAAAGATGCTGCTAGCAGGACTTTTTTTAGTGTCCTGCCAGCGCACCGCTCCAGTGTGAAAGCCCTCGGGCTTTCACACTGAAGAGACAGGAGAGGCTCTTTACTATGCAGGCGCTATGCAGGTGCTATTTTTAGCGCTGTAGCGACTGTAAAGCGCCTCAGTGTGAAAGGGGTCTTAGAGAAAAACCACGTCTGTGCATCCAGTATCCAATTCGACACTATAGATTCAGCTAAACGCATGTAAATGCGCCTAAAAACAGCTAAACCTGCTTTAAACCCAGGTTCACACTGAGATCCGGGAATGAAGCCGTGCAAGTTCACCTGAACTTTCACCTCTCACTCCCGCATATCAGTCCCGATTTCGGCCTCGATTTCAGAGATATCTGTGCAGGTTTCTGCACAGATGTCAATGTAAATCTCGGCCCGAAATCGCAAAAAGTAGTACAGAAACTACTTGTTGAAGTAGGACGATGCGATTTCTGGCAATTGTCGCCGATTTGACATGTTAAATCGTACAAATGTGAACCAGGGCTAAAGCAGGAACATCTAAATGCAACCAGAAGTGATCTGCAGGGCATAAAAGCCATGTACAGGTACATACGCAAAATATAGCAGTGCAGCGCTCAATACAGGTCAGATGTATACACATAAAATGTACATATTAAACGTACATAAATAAAACGCATGGGGCAAAGTCCCAAAAAGTATATCTTAGTCCGAGGAGATCAAAAGCTGCCCACTTGCAGAAGGGGGATCCCTCAGTTGGCAAGGAAAGGGTGCAGTGATAGGATAAGATTGTATTTGTTGTATCACCACCAATGTGAACCTCCACCAGGGGTCTAGACTGCTCACCTTATTGAGTGGACCTTCTGTGTTAACAGCAAGGTCACTAATGCATTCCCTTAGAAAACTTGAAGTGCAACAATTATCTTGTAGCAAATGATAAGGTGTGAACAAGGACATATAAATTGTGTGGCTTTTTGTTTATTTTGCAACGCTGACCTTTATTGCTTCCCACCTATATTCTGTTTATTAATTGTTTGCAGTGTATTAAATGTGGTTTGACGTTTAAATTCAGTAATTTAAATAATTAGGATAAGGTGATGTGGTCTATTTTTAAGTGATTCCTCAATGGTGCCACTGGGGTTGATTTACTAAAACTTAAAGAGGCCAAAAACTGGTGCAGCTCTCTATAGAAACCAATTAGCTTCCAGGTTGTTTTTTATAGAAGCTGATTGGTTACCATGCACAGCTGCACAAGATTTTGCACTCTTCAGTTTTAGTAAATCAACCCCACTGTGTGTTTAACTACATTTAGGTGCAATTAGGCCCTTTTTACACTGGGGCGTCGGTGCCGTTGGCAGTAAAGCGCCGCTATTTTTAGCAGCGCTTTACCGCCCTTTTTGCGGGGGGTTTTCGGCCACTAGCGGGGCAGTTTTAACCCCCAGTAGCGGCCGAAAAAGGGTTAGAACGACCGCGCTTTGCCGGTGGTTCGGCAGCGATGCCCATTCAGTTCAATGGACAGGATCGCTTTAGGAGCGCTTTATACACCGCTCCTTCACCGCTCCAAAGATGCTGCTAGCAGGACTTTTTTTTAGTGTCCTGCCAGCGCACAGCTCCAGTGTGAAAGCCCTCGGGCTTTTACACTGAAGAGACAGGAGAGGCTCTTTACTATACAGACGCTATGCAGGTGCTATGTGAAAGGGGTCTTAGAGAAAAACCACGTCTGTGCATCCAGTATCCAATTCGACACTATAGATTCAGCTAAACGCATGTAAATGCGCCTAAAAAAAGCTAAACCTGCTTTAAACTCAGGTTCACACTGAGATCCGGGAATGAAGCCGTGCAAGTTCACCTGAACTTTCAACTTTCACTCCGGCATGTCAGTCCCTATTTCGGCCTAGATTGCAGAGATATCTGTGCAGGTTTCTGCACAGATGTCAATGTAAATCTCGGCCCGAAATCGCAAAAAGTAGTACAGAAACTACTTGTTGAAGTAGGACGATGCGATTTCTGGCAATTGTCGCCGATTTGACATGTTAAATCGTACAAATGTGAACCAGGGCTAAAGCAGGAACATCTAAATGCAACCAGAAGTGATCTGCAGGGCATAAAAGCCATGTACAGGTACATACGCAAAATATAGCAGTGCAGCGCTCAATACAGGTCAGATGTATACACATAAAATGTACATATTAAACGTACATAAATAAAACGCATGAGGCAAAGTCCCAAAAAGTATATCTTAGTCCGAGGAGATCAAAAGCTGCCCACTTGCAGAAGGGGGATCCCTCAGTTGGCAAGGAAAGGGTGCAGTGATAGGATAAGATTGTATTTGTTGTATCACCACCAATGTGAACCTCCACCAGGGGTCTAGACTGCTCACCTTATTGAGTGGACCTTCTGTGTTAACAGCAAGGTCACTAATGCATTCCCTTCCACAGGGTAGATTATGGAAATAGGGGTCCACAGGCAGTATCCCAAATTCTGTCTCATCGGTTGATAGATATCATGTTAAAAACAAAAATAACAGGACATAGTGCTCTCCATACGAAAAGGTATAACATTTATTAAATAAGAAAAATATTACTCACAAAACAAGCACTGTTTCCCAGTGCAGGAATATACAGCATAAAATTAACCAGATGGGTGGCTGTACTGACATCACAGAGCCCCATCTATTTAATTTGTTATTGATTACAACAAACACAGCCCTCTCTTTCCTCCGTACCTGGGACAAAGTTTCTCATATTATGAATATCCTTTTATCAGTATTATTGAACAAATATTATTATTATTATACACGATTTATATAGTGCCAACAGTTTACGCAGCGCTTTACAATGTAGAGGGGGGACAGCACAATTACAATACAGAAGGTACAGGAGGGCTCTGCTCCTAGAGCTTACATTCTAAAGGGAGGGGGTGGCGGTACAAAAGGTAATAGATGCGGGGAATGATTTGATGGGGTGGCTCGGGGACAGTTGTTAGGTGGGTGTGGGATAGGCTTTCCTGAATAAGTGAGTTTTTAGAGATCGAGATAACTCCCAATGGCCAGGTAGCTGGAGATTTTTTGATTCTTGTAAGTGAGAACACTTCTATTCTTTTCTGGCCTAGACTTACACCTTACAATGTCTGAAAACTTGAATATCCCTTTTCTCATCTCATCTAACTTTACAGTATCAGGGTCCTGTAAAGTGGTTAAGACTAGCTCAGCCCAAAGTGGTCATTTTCTGCAGTTGGGAAACTGACTAACCTTCTTAATTTAATTTTTAATTTTACATTTTATACTAATACTAATGATCAGACTAAATCCCAATAGCCAAGTAGCTAGAGCCTTTTTAATTGTTGTAAATTAAAGCAAATTTGTTCTGGCTCAGTGTTGGATTACCTAAAGAATTCCACATTCCATAACTTACAACTACAATCACAATTAGTACAAGAAACCAAAGCTACCTTTTGTTTATTTCTACCTAAAGCCCCATACACATGGGCAAAATATTGGCAAACAGTTGCCGGTGCAAAAATACCGGGCGACATTTTGCCCGGGTGTATGTCGGTTTGTCCGACAGAAGCCAGCTGTGCATGCTAGGAAACCAGCAGCCCACTGACTCCTGATCAGCGCTCTCAGCCAATGGCAGAGAAGTGCTTACCGGAGGGTTCTGGCAGGGGGCTGTCCCCCTGTCAGAACAACTGCTCAGCAGGGGAGGTCACTGGACTAACCTTGCATGGTTAGTACAGCGGCTCCCGACCAGAGCCATCAGATTTATTTATTTATTTATTTTTTTTGGGGTTGCACAAAAAAAAACTGTAGTGTGTACCAGGCTTTAATGTATCAAAAGTTAAACTATGGTCTAAATATCTATTAGCCCTAAATCTGTTTATTTAGTAAGAATAGATGCAGTTTTTTTTTCTATATTTTTTTATTTTATACTATCTGTCATAATATTTATGATAATATATATTTTTATATATTTTTATTATACAGTATATTTTAATGGTACTTTTTTAGCTAAAGAAGAAAAAATGACATTTTTATCACATTAGATATTTTGCTTTTCTCCATCTCTCAGCCATGTGAATGAATTGCGTTGCTGGCATTGCGGTTTTGCCCGCTCCTCATAAAATAATGCTGTTCTTCATTTGCTATGAAAATACTTATGTTGGTTTAAAAGAATTTGTACATTGAGAAGGGTAATGTTTTCGCACAACACATTACAGAAAAGATCTGTTTATGAGTCGCTCTTGTTAATTAGAATATTCATTTGCATGTGCCCGTTGAAATCTGTGAGGTCAGCCAATCGGGAACTGCAGCAATGAATCAGTACATCTTTGTCCACTATGATCCAGTGAATAAACCATTTATTTCAGCACAAGCATTTGCCTTCTCGTTACTAAACAGATCTGCCAGGATGACTCTATCTGCCTATGAAAAAAGCTACTTTTTGTATAGCTGTGAATGTATTGTGCCCTTATCAGAATTATGAGCATAGTCTTATTGATTCCAAAATAGTTTAGCCTCAGTCGTACATTTAATAGTTAGGGTTGGATAATTTCCCGCTCATGGAAGAGAGGAGCAGTCTGAATTCTATATCTTACCAGTTCAAATGATTTCTATGGCATATCAAAACAAATTTGTGCATTTTGTTGTTGGATTTGCACCTTGTAACATGGTGATTAGTGAGGGTCCCGAAATTTGTCTGTTCCAAACATCTTAAGCTGGCTGTAAAGTAGTAGAATTTCATTAGAAAATTTTCTTTTTAAGACTGTTCATTTGATTTTCTAATTGTGGGGTCAAAATGTTTGTTTTTGACCGCAGTGAAGAGAAAAATTGAAGGAGCAGAATGGAAAATTTTTAACAATGTATATGGTTTTCATTCATTCACTACAAAATTGATTGTTAAGAAAATGTTATTTTAACCACTTAAGGACCGCCCGCCGTCGTTATACGTTGGTACTTTTTTTTTTTTTAATTGCATTTTAGGTTTAGTGTAAATATGAGATCTGAGGTCTTTTTGACCCCAGATCTCATATTTAAGAGTTCCTGCCATGCTTTCTTTCTATTACAAGGGATGTTTACATTCCTTGTAATAGGAATAAAAGTGACCTAAACATGTTTTTAAAAAAGGACAGTGTAAAAAAAAAATTTAAAAAAATTTAAAGCGCCCCATCCCGACGAATTTGCATGCAGAAGTGAGCGCATACGTAAGTCGCGGCCGCATATGAAAATGATGATGTTCAAACCACACATGTGAGGTATCACCGTGATCGTTAGAGTGAGAGCAATAATTCTAGCACTAGACCTTCTCTGTAACTCTAAACATGTAACCTGTAGAAATTTTTAAACATCGCCTATGGTGATTTTTAAGGGTAAAAGTTTGTTGTCATTCCACAAGCGGGCGCATTTTTGAAGCGTGACATGGGTATCAATTTACTCGGCATAACCTTCTCTTTCACAACATAAAAAAAATTGGACTAACTTTACTATTGTCTTATTTTTTAGGTAAAAAAAGTGTGTTTTTTTTTCAAAGAAAGTGCGCTTGTAAGACCGCTGTGCAAATACGGTGTGACATAAAATATTAATGTATTGCAACGACTGCCATTTTATTCTGTAGGGTGTTAGGAAAAATGTATATATAATGTTTGGGGGTTCTAAGTAAAAAATAGGCACGGTCTGTAAGTACTTTCGAATGGCATTTATCATGTCATCCAATATACTAATGTGAATTTTGGTATGAATGTTTGAATGAATGTCCGTCTGATTGTTTTTTTCCAAAATTTACTACTGTATGGCTAGCTTTAGGCCTGACCAGGGGCACATTTAACCACAGGTCCTCCGGAAGATTTTCTCCCTTCATGACCAGGCCATTTTTTGCTGTTTGGCACTGTGCTAATTTAACTGGCGACTACATGGTCATGCAACACTGTGCGCACACAAAATTGATATCATTTTTTTACACAAATAGAGCTTTTTTTTGGTGGTATTTGATCACCACTGGGTTTTTTTATTATATAAATGAAAAAAGACAAAAAATTTTGAAAACACAATATTTTTTACTTTCTGTGATAAAACATATTCAATAAAATAATTTAAAAAAATCACATTTCTTCATAAATGTATGCCACTATGTATTCTGCTACACATTTTTGATTAAAAAAAAATACCAATAAACGTAGATTAATTGGTTTGCGTGAAAGTTATAGCATCTACAAACTGTGGTATATATACTGGAATTGTTCTTTCTTCCTTTTTTTTATTTTATACTAGTAACGGCGGTGATCAGCAACTTCTAGCAGAACTGCGATAGTACAGCGGGTAATTTGACACTAACTGACACTTTTTTGGAACTTACTAACTGCGACTGACATTTCTAGTTACACTAATACAGTGATCAGTGCCAATAATATACACTGACACTGTACTAATGATACTGGCTGAGAAGGGGTCAACATCTAGGGGCAATCAAAGGGTTAAATGTGTGCCCTAACAGTGCTTGGTGCATACGTGTATGCTGCTTTTACTAAAGAATGTGCCGGTTTTTTGCAGGGAAACAAAAACCGGCACATCCCTGCTGACAGGACAGAGCTCTGTTTACATTCACAGAGCTCTGTCCTGTCATTAGCTTTGCCAATCGACGAGTCCTGGCCATGAATCATTGGTCAAGACCCGTTGATCGGCTTGTGCTGTAAATAATCACAGCACAGCTGGGGCAAAGGGCGTGCGCACACACACCCCCTACCTGGAAGAGCTGGATCACGTATCAAATGCACAATTTGCCTCCGTACATGCTCTTGATGTGATCGGCAAGCGGTTAAAGTAAGCAGCCATATTTTGAACCACGTGAATTCAAGGGAGAACTTAGTGTATGTAAGTTCACCTTTACAGAAAAATCTGTAAGGTAAACTTACACAGGCCCCCCACCTCGCCGCCCCCCCCCTGTCCCGCTGACCTACAGCATGATGATCTTCCGACCTGAGCCATGCTATTGACCCGTTTTACTAGATCGGGGCTTAGAAATCCCCTCGGCATCCTCTTTACTTCTAAACCCCTGACAGGACGGGCTACGCGGGATCTGATTAGGCAGCGCCGACCAATTAGAATGCTCGGAAATGTCCCTCCTGACGCTAAACATTTTGGAGATGAAGTCGAGGGGATTTCTAAGCCCCGATCCGGTGAGGCAGCGATAGCAGGGCTCAAAACAGGAGATTGCTGCACTGCAGGTCAGTGGAACGGGGGGGGGGGGGTGGGTGAGGTGGGGAACCTGTGTAAGTTCACATTACAGATTTTTCTGTAAAGGTGAACTTACCCTTTAAGGCGGAACTAAACCCCTTACCCCCATAAACCACAACAAAGCTACCATCTTATTCTCTGTTTGATCTGCAGTTGTCATGGTGCTGCACATGTGGTCAGTTATGACATCAGCCATTCAATTGCTTGACAGTTTGCTTAAAGTGGATCTCTAGTCCAAAAAGTCCTATTATATTTCTGGCTCCTTTTGCAGGTATAGCTATGCAAAAGATTAAAAGTAAGTGCCTATACTGTTTAAAATACATTAACACACTGTCTCACCCTGCTCTGCACATGCTCAGTTGCTTTCCATTTTTAGGCAATACTGAATTTGTAGAGGCTGATCTGGTGATAGCTTTAAAGCGGAATTATACCCTCCTATCCTTTACAGCCAAGGAAGCTGCTTCTTTTTGATCTGCAACTGCCAAGGTGCTGCACATGTGATCAGTTATGACTCTAGCCATTTGATAGTTTAACAGTTTGGTTGAGGACACAAGCAAATGTGACAGTTAGCAATCCCGGCATTCCAAGAATGTAACCGTTTTTTAAAACCATTAAAACAATGGGTTTAGTTCTGCTTTATTATTTACTGCTGTTCAGGGGCTCTGGGCTGCAGTAAATGGCAGCCTCCAGCAAGAAGAAACAGGAGCAATGCTGGAGCAAATTTACCGCACACATAAATTTTGGTAGCATAAATATTCATGTGGAATGTATGTTCCTTCCTAAAGAACATTATTTTTTTATCAAGTTGTTATGGGTAAAGTTCTGCTTTATGAGCAGAAGCAGCTGTGATAGTTAACAGTCACGGCATGCATAAAAGATATCTGTTTTAGGAAACTGTTAAATTGAGGGGTTTAGTTCCACTTTTTAAAAAAAGCAGCTAGTACATTTAAAGGATAGAAATAAGGAAGCTGCTGGAGCTGTTTTTGTCCCCAGGATCTAAAGCTGTCCTCTTGACCTAGCTTCAGTAGTAGTAAGTTATTGACCTTAAACAAGAACACAGAAGGAGAGGGAAGTTACTTCATACTTTGCAGCCCCCATCTATTGTTTCCTGACAAGTTGTCCTTAGGGACGTGATTGTGAAACAATGTTCAGATTGACAGCCCTAGAGACTGCACCTTTAAAAATAAGTCAGCAATGGCAGCTTCCATATTTATGTTCTCTCAGGTTCAGTTTTACTTACATTATTATGTATTGGTCTTTCATTACAGTGTTCTGGAGAAAAATCTCTTTAAAGCTGATATCCAGGCTAAAAAAATATTGTCCAAATACAAGAGCCTTATGTATTTCTCCTTGAATCCTGGAGCTCTTTGTGTATTTCTTTCAGTTGTGTGAAATAATCTAACTCCTGCACTTTGCCTCTAGGCAGGGGTTTCTTGGAATAAAGACCAGCCACTGCTGCTCTGTCTTTTTGTACAGGATGACGGGTCTTGTATCCTCCCCCCTCCTAAAGGCAGCCAATAGTGGAAGGATCAACTGGGGTCCCTTCATAGCTCTCTGCATAGTAATGTTGTCACAAGCTAAGATTTGGGTTTGCAAGAGCAGTTTTCATGTATCCTTTGTGGCTTTTGAGAATTATATTTAAATAAGCTTTTCCTATCGTACATCACGGGATACAGAGCCATAGTAGTTACTATGTGGGTTATAGGCCACCTTCAGGTGATGAATGCTGGCACGCCCTAAGACAAAAAGTCCACTCCCTATATAACTCCTCCCATTACTAGGAGCACCTCAGTTTTTTCGCCAGTGTCTAAGGTGTTGGTCACGAGTAAAGATGTGCTGTGCTGAGCTCCACTGGAGCAATCCTTGCTGGGGCTAGCCATGCAGCCGGATCCATTCAAAGTGTCTTTTTGGCCGAATTGAATGGTGCCCGGACCTCGTATCTGAAGAAATGAGGTTTTGCCTGCAAACGCTTCTCTTTTAGAGAGCTGGACCCCGGGATCCAGTACTTTTGGTATTAAGGCCATAAAGTTTTTACTGGTGGTGGTGCTATTACAGGTCCAGGATTGTGGGTTTCCCTGAGGATCCCCAGCTCCTGAAGGTTTTGTAACGGAACCCACCATGAAGGGTGAAGGTTAGGTCTGTTAGTTTTACCACAGAAAACCCTGCGGCGGGAAAGGTAAGTGGAGTTTTTTCTAAGAAATTTTTGAATTTTCTTATGAATGTCTCCTTTAATCAGTGAATGTTGTCATGCCTATGTGTCACCACTGGCAGCTGTATTGAGCACATACCTTCTCACGCTTCCTCAGAGAGCTCACATTGTGTCTGGAACAAGCAGTTTCTTTCCTCCAGCCAGCAGCAGTCCTCCGGTAAGTCTAGGGGGTTTTTTCTCCCCACCAGACGCTCCCCACCTGTGCTATTTTCTCCCCCTCTTCACAACGAGGCGCCAGGAGAGAAGAAAAAAATAAAAACGAATGGCACGCCTCCCTACTTGGCAGCTTCCAGGCTCCGTCCTCGCCATTTTTCCCCCTTACAAAAGCGATCCCATAGGATCAGAGTCCTGCGCTCGTACGGGAAAGCTCTTTTGTTTAAAAAGAGAGGAGGGCAGCCTTAGGCGACAGAGGGGGCAGGGCTTAGTGTGGCGTTGGCGTCCTCCAACGTCCAGCGTGGGAAAGTGTGTTTAAAAGCACCATTGTTACTGATGCAGGCTACGGAGGGACACAAGAGCAAGGGTGTCATGAAAGAGGTTTGGTAACACAGGCATTCCTTTTGACACATTTACTATTGCATCAGGCTGAGCATTAATAGCAGCGGCAGGGCTGAACTAATGCTCAAGCAGTGGATGCGTTCCTTCTGGTAGTACCTCTGTTTTGTGCATTGGGCTATGGTCGGAAGTGTAGGTAAAAACACCTCAAAAAAGGGCTCTAGAAAGACTTCTACAGTCACAAGTAAGCCTAAAACCATCTCAAAAAAGATGGCATCCTCCCCTGCAGGACCCTCAAACTGAGGAACAGGGGGCGAGAGATAACGATCTCTCAGGGGACCAGGAAGAGGCTGGTGACTCCTCTTCTGAAGAGTCTAATACGGATGGATCGGGTTCACAGGAAAGGTTGTTGGTACAATCTCTCACTGAATTGGCCTGCTCCACATTTTTGCTGCCGGTAACGCAGTCAGTCGATGAGCCCACTTCTGGTTTGGGTTGGCTAAAACCTCCCCAAACTATTCAATATTTTCCTAGCTATTCATTGTTAAAAAAAAAACTTATGTATTCTGAGTGGGAGCACCCAGATAAACAGTTTTTTCCTCCAAAAAAGTTTTCAACACTTTATCCTATGGAGGAAGAGTTTATTAAAAGTGTGGGATTCCAGCAATTGACACTGCTATATCCTCTGTGAACAAAAACCTGACTTGTCCACTAGACAATGCTCAAATGCTAAAGGATACAACAGATAAGAAGTTGGAATTCCTTTTTAAAAACTATATCTCGCTCACAGATTCAGTGGTTCAGCCTGCGCTGGCAGCGATTGGGGTATCTCAGTCCTTAATGGACCAGTTTAAAGAGGTACTCAAGGTTATTCCTAATCAGCAGGCCCAAGATTTGGCCGGGATATCATAGGTGTTATGTTTTACAGTAGACGCTATAAAAGATTCTAGTCTCCAGGCCTCACGGCTTATGCTAGGTCTGGTACATGTGCGTAGAATCTCATGGTTGAAAAATTGGTCAGCCAAAGCACCATGCAAAAAGCTCTTGGCCAGTTTTCCATTTCATGGTGAACAATTATTTGGGGACAATTTGGATAAGTACACCCAAAGAATTTCTAATGAAAAAGCTCCCTTTTACCAGTTAAGCAGAAATTTAAGCGCTTTTCTTTTAAACAAGCTTCTTCTCCAGTGCCAGGAGCATCAGCCTTCAGGCAGTCACGATGGCCTCCACCGTCAGGTTCAAGAGGTAAACCTCAGGGTCAGTTCCAGGGTTAAAAGAGGACCTGGGGGAGGAAGCCCACAAAACAAAATACTAAAACCTCCTTATGAAGGGGCGCCCCCCACTCGATTGAGTGGGGGGAAGACTTCTACAGTTTTCAAGGGACTAGCAGGAACAATGTCGAGACAGATGGGTGGCTTCCTCAATATCTCTAGGTTACAAACTAGAGTTCCGAGAATTCCTATCTCCTCTTTTTCTCAGATCAAACGTTCCCAGAGATCCAGTAAAAAAAAGTCTCCCTTTCTAGCTTTGGATCATCTATTGTCTCAAAGAGTGATATCAGTGGTCCCCTTTGAAGAGCGAGGATTAGGGTTTTATTCAAACCTTTTCACGGTATCAAAACCAAACGGGGATGTCATACCCATTTTAGATCTCAAAGATCTAAACCGGTTTTTGAATATCCTCTCTTTTCGCATGGGGTCAATCCGATCAGTAGTCTCCATCCTACAAGGTGGAGAACTTCTGGCTTCAATCGACATCAAGGATGCTTATCTCCATGTGCCTATTTTTTACCAGAAATATCTACGCTTCGAGATAGAAAATCTTCATTTTCAGTTCGTAGCTCTGCCTTTCGGTCTAGCTACTGCACCCCGAATGTTTACAAAAGTCCTGGCTCCTCCTTTAGCCAGATTAAGGGCTCAAGGCATAACGATTCTGGCTTACTTAGACGATCTACTGGAATAACAAGGTTGGATTCTCAACCTAGAGAAATCCTCCTTAAAACCATCAAAGAGATTGCAGTACTTGGGTCTGATCATAGATACAGCTCAGAAGAGGGTGTTCTTGCCCCAGGCAAGGATCAGTTCCATAAGGGAACTGATTTAGCTGGTCAAAACAAAGGAGAATCCTTCTATTCAACTTTGCATGAAATTGTTGGGAAACATGGTGGCTTCATTCGAGGCCGTTCCTTATGCGCAGTTTCATTCGAGACTGCTGCAAAACTGTATCCTATCAACTTGGAACAAGAAGGTCCAAGCTCTGGACTTCCCAATGCATTTATCCCCCAAAGTGCGTTAAAACCTCAGTTGGTGGTTGATATCCAAGAATCTTCAAAAAGGAAAATCCTTTCTTCCAGTTACCTGGAAGGTGGTAACAACAGATGCCAGCCTTCTGGGCTGGGGAGCAGTCCTGGAAGAAGCATCTGTCCAAGGGAAATGGTCCAAATCAGAAATGACCCTGCCCATCAATATTCTAGAGATTCAGGCAGCACGCCTAGCCCTTGAAGGCCTGGGCGCTCAGATTACGGAATTGTCCTGTCAGAATCCAATCCGACAATGCCACAACAGTGGCCTATATCAGTCACCAAGGGGGGCGAGAAGTCGTGCGGCCCAGAGAGAGGTGAATCATATCCTATCTTGGGCAGAAGACAACATTCCTTGTCTGTCGGCAATCTTCATTCCAGGAATAGAGAATTGGCAGGCGGACTACTTCAGTCGCCAACAGTTTTCCCGGGAGAGTGGTCTATTTACCCCGACATCTTTCTGTCAATATGTCAAAAATTGGGAATTCTGGACGTGGATCTGTTTGCGTCCAGGTTCAACAAAAAGATTGACAACTTTGTGTCAAGGACAAGGGATCCGATGGCATGTGGAACAGATGCCTGGGTTTTTCCGTGGGATCAGTTTTCACTGATCTATGTGTTCCCCCCTGTTCTGCTACTTCTGGAGTTTAGTAGAATTCCAGCTTACAGCCTTATGCCCCATACACACGATTGGACTTTCCCACAACAAAACCGTGGACTTTTGTCCGAAGGGTGTTGGCTCAAACTTGTCTTGCATACACACGGTCACACAAATGTTGGCCAACAATTATGAACGTAGTGACGTACTAGACGTACTACATGGTTTTTCAGCTCTTTAGCACCACCCTTTGGGCTCCTTCTGCTAATTCCGTGTTAGTAGAAGTTTGGCGAGTGTTAATTCACGCTTTTCTCTTTGCATTTTTCATTTATCGCTTTTCAGTTTGTGCTTTTAAGTTCGTTTCTGAACGGCCGTTCGTCAACCAGACATGTTGCGGAGGAGATAACGTGTTATTTATTATTGGCCTTGGAGTTATTGCTTTGACATTATTTCTTGGGTTGATTAATAATGATTTGTTTTGCTATATTTTCTATATTTTTGGATGCATAGAATGCACTTTTTGGTTAAGTTCTATAGCATATCTAATTTTTTTTTTTTAATGCCCACTAAAAAAATTGTGATGAATAATACTTGGCTATGTGTGTTATTTCAAATGACAGTTTGGGAGTAGGCAGTTGCATTTTATAAAATACAATGTAAAATTAACAAGGGACACCAACATAAAACTAGGGGATAATGGTGTTATGGTAACTTGCCCCCCAAAAATAAAATAAAGCATAATAATATTATTCTTGATATCACTAGAAAAAAATCCTTTGAAACTTCTTCGTTTGCAATAACTCCATCAGTATCACCAGCAAAGCAGCTTCATTATTATCCCATTAAAGAAGAAGAGAATTGTGCGCTGCATTTGGAGATTTCATAATTTGCCACTTCACGAATGTTAATTCTCCATTACGAATGCTAGTTTACAAGACAGACCGCTTCTGAGCACGCGTGGACTTTTATCCGACGGACTTGTCCATCCATGGTCGGAGTGCTCTCTCCTCTGCAGCTGGTGCTGGCTGACACAGGGGAGATCATGTGACTGGACCGGAGCGGCTTGAAAATAGGCAAGCTGGAATTCTACTTTTACTGTTATTCCTTACTGTTTTACTGGGTGTTGTACCATCTTCTCTAGCTTTGATTTATACATTACACATGGATAAATTATAGTTATAATAGGAAGTTATGGTTATTATAGGCAACATATTATTTAACTTGAACTTGATGTATAATACGTATTGCTTTGTTAAGTTTGCAATATTCATACCTGAGTGTTTGTTGTGAAAGCTACAAATCACTGCAGTAGTTGGCGCTACTGCATTGTTAGCAGCAATTTTCAGGGTGCTGTTCCAAGTGGCTTCCCTTTTTCACACTGACCACAGGGGGTTACTCACTTAACACTATCGCTATTCACAGAACACCTTATATTTTCTTTTAAAGGAGAAGTATGGCCAAAGCTTTTTTGTGAGCTCTGGAGGGGCAGAACAGAGAGCCCCTGACTGACAGTCACCAGCTCTCTGTAGCTTGAAGACTGAGAGCTTAGTGGTGTTCTTGATCTTAGAGCCGGTGCGGGACATATGCAGCATCGGACTGGTGCTGCATCCACCTAGGTGAATATATATATATATTTTTTTTAACCTAAACCCATACTTGAATGAATACAAGGCGTTCATAAATTGGAGAGGAGAGGCAATGATGTCACTGTCTCCACCTCATCCAAGCAGAGAACTTTGAAAAAAATTCAAAACGTTCTGTGAATGACAACAGTACCAAGTGATGACCCCTCGGTTGGTTACTATGCAGAAGGGACGCCGCCCAACACAGGACCTGGAAGATCACTGCTGTAGTGCCAGCTACTATAGTGTTTGGCAGCCTGATGGCTCAGGTATGTGACATACATACTTAATATAGTCTAAGCTGCACTTGTGTAACCATGTGATAATATCAATCCTAGAGTTCAGCTTTAAGCCTTCTGTGGTTATGGTAGAACCTTTGTAAGGTTCTTTATTGCTGTGTTCTATTTAAAGATGTGAATGTGTGGGCAGTAAGGGCATGTAACCTTTTTTTTTAGGGAAACATTAAAAACATATGTTTATATCTTTAATTGTGGAAACTTGGCTTTTTTTTTCTATTGCAGTTTTATTATTCCAAAGAAGCATGATTTGCTTTAGTTCTTTCCAGACAAAATGTCACTAAAGGTTAAATGAATGACTAAGAAGTGTGTTTGTGAACTTTTTACTTTTAAAGAGGCATACTGTAGTGAATTGATTCAGGGGCACATTTTTGTTTTTTTCCATAAAGTTTTTATTAGAGAACATAAAACATAGGTCACATTTGTGCTATAACTATTGCTGGCCAGAGTGCCATATGGGCAAAATATGCTTGTTCCTAAGACAACATCAATGTAATATATGGCAGCTTAGAAATTCCTCAATGTGATGGATGCATGTGGGTGTTTAGGCTTTTTACATAGTAACACACCTCCAGTCTTAAGCCTAGTACACACGATGAGATTATCAGATGAGTGATCAAAGAGGTTACTTTTGTACAAAAAAAAATTTGACAGAATAAAGTATCGGAAGTGAGGTAATGTGTTGTAGAATATTTGTATTGTATTTTTGGACGAAAACTGTACTGATTAAAAGCAATTACACAGCTGTTGTCTGAAATTTTCTCAAACTCGCTCATCCATGTCTTTATGGACCTTGCTTTGTGCACTGGTGCGCAGTCATGTTGGAACAGGAAGGGCCATCCCAAAACTGTTCCCATAAAGTTGGGAGCATGAAATTGTCCAAAATGTCTTGGTATGCTGACGCCTTAAGTGTTACCTTCACTGGAACGAAGGGGCCAAACCCAACCCCTGAAAGACAACCCCACACCATAATACCCCCTCCACCAAATGTTTTGGACCAGTGCACAAAGCAAGGGCCAATAAAGACATAGATGAGTGAGTTTGGGGTAGAGGAACTTGACTGGCCTGCACAGAGTCCTGACCTCAACCTGATAGAACACCTTTGGGATGAATTAGAGCGGAGACTGAGAGCCAGGCCTTCTCGTCCACATCAGTGGCTGACTGCGCTTCTGGAAGAATGGTTAAACATTCCCATAGACACACTCCCAAACCTTGTGGACAGCCTTCCCAGAAGAGTTGAAGCTGTTATAGCTGCAAAGGGAGGGTCAAGTCAATATTGACAATATCAACTCGCGCATGCGCAGTAGGATACCGGCTGTGAAGCCTGAAGGCTCCACTGCCGGTTTCCCTTAGCTACTATGGCGGCGCCTGCACCCAATCCAATGGACGGATCAGCCTTGGGGGGCCGACATCACGGACTCCCTGTACAGGTAAGTGTCTTTATTAAAAGTCAGCAGCTACAGTGTTTGTAGCTGCTGACTTTGAAAAAAAAACTTTTTTTCAGGGTGGAACTCCGCTTTAAAGCAAGCTTTATACATAATAGAGCAATCTCTTTTCATATAAAGATGGGTATGTAATAGTAGATTTTCGTTCAAAATATTACATTTTAAGAACATGTGTTTGATTTTCTAATTGTTAGTGGGGTCAAGTAATTTTTCACAGCAGTGACAAGAAAATCCAGAGGGGCAGGATGAAAATTATTTTCTTAATTGTACATAGTTACAATATGTAGTTTAAGATTTTAGATTCTATAATAAATGATTTCTTTTTTTTTTTCTTTATTTAAAAACTATACTCTTGATAATAATTAAGACCCTTTTTTTTTTTTTTCTTGTTCAATATTTTTATTGAAATTTTGCATAAGAAAAAACAAAGTATATCAGATAATGTATCAAGGGATATATATATGAACAATAGAGACATATCTATATGGCTTTTACAAAAACAAATCTCACAGGCGAGGTGAAATCAGAGGTAAATAAAATTTTAAATTAGTCAATAAATTGTGAATCAAAATATGAATCTATATTTATATATGAAATATATAAAGTATGCCTCCAGACCACCTATCCACCCCGCTTGGGCTCAAACTGTGGATAGATGGGGGCATGGATAATCAAAAATGAAATTAATATTACAAATAGCAATTAATCCATATAGTACACCTGAGAGAAGATGAAAGAAATTTAAATGAAGAACGGAAAAAAGGAGTGATACTCTCATTACAAATTATTGACTATATTTAACTATCGGAGGAGAAAAATTATGAAAGTCTAATATGCAGAAAGACATTACTCATTGATAATGAGATATGAGTCACTTAAGTAAATTGTAAAAATATCCCATAATTATCAATCGCTTAATAAATGATAAAGGAAAAGATAGTAGAGAAGGAAGAGAAAAGAATATGAGATTTATACGGGCATTTTAATCATAGTGCTGAATATTAAATAAAATTACATAGGTTTGCCCTAGAAATTAAAGAGATCTTAAGAGAAAAAGGTAGTAAGGTAAAAGGAAAAAAGAAGAAAAGAAAGAATCCCCCGGAGTGGTGTCCCGGCTCCCGACATAGATAAGCAATAATACATCAATATTACAGGAATTTTAATAGGGTAACATCAATGACTGGTCGAAATCGGAAGAAAAGAAGTGCTTAACCCAAGGCTGCCAAATCCTACTAAATTTATTAATATTATTGTCTTTGATAGCTGTCATTTTTGCGAAAATGAGGGCCTTGTTAGTTCTATGTTTGACTTCTGCCACAATCAGTGTATTAGACTTCCATGCTTTGGCTATAGTTTGTTTAGCTGCAGTATTGATTTGAATAAGCAATTTGAATTGATTACAGGTTATGTTGTCTGGTTTAAGATTGAGGAGTGCAATGGCTGGATCTAGTGTTATAGGAATTTCTAAAGCTTTAGATGCCATGGCAAATACTTTTTTCCAGAATTCTTGCGCAATTGGGCATTGCCACCATATGTGCACGTGGGTACCTGGTGAGGAACAACCTCGGAAGCAATTATTAGGATATGAAGGAGTAAATTTAGCAATCCTAGCTGGTACTAGATACCAACGCGCCAAAACTTTGAAGTTAGTTTCAAGAGCAAAGCAATTAGGGGATGAGGATTTGGTAGCCATCCATATGTTAGACCAGTCATTGATGGTGAACGTCCGTCCTAAATCTGTTGCCCATTTAGCAGTATAAGGCGGAAGTATATCATTAGGAGTATTAATGAGATTTTGATAAATG
Organism: Lithobates clamitans; assembly: GCA_037952925.1. NCBI lineage: Eukaryota > Metazoa > Chordata > Amphibia > Anura > Ranidae > Lithobates > Lithobates clamitans. Next base: position 1,938,584 of record JBBGZY010000577.1, read on the forward strand.
AGTGAAATAATCCCTCTAACATGTGGGTCACTCATACAAATATGCTCAAATTGAGACAATTGATTAAGCATGGTACCGGTCCTAAGCAAAGGCGTATAAAAATTTTTGATTTGTAAATAACGAAATATTTCATTACAAGGTAATTCATTGTTATCACATAAAGTAGAGAATGTTTGAAATTTATTGTTAGAGACTAGCTTATATAATCTGACCAAGTTTGTAGAGGACCAAGCTGAAAATGACTTTGGAAATTTCCAAGCAGGATAAAAAGCTGGGTTCCCTAGAAAAGAAAGAAGGGGATTGTGCATAGATTGAAGCATATGGATTTTACTAAACTTATCCCAAATAGTTAATGAATGTTTTGTAATGGGATTAAATAGATGAGATCTATCTCTAGGTTGCATCCATAACAAATTGGCTACAGATATGGGGTCGCTATCAATAGATTCAATAGCTACCCAAAGGGGTATTTCTTCCCTAGAATGGTATTTAGTTAAAATTGAAATTTGTGCAGCATGGTAATAAGAGGAAAAGTTTGGTAACCCCAGGCCCCCACATGTTTTGCTAAGGTACAGAGTGGATTTAGATATACGGGGTTTAATGTTACCCCAGATGAACGACAACACTTTACTTTGTGTAATTCTAAAAAAATATGATGGTATAGAAATCGGAAGTACCCTAAATAGGTATAAAAATTTCGGTAATAACGTCATCTTTATAGTATTTATCCGTCCCAACCATGACAATGGGAGAGAGGACCATTGTTTCATGAGGCCTGTGGTTTGTTTCAATAGGGGTAGATAATTAACTGCAAAAAGATCAGAAAGTGAGGATGTGAGGTATACTCCTAAGTATGGTAATTTATGAGAGACCCAATTAAATGGTAAGGAAATTTGAGCCTGTTGAAGCTCTGATAGTGGTAAAGATATATTTAGCGCATTTGATTTAACGGGGTTTACAAAGAGCCCGGAAATATGTGCAAATTTATCAAGTACGTTAAGAAGATTAGGGGCGGAAATATGGGGATATGATAAAAAAATAAGAATATCGTCAGCAAAAAGACAAAGCTTATGTTGATAACCACCCAATTCAATACCTTTGATGTCTGGATTAGATCTGATTAGTTGTGCTAAAGGTTCTATAAGCAGAGCGAAAAGCAACGGGGAAAGGGGGCAGCCTTGTCTCGTGCCTCTTCTAATATCGAACACTGTCGATTTGTATCCGGCATATTTAATATAAGCCCTCGGATTGTTATAAAGAGAGGAAACCCAAGTCAGAAAATGTATTCCGAAACCCCATTTTTGAAGCATATACTGCATATAAGGCCAGGTGACTGAATCAAATGCTTTTTTGATGTCTAAAGATAAGAGGCAGGTTGGGATGCGTCTGGATTTAGCTGCATGGATGAGTAAAAGGGATCTTCTTATATTATCTCCTGCTTGTCTCTTGGGCATAAAACCCGTTTGGTCCCTGTGTATGAGTTGACCTATAATATTATTCAATCTAGATGCCAATATCTTAGCAAGCAACTTAATATCTAAATTGAGTAGAGATATAGGGCGATGATTAGTCCAAGAGGTAGTATCTGAACGGGGTTTGGGAATCATAACTATAATAGATTTTAATGTCTCAGATTGAAATAAGTGTCCTGCTAAGATAGAATTGAAGGCTCTAGTCAAGACTGGAGTTAGGATGTGTTCAAAATTTTTATAATATGATGCCGAAAACCCGTTGGGGCCCGGTCTTTTATGAAGTTTCAAACTTTTTATAGCATTCTGAACTTCAATATTTGTGATAGGACACTCGAGTCTCTCTCGTTGTTCAATAGCTAGAGTAGGGAGTTTGATATTGGAGAAAAGAGTATCTGCATTGGTTTGATTAAAATCATGAGTATAGGAATACACTTTAGCTAAATTAGATCGAAAAATTTCTAATATTTTAATTGGATTGCTAGTGTACGCATCACTTGATGTTTTCAGTCGTATAGGGGTCCGTATTTGATCTATTGATTTCAAATTTCTTGCCAAGGAGGTGGTGGGTTTGTTGGCATTAAGGTATTGAATGTGTTGTCGTTTACGTATAAGTTTGTCTGCTGAGTCAGTTAAAAATAAATCTAGATCGGGGCGTGGCCGGCATGGCGGACTGAGTGGACGTGTTCCCTTAGAGCTCCTGGAGTATAGCTCTAACATCATCCGTAAACTACAGCAATCAACCTGAACTGTGACTGCCTTGGTAGCTGGATGCCTTCCAGAACTCCTGGCATACAAAAGCGGGGTAAGAAACTTAAATTCCCCCCGAATACTCCAAAAGAAAGCAGCCCGGTCTCCTGCTCTCCCGGCCCTCCTGCGCGCCATTCTAATATGGCGTCGCAGACAGACCATGAGGAGGATCTCCCTGCTACTAACCCCGACATATCTGACATCATGGCGGCTATAACCTCATGCCAGGCGGCCGTTACCACCTGCCAGTCGGCCCTGGCTTCCAAAATCGATGAGGTCCAGATGGATGTGGGCCTACTACGGCAAGATTTCGATAAAATTAGATCCAGAGTGTCGGAGGCTGAGAGACGAGTGGGGGCGGTGGAAGATACGGTCACAGAACATGCAGCCTCCATCCGCACCCTCCAGACGAAAGTTAAGGCACTTGAGTATAGAGCGGAGGACGCCGAGAACCGCAGCCGGCGGAACAATCTGCGCATAGTGGGTCTACCAGAGGGAGTGGAGGGGAGATCACCGGCCCTATTTGTGGAGGATTTGCTGCGCACTCTGCTTCCAGCTGCGCAGCTCTCCCCTTACTTCGCGGTTGAGAGGGCGCACCGCGTTCCGCCTAGACCCGGTCCTGAAGGATCCCCCCCCCGCACTCTAATATTGAGGCTCTTAAACTTCCGCGACAGAGATGAGCTGCTGAGGGCCTCGCGGGCTGCGGGTGAGTTGCCGTACCGCAATGTTAAACTCCTTCTCTTCCCGGACTATACTATGGAAACCCAGCGGCAGCGACGGTCATTTGATGCAGTTAAGGCTGCCCTGAGAAGACGGGGAGTGAAGTACAGCATCCTGTTTCCTGCAAAACTTCGGGTGGTGGATGGTGAGTCGATTCGTTTCTTCACTAATCCCAAAGATGCGGCTGCCTGGCTGGAAACCCTACCGCCGTAGGACGCGCAGAGACCTTTCTGTCACCTTGTGGTTATGTGGCTCAGGCTGAATCGGCCGATATTCTTTCCCCCCGTATTGGATAAGTATTCAATTTTTCTTTTTTATTTCTGGATTTTATTATTTTTTTTATTATTTTTCTTATCTGCTAACTGTTGCCACATAGATGGTCCGAACACATTCGTTCTGCACCCTTGACTTTCATTTTGTCTAACACAGTAACTGAGGGAGACAGAGGAGAACTAGCTGTCTAAATCTCACCCACTCTGTCTGGAGACTGCCTCCCTCAAATACCTGCTGTAGGGTGCTGGAGACTTGCATTTGTCGGCACAGACCAGTTTTTTGCCTCTGTCTGGAGGCTCCTGTTTTCCTCTAATGGAAGGCTACACTCCTACAAGTATAGGGAGGAACTGACTACTACAACTACCTAAGTATGTGCCCCTGCTTCGGCAGGAGATTTTTTGGTTTTTCTTTTCTTTGGTTTTTGCTTAAAGGATTTTCATTAATACTACTCCATGGCTCGGGGACGAGTCTCCTGGTGGAACTTCACGTCCAGATTCCCCTACTGGTGGGAATGGAATAGTGACTGCTTCGGTAGCACGACCCCCCCTTTTAGTTGACCATAGTTCCCTGGACTATGGGTGTTTTGGGATATAGGTGCGTCTCGCTGTTTCGAGGCGCACGGGGTGGGGGGTGGGGGAGGTTGGCATCTGTTTGCCCTTGGGGGATGTTATGGTTTTACTTTGTGTTTTTACTTTTTGTTGGTCTTTTGCTGCTAAAGAAGATGGTATGTGCAATGAGATGTTGTGACTGTGCGGATCTGGGGGCCCTGTTGTGGGTCTGCGGAGGGGGCGCGGGCCGGGGTGCCATTTTTTGGGTGCCCCGGCTAGTGCCTACTCTGATTGCGGACATGATGCGGACAATTATGTCCTTGAACACATGGATAAGTGTCTAGTGGTGGCATGGAACGTGAGGGGGCTTAATTCAGCTATAAAGCGCTCGCTGGTACTGAATTATTTAAAGAAGCTCCGCCCACAGGTGTGTGTTCTTTTGGAGACACATCTGTTGGGCTCCCGTATCCTGAGCCTTAAGCGTGCTTGGGTGGGTGCTCACTACCACGCGCCCTACTCTAACTACGCTAGAGGGGTTACAGTGCTAGTAAATAGATCCCTGCCTTTTCAGCTTATAGATGTCAAAATTGATCCCGGGGGAAGGTACGTGCTTCTACATGCCCTGCTTTCGGAGGTTCCGGTTGTGATTGTGGGTTTGTACCTACCTCCCCCCGCTGATATAGATGTGCTTCACATGCTGATGCAACAGGTCACACTTTATAATGTTGAAAATGTACTTTTTCTTGGGGACTTTAATATGGCTCCCTCTCCAACTATGGACAGACTGCATGCTTCTGGCCCTCCGCAGCTGGGGCTCTCCTGTTGGGCTTCCACATTCCACTTGACAGACGTATGGCGTCATTTCCATCCTTCTGACAGGGAATATACATGCCTGTCTACCACATACCGGTCATTGTCTCGTATAGACCTGATTTTTGCCTCCGGGGCTTTGCTGCGGAGAGTGACCTCTGCGGAGATCCTCTCACGTGGTATTTCGGACCATGCTCCGGTATCTGTTACATTTAGGCTCTCTGAGGAGATGGGTGTCAGGGCTTGGAGGCTGTCCAAATTTTGGATTATGGACCCTGATATACAGGAGGAGATGCCGGAGGAACTTTGTAATTTTTGGACTGGGAATATAGGATCGGCTGGACCTTTAGTGGTCTGGGACACCCTTAAATCTTGGCTTAGGGGATCATATATGGCGCGTATTGCTGCCAAGAAGCGGCGTTCTGAGCAGTCTCTGAGGCACCTGGAGGAGCAGGCACGTTTGAGGGAGGCTGAATATGTGCGGGCTCCCACTCAGGGAACCTATGTCCCCTGGCAGGATACCCTGAGGGACCTGTCCCTGCTCAGGGTTGACCTTACAAAGAAGGCTATGCTTGATAGTGCCCAGAGGGTGTTCGAGTTTGGAGATAAAAATGGGCGGCTATTGGCATGGCTAGCTAAGGGGCAGCATCCTGTGACCCACATTGGCAGAGTGAGAGATATAGATGGTCGCATTTTGACCGACTCAGTGGATATAAGGGCGAGATTTCTGACATTCTACCAAACGCTATACTCTTCTAGGGCAACTTTCCTCACCACCGAACTTGTGGAATATCTTGACATGATCCCACTCCCCTCTCTAGAAACAGCTAAAAGCGAGGACCTGGATAGGGACATTTCTCTTGAAGAAGTGCAGGAGGCATTAGGGTGTATGCAGGCAGGCAAATCACCAGGACCAGATGGCATCCCTATCGAATTTTATTCTACATACCAAGAATTTTTGGCCCCTAAGTTCACCTCATTGTTACAACAGTCCCTTGACCTGGACTCTCTTCCGGAGTCGTGGTCTGAGGCGATAGTGGTGTTGGTGCCCAAACCTGGTAAAGACCCGGAGGAATGCGGCTCTTACAGGCCTATTTCCCTGATAAACGCTGATGCCAAGTTATTGGCGAAAATTCTAGCACGCAGGCTCAGTGGGGTCATAGAAGATCTGGTCCATGTAGACCAAACCGGGTTCATGCCGGGCAAGGGCACGGATATCAATATCCGTCGGTTATTTCTCAATCTGGCCACTCAACATCAAAACACAGGTTCAAGAGTCATAGCCTCTCTGGATGCGGAGAAGGCTTTTGACTCCATAGAATGGGAGTATCTGTGGGAGGTGCTGAGGAGATATGGGATTGGACCTAAGTTTTTACATTGGCTTGAACTATTATACAGGGCCCCTAGGGCTAGGATTAGGGTCAACAATACCCTCTCAGATTTCTTTCTCCTCCAGAGGGGAACCCGACAGGGCTGTCCTCTGTCTCCAAGTCTTTTTGCTCTGGCCCTGGAACCCCTGGCGGTCTTGGTCAGGGAGGCTGATAACATTAAAGGATTCAGGGTGGGCCCTCTGGAGGAGAAAATATCGCTATATGCGGACGATACTTTGTTATACCTGCAAGATGCTGGCCCCTCTCTGCAGGCTGCGTTAGCGGCCTTTGACAAATTTGGGAGATTCTCTGGAGTCCGGATCAACTGGAGTAAATCAGTTTTGTTCCCGGTTGATGCGCAAGCCAGACAATCCGCGGTGCAATCGTCGCTGAGATGGGTGGAGGAATTTATGTATTTGGGAATCAAGGTGGCGAGAGATCCCCAGTCCTTCCAGCGCCTTAATATTCAACCAGTGGTGTCGCGCCTTAGGGAGCATTGCTCCAGGTGGGCCAACCTACCCCTTAATCTGCTGGGGCGTATCAATGTTCTCAAGATGATCTATCTCCCTAAGTTTATCTATTTATTTAGGAACTGCCCAGTCCTGCTGCCTCGCTCCCTCTTCCGGGAGCTGGACAGTTGTATCGGTTCCTTTTTGTGGAGGGGCTCCTCCCCTAGATTGGCTAGGTCGACTCTTCAGCTCCCGGTGGACTTTGGAGGATTGGCACTGCCCAGCCTGCTGATCTACTACTGGGCGGCCATTTTGGTCACGGTCAGATGGTGGTTAGAACAGTCTAAAACCAATGCTGCGGTCTGCCTAGAGGCGACTGTAGTAGGGTCTCTTAAGGAATTAGGGAATTTGATATATCGGGGAGTCTCAGCTTACCCCTCCTTACCGATACCTACCAAAACTACGTTAGCAGTATGGAGCCTGGCTAGAAAGAGATTTATCTCCCCAGGTAGATGGTCGCCATTCTGCCCCTTGTGGGGGAACCCCTCCCTTCCACATTTCCGAACAATCCCGGACCCACAGGTCTGGGCCAGGTATAATGTCAAACTGCTAAAAGATATTGTGGTAGCCGGCTCTATCCGCCCCTTCTCGGAATTGAGTGGGACGTTTGGCCTTCCTGGGTGGATGATGTTCCGATACCATCAGTTGAGGCACGCCTTCCGTGCGCAGTTCCCGACCCCGCCAGATCTCACATCTGATGCGGTTGAGGACTTGTTGGCCCAGGAGGATCTGTCCAAACCCTTGTCGGCCCTATATTTTACTCTTATTAAGAAAGACTCTCCCAAGATGGAGAAGCTTTGGGCTAGGTGGAGTGCGGATATTCCTACCTTGGATAGGGAATCCTACGAAGAAAGTTTCGAGGAAAGCTTTAAGCTTGTGATATCCTCTAGGGACAAATTGGTACAGGCCAAGTTTTTTCATAGGACATATCTTACGCCTCGGAGACTGCACAGAATATACCCCGATAGATCCCCGGAGTGTCCCAGATGCCGATCACTGGATGGTTCATATATGCATATGTTTTGGTCCTGTCCTAGGCTGCTGATTTACTGGTCCACAATAATGGAAAGTATTAATGCACGTCTTCAACTAGAACTCCCATTAACCCCCGAATTAGCATTGTTAGGTATTCACGATGATGACCAGCGACCTAGATATACCAAGCTGTTGATATCCTTGCTGTTATTTTATGCCAAGAAAGGGATTGTATTGAAATGGAATTCTCGCAACGCTCCCACGGTAAAGGCGTGGGAAAACTCAGTCAATGCCGTCCTACCTTTGTACAAACTGACCTATATAAGTAGAGGGTGCCCTAAGAAGTATATGAGAGTGTGGCGTCCCTGGACAGACCCCGGATGTTGAGAATATAAATGCTATGGTTCCAATGCTACATGGGGTGTTTTGGTATTGCTGGTCTTCCTCCCCCCCCTCCCCCCCCCCCCTCCCTTCCCCCCTTCCCCCCTCCCCCCCCCCCTCCTTCCCTCCTCCCCCTTCCCCCTTCCTCCAGTTTCCCCCCTTCCATCCCCCCTTATTCCATCGACAAGATCAAGTCAATTGCTTATGTTATACTCTATGTAATTGCTTCTTCCTGTAAACCATGTCTGCATTATCTTGTGGCCACTTACTATTCTGTTTGAATTTACTGTAAATGCCATTCTTCTTCAATAAAGACCAACCTTGTTGTTAAAAAAAAAAAAAAAAAAATAAATCTAGATCGAGACGCGCTTTGTCTAATTTAGTATTATTAATGGCATTCGGGTATGATTGAAAGGCGGAATGACAAGAGTTAGAGTTATCTTCCAACTTTGCAAACAAAAGTTTACGTTCTCTTTTGAGGTTTGTAGCTTGTTGTATTAGTCTACCACGAATAACCACCTTGTGAGCTTCCCACAACGTGGTGTCAGAAGTATCTCCGGTATCATTGGAGGAAAAATAATCCTTTAGCGCAATTTCAATTTCACTACGACGGGAAGGGTGAGTTAATGTGGAGTCATTAATACACCAATTAGTATCGTGGGATCTGGGTATAGTAGATGCAATGGATGTGCATATCGCACAATGATCTGTCCATGTAAAGGGTAGGATGTTTGAAGATAAAATTTCAGGGGTCATGCTATAAGGGATTAGGATATGGTCAATGCGTGAGAATGATTTATGTGGGTAGGAATAATGTGTAAAACGTCTACTAGTAGGGTTAAGCTCTCGCCATGTATCCACCAAACGATGTTTAGTAAGTAGATGTTGAAGGGTTACATTAGTAGACCTATTGACGGGTGCCGGCGGAGACTTATCTAAGAAGGGGAAAACTGTTGTATTTGAGTCTCCACATAAAACTACAGTGCCAAATTTGTGGGTTTCTACAATTTGGAAAAGATGGGACAAAAAGGATTCTGGTTTCTTATTTGGTGCATAATATGATACTATTGTGACAGCCATATCCAATATATATCCTGCGAGAAGTAAGTATCTTCCCTCCGGATCTTTTAGTTGAGTTAAAAGGGTAAATGGCATAGAACGATGAAATCCGATAAGAGTCCCTCGTTGTTTAACTGTGGTTGAGGCGGTATAAAATTGTGGATAAGAGGGGGAAAGAAATTTAGGAGTAGCTTTATCTGTAAAGTGAGTTTCCTGCAGACAAATAATGTGTGCCTTCTTGGCTGAGAAAGATCTCATTGCTTTTGTGCGTTTATGCGGAATATTAAATCCTTGAACATTCAAGGATAGAATATTTATCGGGGCCATAATAGAACAAAGATGACTATCACACCATATGAAATACAATTAATAACTAGAGTCGAGGACACCACCCCGAGAGAAAGAAAAGGAAAAGAAAGGACAGAATAGGAGAGAATAATTAGCAATCGAGTAACCCCAATATGATAACATATTAAGTATAAAGAAAAGCAAAATGCTAGGGTAAGGGAGCAACTTGGAGGAGTAATCAAAAGACTCCAAGTGGCTCCAAAACCATCCGCAGACTCCCACATAATAGCAGCGAGAATCTGAGGATGGAGAGGGGGGCAACAAGAAATTCCGAAAGGACGAACTTCGCCGGAGAACCACAGCTCCATTAAAATATACTACTATAACTTATAATATTAGACGCAATCTTAGGCAAACTAAATTATTTAAATCGCTACCGGTCTTAAGATTGTTAATTTATATAATAATCGTGGCAAGAAATAAAAAAATAAATAAATAAGTAAAAAAAAAAAAAAAAAGAAAAAAAAAAAAAGAAAAAGTATATACATATAATACAAAAAATTGAATAAATAAATGAAAAAAAAAAAAAAAAAATTTTTAAATAAATAAATACATAAATAAATAAATTTATATATATATTATAAATACACACATACATACACACATACATATACATACATATACATATATATATACATATACATATACATACGCATATACGTACATACATACATACACCTACACATAATTACACACATACACATACACATATACATACACATGCACATACACACAAATACATACACATACATACACATATACCAAGTAAATAAATTAAAAATAAATAAATAAATAAAAATAAGTAAATAGATAAATAAATAAATAAAAAAGGTAATATATATATATATATATATTTATACATACATATATATATATATATATAATAAAAAAAAAATATATATATATATATATATATATATATATATATATATATATATGCAAACACATATACATCCATACACTTATGTATACATGCATATATGAACATACGCATACACTTTATTAACAGATAGGATATTAAGTGCTGGTCATATCCAAGTACCAAAGTGTAATCAAAAAAAATTATTAGTAAAAAGCTTGTAAAAAAAAAAAAAATAAAAAATAAAAAAAAAAAAAAAAAAAAAAGGGGGGGGGGGGAAACAAAAAATATATTTTCACACAAAAAAGTTATGGATGGCATAGACATTAAAAACAAGATTTAGACTGGAAGTCCAAAAACCTGAAACCTTGGTATAGTGAATAGTGGGTTCACTGAAATAGGTTATAATATATTACTGAAGAGTCAAATAGAAAACATTCTTTAACAGATATATATATATGAAAAAAAAACCATATATATCAGTCCATTGAGTCTTCATTATTAGGGGAAGAGTTGTCAAAACGGCCTCGCTTATGTAGATGTTGACGCGAAGAGGTGGAAGAGTTATGTACTCCTGTTGCATTTTGCTGAGGTGAACCTGAGGCTGACCTTCTGCGTGGTAAATCTTTAGGTGAATCCTGGTCCTTTAGGCCCAACTCAATCAAGGCTGACTGCAATTCCTCTGAAGAGCGACATATATATTTAGTTTCTAAATGTGTAAATCTGAGCGAAAAAGGAAAACCCCAATGATAAGTAATTTGATGACGTTGAAGTACTTGTAACTGGGGTTTAAGTGCACGTCTTTTTGCCACTGTAATAGGAGAAAGGTCTGCAAAAAGCTGATATACATGACCCTGAAAGGTGAGAGAATCCTTTCCTCTGGCTGCTGCAAGCAATTGTTCTTTAGTGCGATAATAATGCATTTTAGCAATTATGTCCCTAGGAGGGCCATTTATTCTACGTTGAGCTAAAGCTCTATGCACTCTATCCATTTCTAATCTCTCAATTGGAATACCAGGTTGTAGTTCTTGAAATAGTGCAGTAATAGTGGCTTGGACATCAAGGACATTCTCAGGGATACCTCTAATCCGCAAGTTAGCCCTACGATCCCTATTCTCCTGGTCCTCTAAACGTGACTGTAATACAGCATTTTCTTCTTTCAGGTTCATAAATTCTGATTCATGTTGCTGTGTTTGACTTTCCAGATCATCCATCCTTATTTCTAACTCAGCTGTTCTTTGCCCCAGGTCTCTAATTTCCCTTGTTAATTTATCTGTTATGTGGTCTGACGTCTGTTTCAGGGCTTTTTGTAATATTCGCTCAAATTTTTTAAATAAATCCGTTTGTAATGCTGTTTGTGAGTCTCCTATGTCTGTATCAGACTCTCCAGAAAAATCTATGGTGCTTGTATTGAGTTTCAGTGGCTTGGCAGTATGTGAGGTGCTGGGCTGTGAGGTAACTGCCGCCGCCATCTTGGATAACTGACGGGCCGGTGTTTCCTTAATGCTACCAGACTTAATTTTAGATTTGGTGCCTTTCAAAACCATTCCTCTAGTACCTGAGTGCTTTACAGGTAAGTGCCAGGTGGTTTTGATGCTTTTCGGCGTCTCTGGGACCTGTAGTCCTCCGGCGAAAACGGCCCTGGAGCGGAGCTCTAAGCAGGCATATCTAACCTCTCAGGCATCCGCGCATGCGCCCAAGACCCTTTTTTTTTAAGCACACTTATTTTAGAAAAATATTTTATTTTGTGTTATTTTGGAAAAAATAGACTTTTTTGAATTAAAAAAATAAGACAGTAAAGTTAGCCCAATTTTTGTTATATTGTGAAAGATAATGTTACACCGAGTAAATTGATACCCAACATGTCACGCTTCAAAATTGCGCCCATTCGTGGAATGGCGACAAACTTTTACCCTTGAAAATCTCCATAGGCGACGTTTAAAAAATTCTACAGGTTGCATGTTTTGAGTTACAGAGGATGTCTAGGGCTAGAATTATTGCTCTCACTTTACCGATCACGGCGTTACCTCACATGTATGGTTTGAACACCGTTTTCATATGCGGGAGCTACTCACGTATGCGTTCACTTCTGCACGCAAGCTTGGCGGAACGGTGCAGGTTTAAAACATTTTTTTTTCTTATTTATTTTACATTTTATTTTTTATTTTTACACTGTTCTTTTAAAAAATAAATTGTGTCACTTTTATTTCTATTACAAGGAATGTAAACATCGTTGTAATAGAAAAAAGCATGACAGGACCTCTTAAATATGAGATCTGGGATCAAAAAGACCTCAGATAGCATATTTACACTAATATACAATTAAAAAAACTAGAAAAAAATTGTTGTAATTTGAAAAAAAAAAAAATGGCCCTAAAAGAGCTATGGGCGGAAGTGAGGTTTTTACGTCGCTTCCGCCCTGCAATGGTATGGAGACTGGTGGGGGCCATCTTCCCCTCATTCGTCTCCAAATACAGCCAGCAGAAGGACCTGATCGCCTCCGCCACTGCCGAGTGGGGGGGCCCTCTCCCGCCGCCGATAAGTGACCTCACGACGAATTTGCCGCAGAGACCACTGTTATCGGAAACCGGATCGCCGGCCGAAAAAGAGGATACCAGGGTTATGGCAGCTAGCTGCTGCCATAACAAAGATGTCCCTCTTCAAAGTTAGGACGTATATCGGCGTGCGGCGGTCCGGAAGTGGTTAATCTGGTCTATGTCGGTTTTATCCTCTCTTATACAATGTATGACACAATCTTTTGAGTAGTTAGATCCGTGCTAAAATTGTTTTAGTTAAACTACTTTTAGTTTATGTTTGAACTACATAACTCAATATTATTACCATATATGTGATCTTTTCTTTTGCTGCCACCATATCTGCTTATGTATATTAATGTAATCTTAAAAGCAAACCAAATGTTGAACTACTTTCAAACAATTACTTTTAAGTATTTGAATGTATTGAGAATTGTTGTGCAATTGTTGGAAAATCTACCAGTGTACAGCCAGTCTGTGTCTTCTGCTTCTTGCATTTTGTGTGCTTTTAGTGAGAATACAGGGGCTTAGAAAGATGTTCATCATGAACAAGTGAAGACATACATTGATGGAAGCAGATATGCAGGGCCATCCAGAAAATAAGATTACCGTTAACCATACAAATCTAGTAATCAGGTGAATACCAGGATAAAAATTAGAAACACTCAACAAGTAATGCCTTGTCAATATAAAACTTTTATATCTGACAACTGGCGTACCTTTAAAAAGGCATTTATCATTTGCACACTTTATGTCAAAACTAAACTAAGCGGTAAAAACCTATTCCTAAAAGGGACAGGGCGGTCCCTCTAGGTAAATGTAGCAGCTGGAATATGTCTCTCTCTTGTCATGCTGCTGACAAATGCTGGAGCTGGGAACAGGACCGCAGCGGCAAAAATGTGCGAAGGCCAAAGGTCAGACATTAGGCTGTCTGATTTATGAAGCATATTCTGCAATGTAGTGAGAAGAACATATTTCTCTGTGAGATATTTATTTTTCTGTCATATGTGCAGCAGTCATTTTTCACCCTTGTCCAAAGGGCCAAGATTTCCTGCAAAGTGTTGTGTGAAGTATTGTTTGACAGTCCGACATGGCAAGATGTCTGCATGTAATGTTTTACTTTATCATGTGTCACAATAGATACATTGTCTTGTGGATTCTGAGATTATATAGAGGTCAAGATTTTGGTAATTTCAATAAAAAAAAAAGCAACTCCAGTGAGTACTGACCATTTTAATAGGGAGGAGGTGAGTGTATTATAGGGAACATTTATCAGTGCTATGGCCAGGGCAGGTGCTACCACTAGGCAAACTAGGCAGCTGCCTAGGGCGCCCAGCCACTGGTGTTCTTACTCTCTTCTCTCTGCAGCAAGCAACTAAGTCTCAGCATCAGCAGGCTACTGCCGCTCCATTTGCACATATTTTCAAGGAGGCAGTGGCGGCGGAAGACTGTGTCTGTGTCCCTACTCCCGAATGAATAGAACCAAGCAAACATTGATTGATGGGTACTGGTAGGCTGCATTGATAGGCGCTGTTGGACTGCATTTGATGGGTGCTGGTGAGGCTCCATTTGATGGGTGCTGGTGAGGCTCCATTTGATGGGTGCTGGTGAGGCTGCATTTGATGGGTGCTGGTGAGGCTGCATTTGATGCATGCTGGTGAGGCTGCATTTGATGCATGCTGGTGAGGCTGCATTTGATGCATGCTGGTGAGGCTGCATTTGATGCATGCTGGTGAGGCTGCATTTGATGCGTGCTGGTGAGGCTGCATTGATGGGCGCTGGTGAGGCTGCATTGATGGGCGCTGGTGAGGCTGCATTGATGGGCGCTGGTGAGGCTGCATTGATGGGCGCTGGTGAGGCTGCATTGATGGGCGCTGGTGAGGCTGCATTTGATGGGCGCTGGTGAGGCTGCATTTGATGGGCGCTGGGGAGGCTGCATTTGATGGGTGCTGGTACAGAACACGTGATAGGCTTTATTAGAGGTAACGTGTGTGACTGGTTTAGTGTGCCCAAAAGCATTTTATTGGAGTTCAGCTTTAAAGCAGTCCTTTACCCAAAACATGAAGAGCTGCTCATCCTCTACCTATCCACTGTTCCCAACTAATTTTCAGACTTGTTTTTTTATTTTTTTTTCGGGGAGCCAGTACTTTTTTTTTTTGACAGATCCACTTCCACTTCCTCAATCCTCGCCTAGGTAAGGATGAGGCTAGTTTGGCCTTCCCTCCACCCTGTCTGCTTGAAGCCTGAGTGACGTGTCAAAGGAGCATGCAGGACCAGTATATCTTGCACATGTGCAGTGTGGAGCTGGCTCTGAGACCTCCCACATCCAAGATGGCAGAGCTGGGCATCTGAAGCCCAGCGAAGAAACATCTCCAGGGAAGCGTTGGACTCCATGGGCTGGTAAGTACCTTTTTGTTAGGTTCAAAACAAGAACCCTGGGTGAGGAGAAAAAAAACATTCCCCTCTGGCTGATCTCTGTACATTGCAGGGATTATAACAACCTTTGTTGCAGATTCCTACCGTTTGTTATTCTGAAGAAATCCATGTGTGTTTCTCTGTGCCTCTGTCCTGAGTGGGTCTAATGGGAGTGGTTTCATAATTAACTGTCAGGTGTGCAGCTGCAGGGCACTAATGAGAAAGTCTGCTGGGCCTGCATCCCTTTAGACGGGTTCCTATTGAAAGTATCTCTCCAAAAATGGCATTTTAGTTGCAGGGGATGCTTGAAATCTGACTTGTTTCTTAGGCAGACTTCTGGGGAAATTGGTGAGCCAATCACACAAGCAGGAAATTATGTTTCTGGGGCGTGGTCAGTACACACTCTGTGTACAGAACAACCCCAGGTAGCCATATTGCAATGCGTTCTCAGAAAATTACAGCGGCTGCAGATTGAAAAGAAAAAGGGAATTTTTAATAACATTCAATTACAATATGCCTAATGTTGCAATTATATGCGCTATATAATTTTTTCTTTATTTGCTATTTATTTTCCCCATAAGAAGTGGAGTTACCCTTTAAGTTCAAAAAGGGTATATTGTTTATAATTGTACCGGGATCATTGCATTATTGCATTTTTAAAGCAAAGTTGCAATTGTACTTTGAAAAAACCTTTCGTTGTATGGGAACTTTTTCCTGCTGTAGGGAAGAGGGTTTGACAGCAACAGCTTCTCTAATTCTATTTCTCAACAAGAATGCCGAGTGATGAGCGGGTATACCTTGGACACCTGACAACCCAGTTCTTCACTTTTGGCTACAGAGAATGGGACAAACAGCATGTCCTTTATGTGAACCCTTTATAACATTGTATGCATAGCTATTGAAATGGTTCTGTTTTTTTAGATGTAGAACCAAATGAAATAGTGCCTATAAATAGCAATTTGCTAAGTCATACAACAGTTCTTTCACTACTCAGGCATTCATAAATAAATTAAAAGTGTAAACATAGACAAGATCTAAAATGGAACCGTTGGCAAAAAGCTGGATACAAAGTTCAATTGTTTACTGTTTTAGTTGCCAAAGGATTTGTAATTCTGTGCAGCCAGTTATTTTCCCACTTCTGCTACTCATTGTATAGGTAGGATGGGGACATGACTACATTCCGTTATGGCTTTGTACCTTTTTCTATTAGATGTTTGCTCATTAAACAGTAAAGCCTCTTGGCCATGGACATTTGCATGCTGACAAGTCTCCTAGTGAAAAATCTCCTATGCTTTCCTGCATCTGGGGGAGCTGCCGGTGCCGTGTACAACCGCCGATACAAGTGAATGACTATATGAGGATGTAAACACCAAATGCGACACGTTCGAAGAAATACTCCATACGTGAATGCTTGTAAACAATGATGCAGAAGCCATCCCAAACACATCAAATACTCATATGCACTATTTCATATTAATCTAATTAAAAGAAAAATATTTTTATTTTCTTCTTAAGCTGTCAGTTCTTTATGGAGACTTGCATGGTTTAGATCACCAGAGCCTGTTAGTTTGGGTCAGTCAACAAAGGTTCTGTGGTATTCTAGGGTTCCTACAGAGGTTGCTAGGGGTTCCTTGAGCCATAGCTGACCTCCTGTTTGATTGTGCCTGCTTATTTCTGGGGTGAATGACACTTGGCAGAGCGAGTGGTATGACACCATTGTTCTTTTAACTGTCTGTAAGGGTGGCATATTAACCATCACTGTAAGAGAGACATTCTCCCACTGACCAGCTATGTAATATGTATTTTCCCACTGACCCCTGAATTGGTTTTATCTGGGGTTCCCTAAGACCAAAAAACTGTTTCAAGGATTCTGCTAGGGTAAAAAGACTGGTTTATATGAATGCAGGCTGGTTCTGACACCTGTGGTGGTTACTTATTTTATAGAAAACAATGATTTGCTGAAAATATACTGATCACAATTTCTCCCAAGGTCAGTCTACTAGAGGCGACTGATGTGGTCTGATGGTACTCAAAGACATGAGTGTCATTACCCAGTTCTGCCAGAATTAATCATCTCCTCTGTGAATACTTATGTTTTTTGTGCTTGTTTTGTTTCTAATTATGTTAGTTAAGATGGGCACATTTTGTTGTACTGTGAACACTCTGTCAGTTATGGCTAAATTCTCTTTGCGTAAGCAAGTGTTCCTTAGTGGCTTAATGAATTCATCATACAGAGTATCATGCCAAAGGTTTATAACTAAAGGGGGTAAGGAGGCATATTGAAAAGATTTAGTAACATTAAAGACACATGTAGACCTGTCTACTGTAGAATGAGTTTAGCCATAACAGCCCCATAATACTGGGATTTAATATACGCTGACTGTTTCATCTAGATGGACATCTAGATTGCAGTATCTATAGATCTTCCTGGAATAGAGTTGAGTGATTTCGAATAATTGAAGGAAGGGCATATACATACATACTACCCATCTGTCATATTTTTATTAGAAAGTAGAAGATGAAAGAGGAAATATGACTGGTTTCTTTGGATTAAAAATATGCATAATTTCTCCAGTTTTTATTAAAAAGCCACACTTGTTTTTAGACAAGCTGTGAATTGTGCCTTTGCTCTCTCAAGGCTTAATAAATAGCTAAAGTAAAAGATAGCTGTAACATTAAAGAACAGAAAATTGTATAAGAGGGACCTCCAATGTTGAATAATATTACAGAGGCTAGTGTTAAATTGATGTTATGATAATAAGTTCCTTTAATGTGACTTGTGCATTAAAAGTTTCTTTAGATGCAGCAAAAGATCAAATTTTGATGATCCTCTAGGGTTTGCACAGAAATCCAGATTTCAGTTCCTGCCATCTTTAATATTGCATCTACCAATCCTACTGTCCTAAATATCTTGTCACTGCATTATTTTCCTAATGCTGCGTACACACGACTGGTTTTGCCGTCGGAATAAACTTCGAAGGTTTCTCCAACAGAATTCCGCTCAAGCGGTCTTGCATACACACGGTCACACCAAAGTCCGACCGTCCAGAACGCAGTGATGTACAACACGTACGACGGGACTAGAAAAAGGAAGTTCAGTAGCCAATAGCTTCCGTCTCGTACTTGCTTCAGAGCATGCGTCGTTTTTGGTCCATCGGAACAGCATACAGACTAGCGGTTTTCCCGATAGGAATTGATTCCGTCGGAAATATTTAGAACATGTTCCATTTCTAGGTACGCCAAAATTTTCAAAAAAAAAAAAAGTCAGATGAGGCATACATAGAATAGACGATGAAAAGCTTCCGTCTGACTTTTTCTGTTGGACATTCCGCTCGTGTGTACGCGGCTTTACAGATCAATTTAACAGTGGCAGCACACTGAAGGTGATAATAGACCGGATGGGGCAACAATCCGACATCTATGGGATAGAGCATTAAACAAGCGTTCTTGGTATCCAAACTGTTGTACAAGCTTGAAAACCCATTGCCAGGATAGGCATGCAGATTCCCCTCCCTCTTCCAATACTCTTAACAGGAGTACTCATATAACTGCAGTAAGATATCTTAACACAGTTAAATTACATATGCAAGTCTGATCATTCACTAATGCATAAGTGTGCATACTTTATTAAACTTGCATTTTTTAAAAAAAATGTTGCTTAATAAATGACTTCTGCCCAGGATATTGCGGGTTGCTGCTTTTCCCCTTCCTCTGCTAAAGTCCATTCTGGGGCCACCTTGCCTAAAGCGGAACTCCACTTCAGGAAAACTACTAATTGTATGGTTTAGATACATGTATGGGAGCTGTTTTACCTGTCAAATAATTTGTAGTTTAGTTCAGCCAGTCCTGAGATTTACAGAAGCCAGACAGGAGAACTAGGTAGCATACTACTGATAAGTCATCCTTTTGCTATTCCTATTGCTATTCAGTATATTCTGTTTAGGTACATTTGCATGCAGCATACCCCCATGGTTCATTATTCTGCGCCCCCCCCCTCCCCCGACCCTCTTTCAGTATGAGCTCTGTACACAGGGAGCTGCAAGAGGCTGATACTAAGGCCGGGATATACATGGTGTAAATTTCTTTCCTGCAACCACGGCTCACATGATTCCCCCATCAACACAGACAGTGCTGACAGGGGAATCCCTCCTGCCGATTATTGATTATTGCTAGTGGCTATGGCAGCTGCTAACAATAGTCCTAAAAGAATCCGGCAGGCTGGTTGTACCCAAGTCAATCGATCGATCAACTTGGTACATTTAGCCTACCCAATAACGGTTAGAATCTCAGCCAGTTCCTGTCGAACCATGTATGACCAGCCAAAGTCAAATCCAGCTACTTAAACTGCTTGCATTTAAAAATAAGTTTGATTATATTTTAACAAATACCTGAATTAATTGCTGTGATTTTAAAAGAGAAGTACAGGTATTTTTTTTTTTGAAGATTAATACTTACCTAATTGGATGCTGCATCGGTCCCCTGCCGTCTCTGCACTGAGAACTGAGCGATCAAACACTACCCGGTGTTCACAGCTCCGTGATCAGAGAACTGTAGACTGTCAGTCACAGCTCTTTGCTCTGCTCCCTCCTCGCTCATTGAAGCTCTGGGCTGTGGTGGGGGTGGCCAGCTCAGTCCCTCTGCGGCTCACGAGAGGCTGAGCCGAGTGTCAGTGAAGGCACCTGGCGGATCCAGACTTTGTCGTGATGACACGGTGCCTGGACTGACTTCTGTGACATCAGCATAGAGCAAATTTCAGACCGCTCTCTGCTGAAAACGGGTCACAGGAGTGCAAAACGAACTGCACTCTTGTGATCCATATCAGAAGTGCAGCCAAACTAGCTTTGACTATACTTCTCCCTTAAAAAAACCTTCCTGGAAATCAGCATTAGCAATAATGTAAAGAAGCGGACTTGCAGTACTCAGTGAAAGTCGAGTGTTTTTCCTGACATTTGGTTAATGGGCTCCCATGGCTTCTTGAGGGATATTGCAGGATGCCTGCCATTATTTCCCTTGGCTGGGGTGTTCCATGAATAATTCAAAATAATTGTTTTGAAATATTTAAGGCATTTTATTAAAGGATAGCCCAAGGAAAAAAATGCCTTTTTTTTGTGCTCTGTACAAATAAGTTACCTTTAATGGCGATAAGGTCTTAAAGTGATTTTAAATGATCACCTTGTAAAACAACCCTTTTAGTTTAAAATAGAAATGAAAGGCAAAACATTTGTGTATAGATATAAAAAAGCATTATAAATACTTTTTTTCCCCTTTTTTATAAGTGATCACATTCCCTCTGTTCTCAGCTGCATAAGAGCTGGGGGAAGGAGAAACAGCAGTACACTGATCTTCCCAGTGATAGGCTATGCAGGGGGGCGTATCAGGACAAGCCTGATCATTGGAGGAGAGTACACTGAGTTCCAAGCATAGCTAGAGAACTGACCACGGTATGTTCTCCTGCTTAGTGTGATCAGTTTTTAATAGGAAAGCCGAGGGGCTGCCAGGAACACCAGGGATTTCACACAAAGGAAACAATACAAAGAGAACAGGATACTTTCTCATACAAGTACATGATACAGCAGGCACATATCAGCAATAGAAAATTGTAGGGTAACTTATTCTTTAATCGCTGATTCTGGAAAGTAAGCCAGCGCCATACTTCCTGCACTGTAGCTGAGATCAGTGTCTCTTATACAGGGAAGCCATAATGTCATTTGTCCACCCCTCCTCTTTCCTTGCCCACTCACAAAGCACGCACTCAAATGCTAGGCATTCTGTTAACCACTTGCCGACTGCCGCACGCCGATGTGCGTCCCTACTTTGGGGACGGATATCGTTGTTATGGCAGCAGCTAGCTGCCATAACCCCGGTATCCCCATGTTCGGCCAGCGGTCGGCTACAAGATAAAAGTGGTCTCTGCGGTGGATTCACCGCAAGATTACTTTTATCGGTGGCGGGAGAGGGGGGCGATAGCGTCTGTCCCCTTGCTGGGTATGGAGATGAGTGAGGGGAAGATGGCCCCCATCCGTCTCCATACCATAGCAGGGCGGAAGCGACGTCAAAACGTCACTTCCGCCCATACGTCTTAAAGGCACATTTTTCTGTTGTCATTCTTTTTAAATGACAATTTTTTTTTTTTTATTGCATTTAAGTCAAAATATGAGATCTGAGGACTTTTTGAACATATTTTAAACGTCGCCTATAGAGATTTTTGAGGGTAAAAGTTTGACGCCATTCCATGAGCGGGCGCAATTGTGAAGTGTGATATGTTGGGTATCAATTTACTCAGTGTAACATTATCTTTCACAATATAAAAAAAAATTGTGAAAGATAAAAAAAAATTGGGCTAACTTTACTGTCTTATTTTTATTCAAAAAAGTGAATTTTTTCCAAAAAAAGTGCGCTTGTAAGATCGCTGCACAAAAACGGTGTGAAAAAAAGTATTGCAATGACCACCATTTTATTCTCTAGGGTGTTAGAAAAAAAAAACAATGTTTGGGGGTTCTAAGTAATTTTCTAGCAAAAAAAACTGATTTAAACTTGTAAACACCAACATCTCAAAACGAGGCTGGTCCTTAAGTGGTTAATGGACTAAAGAAAAGGAGGTGATGGGTAAACAAGATCTGCCCTTGTCCATTCAAAGAATGTCTTTTATTTTGTGCAGAGAATACAAGAGGTTTTGTGAATGGCCAAGGGGAGACAAAAGGGAGGGTAAAATATCGAATCCCTTTATTATTGAAGGCTGCAGCTCAACTCTCATTCCCACAACACTAAAGCCTCATGCACACGGACGTTTTTACAGCCGCTTTTTTGAGCGTTTTTTGCAGCTTAAAAACGCCTGTCTATGTTAGTCTACGGCTTCATGCCCACCTAGGCGTTTTTGAGCTGCAAATGGCATAGGCGTTTTTAAGCTGTAAAAAAAACCCAGGACCAGTGGGTTCGGAGAGATGTTTTTCAGCTGTAAAAACACTCTAACGCTGATAAACGCTCAAAAACGTCGCTTACCAACGTCTTTTAACGTTTTAGATCCATTGAAAAAAAAAAAAAATTTTGAAAAAAAAAAAAACCCTAACGCGGAAAAACGCTAAAAACCGCTATGGCAAAAACGTTGAAAAAAGTAAAAAAAACTCACTGCAAAGCTACTGGCGTTTTCATAACGTTATTTTAACATCCCGTGTGCAATGAGGCTTTACAGTACATAGATGGCTGCATTTTTTGGCATCAGTGAATCTAAGATTTGTACACTACACAGCAGAGATCAAGACCTAGGATTACTATCATTAGAGATAACTTTGTACAGAGCACAATTGCAAGAAAAAGCTTTTTCTGGAGTTCCACTTTAATACGGCGTACATCATGTGTATCCATCACAATGACTCATGAATTACTGTTAAACAGTGTATACTCACTACCATATGTGAGACAATCTTGTGCTTCTCAACAATCTGAAACACTCAGCAATGTTTAAAGCACTTTTATTTTTTTTTAACTTTTTTGCATTTTTCATATAACCAGAGTGACTCAATTGAGAGGATTTTCCAAATTTTCCCCATCTGAGATTTTGTAGCTACATCTGGAAGTTATCTACAGTATACCTTTTCTGGGAAAAGGCTAGCATTAAACAATGGTTCATTTAACAAAAAAAATAAGTCTATGGTGCACTTGGCTTGGTAAGGCAATGTGTGTACATAAAGTGTTAAATGTGCTTTATAAATAATGATAATCACTTGCTTTTGATAATGGAATTAGTGGTTGTGAAGTGCCTGTCGAAAGCCCGTAAGAGTATTACTTGGATTGCTTTTTTCTGAGGACATACAGTATGTAGGTTTTCCTTAGCGGCAAACTGGTATTATGCTCACTAGCCTGGTTGTTACTTCCACTAGTAGTTTTTGGGCTCCCTGGATATGGTTCACACCAGTCCCTCTGTGGGCGATGGCTTTATTGTCTCATTTGAATACCTGATGGCTTATACAACCATAATGTCAAGATTTTTCAATTAATGTATATTTTTAAAAACATTTAGAATCATTGTATTCTAGAGCAAGAAACATAGAGATAAATCACTCGCACTATATACGGGGTTCACAGTACATATCAATCACCAAGACTCCTCCGGAACTTGTCCTTTATTTACTGGCACTCATTTTCTGCATTAAAACCACTTCAATTGCAGTCACATCATTGCATTATAAATACAAAACAAAATGTGTCCTCATCTTAAAGTGGAACTTAAAGTGATACTAAAATCTTGTTTTTTTTGTTGTCTAAAAATAACATTCATATTATAATTGCCTGCTCTATGCAGTGGTTTTGCACAGAGCAGCCCGGATCCTCCTCTTTTCGGGTCCCTCGCCGGCGCTCCTGGCCCCTCCCTCCTACTGAGTGCGTCCACAGCAAGCAGCTTGCTTTGGAGGCACCCGAGCTGAGTTGCTGCTCTGTGTCCATTCAGATACGGAGCCACGGCTTGGCCATGCCCCCTCTCTCTCCTCATTGGCTCACTGACTTTGACAGCAGTGGGAGCCAATGGTGTCCGTTGTGTATCTCAGCCAATCAGGAGAAAGAGTCCCGGACAGCCTCGGTGCTCGTGCAACATCGCTCGATCGGGATGGGGCTCTGGTAAGTATTAGGGGGGCTGCTGCACACAGAAGGTTTGTTTTATCTTAATGCATATAATGCATTAAAAAAAAAAACCTTCTGCCTTTTGAACCACTTTAACTACATCTGAGCACCACAAACAAAAAAATTATTTAATTCATTTTTAATATTCAAAGCAAACTCATTCATCCATCCATGTCTCCATGATTTGTTTTGTTAAGAAATCACTTTGAAAAACACTTCCCTAGAATTTCTAGCCATGGCCATCTTGAGTAAGGGCAAATGATTCATGTAGCATTTACTTCCTGGAATCCATCTGCCCTTAGCTCAAGCATGCAGACGGGAGGGCGTGCTTAACTGTGAAAGCCCCTCCTCCCCTCTTCCAGATGAAAGAAAAAAAATGCCCATGCACTTGATCAGTATTTAGTTAATCATTTAAATGGTTTCATGTTCAATACAATATGGCTTCCATGAGCTTGATTATTCTTGGAAATAACAAGGGTGTATTTTCTTTTCTTTTCTCTGACAACGCTTATCAACTTTGTGTGGCCCTAGGAAAAATAGGACTTTTCCTGTGTTTTGAATGTACAGCTATAGTCATAGGATTCCTGTAGCTCCATCCACTGATATTGAAGTACGGTGTGGAACAAGCTCTCCAGAACCATTGATGGGTGATTGTGCCAAGTAACTTTTTATTAATGTAAATATTTGTATCCAACAATCTTTATATACTTGCTTACATAGAACAAAAGAGTGATCACCCATACAAGCCATATGATATTGCCAACATCCCTGGTATAGATATAGAACAAAAAGTACCCGCCCCCCCGTTACTATTGGGACATTTGAGGCAAACTTGACAGAGAATTAATAAAATACAAATTTTATAATACAAAACCGCTAAAAAACGGTGTACAACATCACCAATGAAAGTTAAGAGGTATGTATGACTGTGCTAGATTCCATTCAGTGGTCCAGAAGGTCCAACGCGTTTCGGGACAAAATACGTCCCTTCATCAGGGGAACTGTTAAAAACGGATCACAGTATTCTAGAAAGACATAGCTGTGGATACACAGACACTCGGAAGGTAGGCTAATCTACTTGGACATTAGGGGAACACTGGGTTTACCCAGTGGATGCTTGGATCCCTGGAGAGTCTCCGGATGTTCCCCACCTCTGATATTATTGCCACTTGGTGGCTTATGGGGGGGTTCTCATTACATCCCCTCTAGAACTGCTACAATGGGTTCATATGGGTCTACCTTCTATCCCTTTCTACAGTGCCCCAGCATGTTGCACCTACTTGGTGACCACCACTAGTACACCACCATCAGCAGTTGCCATTGCTGAGATATTTGTGTGGAACTGTGGGGGCCCACTACTCATCCTATCAGTCCAGTCCAGGGCATAGGGTGCTCTCACATATTACGTAGCTGCTGTCGTTGACCACACGGCAGGACCGTCCTGACTGTGATCTTGGTAGGTGAGTTTTATTACACCTGCCATTTCTTTGTTGTCACACATGGCTTTTGTTCTGTATATATCCCTTATCACATGCTATGACCAATATGTTTTCTTACTAGAATACTGTGAACCGTTTGTGCCCCTGATGAAGGGATGTATTTTGTCCCGAAAGATGTTGGACCTTCTGGACCACTAAATGGAATCTAGCACAGTCCCGGTACACCATTTTTTTCCTGTTTTGTATAATAAAATATTTTTTTTTTATTAATCCTCTGTCAATTATTTGCCTCAAAAGTCCCAATAGTAATGGGGGGGGGGGGGGGGGGGGGGTACTTTTAGTTCTATACTTGCTTACATAGTTCTGTTCGCTGCTCGTATATCGGGACAGGTTTTGATGGGTGTACTGACACTATAAGGTAGCAAGTTTTCAGAATGCCAAGGATCCCTTCTTCGGCCTTTGCACAATTCTGAATGTTTTTTTATTAATGTATATGAGATCTTGGCATAAGCCAAGCAGTACTTATCTGGGGGGATTTTATTACAGCAAGCCCATTAAAAAGCATGAATAAAAAAAATCTACTGCAGAAGGCTGTCAGTATGGCCTACTACCCAGATGTATGGAGCTCTGGTTTAATATTTTTAGCAAGGAGAATGTCTGTTGCTGATCTGCTTATGTAGGTAACAATTCAGGTCAGAAATGACAAACCGTTACACTGAAAGTTATATAATTTGAACATCATGCTTATGTTTCGAGTTCAATTCACTACGTTTTAATAGGGTAGGGATCTATATTTTAGCCATGTGACTATAATTATCAAATCTTATTGTACTCAGCTGGAAAGAACTGTCACTTTTTGAAAATAAAGATCACTATTCTGGTATGTTGGGCCCTCTGTATTATCAGTCACTTTGAGGTTGATTTACCAAAACTGGAAAGTGCAAAATCTGGCGCAGCTCTGCATAAAAACCAATCAGTTTCAGATTTTTTTTTTTTGTAAAAGTTAATTTGAACAAGCTGAAGTTAGAAGTTGATTGGCTACCATGCACAGCTTCACCAGATTTTGCACTTCCCACTTTTAGTAAATCAATCCCTTTGACACTATAAGACAACCTTTTTCAACCGTGGTGCCTTCAGGTTTCTTCGGGGGTACCTTGCAAAATGCCTAGAAATTGCCCAGAAATTGTATACATCAGTGGGTGAATCAAGCCTGCCTTTTAGTTACACAAAGCCACAGGTTTTCATTGTGGTTTTCATTGTGCACCATTACAACCTTCTAATTGCCATCATCCTAACAACCAATGACGTCATCAGTTGATAAGCACTCCGTCAGCGCTGGGCTCACATTAGCAGAGGAAGAGAGGAAGAAACCGATGAGGAAGAAAAATGCTGAAATATTGGTCAGCACCAGTGTGCAAAGGTGTATTTGCTTTGGAATAATAAATCACCTCTAATGTTTGGTGTTCTATGTGCGTCAATGCCGCTGCATTATGTAAAACTATTAGTTTCATTGTTTACATTTTAGAATGGGGTGCCTCGAGGCTGTGCATCATTTTAAAGGGTGCCTTGACTGAAAAGAGGTTGAGAAACACTGTTATATAACATAGAATAGTTCAGTTAAAGCGGAGTTCCACCCAAAAATGGAACTTCCGCTTTAAGGGAAGGTGACCCCCTGACATGCCGCATTTGGCATGTCATTTTTTTGGGGGGGAAGGTGGTACCCTCTTTTCAGAGGGTCCCAGCTCCCACTTCCTCCCGGCGCACCGCGGCACCGGAAGGGAGATCACCTCTCCCCCTCCCTCTCGGCAATCATCTGGGACACGTCAAAGGTCCCAGATGATTGCCCGGCCAGGCGCGGCTCGTGCATGCACAGTGGGTGCCCGGATGTGAAGCCACAGCTGGATGCCCACAGTTACAATTCCGGCGCCGTAGAGAGGAGGGGGAGACGAGCGGGGCTTCGTTCCCCCGCATCGCTGGTCTCTGGGACAGGTAAGTGTCCAGTTATTAAAAGTCAGCAGCTGCAGTATTTGTAGCTATTTGTAGCTGCTGACTTGTTTCTTTTTTTAAGCAGAACGCCACTTTACCTGCTTGCTGACCAACCGCAGGCGGCAGGTTGGCACTGCTGCTCGAATCGCCGTAGCTGTATGGCGGCCGCTTTAAAAGCTATAGTGGGAGCCATTACTCGCGGCCACGATGTCTGCCGGTGACCTGCGATCGCTCCTCAGAGAGGCAGAACAGGGATCTGTCAATGTAAACAGACAGATCCCCATTCTGTCAGGGAAGTAGAAAGAGATCTGCTGTTCAAAGTTATCAGGAATAGCGATCTCTCTCTACTCCCTGTCAGTACACCCCCCACAGTTCGAAACACCTCCCCAAGGAACACTTAACCCCTTGATCGCCCCCTAGTGTTAAATTCTTCTCTCCCAGTGACATTTATACAGTAATCAGTGTCTATTTTTAGCTCTGATCACTGTATAAATGTCAATGGTCCCAAAAGAGTGTCAAAGGTGTCCAATCTGTCCGCTGCAAGGTCGCAGTTCCGCTAAAAATCACTGATCATCGCCATTACTAGTAAAAAAAAAAAGAAAATTATAATAAAAGTGCCATAAATATATCCCCTATTTTGTAGACGCTATAACTTTTGTGCAAATCAATTGATATATGCTTATTGCGATTTTTTTTTTTTATACCAAAAATATGTAGCAGAATACATACTGGCCTAAACTGATGAAGAAATTTTGAAGAAACTGATGAAGAAATTTTTTTTTTTTTGGATATTTATTATAGCAAAAAGGTAAAAATATTGTGTTGTTTTTCAAAATTGTCCTTTTTTTGTTTATAACGCAAAAATTAAAAACTGCAGAGGTAAACAAATACCACCAAAAGAAAGATCTATTTGTGGGGAAAAAAGGACGTCAATTTTGTTTTGGTACAGCCTCGCACGACAATTGTGCAGTTGTCACTGCGACGCAGTGCCGTAGCGCAAAAAATGGCCTGGTCAGGAAGTGGGTAAATCCTTCCGGGGATGAAGTAGTTAAAAAAAATATTGGACTGTATGTGACCACCTCAAGGAACTCCTAAGCACCAACAATAGACATTTCTACAGTGAGGACAGAAAGTATTCAGACCCCCTTAAATGTTTCACTCTTTGTTATATTGCAGCCATTTGCTAAAATCATTTAAGTTCATTTTTTTCCTCATTAATGTACACACAGCACCCCATATTGACAGAAAAACACAGAATTGTTGATATTTTTGCAGATTAAAAAAGAAAAACTGAAATATCACATGGTCCTAAGTATTCAGACCCTTTGCTCAGTATTTAGTAGAAGCACCTTTTTGATCTAATACAGCCATGAGTCTTTTTGGGAAAGATGCAACAAGTTTTTCACACCTGGATTTGGGGATCCTCTGCTATTCCTCCTTGCAGATCCTCTCCAGTTCTGTCAGGCTGGATGGTAAACGTTGGTGGACAGCCATTATTAGGTCTCTCCAGAGATACTCAGTTGGGTTTAAGTCAGGGCTCTGGCTGGGCCATTCAAGAACAGTCATGGAGTTGTTGTGAAGCCACTCCTTCATTATTTTATCTGTGTGCTTAGGGTCATTGTCTTGTTGGAAGGTAAACCTTCGGCCTAGTCTGAGGTCCTGAGCACTCTGGAGAAGGATAATATCAGGATAATATCCCTGTACTTGGCCGCATTCAGCTTTCCCTTGATTGCAACCAGTTGTCCTGTCCCTGCAGCTGAAAAACACCCCCACAGCATGATGCTGCCACCACCAGGCTTCACTGTTGGGACTGTATTGGACAGGTGATGAGCAGTGCCTGGTTTTCTCCACACATACCGCTTAGAATTAAGGCCAACAAGTTCTATCTTGGTCTCAGACCAGAGAATCTTATTTCTCACCATCTTGGAGTCCTTCAGGTGTTTTTTTTTTAGCAAACTCCATGCAGGCTTTCATGTGTCTTGCACTAAGGAGAGGCTTCCGTCAGGCCACTCTGCCATAAAGCCCTGACTGGTGGAGGGCTGCAGTGATGGTTGACTTTCTACAACTTTCTCCCATCTCCCGACTGCATTTCTGGAGCTCAGCCACAGTGATCTTTTGGTTTTTCTTAACCTCTCTCACCAAGGCTCTTCTCCCCCGATAGCTCAGTTTGACTGGACGGCCAGCTCTAGGAAGGGTACTGGTCGTCCCAAACGTCTTCCATTTAAGGATTATGGAGGCCACTGTGCTCTTAGGAAGCTTAAGTGCAGCAGAAATTTTTTGTAACCTTGGCCAGATCTGTGCCTTGCCACAATTCTGTCTCGGAGCTCTTCAGGCAGTTCCTTTTGACCTCATGATTCTCATTTGCTCTGACATGCGCTGTGAGCTGTAAGGTCTTATATAGACAGGTGTGTGGCTTTCCTAATCGAGTCCAATCAGTATAATCAAACACAGCTGGACTCAAATGAAGGTATAGAACCTTCTCAAGGATGATCAGAAGAAATGGACAGCACCTGAGTTAAATATATGAGTGTCACAGCAAAGGGTCTGAATACTTAGGACCATGTGATATTTCAGTTTTTCTTTTTTAATAAATGTGCAAAAATGTCAACAATTCTGTGTTTTTCTGTCAATATGGGGTGCTGTGTGTACATTAATGGGGAAAAAAAAGAACTTAAATGATTTTAGCAAATGGCTGCAATAAAATAAGAGTGAAAAATTTAAGGGGGTCTGAATACTTTCCGTCCCCAGTGTATCAAAAGCTGGGATAGAGGATTAAACTCAAAACTGTTCCTCTTTTAGAATGTAACTTTAAAAAAGTACTATTCCTGAAGGACTTAATCAGTGCAGCTTACAGATCTACCTGCTCCAAGTTTGTATTCCCTAGTTGGATAAACACATGTTGGAGGCAATCGTGCTACACAAAAAAACAATACGCCCATAAAACCTCCAGGCCTGCAGATTTAGAAGCACCATGGGACGTGGTCTTGAATTTTTATGAGTCTTTGGTGTTGTGCGTTTTGTTTCTGGTAAATAAAGAGTCCAGACATGTTGCTGTCACTTATACTGAAAGCACTTGAAGCTGGAAGATGCCTTTTGGTTTAGCAGTTGTTTGATTACCACACTTGTCTTAACCACTTCAGCCCCGGAAAGGATTTACCCCCTTCCTGACCAGGCCCTTTTTTGCAATACGGCACTGCTTCGCTTTAACTGACAATTGCGTGGTTGTGCGACCTTGTATCCAAACAAAATTGACGTCCTTTTTTCCCCACAAATAGAGCTTTCTTTTGGTGGTATTTGATCACCTCCGCGGTTTTTATTTTTTGCGATATAAACAAAAAAAGAGCGACAATTTTAAAAAAAGGGCAATTTTTTTTACTTTTTGCTATAATAAATATCCCCCAAAAATATATAAAAAAACAAATTTCTTCCTCAGTTTAGGCCGATATGTATTCTTCTACATATTTTTGGTAAAAAAAAAATCGCAATAAGCGTATATTGATTGGTTTGCGCAAAAGTTATCGCGTCTACAAAATAGGGGATAGATTTATTGCATTTTTATTATTATTTTTTTATTAGTAATGACGGCGATCTGTGAGTTTTATCGTGACTGCAGCATTGCGGCGGACAGATCAGACACTTTTGACACTATTTTGGGACCATTGACATTTATACAGCGATCAGTGCTATAAAAATGTACTGATTACTGTGTAAGTGTCACGGGCAAGGAAGGGGTTAAACACTAGGGGGTGATCAAGGGGTTAAGTGTGTTCCCTCAGTGTGTTCTAACTGTAGGGGGGATGGGCTCACTGGCACATGACAGAGATCACTGCTCCTGATCACTGGGAGCAGAAGATCCCTGTCATGTTGCTAGGCAGAACAGGGAAATGCCTTGTTTACATAGGCATCGCCCCGTTCTGCTTCACCATTCCACAATCGCGGGCCACCGGCGAACATCGTGTCGATGGGACCCGCGGGCACGCTCCCGCGGTGAGCATGCTCCCGCAGCAGACGCGTGCACGTGCCCGCTAGCCGATGACAGAGTGACGTACGGGTACATCGTTTTGCGCACCCGTGCCATTCTGTCGACACATATTGGTGTGAGCCGATCGGCAAGTGGTTAAAACATGTGTCTTCCCATAATGATAATGATTACATGCTTTGTCATGTCATTCTTCTGCTTTTATAGCTTGGTCCAAATTTGTTCAAACAAACGTAGTAATCACTAGGAAGAAAAAAACAGTTTACATAAAGTAATGTTTGTAAATGCTGTAACAGTTGCAGATGTAGTTGTTAAATTGGTAACAAACATTAACCATTCTTACACAGTAAACCAGTGGTGAATGTGTAGTAGTAGATTGCTAGGTTATTCTAGATTAGTAGTGGTGGACATTACGTTATTTCAAGGGTGTGAATCCCAATTTATTTGTGAGTCGCATGAGGTTGCCCTCAAAGGGCTGGTTGTATCTGTAAGACTAGATGTCCCCCCCCCTTACAAAGGATGTGAAGAACCCCTCCACCATCAAAAGAAAAGAGTCCCCACCCTCCCTTACATCACAGAGAACCCACCTTACCTTGGACTGCTGCTGAGAAGAAGCTAGGGGCAGAGCTCAGAAGCAGATAGTGCAGGGTCTGGAGGAGGACTGGAGTCACCTGTCGGAGTCTGCTGAATTCTGAGACCCAGGAAGGTGGAGATGATGGGTGTTGCGATTGCACGGAGAGACGCAGGATCTGTAGGAGTAGTTCTGTCCTCCTCTCTGCAGCTGACTGCTGAGACAAGGGGGGCAGAGACTAGCCTCTCCTTGGCTACACAAGGGGGGTTCCGCAGCTGCAGAGGAGGTGAGAGGGCCAAATAAAATGGCCTTGTGTTTGACAAATGTGAGTTATATGGTTATGGGTAAAGTGACTAATGTCCTTTTCATACTGCAAACTGAGAAACACATTTATCCCATGCAGAAAAAGTAATTTCAGAGCTGCCCTGCATGGCTCTTAGTAGTTTCCATGCAAAAATGTGGAGACAGAAAGGTCAGATTCTAAAAACACTAACAACATTAATATTGTGAAAGGAAGACTGAATAGAAACACATGTACTTGTATCATGACTCATGTAGAAAAGTCTGTGAGTTGTCAAGTCTTGGTGAAACTTTCATGCATTGACTAGGTGAAGATTACTCCTGCCAGTTTAACTGGAAGATATGAAAGATGATTGCTAGCATATTCCATCATGATTGCACCTTAATCTTTCAGTGTTTTCACACTATTGTACTTGCCTCACTTTGTTTGGATGGAAATGTCCTCCTAATGTCTTCCACATGTTGACTTTGTTCTTTGAAGGTTTGGGAAGATCTTGATTTCTGAGTGACTGTTGCACAGAAAAATATAAGTGGCAGAACATTAGGGATGAGCAAAATTGATCATTTTAATTTCCATAAAAAAATTCAGCAAAATCCGGCAATGTTTGGTGAAATGTTTTTTATTTTGGTAAAGTACATTATGCCAGTGGAAAAAAAATGTGGTTTTTGGTGTCTTTTAAGGATGCAATAGGCTTTAAAAGGATAAGTTCACTTTTCATAATAAGTTATACTAATATTCAGGGTGTACAGTAACATGTTATGAAAAGACCGCCCTTGCTCCCCCCAATCCCAAGCTTTGACAGCTAGCAGGGGATCTTCTACCCCTGGCCACGTCACTCATACACAGTGTTCTATGAATGGAAAACTACAAGTGCCAACAGCCTTAGCGTTTCCCCGTAAAAGGCATCATCTGAGGTTGGAGGATGACTAGACATGTGCAATTCGTTTCGTTCAGAATTCGTTTTTCTACTAAATTCGACAAATTCGTTAATTCAGAAATATTCAAATTAACGAAAACACATTTAACAAATTTTTTCTGAAAATCAAAAATAAAAACTTTTTATTATTGCTATTTATTATTATTCATTTGTTACATTCCATTCGTTTAGATGCAACATTCGTTATATCTGGTAATTCGTAACTCTGGATAAATTTGTATTCGTTGCGTTCACTAACAGCCAAATTTGAAAGGAAATTCCAATACCTATAATTTAATAGTTATTATTAGCTACTTAGTTTGTTATTTCGGATCTTTCGATTTTTCGGATTTTCACATTTTTGGATTTTTGTTCTTTCGAATTTTCTTTATTTCAGAATTTTCGGATTTCCGCATTAACGAATTTTCAGATTTTCTTTCTTTTCAGATTTTCAGTTTTTCGGATTTCCGAATTTTTGGATTTTGATTTTCCAAATGTTTAAATTTATGAATTTTTGAATTTACGAATCTATTCGAAATGACCCAAAAAATGTAAAAAAAAAATCCCTATGAAACGAAAATGAATTAATTTTTTGGCAGTGCACGTCTGATATGGACACTATTTATAATAATTTATTAACATTTTTTACTTTATAAAGCTTGATGGGTTACATTTTGTTATGTGTTATTTTTAGGTTGATACATTTGTAGATCTTTTTTCACTCATTTTATTTTTTTTTCACACTTTATTGTTGGTCCTCAGGTAGCAGATATTATAATCTTTTTAATTGTTTTCCGCCATTTTTTATCCTGTATTTGGGATTTTAAACGTGCGGCAGTCTGTTTTCCTTCAGAGTGCGAGGTTTACTAATTATACAATGCCCTTAAAAAAGTATTCATAACCCTTTAAATTTTCCACATTTTGTCAAGTTACAACCAAAAACGTAAATGAATTTTTTCGGGATTTTATGTCACAGACCAACACAAAGTGGCACATAATTGTGAAGTGGAAGGAAAATGATAAATGTTTTTTACATTTAAAAAAAATATGTGCAAAGTGTGGCATGCATTTGTCAACACTTTGTAGAACCACCTTTTGCTGCAGTTAGCTGCAAGTCTTTTTGGGGATGTCTCTACCAGCTTTGCACATCTAGAGAGTGACGTTTTTGCCCATTCTTCTTTGCAAAATAGCTCAAGCTCTTTCAGATTGGATGCAGAGCATCTGTAAACAGCAATTTTCAAGTCTTGCCACAGATTCTCATTGGATTTAGATCTGGACTTTGACTGGACCATTCTAACACGTTAATATGCTTTGATCTCAACCATTTCATTGTAGCTCTGGCTGTATGTTTAGGGTAGTTGTCCTGCTGGAAGCTGAACATCCACCCCAGTCTCAAGTCTTTTGCTCTCTAACAGGTTCTCGTCTAAGATTGCCCTGTATTTGGCTCCATCCATCTTCCCATCAACTCTGACCAGCTTCCCTGTCCCTGCTGAAGAAAAGCATCCCCACAACATTATGCTGCCGCCACCATGTTTCACAGGGGGGGATGGTGTGTTCAGGGTGATGCGCATTGATAGTTTTCCACCACACATAGCGTTTTGCCTTTAGGCCAAAAAGTTCAATTTTGGTCTCATCTGACCAGAGCACCTTCTTCCATGTGTTTGCTGTGTCTCCCACATGGCTTCTCACAAACTACAAATGGGACTTGTTATTGCTTTCTTTCAACAATGGCTTTCTTCTTGCCACTCTTTCATAAAGGCCAGATTTGTGGAGTGCACGACTAATAGTTGTCCTGTGGACAGATTCTACCACCTGAGCTGTAGATCTCTGCAGTTCCTCTAGAGTTACCATGGGCCTCTCGGCTGCTTTTCTGATTAATGCTCTCCTTGCCTGGCCTGTCAGTTTAGGTGGACAGCCATGTGTTGGTAGGTTTGCAGTTGTGCCATACTCTTTCCATTTGCGGATGATGGATTGAACAGTGCTCCGTGAGATGTTCAAAGCTTGGGATATATTTTTTTGTAACATAACTCTGCTTTAAACATCTCTGAAACTTTATCTCTGACCTGTCTGGTGTGTTCCTTGGCCTTCACGATGCTGTTTGTTCACTAAGGTTCTCTAACAAACATCTAAGCCCCGGTTCACACAGGGGCAGCACGA
Organism: Lithobates clamitans; assembly: GCA_037952925.1. Lineage (NCBI taxonomy): Eukaryota > Metazoa > Chordata > Amphibia > Anura > Ranidae > Lithobates > Lithobates clamitans. The sequence goes on from JBBGZY010000577.1 coordinate 1,973,566, forward strand.
CTTGCAGGTCGCCTCACCGAGGCGACCTGCACACGACTTCCACGGAGACTTGCAAAAAGACTTCTGTATAGAAGTCTATGCAAGTCGCCTCAAGTCGCCCCCAAAGAAGTACAGGAACCTTTTTCTAAGTCGGAGCGACTAGCGTCGCTCCTATTAGATCGGTTACATTGTACAGAACGGGAGGCGACTTGTCAGGCGGCTAGGTCGCCTGACAAGTAGCCCCTGTGTGAACCGGCACTAAGGGCTTCACAGAACAGCTGTATTTATACTGAGATTAAATTACACACAGATGGGATCTATTTACTAATTAGGTGACTTCTGAAGGCAATTTGTTCCACTAGATTTTAGTTAGGGGTATCAGAGTAAAGGGGGCTGAATACAAATGCATGCCACACTTTTTAAGATATTTTATTGCAAAAAATTTTGAAAACCATTTATCATTTTCCTTCCACTTCACAATTATGTGCCACTTTGTGTTGGTCTATCACAAAAAATCCCAATAAAATACATTTACGTTTTTGGTCGTAACATGACAAAATGTGGAAAATTTCAAGGGGTATGAATACTTATTCAAGTCACTGTATATAGCTTAGTATCCACTAACAGCTTCAAAGTAGTTTGAAGTTTAAAGGACCTGTCACTCCTTAACCGGTTCCCGACCGGCTCCTGTACCCATACGTTACTTTGAATTTGCCGCCGTGTGCGCGCACCTGCCACGATCTCCGTGAGTCGGGTCGCGCGGACTCGATCGCCGTGGGCATACCCGTGATCTCCGCACGGAGAGGACGAACGGGGGGATGCCGTTGTAAACAGTATCTCCCCATTCTGCCTAGTGACAGTGTCACTCAATCTCTGCTCCCTGTCATCGGAGCAGAGATCAGTGACGTCACACACACAGCCCATCCCCCGACAGTTAGAATCACTCCCTTAGGACACACTTAACCCCTCCCTGCCCCTAGTGGTTAACCCCTTCACTGCCAGTGTCATTTACACAGGATTTACACAGGAATCAATGCATTTTTATAGCACTGATTGCTGTATAAATGACAATGGTCCCAAAAATGTGTCAAATGATGTGTCCGCCATAATGTCGCAGTCACAATAAAAATCGCTGATCGCCGCCAAAACTAGTAAAAAAAAAATTATTAATAAAAATGCCATAAAACTATCCCCTATTTTGTAAATGCTATAGCTTTTGCGCAAACCAATCAATAAATGCTTATTGCGATTTACCAAAAATATGTAGAAGAATACGTATCGGCCTAAACTGAGGAAAAAAATGTTTTTTAATATATTTTTGGGGATATTTATTATAGCAAAAAGTAAAAAATAATGTCAAAATTGTCGCTCTTTTGTTTATAGCGCAAAAAATAAAAATCGCAGAGGTGATCAAGTACCACCAAAAGAAAAATCTATTTGTGGGAAAAAAAGGACGTCAATTTTGTTTCGGAGCCACGTCGCACGACCGCGCAATAGTCAGTTAAAGCGTTGCAGTGCCGAATCGCATAAAGTGCTCCGGTCAGGAAGGGGGTAAATCCTTCCGGGGCTGAAGTGGTTAAAGTTCTCTTAATCCCCTTCATGTATTGCCCCCCCCCCCCCCTTATGGAACTATGTATGACTTTATGAGAAAAAGTCATATTAGCTAATTCAAAACACAGGGGTTGCAAGCATGCTCCTGTGCCTTTTCCACCAGAGTCCACCTCTGATTTTTCTGTGACTACTGCTGCTTCTGCGCATTCAGGTGAGGATGTTGAAGTATACACCCTATGTTTTTTGGATGGCTGTATATCAGGAGGTTCAGCCTGCTCCTTATTGACACAGCATGCACATGCCTAGGCCTGGAGCAACCTATGTTTACTCTCTAAACTTACCAGTCTGGGTTCTCTTAAACGTTCCCAGCCTGGTATAATGTTTCTAGTGCACTTATTACGTACTATAATACACCCCATTTTGTTTAGTGATTGTCTGAATCCAGATAAATTATTTACTCCTCCCAAACGCTTTTCTGAACAATATGCTTTTAGAATCACCTCCCAGGGAACACAGTTAACCCCTAGATCGCCCCCTAGTGTTAACCCCTTCACTGCCAGTGACATTTTTACAGTAATCAATCCATTTTTATAGCATTGGTCGCTGTATTAATGCCAATGGTCCCAAAAATGTGTCAAAATTGTCCAATGTGTCCGCCATAATGTCGCAGTCACGATGAAAATCGCAGATCGCCGCCATTACTAGTAAAAAATAATAATAATAAAAATGCTATAAATCTATCCCCTATTTTGTAGACTCTATAACCAATCAATATATGCTTATTGTGATTTTTTTTTTTTTTTTTTACCAAAAATATGTAAAAGAATAGATATCGGCCTAAACTGAGAAAAAATTAGCTTTTTTTAAAAAAAAAGGGGACATTTATTATAGCAAGTACAAAATATTGTGCTTTTTTCAAAATTGTCGTTTTTTTTTTTGTTTATAGCGCAAAAAATAAAAACCGCAGAGGCGATCAAATACCACCAAAAGAAAGCTCTATTTGTGGGGAAAAAAAGACATCAATTTTGTTTGGGTGCAACATCGCACGACCGCGCAATTGTCAGTTAAAGCGACGCAGTGCTGAATCGCAAAAAGTGCTCTGGTTAGGGAGGGGGTACAATCTACCGGGGCTGAAGTGGTTAAAAAGTAGACCATTCCTGTAGTGGGCATTTCCTGCCTTAACACGACTCTGTTCCTGTGAAGGACATTCTGGTATAGACAACAAAGTAAAATTGCTGCTCCAGGTGAGAAACTCCAGGCACAATGAATAGTGTGAGACTCCTCACATGGATGCAAACCCCGGCTTGAGACTGAATAAGGAAAGATATTGGCTGCAAACCAATGTTCTTGAAGTCCATTTCCATACAAACAAGGGCAGAGGTGGACTAGTTTTGCACAGCTATACTGTGCTTACCCATCAGTGTAGCTGTGCGAAACTAGTCCACCTCTTCCATTTGTATGGAAATGGACTTCAAGGACATTCTGGTGTTTAGAGATCCAGTGGAAAAAAAAGGCCGCAAGCCCTTCCCAAGGCCTTATTCTTCCTAACGGGCCCTGTTAAAGCAGGTTGTAAACCGCTGGACTTTTTTTTTTTTTGTAACCTGCAAGGTAAAGTTATAATGTGCCGCCGTTTATGGCACAGGTATGTCACTGGCTGCATGTACAGTAAATATCTCCTAAATGGTGCACATTTAGGAGATATTTACACTATCTATAGGTAAGTTTTAATATAGGCTTACCTATAGGTAAAATTCAGTGATGGAAGTTTACTTCCACTTTGAGCTTCAGTCTGGGAAACGCTCTACCTCTGAGGCTAAAGAGAGTTCCCTTTGTCTCTCCCAAGTATCCAAGTCTTGGACTCATTTCCACCACAAGTCTTGGACGACCAAATCCTCCAAAACTGTGAACAAACCATTCTTACAACGAAGGAACACCCACTCTTATAAAAGTGGAGGTCGTCTGTGGCCACCTGGATCCAAGGCATTTCAGACACCTAAATGGCCATTTACATCTACGGGGTCAGGAAAAGCAGTTTTATTTCCTCTGCTCCTGCAGGCTCCATTCATACAGCATACCCTATGCTCTGGCAGTTGGATGCCCTCTGATGTTATCAAGACTGATGCAGGGACCAGAGCCTTGTGTTGGAGGTGATGATGCAGAGGAATAGTCCACTTCCAGATCATAGGGGAGCACTGTCTGCCAGGGAAGTGGAAGGTCAGGTGAGTAAGGCTTTTCCCATCCCCTAAACCTAAATTAGCAGTTAACCCTTGCTGTGCATGGGGAAAACCCCACTACCAGGAAGGAGTTGCACTTTTCTCCCCCCGAGTTGGGCTGTATTTGCAGGAAAAATGTGCACTTACTTTTTTTGCATAGGAGCTTGCAAAACATTGTACCTGCGATCAGTCTCTAAATGACGCGGGTGTGTAAATGTAACAATGTGCAAAAGGTGGAGTTGGCTTTTAAGATTTAAGTTAATAAGGGCTAGAAAAAGGGTTTAGGGGAAAAATAGGTTATGTTGAAATTGTCAGTGTGGGGGAGATTTAGGGCCCTTTCACACAGATACGTTTTTCCTGCGTTTTTACCTTGCAAGAAAGACACAAGAAAAATGTTCACACCACTGCGTTATGGGTGCAGTGCGTTTTGAAAAGTCCGGCATGCTGCATCTTTTGTGCGGTTCTAAAAACCGCACCAAAACGCAGCTTACAATTAAAATGAATAGAAATCGCAGTAAAAACGCATTTTGCATTTTTGGTGAGTTTTTGAGTCACTTGTGCATTTTTTACAGGTGCAGGCAACCCAAAAACAGGAAAATGTCTGAAACACAGCAAAGTCGTGGTAAAACGCATTTCCATTTTTACACGATTGTCCTACATAGCATTGTGAAAGGGCCCTTACTATGACCGATGCACACAGAATCAGGTGCAGCTGTGCATAGAAACCAATCAGCTGCTAGACTTTAGCCCTCGTTCACTCTGAACGTGGGTTTGAAATCGTTCAGCTGAACTCGCACAATTTCAAACCCGCCTTTCAGTCTGAGTTGGGGGGTGATTTAAAGACATCTGTGCAGGTTCATGCACAGATGTCAATTGAAATTGCCCCAGAAGTTGCCAAAAGTAGTGCAGGAACTACTTTTAGAAATCGGTGTAGCGCCGCAAAGTCGGCGTCGCACCGATTGGGACAGTGCAATTGTCGGCAGTAGGCTGCAATTTGGCATGCGATTTGACAAATTATGTCAAATTGTGCAAATGTGAAGAGGAGCTTATTGTCGGACTTTAAAGTGGATGTAAACCCACTCCCATCTTTTTAAAGTACTGCCATAGGGGTTATCTATAAGGATATACATGCCTCCTGCATGTATCCTTACCTTTCAAATGTCTCCCCTCTGTCTGTTTGGAGCCCCCAAAAATGCCGGATTCAGTGGGCGGGTCAGTTGTACGGCGCTCGGTGGGCGGAGTCATGATATCACCAGACTCCCCGCCCACCTCTACACTCGCGCCTGGCCGGAGTGAAAATGATCGGTGCCGCGGGGACAGCTGTGAGCACGGAACCCCCTGAGGAGGCAGAGAAGATGCAGCTGATCAAACGCCATGCAGGGAGATCGGTGCTCACGGCTGTCCCTCCGCTGCACCGATCACCCCTGACTGTCCCTTGTGTCCTCCTCCTCCAGCACCTAACCCATTCTCCACCACCTCCCCTACTTCTCTGGCCCCCCTCCTGTCCTTATCCGCCCGCAGTGTCTCATCACCCGCAGCCGACTCCCCTCCATTCCAGCGGACTCTGTCAGGATGGAGAGCGGAGGAAAGTTTGGGGGGGGGGGTGGAGTGCTGCTGGACACAGCTATATATATATATATATATATATATATATATATTATAATATAGCTGTGTCCAGCAACAAACCCCCCCATCAGACCAGTGGAGTTTCTGCAACCAATCCTGGCAGAGCAGCAGAAGAAAGGAGTGGGGGAGGGAACTATAAAATAATGCCTGTGTCTTAGGCTAGTGCATGAGATGTAAATCACCTGTCACTCACAGCAAGGGGGAGGATTTGACAAAGTTTTTCTGATTTTGTCAAGATTTATCTCACTGAACAATAAAAGAGGATTGCTCAGAGATGGATTAACTCTGTGTGGCAAGACTGGGCTCAAATGATAGGAAATCTTATACTCTACAATATGACTTTTTTTTTTTTTTTTTTTTTTCGGGTTTACATCTACTTTAATTGAACAAGCTGAAGTTAGAAGCTGATTGGTTACTATACACAGCTGCAACCAGATTCTGTGTGCACCAGTTTTAGTTAATCCCCCCCCCCTTTGTGTTTTGTCAGCTAGTAGTTGTGGTAACTAAAGAAAATATTATTTTCTGAAAATCTAAGCAAGGCTGCTCAATGTAATCCTGTGTGTCCATGCACATTAGGACGTTTAAAGGCATATTTAAGCTGAGCGCTTAGAGGCAGAAAAAAAAAACCTTTCTGTTTTGCGTTTTTGAGTGCAGTTTTCTGGCAGGAAAAATGCTGAATGCTGCTAAACTCTCCTTAGAAGCTCCTAAGCTCTACTAAACTCCTGTACAAAAATGCTCTCTTTTTTCTTTCTGCCAAGGGAACTGGCGTTTTTTTAAGCCCATTGTGCATGGACGCTAAGCCTTGGTTCACACCAGTGCGGCTTTAAAATCGCGCAATTTCAAAGCCGCTAATTAGTGCGATTTCGTGTGCGGGTTGCTGACATCTGTGCAACTTCTTTTACACAGATTTAATGCAAGTTGCACAGAAATAGTGCAGAAACCTTTTTCAAAGTTGCTGCGACTTAAGCAATCTGAACAGTTCGACTGGGGTGCAACTTGTCATGCGACTTTGAACTGTCAAGTCGCACTAGTGTGACTGCTAAGAGTGCAGTAGACAATTTGATTTTGCAGTCATATAATACAAAAGAAAAACCGTTGCCATCTATAAATCATGGGAGAAAATGAACTGAGAGATCTGTAGCTGTTACAGTACAGTAACTCCACACTGGGTACAGACGATGAGGTGTCTGTACCCAGTGTGGAGTTACTTGCATTGCCGCTTGTGCGGTGTCAAGGACACATCGGATAAGGAAGACGAGCGAGATGTAGAGTGGTGGGCTGGAAGTACCTGCAATATGTGAGTGGATTTTGTTTGTTTTTTTAATAACGATTTGCTTTTAAGATATACAGTATCTCACAAGTGAGTACACCGCTCCCATTTTTTGTAAATATTTTATTATTTCTTTTAATGTGACAACACTGAAGAAATGACACTTTGCTACAATGTAAAGTAGTGAATGTACAGCTTGTATAACAGTGTAAATTTGCTGCCCCCTCAAAATAACTCAACACACAGCCATTAATGTCTAAACTGAGTACAACCCCTACTGAAAGTGAAAATGTCCAAATTGGGCCCAAAGTGTCAATATTTTGTGTGGCCACTATTATTTTCCAGCACTGCCTTAACCCTCTTGGGCATGGAGTTCACCAGAGCTTCACAGATTGTCACTGGAGTCCTCTTCCACTCCTCTATGACGACATCATGGAGCTGGTGGATGTTGGAGACCTTGCGCTCCTCCACCTTCCATTTGAGGATGCCCCACAGATGCTCAAAGGGGTTTATGTCTGGAGACATGCTTGGCCTGCCCATCACCTTTACCCTCTGCTTCTTTAGCAAGACAGTGGTCATTTTGGAGGTGTGTTTGGGGTTGTTATCATGTTGGAGTACTGCCCTGCGGCCCAGTCTCTGAAGGGAGGGGATCATGCACTGCTTCAGTATGTCACAGTGCATGTTGGCATTCATGGTTCCTTCAATAAACTGTATCTCCCCAGTGCCGGCAGCACTCATGCAGCCCCAGACTATGACACTCCCACCACTATGCTTGACTGTAGGAAAGACACACTTGTCTTTGTACTCCTCAACTGGTTGCCACCAGACACGCTTGACACCATCTGAACCAAATAAGTTTATCTTGGTCTCATCAGACCACATGACATGGTTTCAGTAATCCATGTTCTTAGTCTGCTTGTCTTCAGCAAACTGTGGGCTTTTTTGTGCATCATCTTTAGAAGAGGCTTCCTTCTGGGACGACAGCCATGCAGACCAATTTGATGCAGCGTGTGGCGTATGGTCTGAGCACTGACAGGCTGACCCCCCCACCCCTTCAACCTCTGAAGCAATGCTGGCAGCACTCATACGCCTATCTCCCAAAGACAACCTCTGGATATGACGCTGAGCATGTGCACTCAACTTCTTTGGTCAACCATGGCAAGGCCTATTCTGAGTGGAACCTGTCCTGGTAAACCGCTTCATGGTCTTGGCCACTGTGCTGTAGCTCAGTTTAGGGTCTTGGAAATCCTCTTAGCCTAGGCCATCTTTATGTAGAGCAACAATTCTTTTTTTCAGATCCTCAGAGAGTTCTTTGACATGAGGTGCCATGTTGAATTTCCAGTGACCAGTATGAGAAAGTGGGAGCGATAACACCAAATTTAACACACCTGCTCTCCATCACACCCGCGACCTTTTAACACTAATGAGTTACATAACACCAGGGAGGGAAACTGGCTAATTGGGCCCAATTTGGACATTTTTACTTAGGAGTGTACTCACTTTTGTTGCCAACGGTTTAGACATTAATGGCTCTGTGTTAAGTTATTATGAAGGGACAGCAAATTTACAGTGTTATACAAGCTGTACACTCACTACTTTACATTGTAGCAAAGTGTCATTTCATTTTCTTCTTGTCACATGAAAAGATGTAATAAAATATTTACAAAAATGTTAGTGTGTACTCACTTTTGTGAGATACTGTATGCATTATTGGCGTTCTTTCCCTTCATATATGTAATCTGTTGAGACTGACATGCTATGAGACAACGGTGCTAAGGAGGAGATGTGAGGACATCTAGATTTCAATTATCCTAGCCCGGGAGAGGCAAAAAGCGAGATTTGACCAAACTTAATTGTGAGGTCACACTCATTAAAGTGAGAATAAACCTGAAGAGGGGAGCATGAGTGTGGCGGTATACTGGCACATTTAAAACAGTAAATTAAGCACTAATATCACAGGTGTGGAAGGTTACTCAGCAACGATCAACAGACTTATCACTGGACTTACTTTATTTATTTTATTTGATTTATTTTAAGCTATTTGAAAGTGATTTGATGAACACATCAATTGAATGAATTTCTATTAAGTTGTCACCGTGGATTCATGTGTGATGATACACATTATTTACTTTGCATATATATATTTTTTCATATTTATTAGTTTTTATTTAACTTATAAAATATACATTTTGCACATTGTGTTTTTTTTAAAAATAAGGGTATATATAGATTTATATGTATTAAGGAGGCACAGTGCAGCAGAATTTTCAATTTATTAATGGCTTTCTTCTTGCCACTCTTCCATAAAGGCCAGATTTGTGGAGTGCAGGACTAATAGTTGTCCTGTGGACAGATTCTCCCACCTGAGCTGTGGATCTCTGCAGCTCCTCCAGAGTTACCATGGGCCTCTTGGATGCTTCTCTGATTAATGCTGTCCTTGCCCGGCCTGTCAGTTTAGGTGGACGTCCATGTCTTGGTAGGTTTGCAGTTGTGCTATACTCTTTCCATTTTCGGATGATGGATTGAACAGTGCTCAGTGAGATGTTCGATGCTTGGGATATTTTTTTATAACCTAAACCCTGCTTTAAACTTCACCACAACTTTTTACCTCACCTGTCTGGTGTGTTCCTTGCCCTTCATGATGCCGTTTGTTCACTAAGGTTCTTGATAGGTGGAAAATTTCAAGAGATATGAATACTTGTTCAAGGCACTGTATACAGTGAAAATGTATTTATACCCCTTGAAATTTTCCACATTTTGTCATGTTCCAACCAAAAACCTAAATGTATTTTATTGGGATTTTATGTGATAGACCAAAACAAAGTGGCACATAATTGTGACGTGGAAGGAAAGTGATAAATGGTTTTGAATTTTTTTTACAAAGATATATCTGAAAAGTGTGGCGTGCATTTGTATTCAGCCCCCTTTACTCTGATACCCCTAAATAAAATCTAGTGGAACCAATTGCCTTCAGAAGTCACCTAATTAGTAAATAGAGTCCACCTGTGTGTAATTTAATCTCAGTATAAATACAGCTGTTCTGTGGAGCTCTTAGAGGTTTGTTAGAGTACCTTAGTGAACAAACAGCATCATAAAGGCCAAGGTACACACCAGACAGGTCAGGGATAAAGTTGTGGAGAATTATACAGCAGGGTTGGGTTATAAAATAAATCCCAAGCTTTGAACATTTCAGAGAATGTTCAATCCATTATCCAAAAATGGAAAGAATATAGCACAACTGCAAACCTACCAAGACATGGCCGTCCACCTACACTGACAGGCCGGGCAAGGAGAGCATTAATCAGAGAAGCAGCCAAGGGGCCCATGGTAACTCTGGAGGAGCTGCAGAGATCCACAGCTCAGGTGGGAGAATCTGTCCACAGGACAACTATTAGTTGTGCACTCCACAAATCTGACTTTTATAGAACAGTGGCAAGAAGAAAGCCATTGTTGAAAAAAAAAAAGGCATAAGAAGTCCTGTTTGCAGTTTATGAGAAGCCACGTGGGGGATACAGCAAAACATGTGGAAGAAGGTGCTCTGGTCAGATGAGACCAAAATTGAACTTTTTGGCCAAAAAGCAAAATGTTATGTATGGCAGAAAAATAACACTGCACATCACCCTGAACACACCAGCCCCACCGTGAAACATGGTGGTGGTAGAATCATTTTGTGTTGATGCTATTCTTCCTCAGGGACAAGGAAGCTGGTCAGAGTTGATGGGAAGATGGATGAAGCCAAATACAGGGCAATCTTAGAAGAAAATCTGTTAGAGTCTGAAAAAGACTTGAGACTGGGGTGGAGGTTCACCTTCCAGCAGGACAACAACCCTAACCATACAGCCAGATCTACAATGGAATGGTTTGGATCAAGGCATATTTATGTGTCAGAATGGCCCAGTCAAAGTCCAGACCTAAATCCAATTAAGAATCTGTGGCAAGACTTGAAAATTGCTGTTCACAGATGCTCTCCATCCAATCTGTCAGAGCTTGAGCTATTTTGCAAAAAAGAATGGGCAACAATGTCACTCTCTAGATGTGCAAAGCTGGTAAAGTCATATGCAAAAAGACTTGCAGCTGTAATTGCAGCGATAGGTGGTTCTACAGCGTATTGACTCAGGGGGGCTGAATACAAATGCACGCCACGCTTTAAACATATTTATTTGTAAATAAATTTGAAAAACATTTATCATTTTCCTTCCACTTCACAATTATGTGCCACTTTGTGTTGGTCTATCACATAAAATCCCAATAAAATAAATTAACGTTTTTGGTTGTAACATTACAAAATTTGGAAAATTTCAAGAGGTATGAATACTTTTTTAAGGCACTGTACATAAATAAAATAAAAACGTGTCCAAAAATGTAACTGCTGCAACCACCTAACCTAATCATTATATCACTGATTCATTCGCCATTCTTTTCATTACAACCATACCAAAAAGATCACTGACATTTTTATTATTTTTTTACGACAAAGGGTACAATTTTTAGGATAGTGCTTGGGTACAATTCACGCTTTTTGAAGTTTATTTTCCTTCTTCACTTTTTTAGTTCTGGTCCTCTCCAAGTACTAGAGTTAAGTTACGTCTAAATTTGAAGGGTACGGTAAGGTTTAGGGTTAATTGTTAGTTATATAGTCACCTGTCATCGGGCCCCATGGTACATCTGCTAAGCAGACAAATTGTACAATTTGGCGTCCACATCTGGCTTGATAAGACATAATGCTGTCTGACGTAACGGACAATATTTATCTGTGGGCAGCATGCTTACATGATACAGTCAGATTTCATGTTATTATCTAACAAGAAAACACATGTTGTTCCACAGTTCATGTGTTTGTAAGTAACAGGTTATAAAGCATTATTGTAAGTTGGAAATGGCATAGTTATGTAACCTCCCAATGGCTTAGGCAAAATGACTATTTTATTGTACAACAAAGTGCAGAAAAATCATTAAAGAAGCTGATACTAATGACATTATAATTGATGGATGAATCTGTAGTAGCACATTAATCTTGATTTCCATCAACACAAATGACATCTATGTACTTATTCATGCATTTGAAAAGAATGGCATCGAGCCACCACAACAGCACAAATGTTTCTTAAAATCCAAAGCAGATGTTAATAAACCACACTTAAATATATCCCCGAATGGATGTGCAGCTGCCTGAAAGTGTGTTCAGGAGACTTACTATGTATTCCAAGGAGTAAGGCAACACTTCCATGTGAACTCAATAAGAAAGATCATTATCCAGTGTTTTGCAGCTGGTGTGCTATAGACTCCACCACACTCAGCCAAACATGTATTTTCCAATAGGTGTTAATTTACATTGTATGTACTCTAGTATATATTGCAAAGGGGTGGAGACAAGATGTAACTGTCCTAGTTATATAACAGTGGTCAGTACTAACAATCAGTCTTTATTCCAATATAGGGATCTTTCTCACAATCATAGATGAGCAAGTGCTCCAGAGTTCAGGAGCTGGAAAGTCTAAATAAGGCCTTGTTCACACCAGCGTACGTCTATTCGATGGGCCATGAACACACAGTGTGCATTTGGAGACACGCACCTGCATGACCACCTAATTGAGGTCAATATCTGTGTCAGTGCAGCCACTGCGTCCCAATAAAAAAAGAAAGTAAGAAAATTGGACAGTCTGCACGCAGAAACACAGAACACCTGTGCATCCCATGCAGACAAACATGGGCTTTCACACAAATGTAAGCTTAAAGTATAACTGAAGGCAAAACTTTTTTTGTTGTTGTGGATAGAATGTAGATGGATTAGAACCACTGTCAGTTTTTGTTGTCGTCTCTGCCCCCGTTAAGGAGATTCACCCTCTCTTTTTGTCCTGTTTACCATTATCATTGAAAGTAAAAGAAAATTCCAGATTTTGGGATGTCCCCAGAAAATTAATAACGGAGAAATCTTCCAATGGGGACACTAGTTCTAGAGACCTGAGGGTCCCCAAGGAATTCTCTTAATTTGCAGGGATTTCCTCCCACTTCCTGTTTGACTATGAGACAGGAAGTGAAGGGAAATCCCAGCAGAAGCAGATGGTGAAAAAAAATCTGACCGGTTATCCCTCCCTTATCCAAAATGAAAAAAAAAAAGTTTTTCCTATAGTTCTACTATAAGTACACTTGTGTGAATGAGGCCTTAGACGCTAACAGGCAGTTTTATTGAGGCATGGTTCCTCTGGAATAATTGAAAAATAGGCTTTAAAGCAGACGTCTCATCAAACAAATGTTCATTTCTTCCTGTCACCTAGGGGACATGCATGTAAACTTTGTCCCATTATAATAGGTGCTATGGATGCTGAGTGATTGACAGGTAGCTATTTCCATTTAAACAAACACAGCAGGTGCTTGGTCGCAGCAGTGTTTTTAGCAACGAAGCTTGTATGGAGCTGCAAAATACAAATGCCCACAAATCGGGTTTCTGGCAGGGGAGAAGCTGATAGGCAGTAATCGGAGAGGAAAAGAATGGATTTACTGCACAATTATGCAACACGATAAAATACACAAAGAGATAAGTATTGCTGTCTTAATCACTAGATCAGTAGATAGCATTTCATCTTTTTGCATATCCTGGACATATCCTCTGCCATGCACATGGCTCTCCTTTCTTCTGGTAATACTTGTCACCGTTCTCAGGCTAGCACAAGTGATGTTATTGAAGGAAATAAGCCAGCCCACCTTGGATAAGCTGTGCAGTATAAACTGTTTGATGCACTTTATACAAGTGATCCTTTCTATTCTTTTTACCAATGCAAAGGGAATCCTTTTAAATAAAGGATTGCATTGCTTTTGACTAATAGCTGCCTTACAGCTTCAGAAACTAGTAAAGTAGTCAAATTTTGAAATCTAAAAAACTTTGCATAAGGAACTGTTGAAGAGCTTCTGTTTAGAGTGCTTCATTGGATTCACTTTTACATAATCGTCTGGGCCTTGCCACTGTACTACTACCTATAGCTACAGCACAGATTCTGAAAACAAAACACAAAATAACTATATATAACGTAAAATTGCCCCTTTTTTGAGTTTTATCAGTTCACTGATAACTCATGTAAGTCAATGTTCATCACATGTGAACATATTTACCTCTGCTTTTAAGTGGATCTCATCCTGTAAGACAGCTATGCTCTCCCTGCTTTGACAATGTTGTTTGAGATCAAGTGACCTGCCAAGCCTTACATTTTTCTCTGTAACATGAGCAGGCCTGGATCATAATTTGAAATCTCTACATCTAATTTACCAGGCAGCAGCTCTTTAGGTCGGCTTTCAATCTGCGGCCAACTCCAGCAGACTGGGTATCATTTAACATTGAGGGGCAGCGAGGTAATTTATCATCTGGTTAGCATTTAGTTAAACGGCTTCAACTGAGATTTCTGTATTGTATAGCAGTGTGCCTTGATTCGTCAAGCTCAGTCATTTCCACAGTAATAAGTGTCAGAAAAATTTGCATGGAAGATTGAGCCTCTAACTCTTGGCTTTGTAGTGCCCAAATCAAACATATGGGCAAGTGCCACAGGGCAAACTCTTCCAGTCAGCTGAACGTGTCTGGAAGATGGTTGCACTGCTTTATATGGTATGCTCATTAGACTGGGCTCTGTACTATTGGGGCACTGTAAATAAAGCTTGAAAGTATTAAAATGTCAGTGATCCCAAGGCAGACTATATAAATAACCAACATGTTAGAGAGGAGGGTTTGCAGTACAGTGCTGGATAAACATACTGAAAATGCCTTTAAACTCGGTTGAGTCACGTGATCCAATGTTCAAGTGCTGCCTATAGCAATGTCAAATTTGTAAAGAAAAACCCCATGGAATATTTAAAAGCTACTCGTATAGATATTTAAAAAAAAAAACAGAAATAATGTTTCAGCTAGTACATCTATCTGGAATATGTTTCTGTTTAACTGAAATTGGATTTCTGGAGGGGGGCACCTACTCTTAGGCTCCATACACACTGGCCTAAGAATTGCTGATTCTACAGGAATTTTGTGTTCTGCCTGTATAAGTAGCTCAATGTTATCCTATGTGTCTATGCACATTAGGACGATTACAGGCATATTTTGAGCTCAACGTTTATAGGCAGAAAAAAAAAACCCTTCTGCTTCACGTATCTGATTGGAGCTTACTGGCAGAAAAAACGTAAAACTCTCCTAAACTATATGAATGTTATTTTTCTGCCAAAGGAACTGGCATTTTTTTATGCCCAGTGTGCATGGAGCCTTACAAATGATAGAATGGCAAGATAATTATATGAACTTACAGTAGGGAGAGAGCCCATGGTGAACAGCCTGACAATGTTCATAAGTAAATCAGAATGAGCTAAAGTGGTAGTATAGAGTTTGCTGAATTCCAGGTTTGGAGAACCATGGTGAGGTGATGCAGTATAGTAAGACTGGGCACCTCATGGTGCCTGCAACAAAGCTAGGGGCTTATTTTACTTTTATAACATCTAGATGACATAATGGGGTCGATTTACTAAAGGGAAAAAGACTGTGCACTTTGCAAAGTGCAGTTGCCCTCTGCAAGAGCAGTTGCTCCAGAGCTTAGTAAATGAGAAAAAGCTCTGCTGACTTCCATCATCCAATCATGTGCAAGCAAAAATGCTGTTTTTTTTAATGTTCCTTGCACAGGATTGGGTACTCTTTGCAAAGTCAAGCCTTACCTCATTTACTAAGCTCTGGAGCAACTGCACTTGCAGAGGGCAACTGCCCTCTGCAAAGTGCACAGTCTATTTGCCTTTAGTAAATCAACCCCAATGTGTTATTAATGTATTCTGGTACTTTAAAGTTATATATGGTGCAACTGCAGATAGGTAGGTGTGTGGCAGAGGATGACCACAGATTTTGCAGGGGTGAGTGTTCAGGCTCTTGGAACTTTGGTGGAGCAAAGGATGTTCACAAATGTTGGAATAAGGAACTCAGCTTCTGTAGGGTAAAGGCAGGATAAAGAATGTGCACAGTATTTTTGTAGGACAAGTGTAGGGGATTGACATTATAGCAAGGTTCTGATATGATGGGCGCGGGTGATATGTACTGGATTTGCACAGAATGTACACTTTACCTTTAGTAACAAGTTACATGTTACACCTATATTCCAGATGTGGCATGTTACTAATGCAGCAGCTTCGCAAATCTCCCCTCCCCCCTACTGTGACAACATGCAGGAATTCCTCTCCCCACACTGTTGTCACAATTTAAGAACAGCTTAGCTCCACACACAGCACATCATTCTTTCACAGATCTGTGAATGAATTACGTGCAAGTCCAGTCTGCCACTGCGGCAGAGAGCTTGTAGTTCTCAATGAAGTACCAGGGCACTCATCAGCACCCTCGTAGTTCACTGACATTTCCTGCAGCTGAATAACTGTCTGTACGAAGGTATAAGCAGCCAGCTGTCAGGAGCCTGACATTGCACCTGCGATTTGATGATTGTGGGTGCAATGCTTTGCAGACTCCATGGTAAAAAATAATAAATCCACATTTTTTACATGCAGAATCATGCACTTTTTTTCTTTTTTCTTTTTTTGCAAAAGGTGAACTTAGCCTTTAAATGTTGGAGAAGGGGCATGAATGTGTCTGGGTTCTGTGAGACTGGGTAGTCCTTGGGCAGGTTAGAAGATAGAGGGGTTCATTAGGAGGGGCAGGATCTGTGTAAAAGGTATATTCAGGTTCTGTGGAGGTGGCAAATCCTAGGGTTGAGAACAGAAGATATATTTAGGTTCTGTAATGCCCCATACACACGGTTGGATTTTCCGACGGAAAATGTTTTATAGGAGCTTGTTGTTGGAAATTCCGACCGTGTGTAGGCTCCATCGGACATTTTCCATCGGAATTTCCGACACACAAAATTTGAGATCTTGATCTCAAATTGTCCGACAACAAAATCCATTGTCGGAAATTTTGCTCATGTGTACACTATTCCGACGCACAAAATTCCATGCATGCTCGGAATCAAGCAGAAGAGCCGCACTGGCTATTGAACTTCATTTTTCTCGGCTCGTAGTATGTGTTGTGCGTCACCGCGTTCTTGGCAATCGGAATTTCCGACAAGATTTGTGTGACCGTGTGTATGCAAGACAAGTTTGAGCCAACATCCGTCGGAAAAAAACTATGAATTTTGTTGTCGGAAAATCCTATTGTGTGTACAGGGCATAAGGGTGGAGAGTTCTACGTACGTTTGATTGGATACTTGGATCATTCCTTGTAAAACTGGGGGCTGTTGCTTTGGTTTTTGTGTGTGTGTGTATATTGCACATATATCTATGTTAGGGAGCTCGAAAAACTTAGAATATACTGTACAAAAGCCTTAAAAAACATCTTTACTATTATATAAATATCCTTCTGTGGTACCCACACCCCCACTTAGTATATAAAATATCAGGCTTCAGATGTAGGGCGCTTCCCCCCTACGTTCCCCAGCTTTGGGTGGCGATGGACAGTGTTTAATTACAATTTTCTTCTCATCAGTGGGTCTCTAGTATCATAAAGATGAATGCAAAAGCCAACTCTATCAAAGTGGGATGAGGGAAGTAGGAGTACATTGAGGGATTTTAAAAGGTACAGCTGCAGTTTAATGCATGTAGCGATTAAAAAGCTTTACACCACTTTCTCAAAATAAAAAAACTGCTCCTTCTGTATACGTTCTCACATTGCTGATTTATCTATATCTATTTATGATTTTACAGTGTATAATATTTATATTACAGCTAAGAAGGTAGGTTAAATTACATATTATGATGTTTAAAATCCTTTTAATAGGCTTTTGTTTCTTGGCTGTTAACTGATCTTCCCAGAGCCCATACAGTACCAATGAAACAGAAAGTCCTATAAAATATGTATAGATCAGCTGGGGTAGCATTTCAATATTACTCCAGAACATCCTACCAATAACAATCCAAGATTGCTAGAAAAGATGTAATCCAGCCTGTGTCAATACCATTTCTATCCCGCGAATTCCCTCAACTGCTCTACAGAAATTTCCTGTGAATTTCTATCTGAATAATCTGTTATGTATATCATAAATAAACCTTACAAGGAATGTACAGGAAATATAAGCAGAAGGCATCATGTGCTGGCATGACTTTGCGTCTTAACATACAATAGATACAAAAATAATATAGCAAGACACATTGCAACCATAAAGTATATATACAATTTTGTATGCATCATGCATCTGGATTCTGCTATGAGGCTGACAGAGCAGACAAAACATTATTCATTTCACATCTGTAGATTTTTTTGTATTGATGTATGTACTGTGTATGTGTGTGTGTGTGTGTGTGTGTGTGTGTATATATATATATATATATATATATATATTTTCCCTCCACTATTTTTTATCAATTATTCAACCTTAAACCCATCTACAGGGAGAACAAATATGCTTCCTTGCAGTGATGCTGCCCTGCTTTGCAAGCATTATATGCTCATTAGGTCTAGGGGACCAGGACCAGCAGTTTAACTTACCCAATACTCCACTCCCTGAAAGCCAGCGCTTCCCTCTATTATTATTATTATTATTATACAGGATTTATATAGTGCCAACAGTTTATGCAGCACTTTACAATATAAAAGGGAGACAATACAGTTACAATACAATAAAATACAAGCGAGTTAAGAGGGCCCTGCTTATAAGAGCTTACGATCTAAAAGGGTGGGAGATGAGCTGATGGAAGTGATAAAAGATTAGTTGGAGGCATGATAGGCATTCCTGAAAAGATGATTATTTAGGGATCTACTAAAAGCAGTCAGAATAGGAGATAGCCAGACAGATTGAGAGTTCCAGAGGATGGGAGAGGCTCTGGAGAAGTCGTGGAGATGAGCATGGGAGGAGGAGACCAGGGAGCTAGAGAGCAGGAGGTCTTGTGAGGATACTTTGGCAGTGGACTGTCCCTCTGCATTCTCATATCCAGTACAGGGCTTTGGGCTCTGAATCAGTCTTGATAACATCAGAGGACCTGGGACCTTCAGATGGTAAGGAAAAAGAGCCTGGGGGGATCTGTCTTACAGCTCCGTAAAGCCTGCGGCATTGGTGGATCAGCTAAGTAAAAGTGCTTTATGTGGTCCCCTAAACCTAAACTGTTTCCAGTGTTTAGCTTTAACCCCTTCACGCTGATGTAAATATATGGCCTTCGGATTTAAGGAGTTGTACCAGGGTGATGCCTGCAGCTGCAGACATCACCCCAGTACCGTTTTTTAGAGCCGACTGTTGGCCTTCTTGTAATGACAACCGATGCGGCTAAACAGCCTCTCAGCTATTATTACAAGCAGCTGGAGGGGACGTCCCTCCCTCCCGCTGCCTTCCGCGGCTCGCCCGTCCCGCAGGGAGGCCCGAGCCACCAGTCAACATATCCGCCGGCTGGCCGGAGACCCAAACAATGCCAGAGACGGCTTTGATCAGGTCTCGGAACTAGTGACCCGGAATCAATGTCATGACATCACTTCCGGTTTACTGAAGACTTAAAGGCGCTAGATTTGAAAAAAGTTACAGTATTCAAAACAGCCAAACTTGGTTTTGAATGCTTTTAAGTGCAAAGGAGGGATTTGGGTCTTATAGACCCCAGATCCCTCCATAAAAAGTACATGTTACTGCCTATTACTGTCACAAGTGATGTTTACATTTCTTGTGACAGCAATAAAAGTGATAAATCAAATAAAGGTAACCTGTAGAAATTTTTAAAGTGTCGCCTGTGGAGATTTTTAAGTACCGTAGTTTGTCACCATTCCACGAGTGTGCGCAATTTTTAAAGTGTGACATGTTAGGTATCTATTTACTCAGCGTAACATCATCTTTCAAATTATACAAAAAAATTGGGCTAACTTTACTGTTTTATTTTTTTTTAATTCATGAAAATGTATTTCTTCCAAAAATAATTGCATTTGAAAGGCCGCTGCGCAAATACAGTGTAATATAAAATATTGCAATGATCACCATTTTATTTTCTAGGGTCTTTGCTAAATATATATATATATATATATATATATATATATATATATATATATATATATATATATATATATATATATATATATATATATATATATATGAATATATATAATGTTTGCGGGTTCTAACTAATTTTCTAGCAAAAAAATGATTTTAACTTGTAAGCAACAAGTGTCAGAAAATGGCTTAGGCATATCTGGCATAATCTATCAACCTGGGGCCCATCTAGACAATGTGAAAGTTCTTTTTTCCATTTTGCCTACTTTTCCCTATTCATTTACACTACCTTTTGACAATGCATTTATCTGTTTATAAACAATAGGGAGCAATAGGTGAATTTTGTGGTTGAGCAGGAAGAATCAATGAACTACAAGGGCGTTCATCAGCACCCTTGTAGTTCATTGAGGACTGCAAGCCACACAGCTGCGGTTTTTTTTAAATGGTGACAGCAGATGCATGGAGAAGGTCCTCCGCTATCATGGGTGGGGGTTTGAGAGGTGTGCGCAGATTTAGTAACCCTAAATACAGATGCAACAGGTTGCTAAAAGTGAATGTATCCTTTAACCACTTCAGCCCTGGAAGATTTTACCCCCTTCCTGACCAGAGCACTTTTTGTGATTCGGCACTGCGTCGCTTTAACTGACAATTGCGTGACGTTGTGTGACGTTGCACCCAAACAAAATTGACATCCTTTTTTCCCCACAAATAGAGCTTTCTTTTGATTGTAGTTGATCACCTCTGCGGTTTTCATTTTTTGCGCTATAAACAAAAAAATGCGACAATTTTGAAAAAAAAGCAATATTTTTTATTTTTTGCTATAATAAATATATAAAACAACGAATTTTTTCCTCAGTTTAGGCCAATATGTATTCTTCTACATATTTTTGGTAAAAAATAAGCATATATTGATTGGTTTGCGCAAAAGTTACAGCGTTTACAAAATAGGGGATAGTTTTATGGCATTTTTATTATTTATTTATTTTTTTATTAGTAATGGCGGCGATTTGCGATTTTTAAAACTATATAAGCAAAAGGCTAATTTAGGTTTACCCAAAAATATATCCAAATATAAGATGTGTAATGGTGTATAACTCGTCTGCTACCACTTGTCCTCTAATTACATATACAGTGAGGGAAAAAGGTATTTGATCCCCTGCTGATTTTGTACGTTGGCCCACTGATAAAGAAATGATCAGTCTATAATTTTAATGGTGGGTTTATTTTAACAATGAGAGACAGAATAACAACAAAAATATCCAGAAAAATGCATTTCAAAAAAGTTATAAATTGATTTGCATTTTAATGAGTGAAATAAGTATTTAATCCCATATCAATCGGCAAGATTTCTGGCTCCCAGGTGTCTTTTATACAGATAATGAGCTGAGATTAGGAGCACTCTCTTAAAGGCAGTGCTTCTAATCTCAGCTTGTTACCTGTACAAAAGACAACTGTGCACAGAAGCAACCAATCAATCAGATTCCAATCTCTTAACTATGGCCAAGACCAAAGATCTGTCCAAGGATGTCAGGGACAAGATTGTAGACCAACACAAGGCTGGAATGGGCTACAAGACCATCGCCAAGCAGCTTAGTGAGAGGGTGACAACAGTTGGTGCGATTATTCGCAAATAAAATAAACACAAAATAACTTCATTCCCCCTTGGTCTGGGGCTCCATGCAAGATCTCACCTCGTGGAGTTTCAATGATCATGAGAACAGTGAGGAATCAGCCCAGAACTACACGGGAGAATCTTGTCAATGATCTCAAGGCAGCTGGGACCATAGTCCCCAAGAAAACAATTGGTAACACACTACGGCGTGAAGGATTGAAATCCTGCAAAGCCTGCAGGGTTCCCCTGCTCAAGAAAGCACATATACAGGCCTGTCTGAAGGTTGCTAATGAACATCTGAATGATTCGGAGGAGAACTGGATGAAAGTGTTGTGGTCAGATGACACCAAAATCTAGCTCTTTGGCATCAACTCAACTCGCCGTGTTTGGAGGAGGAGGAATGCTTCCTATGACCCCAAGAACACCACCCCACCATCAAAAATGGAGGTGGAAACATTATGCTTTGGGGGTGTTTTTCTGCTAAGGAGACAGGACAACTTCACCGCATCAATGGGATGATGGGCGGGGCCATGTACCTTCAAATCTTGGGTGAGCACCTCCTTCCCTCAGCCAGGGCATTGAAAATGGGTCGTGGATGAGTCTTCCAGCATGACAATGACCTAAAATACACAGCCAAGGCAACTAAGTAGTGGCTCAAGAAGAAGCACATAAGGTCCTGGAGTGGCCTAGCCAGTCTCAAGACCTTAATCCCATAGAAAATTGGTGGAGGGAGCTGAAAGTTCAAGTTACCAAACGTCAGCCTGGAAACCTTAATGACTTGGAGAGGATCTGCAAAGAGGAGTGCGACAAAATCCCTCCTGAGATGTGTGCAAACCTGGTGGCCAACTACAAGAAACATCTGACCTCTGTAATTGCCAACAAGGGTTTTGCCACCAAGTACTAAGTCATGTTTTGTGAAGGGGTCAAATACTATTTCACTCATAAAATGCAAATCAGTTTATAACTTTTTTGAAATGCGTTTTTCAGGATTTTTTTTGTTGTTCTGTCTCTCACTGTTAAAATAAAACTACCATTAAAATGATAGACTGGTCATTTCTTTTTCAGTGGGCAAATGTACAAAATCAGCAGGGGATCAAATAGTTTTTCCCCCCACTGTATCTAAATGAATGTGACATTAATGATGAGTTGCAGCTTGCATCAAATGGTGTTCAACCAATCACTAAGCCAGGAGTAGGCAACCTCGGCCCTCCAGCTGTGTTGAAACTACAAGTCCCATTAAACATCGCAAGACCATGACAATCACAGGCATGACTCATAGAGGCAGAGGCATGATGGGATTTGTAGTTCCACCACAGCTGGAGTGCTGAGGTTGACTATCCCTGCACTAAGCAATAAACAAATAGGATAAAGATGCCGCACTACCTCTTCAGTGATTACATAAATATAATTACATCAAATTAAACCATGTATCACCATCAGTGTATACATGTACTAAACAATAAATAGTGAATAATAATAATCCAATAATGAAAACAATTGTATTGCAGTTCATAAAATGTGAACTCCACCAAATGGAGAAAAAAGTTAGCCTATGGTGGGATATATTCCCCTTTGAATGGTATGTGAAGGAAGTCACGTTTAATTCATGTTTTTATGAACTGCAAAGAGCTCTTTGTCCTGTGAAATTCCCTGTACTTTTGTTCTGTGTGAATGCCAACAAAATTGAATGATTCTATAGTTCTATCTAGGTCAGACATTCTTCATTCTTACCAATAGCATGAATTGGAAAATACCACTTTATGGCCACTAGATTGAGCTGATGATCATAGTAAATAATGGTGTATTTCCTTTGATCCTCAGCTCTTTCTAGTGGCCATAATGCAAACTTTTTCATAATTACTCTATTCTGTATACCGTATATACTCGAGTATAAGTCGTTCCGAGTATAAGTCGAGGCCCTAATTTACCACAAAAAAATGGGAAAAACTTATTGACCCGAGTATAAGACGAGGGTGAGAAATGCACAGCTACTGTAAGTGGAAAAAGAGGGTCAACAATGCCCATTTGCAACCTCACTGTGCCCATTTGCAGCCATAGGTCCCCTGAACTTCAAACTCGGTTAAGTGTTCCTAGATGCCCCGTAGCTGCAGCCAAAATTTGGGGTCTCTGAACCCAAAGTGTCCCGAAATGACATTGCTGCTGATGGACACAGTTGACCGACTTTGGGGCCCCGTATCTCGGGGCCACTTAGAGCTAGGAGCCCCAAATTTGGTGTGCAAACCCAGTGGAACTAGCACCAAAAAATATCCAAAGCTGGGATTTCTATCACTAAGTGGCCCTGAGATACTTGGCCCCAAATTCGGTTCAGAAAATGTCAAGCACTTTTCTGCAGCAGAGAATGACATTTTCCGAACCGATTTTAGGGCCCCGTATCTCGGGGCCACTTGGTGCTAGGAACCCCAGCACACCACATTTGGGGTTCCTAGCACCAAGTGGCCCTGAGATACGGGGCCCCAAAGTCTGTTTGGAAAATGAAATTTTTTGCTGCAGAAAAGTGCTTGACTCGAGTATAAGTCGAGGGGGGCACTTTCAGCACAAAAAATATGCTGAAAAACTCGACTTATACTCGAGATTATACGGTAAATGAAAATATTTTTGCCCCATTCTCACAAAACAAATGTATCTGCAGTTTCACAGGATGAATATCTCTGCACATTTTAAAATAAATAACTACACCCCTTACTGTTCAGAAACTATTATATCACTTGCTAAATGGTTCAAAAACAAAGTTTTTCTCTTAAATGTATACATCCAGGGGATCAGCTTCACAAGTGTGAAAGTAAAATAAGCAGGGCCTATGGACAATAAAACTTGTCTGGATGTTTCTTCACTGAGGTTGCTTCCTAAAAGGGCTATTTTTTTTTTAGTTATGCATTTTATATATTGACAGTAGAGCTGCACGATTTTGGCCAAAATGAGAATCACAATTTTTTTGCTTAGAATAAAAAGATCACGATTCTCGTGACGTAAAATCTTTCACAACATACAAAAAAAATTGGGTTAACTTTACTGGTTAGTTTTTTTTTAAATTCATTAAAGTCATTTTTTCCAAAAAAATTGCATTTGAAAGACCGCTGCGCAAATACAGTGTGACATAAAATATTGTGACAACCACCATTTTATTCTCTAGGGTCTCTACTAAAAAATATATATATAATGTTTGGGGGTTCTAAGTAATTTTCTAGCAAAAAAAAAAAAGATTTTAACTTGAATCCAACAAATGCCAGAAAAAGGATTAGTGTTTAAGTGGTTAAACTTTCCTCACTTACACAGGAAGTCTATTCCTTTGACAAGTTGTTACAATGTTTATACTTAAGTTCAACTGCTAAAGAATGTTGTGATTCTTGGCAGACTTCCCGTTTTTTTTTTTTTTTTTTTTTCCATTCTTTTGAGGGCTGTGGCTTCAGAAGAGCAGCAGAGCGAATTCTTTGCATAGCCAGAATCGGGGAACACTTTTGTCAAGATAGCAACGGGGAAAAAAATCGCGATAACGATTCTTGACGATTAATCGTGCAGCTCTAATTGAAAACATAAGATAATCAGTGATGGATTTACTACTTCATATTCTCTTTTTCTGCCAAAAAAGTCTCCCTAGCATTTTTTCTATACACTTCTGGTCCGCTCCTATAGGTTCTGCGAATGGTGTCAGGTGGCTGGAGGATGTAACTTCAGTATGCAGTTACATCATTAGTGGGCACCCAATGGCAGAAGTAAGAAGACATTGGTTGTAGAAGTGACGTTGAAAAATATGACAGTGGTGATAATGGAGCAAACCCAGAGTTAAAGAGGAGGGCCAGTCAAAAAAAAAAAAAAAAAATTAAAAGTCAGCAGCTACAAATACTGCAGCTGCTGACTTTTAATTGGACACTTACCTGTCCCAGGGTCCAGCGATGCGGGGGTTTGAAGCCCCGCTCGTCTCCTCCTCCGTTCAGCGGCACCGGCATTGCAACTGTGGCTTCACAGCCTGGCACCCACTGCGCATGCGCGAGTGGCGCCGAGCGCCGTGATTGGCTGCTCAGTCACCTGGGACCTGTGATGGGTCCCAGATGATTGACAGGAGGGAGGGAGCAGAGCTGAGCCGAGACGGAAGTGATGTCACCAGCCCAATCACTGAAAGAGGCAGACTACGAGGGACCCCCTAGCAACAGGCATTTAGAGGTGAGTAAAAAAAAAATATATCCAAATGTTTTTTTGTATTTTTTTTTTTTTTTCATGTAGTTTTTTTTTTTTGGGTGGAACCCCACTTTAAGTCTGCAGTAATGATGGTGCATATATACCATGTATACTTTCACTATGTTATTGGGTAAATTTTAGTCCCTTGAGTATTTACTGTATAAATATTCGAGAGACAAGATTCACGCATTGTTTACAAATGATGGAGGGTTTCCAAATCCAGCACATCTTACATAATTGTTTCAAATAGACAACCCTGTAAATACTTCGGTAGACAGTGTTTGAAATGAAAATCACTGCTTGAATAGTTTGTCTGAAAAGTGTCTGGAAAGAGTAGTGTTAGCCTGCCCTCCCGTCCTTTTCTGCTGGTAGAAGACACAGGATTCCAGATGTGAGCTGGAGGAGCTTTACAAAAAACACAGATCTTTCATCACACAACCTCCGCATCAATGGACAATGTGTACCAAAGCTAGACTTTGATTTCTGTTCATTCTACCAGTGGAGGTGGCTTTTACCAAAGAAAATACTGCAGGTCCAGAGCAGAGAAATACTGCTGGATCACTATAGTGAAGGTTTCAATTCTATGAACAGCCAGGCAATCACTAACTAATGAACGGGACGTATAGTAATAAATACTGATGATGATACCATATGGAAGAATTTGTCCAGTACATATAAAACATGGAATAAACCCACACTGTATCAAGCAATTTACATAGTTTGCCAATATCCATCCAAATTTTATATGAATTTGAAATTCAGCCTTGGCCAGTAATCCTGCAAAGTGCCCCAAATTTTCCATCCTTCAAATGCTTGTAATTAGCAGTTTTTGTGCGCGCTGCGAGACTGAAATTACAGGCTTTCAAATGTTTCTAATTATAACTGAAATAAAGTACGGCAATAGATTATTTTTATTTTAATGAAAACCTTTTCTTTTAATTCAAATGAGAACCTTGTCGCTGTAAACCTATACAGCGAAGCAGACCGTTACTGTAAAGTCTTGTTCCATTACAAGCTCTTATCTCCTCGCTGTGGTCAAGCGTCTAACCTGACAAACATCTGCATTCCAACAAAAGCAGCTGTCTTATTTTATTTATTTTCTAGAAAAGTACACTTTGTACATTATGAATAGAATGGGGCCTTCTAGAGCAAAGCAAAGCTTGTTTGATAGGACAGGTACATGCTGCCACCTAGTGTTATTATATATGTACTACTGTTTGTCCATGACTACATTGCAAGTTCTGTAAAGGGAATGAATAATTGTCAATCATTTATTATAAATAGGAACTAAAAAAACATACTAGGGCTCTATTATTATTTAAAAAAAAATAACAGCTAGCACAATACTATAATACATAGCATTATAAACATCACAAAACAGTAGTGCAGCGCTAAGATACATTAAATAGTATGTGCGATACAATAGTGCAATGCAAATATATGAAACTATTGTGTGGTGACACAAAATAGTCTGATATATTTGCATTGCACTATTGTATTGTACATACAGTTTATCTAATGTCTTGTAATAATTTATTATAACAAGAAATGAAATAATTGCTTCTGTACCAGTTTCAGCAAAAGGTTTTAAAGAAAAGTGGTTTTCCTGACAAGTGATTTTTATTTTATATCATTTGGAAATTGAAATAGAATTAGAGGCAAAACTTTTTTTTTTTTTGGATAGTGTAAGGGAGGGTTATAGCCCTTGTCAGTTTTTTGCCAGTTGTGTTCCATTGGGTAGATTACCCTTCCTGTCCCAAAGCCACAGCAGGAGGTAAGAGAAAGTCACAAAGTGAGGGAATCCCTGGTTGTCACCAAAAATAGTGTCCAACTTGAAAGATTTCCCCTCTACTACTTTTCTGGTGACATTAAGAAATTTGGGATTTTTTTTCACTTTTATTTTCGGGGATAATGGTAAACAGGACAAATAGAGAGGGTGCCCCCCCCCCCCCCCCTATCGAGGGCACAGACAGAAATAAAAACCTGACAGGTGTCCTAATCCTTCTCCTCTCTATCCAAAACAATATAAAAAAAAAAGGTTTTGCCTTTAATTCTATTACACAGGGATTTCTTTAGAATAAGAAAAGGTAGAATCTGCAACAAAGTTTGTTAAAATCCTTGTAATGTACATAGATCATCCAGAGGGGAATGTTTTTTTCTCAACAAAAGTGGTTACTTTTTAAATATGGTAGGGCATGTCTAAATCCCTTGTCAGCCTTTTCTTTTAGTCTGTGGCAAATAAGGTTCCTTCCCTCCCAAAGAGACAACAGGAATTGGAAGGAAATCTCTCCAAAGTGATATGAACTAATTTCTTATATAATTGTCACAGATCAGGTGCCCCTATTATTGCTGTACAGGGGACAGCCCTGAAGTGTTGAATATCTCATTATTTTCTGTCCTAGTTACAATGGTCATAAGAAAAAAAAATTGACTTTGGTTCTAATTCTTCCAAATTCTATTCAAAACGAAATTATAACATTTTTCCTAGAATTACACTTTTTTGTTTTGTTTTGCTTTGGATAGAGTAGGGCGTTTTAGGCCCTCTATCATGTTTTTATAGCCACCTTTGGCTCTCTTGGGGAGATTTCCTACCTCTCAGTTCCTGCCTTCCTGTTCTGGTGACATCCACAGCGCTATTCCTTCTTTAGGTATCATAGGGACAGCAAGTAAAGAAAAATCTCCCCAATTCTATCCAAAGTATCCAAAGTATAAACATGGACGTAGAAGATACAGTCCAATAAGAGCTGTAGCTCTACTTTTGTTCAATATGTGAAAAGATGTGAAGAAACAAATTTTGTCCTATTTGTAGAGCAGATTAGAAAATGTAAATTGATGTCTGATATGTTTATGTAACGTCTCTGAAAAGGTGGCAGGGTTCACTGTATAAGTGAGAGTGTCAGTTGCTTTTCCTTAGCAGGGACAAGGAAACTGGTCCGAGTTGATGGGAATATGGATGGAACCAAATACAGGGCAATCTTAGAAGAAAACCTGCTAGAGTCTGCAGAAGACCTGAGACTGGGGCGGAGGTTCACCTTTCCAGAAGGAAAACGACCCTAAACATACAGCCAGAGCTACAATGGAATGGTTTAGATCAAAGAATATTCATGTGTTAGAATGGCCCAGTCAAAGTACAGACCTAAATCCAATTGAGAATCTGTGACAAGACTTGAAAATTGCTGTTCACAGATGCTCTCCATCCAATCTGACAGAGCTTGAGCTATTTTGCAAAGAAGAATGGGCAAAAATGTCACTCTCTAGATGTGCAAAGCTGGAAGAGACATCCCCAAAAAGACTTGCAGCTGATATTGCAGCGAAAGGTGGTTGTACAAAGTATTGACTCAGGGGGGCTGAATACAAATGCACCCCACACTTTTCAGATATTTATTTGTAAAAAATAAATTGAAAACCATTTTCCTTCCTTTTCACAATTATGTGCCACTTTGTGTTGGTCTATCACATAAAATCCCAACAAAACACATTTACGTTTTTGGTTGTAACGTGACAAAAAGTGGAAAATTACCAGGGGATATGAATACTTTTTCAAGTCACTGTATAAAAGATGATGTGTCAAGTAAATAGATACCAAACATGTCAAGTGTTAAAACTGCCCGTGAAATGGCTACAGTACCCAATATTGTCCACAGACAACACTTTAAAAGCCTTTACAGGTTTCAATCATGAAGCATGATCATGATTTCACTGCCTCACCTCTTTACCTCGTCCAATCAGAGAATGCCATGTATTTAATGAAAAAATACAAGACGTTCTGTGAATAGCAGTGGTGCCAAGCGAGTGACCCCTTGTGGTTAATATGCAATGTGGCAGGCACTCAGCATAGGATCAGAAGATCCGACTACTACAATGATTCTTATCTTCCACAGTAGTCCTTCAGGTATGAAATATGCATGTTTACATTAATCCAAGAGGAACTAATGTAACTATGCAATTAGTAGACATGTGCATTTATTTTTGTCCGAATGCATTTTCGTCCGAATTTCGGGTATTTTCGTTATCGTTTTAATAAATGATAATGAATGTGCAGAATCCGAAAACTGAAAGATTTGACATAAACAAATGCTTTATTTTCGTTTTCGTTGTGACAACAGTTCGAATTGGATAGGAGATTCGACATGACGCTGACAATAATGATCTGTGTCTATCGAACCTGTGGTCGAATGTGCCTAACCTTAGCTTTATTAGTCCAAGATTATTCTACATAGAGAGAAAAGATTAGACATAGAAAGAAAAGATTCGATATTATAGCGACAATAGCAAAAAAGGTCGAATGTGCCTAACCTAACTCTATTAGTCCAAGATTATTTGACAGAGAAAAGATTCGACATGAACATTCGA
This sequence comes from Lithobates clamitans, assembly GCA_037952925.1. Classification (NCBI taxonomy): domain Eukaryota; kingdom Metazoa; phylum Chordata; class Amphibia; order Anura; family Ranidae; genus Lithobates; species Lithobates clamitans. The sequence goes on from JBBGZY010000577.1 coordinate 2,003,326, forward strand.
CGAAGCAGTTGCCGCGAGCCGACATTTTATGGTCAAATGCTCCACCCATAGGCTATAGAAAAATTCTAATGTTGGTTGACTAGCAATAATAATTACCGTATTTATCGGCGTATAACACGCACTTTTTTCCCCTTAAAATCAGGGGAAAGTCGCAGGTGCGTGTTATACGCCGATCCCCGCCGATCCCGAGCTGTCCAAATGTCAAAATCGCGGACCGCGATTTGAAAATGGCGCCGCCGGAGCCGAAGTACACAGAGCCGGTCCTCGGCTCTTTCCAGCGGCTCTCGTTTACTTTCGGCTCCACTCGTAGTCCCGAGCGGAGCTATCCGAACCTACTCGGATAGCTCCGCTCGGGACTACGAGTGGAGCCGAAAGTAAACGAGAGCCGCCGGAAAGAGCCGAGGACCGGCTCTGTGTACTTCGGCGCCGGCGGCGCCATTTTCAAATCGCAGACCGCGATTTTGAAGCCCTGGAAGCAGGGACAGGGGATCCCAGGCTGCACTGGGGCAAGGCTGCACTGGGGAAGGCTGCACTGGGGAAGGCTGCACTGGGGAAGGCTGCACTGGGGAAGGCTGCACTGGGGAAGGCTGCACTGGGGAAGGCTGCACTGGGGAAGGCTGCACTGGGGAAGGCTGCACTGACAAGGCTGCACTGACAAGGCTGCACTGACAAGGCTGCACTGACAAGGCTGCACTGACAAGGCTGCACTGACAAGGCTGCACTGACAAGGCTGCACTGACATGGCTGCACTGACATGGCTGCACTGACAAGGCTGCAATGAAGGGCATTTAAATGTAAGTTTTTTTTCCTTCAACTTCCCTCCTAAAAGTTTTTTTTCCTTAAAATTCCCTCCTAAATTGGGGTGCGTGTTATACGCCGGTGCGTGTTATACGCCGATAAATACGGTAATAAATATAATTATTACTAGTGTCATACAACATTAGAATTCTACTATAGCTTGTAGGCGGAACATTCGACTGGAAATGTACGATTGCGGCGTCGTACAGTTTAGCTGCTCCATCGAATCTTCTTAGAACATTCGACAGACTCCATAAGCCTTTAATGACAGATTCAACCTTAATTACCATATTTATCGGCGTATAACGCACACTTTTTTCCCCTTAAAATCAGGGGTGCATGTTATACGCCGATCCCCTGCGATCCCCAGCTGACTGAGCGGAGCGATCGCCGGCCGCCGATTTGAAAATGGCGCCGCCGGCGCCAAAATACACAGAGCCGGTCCTCGGCTCTTCTCGGCCACTTTCGGCTCCACTCGAGCGCCGCCCATATACAGATAGCCGAGTGTACTCGGCTAGGTTCGGCTACCTCCGTTCACAGTCACGCCCATCCCGGGCGGGACTAAGAGTGGAGCCGAAAGTGGCCAAAAGTGAACGAGAGCCGCCGAGAAGAGCCGAGGACCGGCTCTGTGTATTTCGGCGCCAGCGGCGCCATTTTCAAACTGCAGTGACACTGACAAGTCACTGCAGTTTAACTGCAGCCTGGGAAAGGCTGCAAATGGACACAGACAAAGCTGCAGATGGGCACTGACAAAGCTGCAAGGCTGCAAATGACACCAAGGCTGCAAATGACACTGGACAAGCATGCAGATGGACGCTGTGCAAGGCTGCATTGATGGGCATTTAAATGTAAGTTTTTTCCTTAAAACATTTTTTTCCTTCTAATTCCCTCCTAAACTTGGGGTGTGCGTTATACGCCGGCGCGTGTTATACGCCGATAAATACGGTATTTTGGATTTTCGGACAAATGCATTTTTTAACGAAACAAAATAAATAAAAACTAATTTCGGGAGTAACTAAATAAATGTATTTTTCGGACAAAAACTAAACTCCGAAACTAAATATTTCAGTGTGCATATGTCTAGCAATTAGATCATACCTGGAGTTGAGCTTGAATTTAGTGTGCATTTAAGGATCAGAGCATCTGAATTAGGCAAAATGTCCTAAACTTAGAAAGTATGGCTACCCTGAGGCTAGACCATGGAACGCCTTGATTTTATTTCAGTTTGATGATAAACCATAGTATATGACCCAAATAAATTCATTTCCACGGGAATAATGGTTTTGTTTCCTCAGATGTTGTAAGGTGAAGTATATGGGGAGGGCTAGAACATTTCAGTGGTAACTCTTCCATGTTTAGTTTCTATCAGCCGGACTGTGTCGGAGTACTGTGCCGAGAAGGCCCCTTCCTGCCATAAATAAGATTACTTTCATTTCACTTGTGGAGTGGACTATTCCTCTGAGTAATGAATTTCCTCTGTGCCTCTGAGTAGATAAACATGGCTCTCATTAAATTTTTTTTCCAGACTCTGTCACAGTTAAATTATTAAGCAGACTGTTAACTCTGCAAAGGCATTTGAATTTTGAACTTTATGTCCCAAAAAGTCTCATAACGTGTGTCTGACCAGCGCTGCACATAACAGAAAACAGAACATGCTAGCCACAGCTCTGTCCCACGAGAGCAATGGAGTTAGAAAGAAAAACACACACACGCTGAGTATGTTTACTGATCAGCATGTGCCTTCTTCTGTATGGATGTGTTTTCTTAACAACTTGTTGTCCTCACCTATGATTTGAAGATCCCAGATTTTATTATCTTTAGCTGTGTCCTTCTTCAATGATGTCACAACACCCAATGAACTGAGGATTTGTGCTTTTAAACGTTGGCATAGCTTTCAAAGAAGCTTTTTTTCTTGGTACTTACGTTAGAGTGGGGGAAATAATTATTTAATCCCCTGCAGATTTTGTACGTTTGCCCACTTACAAAGAAATTAAGGGTCTATGTTTTTATCATAGGTGTATTTCAAATGCTAGAGACAGAATATCAATCAAAAATCCAGAAAAAAACACATGATACAAATGTTATCAATTGAGTTGCAGTTCAGTGAGTTAAATAAGTATTTGATCCCCAAGCAAAACATGACTTAGTACTTGGTGGAGAAACCCTTGTTTGAAAGCACAGAGGTCAGACATTTCTTGTAGTTGGTTACCAGGTTTGCACACATCTTAGGAGGGATTTTGGTCCAATCTTCTTTACAGATCTTCTCTAAATCCTTAAAGAGGAAGTAAACTTCCATAGATTGTTTGTACCTATAGGTAAGCCTATAATAAGGCTTACCTATAGGTACTGTAAATATCAGGGACGTGCGGTGAGGTCAGTGGCTGGTGAGGCACTGGCTAGTATCAGAGCCAGATACACACAGGTTACATATGCCGCGATCGTTAGAGCGAGAACAAAAATTCTAGCACTAGACCTCCTCTGTAACTCTAAACATGTAACCTGTAAAAAAGTTTAAAGCTTCGCCAATGGAGATTTTTAAGTACTGAAGTTTGGCACCATTCCACGAGTGTGCGCAATTTTAAAGCATGACATGTTAGGTATCTATTTACTTGGCGTAACATCATGTTTCACATTATACAAAAAAATTGTGTTATCTCTTTTTTCACGTTATCTGTTATATATTTATATATATATATATATATATATATATATATATATATATATATATATATATATATATATATATATTCGAAAAAAAATATTTTCCAAAAAAAAAATGCGTATGAAAAATTGCTACGCAAATACTGCGTAACATAATAAGTTGCAACGACCACCATTTTATTTCTCTAGGACAGGCATGTCCAAAGTCCGGCCCGTGGGCCAATTGCGCCCCACGTTCCAGTTTCAAATGACCCCACTGGTGATTTGGCTATATATTTCTTTTGTGGCCTCAACGAATCCCCGAGCGCCGCGGGGGCCACAAAAGCTATATCGTGTATTCATGTATATATAGGTGCCTTGGAGCGGACAGGGAGGGGGGGCGGGACGAGCGTCGACAGAACACATACAGTGAGAATTTCCTGTTTAGACGGCGGCCTCTGTAAAGGGAAGTCCCATCTCCTGGGCTGCCATTGGACGACTGTTCTGTCTATCATAGGAGGCGGGACTTTGTATTATAGAGACCGCTGAGAAAACAGGAGATTCTAAAACAATATATATAATGTTTGGGGGTTACTTTTCTAGCAAAAAACATGATTATTACGAGTAGGAGAGAAGTAACAGAATTGGCCTGGGTGGCAAGGGGTTAATTACCATAAGTAATATACAAATAATTATATTTTGTTTTTAAGGTAATTTACTATATTTTCAAAAACTGTACTCAAGCAGGTGGCTCAATGGACAAATAACTGAAGTTTGAAGTTATAACTTCATACCAGTAATTTCACAGTAAATAGTAGACATGTGCATTCGTCAACAGCCACAACAGCTTACAGAGTGCATGGGTCAGGAGTATGCAGAATAGTGTCCCTTACATTGCTGGTCACTGGGAGGAAGAATGCCTGGGTGTAAGTAATCGGTAGGAGTAAAAATAAACAAATAGCCAGTGGGGGGAAGAATGGCCTAGTTGTACCAGAGCCCTGGTGGTGGTGAGTGAAAGGAAGATTGTCCAAGTGTCGGCTGTCAGTGAGAGAAAAATAATACCCATTTGTTGTCTTGCTTGTGGCACAGTAGTTGAGTATTTTGTGGTTACAAGGATTATGGAATATCTGTGCAGTGTATACTGTGAGCAGGCTCAGTCTCTATTTAGCAATGGCGATTTTAGCCACACTCCATATTCAGTGCAATTTAGCCACATCCGTTTTTTTCAGTGCCGATGTGTCGCTGTTTCTTTTGGTAAAACATTGGGAGGAATCCATCAGCACACTGATGTCAAAGGGATAATGCAACATTTTCCCAGCCTTGATGTCAACTAGATAATCAAATGTTCTCCAACTATGGTATTAATGGGATAAGCAAGCTCTCTCCAGCAGCGTCTTAGCATTTCCATTTGCTGGTGATGGTGGAAGCTTGTTTAGAGGTCAGTGTTCAGAGAATCTGTCCTGTGCTGCCAATTCCTGGCTCTGCATAGTGATATCAATGCTGGAACTAGGCAAACACTGTTGGCCAGGAGTTTACTTAAAATATTGACTATGTATGCACAGAACTAAAAATATCTTATAATAAATATGTGTAAAAATCCGCAAAAATCACGTAAGTGATAAAAAAACAGCAATTATGTTGAATAATAGGTGATATATCTGCCATAAACTGTACAATAACCACTTCCTGCTAGGCCGTCATTTTACAATAGGCCAGGTGGGAAGTGGTTAATATACGTATATAAGTGTTCTATCCTGGGTGGACGTCATATGTCATCCCCCCAGTCTGCGCACCTTGTGATCACTGTGACCAATCACAGAACAGTGGAAACACCCATAACCACTTCAGCCCCAGAAGAGTTTACCCCCTTCCTGACCAGAGCACTTTTTGCGATTTGGCACTGCGTTGTTTTAACTGACAGTTGCGCGGTCGTATGATGTTGTACCCAAACAAAATTGATGTCTTTTTTTTCCCACAAATAGAGCTTTCTTTTGGTAGTATTTGATCGTCTCGGTTTTTATTTTTTGCGCTATAAACAACAACTTTGAAAAAAAAACGCATTATTTTTTACTTTTTGCTATAATAAATATCCCCCAAAAATATATTAAAAAAATATTTTTTTCCTCAGTTCAGGCCAATATGTATTCTTCTACATATTTTTGGTAAAAAAAAAATCGCAATAAGCGTATATTGATTGGTTTGCGCAAAAGTCTACAAAATAGGCGATAGATTTATAGCGTTTTTATTATGTTTGTTTTTTTTTTTTTACTAGTAATGGCGGCGATCGGCGATTTTTATCGTGACTGCGACATTATGACGGACACATTGGACAATTTTGACACCTTTTTGGAACCATTGGCATTAATACAGCAATCAGTGCGATTAAAAATGCATTGATTACTGTAAAAATGTCACTGGCAGTGAAGTGGTTAACACTAGGGGGCGGTGAAGGGGTTAACTCTGTTCCCTGGGAGGTGATTCTAACTGACCAACTAGAGGAAGTGATGGATCGTGGTTCCTAGCTAATAGGAACACACGATCTGTCACTCCTGTCAAGACAGAACAAGGAAGTGTGTGTTTGCACACACTTGTACCTGTTCTGTGTCTCCTTCTCACGATCGCGGTCATCACGACAGTCTGCCACGAGCATCGGCACCCCCGCTGTGCAGCGGGCGCACGTCTGCTACCCGGACCCCACGAGCCAATGTATAGTTAAGTGGTTTCGCGCAGGGGAGCCAACCTGCCCCATTAAAACTGTGGCGGCTGGTCCTGAAGCGGTTAAGGTATTGCATTGCCTCTTCACCACCTGCTTTAACCCCTTGGTCCCCACACAAGCAATCCCATTCACTTGAATGGGCCACGATCAGCGGGGGTACAGGGAGTATAATCCTGCCAGGGCTGAGAAGCAAAGCATCACAGCCACTGCAGGTACTAACTCTGGCCTGTTTATTGACCACATATCTCCCTGTTGCCTGAAACCAATCTTTTGCCTTTTTGCTGACCATAATTCTGCCTGCGCCTGAACTGACCCATCTGCACATACCGCTGACAATGTTCCTGCGAGACTCCAGTCCTAGCCATCCCCTGCGGACAACTGCACTCCTGGAACCACGGGAACACTTGTTCTTCCTTTCTCTAGCCTCCTGTACTTCCTGGCCAGTGAACATGGCATTCGTGGAGGCAGCCACGTACCAGTAAGCCAGGCTTGCTTGACTTAAAGGAACAGAGACTGCTGGACTAAGCTATATTCCCTGACCACCCATATAAAGAAGACCATACGAGTACATTGGTTTTGATATAATTGGTTAATTTGAGTGATACACAAGGTCTCACATGTGGTATCGTCAGGAGCAGCAGAATGTGTTTTGGGGTATAATGCTAAGTATGCCCATGTTGTGTGTGAGAAATGTAATTTTCATTTTCATTCCAAAAGCTTGTGGCAAAAAATGACATTTTCAAAAGACTCACTATGCCTCAGAGTGTTTGCTTTCCAAAATGGGGTAATTTTGCAGAGTTTCCACTGTCCTGGTGGTATCCTCATGCTGGGAAGGCATAGAATGATGTGTTTTGGGGTGTAATTATAAGTATGCCTATGCTGTGTGTGAGACATAACTTGTTAAAATGACAATTTTGTGAAAAAAAATTGCCAAAAAATTACAATTTCAAAAAACTCACTGTGCCTCAGAAGCAGCTCAGTGTTATCCTATGTGTCCATGCACATTAGGACGATTACAGGCATATTTTGAGCTCAATGTTTAGAGGCAGGAAAAGAAACCTTCTGGTTTGCGTTTCTGATTGGAGTTTACTGGTAGAAAAACATAAAACTCTCCAAAACGCATCTAAACTTTGTACAAAAAATGCTCTATATTAGTGTTTTTTACTGCCAAGAGAAGAGACATTTTTTTTAAGCCCAGTGTGCATTGAGCCTTACTAAACACCTTAGACTGGCTACTTTCCAAAAAGGGGTCGTTTGGGGGTATTCGTACTGTCCATGCAATTTAGATCCTCAAGAAATTAAATAAGCAGTTAGTACATCAGGAGTGATCAATTTTCAAAAATATATACCACAGTTTGTTGAATCTATAACTTTCACACAGACTAAATAATATACACTTATTTTGGGTTATTTTTTACCAAAGAAATGTAGAATACATTTTGGCCTAAATGTATAAAGAAAGATTATTTGCAAAATTTTATAACCGATAAGAGAAGAAAAATGTGTTTATTTTCAAAGTTGTTGGTATTTTTTGGATTATATAGCAAAAAATAAAAAAAAACAATGGTAATTAAATACCACCAAAAGAAAGCACTATCAGTCTCAAAAAATGATATTTGGGTAAAGAGTTGCATGGCTGAGTAATTGTCGGTATTGAAGTGGTTAAATAAATACACATAAAGAGAAAAATTAGAATTGTGCTAAACCTGTAAATATAAACAGGTATAAACCTTAAACTACAAAAAAGAACAGTGTAGCGCTGGACTTGTGAAAAAGGACACATGTGTTGATATATATAAACAAGACCCACAAACTTATCATGAGTCAATATGTGATATTAGATGATGTGAAACCATGACTTAAATAAGTGTAAAAAACAAAACTTAAAATAAAAAATATTTCTATATAAATATTAACGAAATATTATCAAATAGTTCATATAAGTGACCAAAATTGCATGTCAAAAAATACTTTAAAGAAAAAGTTCATAAATGTGACAAAGTGAAGATATTGGATCCACAAATGAGCCCGATGAAAGGATCGGAGTTACATAATCCACCATCAGTGTAGCCCACCACCAGATGATAAAGTTGGAGGCTTACCAGAAAGCCTGCGACCGCCCTTATTCAGGGGGGTCAAAACAGGCTTAATAGTGGGAAGTGAACTCCTGGATGTATCCCTCAATGGATTCCTCACGTTATCCTACTGGTCTCCTCTCTCCACGGCTGATCCGCAGTGGCAAAAACTCCAATATGGAGGAAAAGTTCCTCAAAATTCCTCCCGGTATTTCTTCCCAAATGAGGTCCCAAATCCCAAAAAGAGAAAAAAAAAACTCCAATAGTGCAGATTGTCTAATGCTGTTCGTTTATTAAATAATATAATCACTAAGTATCCACAGTGCTAAAAGTACATATGTTGGATATGCTCCTCACTCTCATTGAGAATAGGAGAGGAGGATGACTGGGTGCATTAGAAGGTACTGGCGTAGCACCTAAGATTGTATGTGCTTTTAACAAATTTTAAACAAATTGCTATTTTAAACTTTGGAGATTTTTCTGTTTTCCCTTAAGACCCCTTTCACACTGAAGGTCACACTGACCCTACGGCCGTTTCGTCACAACTGATGTCATCAGGGGTACGTGACCACGCTCGCGCATGCGCTATAAATACACAAGCGCTACAGCGCATTCATTGGCTGAAGGGGAACAGAGGCAGGTGTCAATCCAATATGCAAGATTGCTTCACCCAATTAAGACGCCCATAAACTAAATACGTGAATGCTCATTTGGTATATAAGAAATAGCAGAGACATTCGTATGAGGCAGAAAAGTATGATGCACACTGCCATCTAGTGGTAAAAAAGGGGGAATACTCTCTAATGTAGACAGACACCAGAGAAAAAAATGAAATAAACTTCCACATAGTAAGGTGCATGAAAAATAGTGGGTGTAATGGAATAAATATGAGTAAAGTTAGATTACCCATCAGCCATAATGCATCACTAGTCAGAACACAGTAAACAATCTAAATTGAGTTACAATATAAAAAAGATTGGTATAAACACTTAACCTATCACAAAAATAAAAAAATATTTTAATATTAAAAATACCCATCGTTAAGAGAAGATTACATCAGCTGTTATTGATAAAACAATTAATGTCCCACTCTATGTTCAACCCATTTGGGGCATGAGAACCAAGTCTGTAGATCCAAATAAAAACAGTTCCCTTAGGGTCCCTGTTGTGTACTGCATCATAGTGTCTAGAGACACTGTGTTTGTCTCTAGACACTATGATGCAGTACACAACAGGGACCCTAAGGGAACTGTTTTTATTGGCATTGAAAAATATGTTCCCCATTGGCGTGGCAGTAATGGGAAAAGAACCATCTCTAGATCCGAAACAAATTGGATCTACAGACTTGGTTCTCATGCCCCAAATGGGTTGAACATAGAGTGGGATATATATCTTAGCACAGTTTCTTTTCCCTTTTTTCCAAATATGCATATAGACCAGGGGTGGCCCGTCCATTGAATTACAGTGACCGGGTGCTTTTTAAGCACCCGGTTAGAGCCAGAGGCTCTAATAGGGTGAGCTAGGAATGCAGAGAGTGCGACCGGAGCCCACCCAGGTGTGTTGCAACAGCGAATGAATATTCACTGTTGCAACACTGGTCCTCCTCCCGGCCAATCAGGAAGCGGGTCTGATACCTGTCACCTGATTGGATGCTTAGGAAGAGAGGAGACGCACGGCGGAAGCGAGGAGGAGAAGAACCACTGGCCAGTGCCTGGATGCCTGGTCCCCGCTGATGCCTGGATGCCCGATTCCCGCTGCTGCTCCTCGGATGCCTGATCCCCGCTGCTGCTCCTCGGTTGCCCCATCTCTGCCGCTTCTCAGATGCCCGAACCCCGTCGCTGCTCCTCAGATGCCCATCGATGTCCGCCGCCTAGATGGGGTAAGTGCCGGTGGACCGACTGGGAAACAGCGGGGGAGGTTTGAGTTGCTGTGGGGGGGGTTCGGTTGTGTGCCGCCCCCCCCCAAACAAAAAACCACCAGCCGGCCACTGATATAGACTAAAGAAAGTACTAATCAAATCTAAAATTCTGTAGCAACCAGTATGTAGCATGCCCTTTGGTGCCCCCATTTCATGTTAACACACCACATAAGCCCTTAAAATGCTTCACAAAGCATAGCAGTATTGAACTTGTATCTGGACATAATCAGACTCTCAAGTTACAAGTAAAATTAATGCATTCACTAAGACCCCTTTCACGCTGGGGCGGGGGGCATTAGTGGTAAAGCGCCACTAGTTTTATCCGGTCATGCAAGCACACCGCCCTGGGTGTGAAAGCACTCGGGCTTTCACATTGGGGAGGCTTGAGAGGCACTTTTCATGCGCTTTACATGCACTATTTTTAGCGCTAAAATGCCTGAAAGATGCCTTCAGTGTGAAAGGGGTCTTAAGGGAAAACAGAAAAATCTCCAAAGTTTAAAATAGCAATTTGTTTAAAATTTGTTAAAAGCACATACAATCTTAGGTGCTACGCCAGTACCTTCTAATGCACCCAGTCATCCTCCTCTCCTATTCTCAATGAGAGTGAGGAGCATATCCAACATATGTACTTTTAGCACTGTGGATACTTAGTGATTATTTTTTGTAAATACCTTAGAAAAGCCATTGTTAACCAGGATTAACGAGAGATTGCTAGGGGTTTCTTGAACTGTAGCTGATATACCTCCCATCTGATGGTGCCTACAAAGTTTCAGGTCCTACGCTACTTGGCAGAGCCAGCAGTATTACACCAATCTATCTATAATGGTGGTTGAAACCTGGTCGGAAAAGGTATGGAATGGAGTATGGTAAAATGATTTAATAACAGTGTTAGCTCTATTGGCTTGTTAGCAGTGTTAGCTCTATTGGCTTGGTTTCATACGGTATATGTATGTGTGAATCCAATCACAATTTTTTTTAATAAAGTTTAACAAATTATTGCAATTTCAAAGGTCAATATTTTTAAATTGGCAGTTTTCATTAAATAATACGTAATGAGCCTGCCATTAAGGTCCTTGTTCAGGCATTTACTGCTTCCACTCTGTCTGCCTTTTCAGTTGTTCTCCTACAGTACATTCACTTTGTGACAAGCCCTCCCAATGGAGATAATAAGCAGCCATGCAGATGTACTTCACCTAGTCATGGTTTACTGTTGTTACCATCAAGAAATCCACGCTGAGAAATTCCATGCAATGATTACTGAACTGCTTGCATGTAAACAGGAAATGACTGAACAGGCCACAGGAGTTCAGGATCACTGAGATGTAAAAGAGATGAAAAAAAGGTTAAAACAGTATTTTATGGTAATGGAAATTGTTTTTGATGGAGAATGCTTTAGCAAACTAAAGGTCATTTATGTAGGGTTTGCATTGACTTTCATTTTCAGTATATACATTTTTTGTACATAGATATTAATATTTTAGTAACACTATAAGACAGATAAACAAAGTGATGGTTAAATAGAATTGTGGAATTTAAATTTCACAGACTGTTGGAAAAAAAAAAAATCTGATATTATTCTAACTCAAAAAGTATCAAATAGATTTACTCTGACTACACAATATGGATACCTGCTATGCCCATAATCGGGCTGTCCTAGGTTCGCATGGATCCCATGGTCTCTGAATTGTTAACAAAATGAGTGATGTCACAAGGAAAGGGAAAAGTTGTTGGGTTGTAGATTGCTCAACAATGTCTAGTTATTGGCACACTTTTCTGAAAAAAATGTAGGCACATAAAGCATTAGGTAGCTAATCTTGATCCAAGTTTAATGATTTATTAATATAAACTGTAGAACAAGAACATGACTTCTCATTGCAGGAGTATTTCATTTGTGTTTTTCCTGGCTTTCTTTTGGGAAGCTGTTATGAGGATCACATTCCAGCTATTGCTTTGTCAGAAGGGAAAATAGACTTTAATAAATTTGTCCACAAGCATTAAAAAGTCTATGCGTCAGCTCAAAGGAAAGTGTATAGCATTGTCAGTAAAGTCATAATGTTGTTTAACTGGTTCCCACCTGCAATAAAGTCGAATGACGGCCGGGCGGGCAGGCTCTGGTGCTGGGAGGACCTCTGAGCGATCGGTGGTGCACCGTGTCCCTAGGACACAGGGCAGCACATCACAAATCGTGGTAAAAAGCAAATGACAGGGTCTCTTTACCACGTGATCGGCTGTGTCCAATCACAGACGATCAGAAATGTAAACAAAGACTCACTGTTACCGGGTTGTTCTCCTCACACACAGAAAGAAAGCCATAAGAAGTCCCATTAGCAGTTTACGAGAAGCCATGTGGGCGACACAGCAAACATGTGGAAGAAGGTGCTCTGATCCGATGTAAAACTAACACTGCACATCAGCCTGAACACACCATCCCCACTGTGAAACATGGTGGTGGCAGCATCATGTTGTGGGGATGCTTTTCTTCAGCAGGGACAGGGAAGCTGGTCAGAGTTGATGGGAAGATGGATGGAGTCAAATACAGGGCAATCCTAGAGTCTATAAAAGACTTGGGACTGGGGTGGAGGTTCACCTTCCAGCAGGACAACCACCCTAAACATACAACCAGAGCTACAATGGAATGGTTTGGATCAAAGCATATTCATGTATCAGAATGGCGCAGTCAATACTCAGACCTAAATCCAATTGAGAATCTGTGGCAAGACTTGAAAATTGCTGTTCACAGACGCTCTCCATCCAATCTGACAGAGCTTGAGCTATTTTGCAAAGAAGAAGGGGCAAAAATGTCACTCTCTAGATGTGCAAAGCTGGTAGAGACATCCCCAAAAAGACTTGCAGCAATACCTCAGAAGTCTGAGGTATTTGGTAAGAGGCATGGCGAGTTTTTTTAAGTCATTTTTTGTCACAGTTTTTTTGGAAATGAAGAAATTAAATACTTTTTTTTTTTTTTTCTTTTTTTACATACTGTCAACAGTGCAGTACAACATCATCATATGACTCATTGCGTGGAGGTGATCAGGGGCACTGACTGGTGACAGTAGGTTGAAACAAAAACAATAATAATTTTTTTTTTGCATACTTTCATCAGAGTAGTACAGTGTCACCACAGTAATGCCCTGTACACTCGGTCAGATTTTCTGACGGAAAATGTGTGATAGGATCTTGTTGTCGGAAATTCCGACCGTGTGTAGGCTCCATCACACATTTTTCATCGGATTTTCCGACACACAAAGTTTGAGAGCAGGCTATAAAATTTTCGAATTTCCGATCGTGTGTACACAAATCCGACGCACAAAGTGCCACGCCTGTCAGAATAAATAAAGAGATGAAAGCTATTGGCTACTGCCCCGTGTATAGTCCCGACGTACGTGTTTTATGTCACCGCGTTCAGAATGATCGGATTTTCCAACAACTTTGTGTGACCGTGTGTATGCAAGACAAGTTTGAGCCAACATCCGTCGGAAAAAATCCTAGGATTTTGTTGTCGGAATGTCCGATCAATGTCCGACCGTGTGTACGGGGCATAACAGTACTACTCTGGGGGGATGATCAGGGATTTTTTTTTACAATTTGATTGCTGTTACAAGGATGATCATTGTAACAGCAATCCTTTGTGCTGTCATGAATAGGTTACATACATAACAGCTGTGATTACTAGTGATCTGTGATTGGCTACAGCTAATCACATGGTACAGGGTACTGTTTTTAGACCAGGTACCATGTGATATCTGTGGGCCAATCACAGCATAGGAAACACAGCTATATTGAATTGAATTAACTAATTCATAACAGCTTTGTTGACATTGTGATCACTGGATCGTGGGATCCGCAATCCGCTGTGTCTGGCAGACTCAGTGGTCATGGGAGCAGTGCTCTGCACGCCCCTAACCTGGAGCAGGCTGGATGACGTACATGTACGTAAAAATACTGTGGGGGGATGGTAAGTGCTTAAATATTAAAGTGGTTGTAAACCCACATGAAAAAAACAAAAACCTGCAAGACAAAGGCATAATGAGCGAGTATGCATAGCATACTCGCTCATTATGTAATACTCACCTGAGACCGAAGCCCCTGCTGCGGTGCCCGTACACAGCACCGGCCGGCGGCATTTCTCCCTGGAGTTACTTTCAGGTATCGCGGCTCCAGCTCTGTGATTGGCCGGAGCCGCGATGATGTCACTCCCGCGCATGCGTTCGGGAGCTGCCGGTAACAGCACACTCACTGAAGTAATGGCATGTATGTGCCATTGCTTCAGTGCGCATGTGCCATTGACGTCGGCACATGCAGATACAGGGGTTATCTCCTAAACCGTGCAGAGGTTTACAACCACTTTAATGGTTAATAATAAATAATAGTTGAATGGAGGAGAATAGGGAGTTAATTAGGGTTTATTAGAATTAACTAAGTGTTAATAAGGGGTTAAACAGAGGAACTTAAAAAAAAAAAAAAACTTGTCAGGTTGCTCTAACTCAGGGGTCAGCAACCTGTAGATCGCAATCCACCAGTAGATCGCAGACAGGTGCCTGGTAGATTGCGGTCTGGACTTGCTGACCTGCCATTCCAGAGCATCACACAGAGTGCAATGCAGTAGGACTACTTGTAAAGTTGGAGCTGTAGTAGGGAGCAAGAGCCTCATAAGCCGATGCCTTCTCTGTAGTGCCGGGTCCTGTCCCATGCAGAGTGATACCAACTGCACTCCACCTCATCCCAGCTAGCGGTCTCCAGAGTGGTGCCAGCAGCAGGGAAGAGGAGATCTTCAGGTCAGTGTGAAACAATACACCGGGCATAATAGTATAGGGCTGCATTCGTGGTGCAGTGTACCTGCAGCCTTTCTGCACTTAGTCATAGACTTCTATTATATCCCGAGGGCTTGGTGCACTTTCTGAATGCAGGAGTTATGGTGCACTTTCAGAAATTGCACCACACCTGCAGGATATAATAGAAGTCTATGGCAAAGCACAGCTAACCCAGGAAAGTTGCAGATGCACTGCACTGTGCTGTACCAGCAGCGCAGGTAAACCACAGTACACTAGTGTGAAAGCAGCTTTATAGGGGACGAAAAACAGTTAGAGTTCATTTACATTTGCAGTTTTTGGGGTGGTAAAACCCTATAGTTAAGACTTGTTTTTATCTCTCTAGCCCCAACTGCACCCCCTTTAGCTGCAGTGGCCAGGGGTGTACACATGTCGCAGCCACAGTCGCAGTTATATGTCCTGTCATGGTTGGGGGGTGTAGCACCTGCAAAGCATGACCCATTCAAGTGAATGAGGCCACTCTGCAAGTGCCCTGCAACCTTGTATAGTACAGCAAACAAGGAGTTAAAGCAGGCAGCGTTGTGTTGCTTTCGCATGCTGTTGCGGGGCACTTGCAGAATGGCCCCATTTACTTGAATGGGTCATGATTGGCAGACGGTAGCAGCCACTAAAAGCAACAGGAGGCTTAATTGCTGCTGCGGCATGTGCACATCTTTGGCTGCTGCCTCAGCAGCTAAAAGGGTAGGGATTGGGGGCGATAAAGCTGCAACTCAACTGCAGGGTTTTACCCCCCCCCCAACTTTACATGTGAATGAGCCTTAAGGGTGCCGCTGCCAAATGCAACTAAGGGCTCATTCACAAGTGCATCAGGCTCTGCTTCTCCTCTGAAAAGCGATTCGAGTGTGTTTGACAGGTGGTGAGGAGAGCTTATGTTGCCTCCTCACCACCTGATTTAAACCCATGATTGCCGTGCAATGCATGAGATTGCGACACAGTAGTATAATAATTATAGGTTTAAATCATGTGTGAGGAACACTGTGCCCAGTGATCTTTGACTTCTCCCATGTTCAGGTAGATCACCACCTCTTTAAGTTGGCCTACCCCTGCTCTAACTGATATCATCTGTGGTTTAAAATATTAAAGTTCATTCTGCAGATGAATGAACCATAATAGATACAAAGGTAACAATGTTACTTTGTATCTTTCTATTTCCCATCTGAGCAGTGTTGTTGATAAACAGTGAGTTGGACTGCTTTTCGACAGCAGCAGCTGCCATCGCTGCTCTGTGTACATAGTAGCCCCAGCTTTGATTAATTAGAGCAGATAATTGCGTGGGAAGAAGGACTGGATGTGCTACACATGTCCTGTGTATTACAATGACCTTTTTTACTTTTTTAGGGCATTGTGTAGCACATCCAATGTTACATAAAAGAGCCCCGGGGGCTTAATGCCATAATGTGCTAGTATGCACAGCATATTAGCACATTATGGCAGACTTGCCCATCAAACAATGCCCTCCAGTGCTGCACTGGCACAGGCGCTTTCATCTTCTCCCGGTCTGCCTTCTGGTTCAGTCTGTTCGGCCTCTTGAAAGGCACAGAGGGGGTGCCAAAAATGTACGCTGAGCTACGCATTCACAGTTCAGTGTGCATGACTGCTGACAGGCAGGGTGAAGCATTTTACTGTAAGCTGTTCTCCTTTTCAGTTCCTCTATAATTTTGGTTAGTGGCAGAAAAAATGTCTGCTTGCCTAGGTGATAGGAAGAAAAACATCTTATATTGGTGACCAGTTTAGTGACCCCTTATACTGGTGCTCAATGGATAAGAAGTGTCCTTGTACATTGATGATTAGTGGAGAAGTGCTTCAACACATTGGTGGTCAGTGGGAACACTGCTAATTGGTAGACAGTGGGATGAGAAATGGATGCTTATTTTGGTGATCAATGTAGTGCCCCCTTGCTCTCTTACATTAGTGGTCAGCAGCAGGAAGAACTTCCCATTACATCAGAAGTCAGTGGAGGAGACGCACATCTCCATTGGTGATCAGAGTAGAAGTCTACTAACACGGGCAGTCAGTGGGAGGAAAATGCCTCATTACATTGGTGGTCAGTGAGAGGAAGGCTCCACCATATAATTCCAGTAGTTACTTACCCAAAAGAGGAGAAGAGATGAGACACGCTGCTGGTCCTGCCTTGATGTCAGCGCTGAACCTAAGCAGATGCCCCAGGTACTGCCTGCAGTGTGCAGGAAGCCAGTCCATAGCAATGATGTGTTGCAGAAGCTAAAGCAATTGTATGTAGATAGTAAGTAGATCAAACAGGCTGGAGATTAGCTGCACTGAGATTTAAACCAAGAATGAAAAAAGGTGAAAATAGCATTTTACTAAAAAATAAATAAAAAGAAGGCAGTTTCTTATGGAACAACTTCCCCTTAAGCAAAAGTACTTAAAAAATAAATGTCATTGATGCAGATTCTGTATTAATGAACTTATTCCTCTCTTTAGACAGGATCAGGGCTACAGTTACCATAAGACAATTGTGTGTTAGTGCTTAGGGAAGCAGGGTAAGAAAGGACAATACCAGAACTCAAAATAGACAAAGTTTAATAAATGTTACCACTTTTGTCCACTCAATAAGATAACTGTAGCGCTATAACTTTTGCGCAAATCAATCAAAATATGCCTTTTGCGATTTATTTTATTTTTTTTTTACCAAAAATATGTAGAATACATATCGACCTAAACTGATGAAGAAATTAGTAAAAAGTTTTTTTTTGGATATTTATTATAGCAAAAAGTAAAAAATATTGTTTTTTTTTCAAAATTGTCGACCTTTTTTTGTTTATAGCTCAAAAAATAAAAACCGCAGAGGTGATCAAATACCACCAAAATAAAGCTTTATTTGTGGGGAAAAAAAGGACATCAATTTTATTTGGGTACAACGTTGCACGACTGCGCAATTGTTAGTTAAAGCGATGCAGTGCCATATTGCAAAAAAATGCCCGGTCAGGAAGGGGGAAGATCCTTCTAGGGCTGAAGTGGTAAAAGTGTATTTTTTTTTTTTTATTGCATTTGAAAGATGCAAATACAGTGTGACATAAAATATTGCAACAACTCCCATTTTATTCTCTAGGGTCTCTGCTAAAAAATATATATATATATAATGTTTGGGGGTTTTAAGTAATTTTATAGCAAAAAATGATGATTTTAACTTGTCAGAAAAAGGTTTAGTCTTTAAGTGGTTAAACTGCCCTCATTTACAGACTGAAGTCCACTCCTTTGATCTAAAGAACAAAACGTTACAAATGTTTATAGTTAGCTTAGCAGCTGAGGAATGTTGTGAAACTTGGCAGACTGCCTGTTTTTTTGTTTTTGTTTTTGACAGCTGTAAGCTTAAACAGAGAACTCTGCATAGAATCAGGAAAATGCTTAAGATTGTGAGGGGGAAAGAATGGCGATCTCGATTCCTAACGATTAATCGTGCAGCTTTACTGCATATACAGACTGATTTTATTGTTGTGGGTTTAGTAACATTTTAATATTTATTTTACCCTTAAAGCATGAAGGGGTTAACCAAAAGCACAGGTTCCTTCACTGTTAACAAAGTTCTCTTCTGTTTCACCTGAATACACAGAATTTTTTCCATTGATGAACCAGAACTATTCTCCAATAGCCATTTCTGACCTCCATTTGACTGGTCATTGGTGAGCTATATCTGGAGGAGAACCGTATTTTGTCACATAGAACTGTCACTATTTAAAAGGGGTAAAAGACTCTCAGAAACCTGTCTATTCTTGACACACTTCATAGCCTAACGGCTGAATCTATGGCTAAAAAACTAGAGTGAGAGGCATCGGCAGCCCTCTACAGTTGTGCTCATAAGTTTACATACCCTGGAAGAATTTATGATTTGTTGGCCATTTTTCAGAGAATATGAATAACACAAACAGTTTTCTTTCACTCATGGTTAGTGTTTGGCTGGAGCCATTTATTAGCAATCAACTGTGTTTACTCTTTTTAAATCATAATGGCAACAGAAACTACCCAAATGACTGTGATCAAAAGTTTACATACCCTGGTGATTTTGGCCTGATAAAATCCATACAAGTAGACACAAAGGGGTTTGAATGGCTATTAAAGGTAACCATCCTCACCTGTGATCTATTTGCTTGTAGTTAGTGTGTGTATAAAAGGCCAATGCCTTTCTGGACTCCTGCCAGAAACTTGCATCTTTCATCCAGTGCTGCACTGACGTTTCTGGGTTCTGATTTTTGGGGAAAGCAAAAGAATTGTCAAAGGATCTGCGGGAAAAGGTAGTTGAACTGTATACAACAGGAAAGGAATATAAAAAGATATCCAAGCAATTGAGAATGCCAATCAGCAGTGTTCAAACTCTAATCAAGAAGTTGAAAATGAGGGGTTCTGTTGAAACCAAACCACGGTCAGGTAGACCAACTAGAATTTCAGCCACAACTGCCAGGCAAATTGTTCGGGATGCAAAAAAAAACCCCACAAATAACTTCAGGCGAAATACAGGACTCTCTGAAAACATGTGGTGTGGCTGTTTCAAATAGGAGGTACTTGAAGAAAGATGGGCTACATGGTCAAGTCACCAGAAGAATGCCATTACTACACAAATGCCACAAAGTATGCCGGTTACAATACGCCAAACAGCACAGAGACAAGCCTCAAACCTTCTGGCACAAAGTCATTTGAGTGATGAGACCAAAATTGAACTTTTTGGCCATGAACGCTACATTTGGTGAGGAGTCAACAAGACCTATGATGAAACACACCATTCCTGCTGTGAAACATGGAGGTGGATCGCTGATGTTTTGGGGATGTGTGAGCTACAAAGGCACAGCAAATTTGGTCAAAATTGTTGGCAAGATGAATGCAGTATGTTATCAAAGAATACTGGAGGAACATTTGCATTCATCAGCCAGGAAGATGCGCATGGGAGGTACTTTCCAACATGACATTGATCCAAAATACAAGGCCAAGTCGAACTGTCATTGGCTACAGCAGAATAAAGTGAAGGTTCTGGAGTGGCCATCTCAGTCTTCTGACCTAAATATCATTGAGCCACTCTGGGGAGATCTCAAACGTTCAGTTAATGCAAGACAGCCCAAGAATTTACAGGAACTGGAGGCTTTTTGCCAAGAGGAATGGGCAGCTTTACCATCTGAGAAGATAAAGAGCCTCATCCACAAATACCACAAAAGACTTCAAGCTGTCAAAGGGGGAAAGACACGGTATTAGGAACTGGGGTATGTCAACTTTTGATCAGGGTCATTTGGGTAGTCAATGGCCAAGAAATCATAAATTCTGCCAGGGTATGTAATCTTATGAGCACAGCTGTATATATGGCTTGCCGTTCCTATGAACTGCTGTGCCATTTTCACTTTATTTTTAGCATTCAACAGATTACCTTTCTTAGCTTTTCTTCAGTTGCATAGTATGACTGTGTGGGTCTGCGTCTCTTGTCCATTATATCACTGTTTGGATTGGATGAGAGAACGGCTCTGCTGAAATCCCCAGGCACGGTACAGTTCTGCAGCTGTGGAAAGTTGGAACCATTTGCGTGTATTTTGCTTGTAATGCTATAGTGTAATTCATCAGGTGAGCAGGGACGTGCTGCGACAGTTTTATTGCCAGCGTGACCCACAACAATACGGTATTATAAAAAGCAATCAAATTATTTCAATTGTCAGAGGAAATAATATGAAGTAATGGTCTATACAAAAAAGAAACAGCAATAGCCTAGCCCGTGATGGGAGAGTATAATGTTCCATCATGGCTCATTACAGGTTATACTGTGTACAGAATATACAGGGACCAAGCTGTGTATTTCATTGAGGCTTATAGATTCAGAGAAATGGTGTGACCTGAGAAGAGGTTCATGTTGTAGACATTTTATTAAGTTACAAATATAAAGATTCCATTGTTAAATAACATATGTTCCAGTATGTGAGCAAGTAGTCAGATTCATTTGTACATGTAGTTTTTTTAGAAAATGAGAGAAGTCAGAATAGCATTGTGGATTTTTCCCCCTAATTCCAATTAACTATAAAGTGAATCCTACTTGCCATGCCATCAAGGCCTGCCCATAACAACTAGACCTTGCCTCCTGTGCAATTAAGCTCAGCCCATAACAAAAAAAAAAAAAACCTTCCTCCCATGCCATCAACCCCTGCACTTAAAGATGATCTATTATTATAATTGTTATTTTACAGTTTGTCCCCTATGGGACAAAGTACATGTAGTAATTTCTTATGTCTCAAAATGCTTTCTGACCCTAATTCCTCGTACACACGAGCGGATTTTCCGTCGGAAAAACTTTTGCTGGCGGGAATTCCGCCAGCAAAAGTCCGATGGAGCATACGACCAAAAGCTCACATCGGACTTTTGCTGGGGGAATTTCCGATCATGTGTACGGGGCATAAGTATGAATACCGACCTGCCCCCTTCTCCTGACATGGCAGATCCAACAACAGCTATGAAGGAGACGGTTGATTTAAAGCTGTACTTTCGAAAAAAGTGTTGGAAAGAGGAATGCAGAGGCTGATACGTCCCCCCTTTCTTTGCATTCCTTTCGCCATTGTTTGTCTTGGTGAAGTGCACACAGCTGAGACAAGCTGCAGCTATGAATCAACCGTCTCCTTCAAAGTTGTTGTCAGATTGTTCGTGGCAGGAGAGAGTGGGGCAATTTGGACTTCGTGACTAGGGTTAGAAAGCACTTATAAACATGGGACAGAGTACTACATGTAGATTATCGCAAAGGGGAAAAAATCTGTAAAATAAAAATTATAACAATAGATCTTCTTTACCATCTAAACTCTAATACCATGCCATTAAAGCAGATCTCCCATCAAAATTAACAAATTGCTACTTCGTTTTCCACTCAAGCCCTACTGTACATGGACTGCAAGAGGCTAAAACGAAGTCATACTGAGGTACTTACACTGCTTGCATTTAAATAAATATAATAAAGATGTATTAATTACTACAGAGCATTTTTTCTTTAATATCTTCCTAAAGTTCATCTTTAAGACCTGCCCACAACTAAACCCTGCCTCCCTTTTTTTCATAACTAAGAAGTTGTATTGTATCTGTTGCATCGGTTGCAGGCTTTCCCACAGACTATCAGTTCATGTAGGGCTAAGTATTGGATTGGTGGATGGTGCCACCATACAATCATGAGAAAACAAGAATCTTCATGCGCACACCTTAGTATAGTGATAATTGTGTCCCTTATTTACATAAAGACGCAAGCATCACACGCCATGATGGGTCCTTGATGTCTTGGGCTCACAGAAAGTGGGTTGATTGATGAACATTTTTAATTCAGAAGAGCAGCATCACTGGATTGGAGTGTGCAAGGGACATCCCCAGAGATCTGGTGAATTCAACAGCTAGAGGTCATTTTTTTATTTTTAACTGCCGAGGACTGAATATTTGCATTTCCTGCCCAAGCTGGAGCTAACGTTAAGTTGTATGCCAGCACCTTCTTTGTAGCACAACAGGCCAAAGCTTAAGATAGAACTATAGGCAACATTTTTATTTTATTTTGGATAGAGCAAGGGAGGGTTATAACCCCTGTCAGATTTTTTTTCACCAACTGTGTCCTATTGTTGAGATTTCCTTTCACTTCCTGTCCCATAGTTAAACAGGAAGTGAGAAGAAATGCCTGTGAATCAAGGGACCTTGGGGACCCCCAGGTCACCAGAACTAGTGTTCCCATTGGAATATTTCCCCTCTTACTTTTCTTGGGACAACCCGAAATTTGGGTAATTTCTCTTTCACTTTCATTGATAATGGTAAATAGGACCAATAGAGAGGGTGAATATCCTTAACGGCGGAACAGACCGCAATAAAAATTGGCAGGTGTTCTAATCCCTCTCCACCCTATCCAAAACTAAAAAAAAAGTTTTGCCTTTAGTTATCCTTTAAGCAAAGGTCAGTATGTACATAATTTAATGATTTGGGTTTTGAGGCTCCTGAGAATGCTAAGGGGACAACGTAAAGCTAGTAAGCCACTTTACTACAACTTACTTTAATACATGTAAGGCAATTTATTTGATAATAATGGGTAATATAATTTGGTAATGGGGTTTATACTGGTGCAATGACAGATGCCAAAAGTGGACCTACCTCGACCCATAGCTCCCAACTGTTCGTGATTTCGAGGGACTGTCCCTGATTTGGAGCAATGTCCCTCTGTTCTTCTTTCCTCCTCATTTGTCCCTAATTTTGGTCTGATCCATATAGTTGTATATAAAATGCACTTTTTCATCTTTAAAAAAAGTGTTTCAATGCTAAACCTTTCATCCAATTTCTAAATTGCTGCATTTGTACATTTTAAAAGCCAATATAAAGAAATAGTAGTGTTAAAAAAAGCACTTGTGGATTTAATTAACCTTTTTTGTAGGTGTGTCCTATGCCTACATATATTTGTTAGTAGGTGTCCCTCATTCCCATCTCAAAATGTTGGGAGGTATGTCTCGGCCTAAAGCTGCAGAACTGCTGTTACTAACAATCGGAACCCTTGAACGCTTTTAGGTGAACCTGCTACGATACAGGTGTTGCTTTTGCCAATTATTTATAAAGTCCTATATCTCAGGATACAAATCGTGAAGTATACAGTTGATGACTGCATTTCTATCATGACAAGTTCACTTTATAATATTTTAAGAGCACCTTCTGGCATGTGAACTGCAATCCATCTTTGTATTATGTGATATCTGTGCGCCTAAACTAATTTTACAATGACAGACGATAATCCATGTAACCTTACAAAGCTTACAAAACCTGTATGCTTTTTACTGGGATAAGAGGACAGGAAATTATTTTAAGATCTATTTCTAAGAAATCCAAAACAGAACATCTGTGCAATTCCACTATACATAAATTCAGATTTTATTCCAATTTTACAAATGATTTAGGAATAGGATATTATCCAATAAATACTGTACATTTCATTATATTTCTCCCAAGACACAAGGCTATTTCAGTAAAGTAGTAAAAAAAAAAACAGTGGTGTGCTTAGTATAGTAACTATAGAACCCTGCATCTTTGACTGCAGTAAACTAAAATGTACGGTAGTTGCAATAGACCCTGCACTTTGCACCATCTTGCTGAATATGCATGGCAGGAATCTAGCAGGGAAGACATTATGGAGCCGCTATGCAAATTTAGAGTACATACTGTATCTACCAATTGTTTTGTTTTGTATTAACAGGCAAATTGCCAGTAATGATTTTGTCCAAATTAGGAAGCTTGGATTAGGTTTAAGGGGATGGTGACCTAGTACAAACCAAACCTATGCTTACATAGTTATGGTTGTTTTTGCGTACAGTAGGAAAGGGTTAGACTCTATGTCAGATTTTCATTTCTCTCTGTGTCCCCACTGGGGAGATTCTCCCCTCTATTATGAGCTGTGGTCAGAGCTGAGGGAAAAATGTTCCTATGACAACTCTCTAAGACGGGAATTTCATTGAAGTGGAGCTAAAGTTTCATTGTCACAAAGTGCCAGCAGGTAAATCTTTATTGTAAAATAAACATGTCTCTTCTGCAAGAAAATACACCTATCTGCCTCCATCTAGCAGTCTCTGACACGTAAACTGAGCTGTGCATGGTTACATCGCTGGCACAGTCCCTGTGTGCTGGGATGACCAACTTCTGGGCATGTGCAGGAGTGACGTCATCCCGCACCAGCTAATGAAGACGGCCAAAGACTGGCATCCAGAAGATGATCCTGGTGAGGGAAGGGGACAGTTGAAGGAAAGGTAAGTTTAGCTCCACTTTAGCATTGGAGAGATTTCATCTCTTTTTCTGTTGTATCTTTGGTACAGGAAGTAAACGGGAATCTTGATAGCAGGACAGACTGCAAAAAATAACTCAACCACTTGCCATCCAGCCGCCGTCATTATGCTGCGGCAGGTTGGCTTGTTTGCGCAAATCGCTGTAGCTGTACGTTTTACAGCTGCATGGCGGGGGAGCTGATGAGCGTAACCGGCAGCCGCGATGTTCCCCGCCACCCGCGATCGCTCCACAGAGAGCCAGGACGGGTACCTGTCAATGTAAACAAACAGATCCCTGTTCTGACAGGGAAGTACTGAGTGTTCGTCTGTTTCTAGTGATTAGGAACAGCGATCTCTCTGTACTCCCAGTCAGTCCCCTCCCCCCACAGATAGAAACACCTCCCAGGGAACACATTTAACCCCTGATCACCGCTAGTGTTAACCGCTTCCCTGCCAGTGTCATTTATACAGTAATCAGTGCGTAGCACTGAACGCTGTATAAATGTCACTGGTCCCAAAAAAGTGTCAAAAGAGTCTAATCTGTCCGCCGCAATGTTGCAGTCCCGCTAAAAATCACTGATCACTGCCATTACCAGTAAAAAAAAATAAATGATAATAATAAAAATGCCATAAATCTATCCCCTATTTTCTAGACACTATAACTTTTGCGCAAAACAATCAATATACGCTTATTGCGATTTTTTTTTTTTTTTTAAACCAAAAATATGTCAAAGAATACGTATTGGCCTAAATTGATGAAGACATTTTTTTTTTTGGATATTTATTGTAGCAATAAGTAAAAAATATTCTGTTTGTGGGGAAAAAAAAGGATGTCAATTTTGTTTGGCTACAACATCGCACGACCGCGCAATTGTCAGTTAAAGTGGCGCAGTGCCATATCGCAAAAAATGCCCTGGTCATTAAGGGGGGAAATCTTACGGTCCTTAAGTGGTTAATAGAGGTTTTTACCCTTAAATACTTTATTCAAAATCAGCAAAATAAATTTTGTCAGTTTAATGCCAATTTTTGTTCCTCCGTTTGATTCACAGAGCCCCACAAACCTTTCAGAAGCTGGCTATTGTCAGGCCTGAATATGTGAGAGTCATGCCAGTGCAAATAATGAATCAAAGAAAGTCGGTATTTGCATCGGCAGTTTGTGGGAGTCCTTGGGTCCAGTGGAGGGAGGAAAACTGAAACTTACAGTGCCTTCAAAAAGTATTCATACCCCTTGAAATTTTCCACATTTTGTCATGTTACAGCCAAAAAAAATTTTTTGTTCGGATTATATGTTATAGACCAACACAAAGTGGCACATAATTGTGAAGTGGAAGGAAAATTCTACATTTTTTTAAAAAAATAATTTTTACAAATAAATATGTGAAAAGTGTGGCGTGCATTTCTTTTCAGCCCCCCTGAGTCAATACTTTGTAGAACCACCTTTCACTGCAATTACAGCTGCAAGTCTTTTTGAGTATATTTCTAGAGAGGGACATTTTTGCCCATTCTTCTTTGCAAAATAGCTCAAGCTCTGCCAGATTGGATGGAGAGCGTCTGCAAACAGCAATTTTCAAGTCTTACCACAGATTCTCAACTGGATTTAGGTCTGGACTTTGATTGGGCCATGCTAACACATGAATATGCTTTGATCTAAACCATTCCATTGTAGCTCTGGCTGTATGTTTAGGGTCATTGTCCTGCTGGAAGGTAAACCTCCACCCCAGTCTCAAGACTTTTGCAGACTCTAACAGGTTCTCGTCTAAGATTGTCCTGTATTTGGCTCCATCCATCTTCCTATCAACTCTGACCAGCTTCCCTGTCCCTGCTAAAGAAAAGCATCCCAACAAAATGATGCTGCCACCACCATGTTTCACGGTGGGGATGGTGTGCTCAGGGTGATGTGCAGTGTTAGTTTTCCACCACACATAGCCTTTTGCTTTTGTGCCAAAAAGTTCAATTTTTGGTCTGATTTGATCAGAGCACCTTCTTCAACATGTTTGCTGTGTCCCCCACATGGCTTTTCACAAACTGAAAACGGAGCTTCTTATGGCTTTCTTCTACTCTTCCATCAAGGCCAGATTTGTGGAGTGCACAACTAATAGTTGTCCTGTGGACAGATTCTCCCACCAGATCTTTGCATCTCCCCCTATAGACTTACCATGGGCCTCTTGGCTGCTTTTCTAGTTAATGCTCTCCTTGCCTGGCCTCTCAGTTTAGGTGGACGGCCATGTCTTGGTAGGTTTGCAGTTGCGCCATACTCTTTCCATTTTCCGATAATGGATTGAACAGTGCTCCGTGAGATGTTCAATGCTTGGGATATTTTTTTTATAACTTAACCCTGCTTTAAACTTCTCCACAACTTTATCCCTGACCTGTTCCATGGCCTTTATGATGCTGTTTGTTCACTAAGGTTCCCTAACAAATCTCTGAGGGCTTCACAGAACAGCTGTATTTATACGGAGATTACATTACACACAGGTGGACTCTATTTACTAATTCGTTGACTTCTGAAGGCACTTGGTTCCACTAGATTTTAGTGAGGGGTATCAGAGCAAAGGGGGCTGAATACAAATGCACGCCACACTTTTCAGATATTTATTTGTAAAAAATTTTGAAAATCATTTTCCTTCCACTTCACAATTATGTGCCACTTTGTGTTGGTCTATCACATAAAATCCCAATAAAATACATTTACGTTTTTGGCTAAAACATGTTATAATGTGGAAAACTTCAAGGGGTATAAATACTTTTTCAAAGGCACTGTATGTAACTTCTGTTTCTCATTTGTAGAGACTATTGCTTTTTTGGAATCAAATATCAAATAACACTGTCCCTCTTTCCTCCTCAGTTGTCCCTCTCTCTGTGGTCTGGTCTGTTTAGATATCTAAAAAAATATATATGTATGCCTCCATGCAGCTTTGTGGTTGTGTGCCGAGAGTATAATCACTGCAAACTCCAAGCACACTGAACCAACTGTCACTGACAGCTCCCAGTCACTGCGTTTAGGGTGCAGCGCACAGTGTGCAGGGTTAGAAGTATGTAATATACAGCCCTAACTATGTAACATACAGCAGAGCATACAGAGTCAGTCGGGGGTCTGTAACATACAGCCCAGTATACAAAGTGTGCTAGACAAAAGTATGTAACGTACAGTGTACATTATATAATACCAACCGCTGCACTTTGTATATTATGCCATATATTCCATACTTCTGACAGCTGCAATTAGTATTTAGTGGAGTACATAGCTTACTTCCGATTACTGTACTCCCAGCATACAGAGTGCCATGGGCCGCTACTTTACACCCAGCACAGGGTACAGCATACAAATCTATGTAACTAACAACCCCATTTACTAATTGCAGAGTTCATAAGTACTCCCCCTGCACCTATTCATTCTCCACACAAGCAAAAAAAATCCTCTCTACCCCTACCCTAAGCCACATTTTTTACCCACCAGAGCACCATTTTCCTTAACAAAAATCACCCCCTCCATCTCTGCCAAAGCAAAACTCTCTTTCCCCTCCAAGCAAAAATCCACCCTCCATCACCCTAGTCTTGCTGGCAAAAAGCACTACACTACAAGCAAAATTCTAACCCCCTGCAAAATCCTCTAGCTCACTTCCTTCCCTTCCCCTCCAATGAAAAATTTCCACCCCCAGAAAATATTCTTCATTATCCATTAATTTCCCTGGTCAAAACACCAAGCTAAAATCCCGTAACCAAAGAAAAATGGGAGCGCTTTCTTCGGCTCTGGGCTGCAACTCTAACAAACAAGTCGGTGGAACAGGGGCTGGCCACTGAGGAAGCTGGTAAATATTTCAACAAATGCAGGCAGTCACAGTCAGGATGCAGATCATGTGCCTGGTGCTAGCGATGCCCATGCCAGTTTAAATCTTCAAATGGTGGCAACTGCCACATAGTAACACTGTGAAAACAGTAGTGGCTAGCAGTAAGACAATACAGGCTATTTCAACAGAGATTGGCTCCTGCACTTCTGCTATATTACAATGGGTCAGTTACATAGTAGTTGAGGTTGAAAAAAGACACAAGTCCATCAAGTCCACATATGTATGATTATGTGTCAGTATTACATTGTATATCCCTGTATGTTGTGGTCGTTCAGGTGCTTATCTAATAGTTTCTTGAAGCTATCGATGCTCCCCGCTGAGACCACCGCCTGTGGAAGGGAATTCCACATCCTTGCCGCTCTTACAGTAAAGAACCCTCTATGTAGTTTAAGGTTAAACCTCTTTTCTTCTAATTTTAATGAGTGGCCACGTGTCTTGTTAAACTCCCTTCTGCAAAAAAAGTTTTATCCCTATTGTGGGGTCACCAGTATGGTATTTGTGAATTGAAATCATATCCCCTCTCAAGCACCTCTTCTCCAGAGAGAATAAGTTCAGTGCTCGCAACCTTTCCTCATAACTAAGATCCTCCAGACCCTTTATTAGCTTTGTTGCCCTTCTCTGTATTCGCTCCATTTCCAGTACATCCTTCCTGAGGACTGGTACCCAGAACTGGACAGCATACTCCAGGTGCGGCCGGAACAGAGTCTTGTAGAGCAGGAGAATTATTGTTTAATCTCTGGAGTTGATCCCCTTTTTAATGCATGCCAATATTTTGTTTGCTTTGTTAGCAGCAGCTTGGCATTGCATGCCATTGCTGAGCCTATCATCTACTAGGACCCCCAGGTCCTTTTCCATCCTAGATTCCCCCCAGAGCTTCTCCCCCCCAGTGTATAGATTGCATTCATATTTTTGCCACCCAAATGCATTATTTTACATTTTTCTACATTGAACCTCATTTGCCATGTAGTTGCCCACCCCATTAATTTGTTCAGATGTTTTTGCAAGATTTCCACATCCTGCGGAGAAGTTATTGCCCTGCTTAGCTTAGTATCGTCTGCAAATACAGAGATTGAACTGTTTACCCCATCCTCCAGGTCGTTTATGAACAAATTAAATAGGATTGGTCCCAGCACACAACCCTGGGGAACCCCACTACCCACCCCTGACTATTCTGAGTACTCCCCATTTATCACCACCCTCTGAACACGCCCTTGTAGCCAGTTTTCAATCCATGTACTCACCCTATGGTCCATGCCAACTGACTTATTTTGTACAGTAATTATTTATAGAGAACTGTGTCAAATGTTTTTGCAAAATCCAGATACACCACATCTACAGGCCTTCCTTTATCTAGATGGCAACTCACCTCCTCATAGAAGGTTAGTAGATTGGTTTGACAAGAACGATTCTTCATGAATCCATGTTGATTACTGCTAATGATACCGTTCTCATTACTAAAATCTTGTATATAGTCCCTTATCTTCCCCTCCAAGAGTTTACATACTATTGATGTTAGGCTAACTGGTCTGTAATTCCCAGGGATGTATTTTGGGCCCTTTTTAAATATTGGTGCTACATTGGCTTTTCTCCAACCAGCTGGTACCATTCCAGTCAGTAGACTATCTGTGAAAATTAGGAACAACGGTCTGGCAATCACTTGACTTTCCTAAATACCCTCGGATGCAAGCCATCTGGTCCCGGTGATTTATTAATGTTAAGTTTCTCAAGTCTAATTTTAATTCTGTCCTCTGTTAACCATGGTACCATGTTAACCATGGTTTACTGGTAAACAGAACTAAACTTAAAGACATTATAAACCTTCCTACCTGCTTCTTGTTTTTTTTCACCTGTATAGGATGTACTTTGATCATGCAGTTTCATGGTGTCATTTGTTGCCCTGCACACACAGCCTATAGTAAATCTTCACATTCCTGTGTCAGACATTTCTGTCTGTGTAGAAACGTGAGGCATCGCACAAGGCACTGTAAGGTGGTCCCTGGTGACGTCCATATAGACAAAATGCACTGGACATGAGCACGCTGACATAAGCACATTTAGAGAAAGCTTCTCGCAGAGAAGGAAGTGCACTGGTGTGGTGCTCACTTCATATGTACAACTGGCCATAGATGGGTCAGGTTTTTTTTGTTCAACCAGCAGGTTGAACAAAAAATCTGACCCATTTCTACCATCCACACATTCTAGGTGGATCTGGGAATCCTCCTCATTGTGTCATTACATACTTACAGCGGGGAAACTTCCCTTAAGAGGAAGTTTTCCAGCAGAGCAGTTGTACAGAAGTCGATTGGTAGATTGAGTTCTGTACAACCACAGTGCTTATACATGGATCAAAATTCGACTGGTCCCTGCTGAACCAGCCGCATTTCGATCCATCTATGAGCAGCTTTAGATCTCTAAAAGTAATCCGCCGGATTATTTTTCATGTGACCCTTTACTAAAGAAGTTGCTTTACGCCATGAGCTATTTCTCCTTTTGTGCTTTTTTGAATGGGACCTTCTTTTCATGAGTGTTATGAAGATCATAGGAACCTAGGGATTCCTGTGCTTTTGAGCTCTGTGTAACACGTGATCAATCAAATCTGGTGATTATATCAATAATGTGCAGGGTGTGATGCGCAGGCATTTACCACATTGAAGATTTATCACCTTTTGGAAGATGTGTTTAAACACTGTATGGCGTATGGACAGTTGGATTAATTTAGCACAATTGATTTTTTTCTTTACTGCATTGTTTGTTGGGTGGATTATTGATGTATTAATTTGATGCACCTTTATTGATTTGCACATCATTTATTTCAAGTATTATTATTTTTTTTATATTATTGATGTATTGATTTAATGTACTTCTTTTTATTTGTACAGATTATTTATTAGGGTATGAATTATTCCTATTTTTATGTATTTATTTTTGGGTAGCGGTGTATGTTGCATATATCGTTTTTAATTGGGTATTTTTACAGCAGTTTTGGTTGAGGGGGTTTAGGGTGAACACAAAAATGTATGTACTTAAAATGATAACATTATCAGTTTCTGCTTAGTGGCCATAGAAAGAAGACCCAGGCTGTGATATTATCAGGGAAATATAATAATGACCAAAACAGGCTGACAACAGGAACACAGACCTTGGAGAAGGCCATAATGTGCAATATTGATGTGTATAATTTTAACTTATGGCTAATGCTCTGGGGACCTGCTGCGGCTTTAGTTCCACCCTATAGCAGATCTGCTACATAATGAAACAAGATCACGGTGTTCTTTGATATTGTATATCGAAAGAGTGCACATTTGTGTTCAACAATGCCTACTATTGCTTTCAAATCAAAGTGTACTACTGTCAAAGAGTTTTCTATGATTGCCTTCAAAGCAGTAGTACATCACTGTTGATGGGGGGAAAAAAAAAATCCCCTGCAAGGAAATGTCATAATGTGCTAGTATGTATCACATACTAGCACATTATGAAAGACTTACCTTAGAACAAAGCCCTCCAGTGATGCACTGTCACCACTGAGAGGGCTGACATCTTCCCCCGGTCTTTCTTCCCGGTACGCGGTCTCCGGCTACATAAGTGGCAGGGGGCAGAATGATGTCTTTCCTGCACTTCCTGCACATGCGTGTGGGAGCCACCGTTTGCGTCATTGGCTCTGAAGGTCCGGAACTGTAAGCCAAACCTTCAGAGCGCATGCGCGGTAACGTCACCGGCTGCATGCATTTTGAATATCTCCTAAACTGTGCAAGTTTAAGAGGTATTCACAGTACCTACAGGTAAGCTTTACTATAGGCTTGCCTGTAGATACAAGTGGTAGAACAGAGTTTACTTCCATAATAATGCAGTTTAGTGTAGCCAGATTCCAGTGAGCTACTCATATGTGTTTTGGGTGGGCCCGCTTCCTGAATCCATGTCATGCAGTTAGATAAAAAAGGATTCAAATCAGTGGGGAAACTCAGAACAAGTAGATGCAGAAGTGATTAAATGGAAGGAAATGCAAGAAGATATTAGAAAGTACATAAGGTAGATGACACGAGCTGGGTGGCACAATAAGGATATACAAAAATGCAGACTGTGGCATTGCATGCTAAAGGGGACACATAGGAGAGAAATGGGAAATAGTAATCCGGAATATACTAAAAGCCATATTGTGCACTACACATATCTAGCACAGTTCAGTTGTAGTTTGCATTAATAATGACTATTGGGTTTACAGGTTAGTAATTTAAAAATAAGTCAAGGCACCAGAATAAAGTCAGAGTTTTATAAAGAAACGCCAAATACATAGATTAAAACCTTAAATTATAAATTAATTGTGAAAAGCAAAGTGGTGAGCACTCCAGCCTTCCAGAAACTTGGTTTGTATGCCAACTACGACACTACCTGCATGGAGTTTGCAGTTTTCTCCTTGTGCCTGCGTGGATTTCCTCTGGTTACACCAGTTTCCTCCCACCCTTCAAAGACATGCTGGTAGGTTAATTGGCTCCTGTCTAATAAGGCCCTAGTATACAGTATGGTATGTATGAATGTGAGTTAGGGATCTTAGATTGTAAGCTCCTTGAGAACAGGGACTGATGTGAATGTACAATATATGTACAGTGCTGCATAAAACTTTTTTTGTTATATAAAGTTATAATAAGCCTCTAAAAACACAGCGCTGTAACATAAATCATATAACTCTAGTGCCTTCTGGAATCTGTAAACATTGATTAGATTTCATGGGGGTGCTATATAAAATTGGTCAATACAACTTTTTTTAGGCCTTTTATATCTAATCATGTTGCTAATCCATAATTTTTTTTTGTAAACAAATTGGAAACACAAAACACTATTGATCCCTTAGAAACACTTATCTCTGGCTATAGTTATAGGTTAGTAATATACTTGTAATGTATGGTTTTAGAAATACAGTAAAACCTTGGATTGTGAGCATAATTAGTTCCAGAAACATGCTTGTAATCCAAAATAATGGAAACTCAAATGATTCGTTCCACAACCATTTATTCATTAGTCCTTCAGTTTATAGTCCATATAAAAAGATTATGGAAATGTGATGTTATAGAAATGTCCATCAGCAAATGGAAGCCTCCACAAGGGGATTAAAAGCAAAATCCAGCAGGAGCTACAGAGTATAAAAGAGAAGAGAGGCGTCTCTAAGTGTAGCAATATGGTTACATTTAATGAAGGTACAACATTTAGCAACTCACATGGCTGATGATTAAAAGAGGCACATCCAAGTATGCAGGCATCAGGGGTAAAGGTGTCCACATAGACCATCCTTCACACCGCCGGCTCTCAACGCTGTCAGTCTGCAATCGTGACCGGGAAGCTATGTGGGCGGCTTTGTTCCAGCCTCCTAATCGTAAACACGACGTCACTTCCCGTTTACTCGGCTGCCAATGGCGCCGGTTTTAAAAAAATACACAGTATTCAGAATCGCTATTTTCAGGAATCTGAATACTTTGAAGTGCAAAGGAGGGATCGGGGGTCTTTTAGACCCCCGATCCCTCCATAAAGAGTACCTGTCACCACCTATTACTGTCACAAGGGATGTTTACATTCCTTGTGGCAGCAATAAAAGTCATCAAATTTTTAAATTTTTTTAACACAATTTATAAATATAAGAATAAATAAGAAAAAAAATTTTTTTTTTAAAGCGAGCTCGCACAGCAAAGAAAACGCATACGGAAGTCGCGCCTGCATATGTAAACGGTGTTCAAATCACACATGTGCGGTATCGCCGCGATCGTCAGAGCGAGAGCAATAATTCTACCACTAGACCTTCTCTGTAACTCTAACCTGGTAACCATAAAACAAATTTAAAGCGTCGCCAATGGAAATTCTTAGGTACCGTAGTTTGTCGCCATTCCACGAGTGCGTGCAATTATAAAGCGTGACATTTTTGGTATCTATTTACTCGGCGTAACATCATCTTTCACATTATACAAAAAAATTAGGGTAACTTTACTGTTTGTTTGTTTTTTTTTTAATTCATGAAAGTGTCCCTTTTCCCAAAAATTTGCATTTAAAACACCGCTGCACAAATACCGTGTTATATAAAATATTGCAACAATCTCCATTTTATTCTCTAGATTCTCTGCTAAAAATATATATATATATATAATGTTTGAGGGTTTTAAGTAATTTTCTAGCAAAAATTGCGGATTTTAACGTGTAAACACCAAATGTCAAAAATAGGCTTAGTCATGAAAGGGTTAAATTATCCAATCTACTGGGCAAGAATACTACTAAAACGTACCTGTATTTTTCTTTATTTTTATTATTATTAGTATTATTTTAGCAACATCATTAGATATAAATAAAGGGCTTAAAACAGTCTGTTGCCATTGTTAAAAGTGTACAGCAGAGGTCGCCCTTCCTCCAGAAATTAGAATTGATTTCTACATTCTGCTGGAGCTGACAATGTTCTCCATAGGAGTCTACTCTGGTTTCGGTCTACATTTAGTAAAATGTCACATGCAGTCTGAGTGCCTTTTTCTATGTTTGCTTTAGGCTATATAAGGGCAGCAATATACTAGTGATCAGAGCACCTGAACCCCATGAACATCTCTCTCTTTCTCTCTTTTTCTTGTGCAGGCTTTTCAATATGAAATATTCCTACTGGGATGCTTTGCACTACATTAGGCAAAAGACTGTAGGGTTTGGGACTGAGAAGGGTGGTTTCAGCTAAATTGATTCTGCGGTGCCACCAAGGAATTTTTTGGTGGTTGTGGCGATGGTCTATTTTTTTTTAAATTTAGCATATTTTCCTTTATCATATTAAGTGTTCTTTTGTGTTTTTTTTTTCTTTTTGTTGTGTAAGTAGTCATTATTTGGATTCTTTTTCAATATACTTTTTTTTTTTTACTTCTGTGAAAAAAAAACAAAAAACTATAAGATGCAGCCACCACAGGGGCTTTTTATTTCTGGGTTTAGATATGCTTTAATTTTCCCTTCTCCATTAACTTTAATGCATGTTGCCAAAATGGTGAAGTTGTGCCAACATTTTTAGAAAATCCACTCATTCCTAGTAGGGATCATTGCACCAAACAGCATTTGTGGCTACCTGGAAGTAAAATATTCTATTGTTCTCGTTGAACATTTTCTGTTTCTAAGATGATGCTTATTAAAATGTAAATAAAACATTTTACCATACATTAGTTATTTATCGATAACAATCTGAAAGTATCATTATTGTTTTTGTCAAACAATTCTAATTTATTTATCCAGCAGGGAGCAGCAGATGTACGTAAATTCACGTGTAATTCATAATTTGGCCACACAGCGGCAGTGTATGTCCATCATAATAAAATGGTAGCTTATGCAAACAGGCAAAGAATGAATTAAGTGTTGGTATCGAATATTGCTCTGAATCAGTTTTGAAAATAATATTGTTGGTATGCAGTCATTGGCTATTTTTGATCTTTGTTACAAGATACAAATGTCTGTTAAGAGACATAAGAAGGGCCCAATTTTCAGTGTGTTTTCTTTCTTTCATTTATTTAGAGCTGACATAATACATGCTTTTTTGATGTAGTACCATTCACATCAGTACTCAGAAGCCAGTTATCCTTTTTAAACTGTGTGGGCAGAAACCTACACAAATACTGGGAGATCGTACCCCTCTTAGTCCCTAGCTTCTGCCCTACAGTGGGTGATGTCACAGTCCTTCCAGCTAGATCCTGGGAATGCTGAGTATCCCAAATATCATGGGAAGATGCTTCAGACTATTTTTCTTGTTAGATTTGGGAGCCTCCAGTCAGTTTCAGAGATCCTACTTAGTAGATGTGTAGGCTTTTTAACCACTTCAGCCCTGGAATAGTTACCCTCCTTCATGACCAGACCATTTTTTGGAACACGGCACCTCGTTAATTTAACTGACAGTTGCACGGTTGTGCGACACTGTACACACTGCTGTTTTCCCCACAAATAGAGCTTTGTTTTGGTGGTATCACCTCTGGGGTTTTTATTTTTTCTGCTATAAACAAAAAAAACCCAACAATTTTGAAAGAAAAAACAGTATTTTTTTTACTTTATGCTAAAACACATCCAATAATGCTTTATGCTAAAATACATCCAATAAAAAAAATGTCAAAAATCTAATTTCTCCATCAGTTTAGGCCAATATGTATTCAGCTACATATTTTTGGTAAAAAAAAATGCCAATAAGCGTATATTGATTGGTTTGCGCAAAAGTTTTAGCGTCTACAAACTATGGGATATTTTTATGGAATTTTTTTTTAAAATATTTATTTTTACTAGTAATGGCAGCAATTATCGACTTATAGCAGGACTGCGACATTGCGACGAACAAATCAGACACCTAACTGACACTTTTCACACTTTTTGGGGACCAGTGACTCTAATACAGTGATCAGTGCTAAAAAAAATATGCACCGTCACTGTACTAATGACACTAGCAGGGAAGGGGTTAACATCAGGGGCGATCAAAGGGTTACGTGTGCTCCTAGGGAGTGATTTCTAATGGGGGGGGGGGATGCTGCGACTGGAGGAAGACAGAAATCTTCCTATTTTACAGAATGGTGGTCTGCCTTGTTTACATAGGCAGACCCCTGTTCTGCCTCTCCAGAGAATGATCGCTGGGTCCCGGCGGACATCGCATCTGCTGGACCTGCTGATTGGCTCCTGCTGTGTCCAATCACAGCCGAAGCGTGTCGCTGGTGGCGTGCGCCCCAGACCCTGTGCACAAACTCGCGTACATGTACATGACTTTGAGCAGGAGGGCTGACCTGCCACAGTATATCTGCGTGGGGCGGTCCTTAAGTAGTTAAAGTAGAATTCCAGGAAAAAACAATCATTTAAGACCGCGGAAAGCTTTTTTCTCCTGTAGATGATGCTCCTTCTCCAAGGAGGATAACAGTATAATACTCACTTCCT
This sequence comes from Lithobates clamitans, assembly GCA_037952925.1. Classification (NCBI taxonomy): domain Eukaryota; kingdom Metazoa; phylum Chordata; class Amphibia; order Anura; family Ranidae; genus Lithobates; species Lithobates clamitans. The sequence continues at coordinate 2,040,791 of JBBGZY010000577.1, forward strand.
GTGTGCCCAGGCAGTCATGGACACGCCTCCTGCTTTACTTTGGAGTTAGCATTAGCTAATGCTAACTCCAAGGGATGGAGGGGAACAGGGGGAGGGGAGCTCCAGCACACAGCCTGTGATTGACAGCCTCAGCTTTACATGTTTGGCTATGAGTTTGTGTGGAGGGGGTATGTCCATTGCCTCCACTCAGGTTACAGTCAGCTCTGTGCTATGTGCTCTGCAGTGTGTTATGTCAGATCCCCGCCCCCTGCCTGTTATAGCTCTGAGATACTTTGTAAAATGTGTGCCTTAGGAAGCTGTAGAGGAGAGATAAATAGGTACAACTTATGTAGAAGGATTTGTTTAATCTCTGTGTATCACCTGAGGCCAGTCACTGGGTATATGTGAGGGTTTACAACTCCTTTAAAGGAGATTAAGGTACGTACACAGACAAGCCATGGCACATGCTAGTGGTATTGATTATCAGTTTGGTAATGAAGATTGTCACTGGATTTGACAATAAAGCATGTAGGTTAGCCTTACTACCGCATAGATGTGAAGTATTAAAGGGCAGTTCATAGTTATGTGAATATAATAAATGTATATAGCATGGAACCCAGATCGATTATTTCATCTGTACATGTATTACATGAAAAACAGATATATACAGAAACTGTGGAAAATATTATAGAACCATCTGCAAAAATGGGCAGAGCACATTATAAATGAATAGACACAAGGATCACTGTGTTAGCTGTTTATTGACAAGGGAGCGGAGACAGCCTGGGGCAAAGGTGTTTCTATGATTTTCCACAGTACAGATGATAAAGGGAAGATGAGTTTAGTAATTATTTCTTCCAAGTGCATTTCTAAAGGTTATGCAACAAAATAGCAGCACATTTTAGATTCAACGTGACGCCTTATTTACATAAAATTACAGCTTGTGACCAACAAATATTCAGCTGGCTCGAGTTAAGTCTTGTTCTATATATTGCATCCACATTCATGGAAGAGAACACATTCATCTTTTTTCATTTGAGAACAGGCAGCAGAGGCAGTTTAATAGAAAGATGTTTTTTCTGGTTTAAAGGATAGGTTCACTTTACAAAAATAAATGCACATTCAGGGCAGACTTCTGATAGCCCACTCCTAAGCAAGGTATACTCACTGGTCCATGCTTCCTAGCCACCTTCCCACAGCAGGAGTCCACTGATAGGCTCTAGTGTTGGATGGTGTCATATCTTACCTGGGTGGATGACCTCACTGCCCCTCACCACATGACTATATTTGAGCATGGCTATTGGCTGCTCAGTCCCGTGAACTGTCACATGGAGGAGGCCACATTCTCCCCTATAGCTGTGTACTGTGTGTTTCATTTGTGCAGTGGTGTGAGGGCTCTGGGGAGCAGAGAGGTAGCAAAGGTGCGTGGATTGGTGAGTATACCTTGCTAGGGATTGGGCACAGTAAAATCGTTTTCTCTAATATTTGTCACTGGCTATCTCATTTGATCTTCAAAAGCAATTGACAATAGAAGCAATCATCAAGGAATGACTTGTTCCTGGGATCTAGCTGGAAGAAAACCTAATAACAGAGAAATATTTCATGGATTTAGACCATGCACGTTTTAGGCCCTATGTACAAAGGAAAAACTATGCCTTCATAAACACTCATTAAATGCTCATTATGGCTCAGAGACAATGCTGTATCCTGGCCTAGGCCAACAAGGCCCAGGCCTAGGGCAGCACTTTGCAGGGGGGTAGCATGGAAAGAGTCCCCACCGGCTTGTGATACACTGTTAGTGTAGCGCCAGTCTTATGGGGCGGACTGGGCTGAGAGGCAAATTAGTCTAGCGCCCCCATAAATCAGCCGCACTGCTTCCAGTATGCAGGCGGCCGGCATTCCACAACTGTGGGGGGTCGACACTTTTAATTTTGACTGTCCTATCATCCTGGACCACAAACCTTCCTCACTGTGCTATGTTTTCTGCTGCACCACTGGCATGGTTATATCTTCTTAGTCCTCTCCATAAAATTTCAGAAATTTGTGCTTAAAGTAGAACTATAGGGAATACTTTTTTTTTTCATTTTGGATAGAGTAAGGGAGGGTTATAGCCCCTGTCAGTTTAATTTTACCATCCCTGCCCCATTGCAGAGATTTCCCTTCACTTCCTGCCCTATAGCCAAACAGGAAGTGAGAGAAAATCTATGCAAATTAAGGTAATCCATTCCCCCCTAGGCCCCCAGAACTAGGGTCCCCACTCGAAAATTTCAGGGTGGGTCTTAAATAGGGGTGTGGTCTTGACAGGAAGGGTTGGGTAATATTTAAGTCAGGGGGTGCAAGAGTTTAGTCAGGCCTAGGGCAGCACAAAACCTAAATACACTACTGCTCAGAGATGCAATGTGCTTTGCTCCCAGGGACATATACAACCTGACTGAATTTTATTTAAGGGCCATTACAGATCTGCCCTTCGAACACTGTCCTACCCTTAGATTTTAGGAACTAAAGGCTCAACCTGAATTATTCTGTTTTGATGGAGTAGTGTAGGGTTTGATGCAGGTCATGAAAAGGCTCTGCCACCCCAACAGTGTAATTTGTTACCACCTCTGTTGTACTAATGAAAGGCTCTACTTTAATCTGTGCAGTAATATCACTGTCACGCTCAGATGTCAAGCTCGAAGACCAGTTGCCATATCAGTAGCGGGACTACAGGCAGCCACCCTGGCAGATGACACGGGCTCACCTGGGGTGTGGAGTCTAAGTACTAACTGGTGTTCAGCAGAGCTCCTGATGGTGGAGAGGGATTTTGCGTGTTAGTACCAGGTTGCGGTCTTCAGGATCGCCCCACCAGGAGGTGAGCAAGGCGGGGTCCAGTAGTAGATATAGGAGGTAAGGATCAAACAGAAGCGTAGTCAGTTAAACAAGCCAAAGGTCAGTAACGATTAGTTGCAGGTTGGGATCAGGCAGAAGCGTAGTCGGGTCGATGCCGAGTGGTAGCACAATCTGGACGGCAGCAGGGAAGACAAGAGTGGGATACTGGCTCAAGAAAGCACAATAATATGGCAAACAGGAAGTGCAAAGACATGGCTTTTAATCACGAAATTTATGGGAGGAGCAAAGCGTTCAAGGTTCAGCAGAAGGCATAAGGTGGGGTTGGCCAATGGATCAGACAGGATGCTCTCTAGCATCTCAGGTAGGTCATTGAGAAGAGTCAATGCCAGACACAGCAGAGGTCTCAGGTTCAATTCCTGACAGTCTTATTGGGCCAGTTGTATAGAGAATCTAGATTGGATTGAGAGCCAACACTGTTTTATCACCCCCCCCCCCCCTTCTAGATTCAGCATAAGAATATATAGTGAATTTTCTTTTTACCGGGTTACAGTGACTCTAACTTAAATCTAAACAGGGCTTTTAATGGGCACAATAAGCTTATCCCCTAGTTCAGGTTTAAATAAACTTGCTGTTTCTTTTGCTTATTTTAAAGAGACAATTTCACCTTGCCCATGCAGGGCATTACACCAGTCTTTGAATAGACCCTTGCCCATCCCCCTACTTTCACACTTTACTAGCATTCCCTAATTCTGCTGCAGTTGATAGTGATACTAAAATCCAAGCAGATGGACACCCCCCCCCCCTCCCCCGACATCTGTCGGTGCTCAGGCCTGGAGACCTTGGCTGCTAGAAATGAGCATTGCCTAAAAGCTCCCATGATTGTCTTCAGTTGTGCAGGAGGGAGGGCTTATAGGGTGGGTGGGTACCAATGGTCCTGGAGAAGGTGGAGGCACACTTTACAAACACGCAGTCACCTTGATCTAAATGTCTCTTTAAAGTGATACTAAAGTCTGTTTTTATTTTCTTTAAAAATAACAAACATGTTATACTTATCCGCTCTGTGCAGTGGCTTTGCACAGGGCAGCTTGGATCCTCCTCTTCTCGGGTCCCTCTCTGGCACTCCTGGCCCCTCCCTTCTGTCGAGAGCCCTCACAGCAAGCAGCCTGCTATGGGGGCACCGGAACCAAGACACAGCTCCGTGTGTCCATTCAGACAAGGAGCTGCAGTTCAGCCCTGCCCCCTCTCTCTCCTGATTGGCTAACCGACTTTGATTGACAGCAGTGGTAGCCAATGGCGTCACTGCTGTGTCTTAGCCAATCAGGAGGGGATTCCCGGACGGCCGAGGCACTGGTGCACATCGCTGGATGGGGCTCAGGTAAGTATTATGCCCCGTACACACGGTCGGACATTGATCAGACATTCCGACAACAAAATCCTAGGATTTTTTCCGACGGATGTTGGCTCAAACTTGTCTTGCATACACACGGTCACACAAAGTTGTCGGAAAATCCGATTGTTCTGAACACGGTGACGTAAAACACGTACATCGGGACTATAAACGGGGCAGTAGCCAATAGCTTTCATCTCCTAATTTATTCTGAGCATGCATGGCACTTTGTGCGTCGGATTTGTGTACACACGTTTGGAATTTCAGACAACGGATTTTGTTGTCGGAAAATTTTATAGCCTGCTCTCACTCTTTGTGTCGGAAATTCCTATGGAAAATGTGTGATGGAGCCCACACACGGTCGGAATTTCCGACAACAAGGTCCTATCACACATTTTTCATCAGGAAAATTTTATCGTGTGTACAGGGCATTAGGGTGGTGAGGGGGGCTGCTGCACATAGAAGGTTTTTTATCTTAATGCATAGAATACATGATAAAAAAAAACCTCCTGACTTTACAACCACTTTAAGCCTTTCTCTTTTCATACCAGTCTAGCAATCTCTCCTGTCCGACGCCTGAAGTAATTTTTTTGGGTTGTGCCATCAGCCAATAGAAAAAAAATAATTCCAGAAGTACAGCATTTGTGTTTGTGTCAGTTTTAGATAACACCATATCTTCCTGCTCCTTGATGCTACGCAAGGGTTTAAAATGGCTTCCTACGTCCTGTTAATGGTGCTGAGTGAGCGACCCATTGTGATTGTCTGAGCTGGACGAATTTAACTATGCAATTAAGATCATATCTGGATCAGCTAGCTGCTGACTTTTAATAAACAGCCACTTACCTATCCCACGATCCAGCAATGGGCGCTCACCCCAGTCGTTCTCCCATCTTGTCATCTGTCCCTATACCGGCATGGTAATTGTGGGAGCCTGGCTGTGACAACTTGCATCTTCACAGCCGGTTGCTCACTGTGCATGCACCTGCGCCTTGTGAATGGTCCCGCAGTCTTCTGGGACCTGTCTCAGAAGACTGAAGGGAGGGGGGGAGACCTTCCACTCATATCAACCCCCCCCCCGCTCCCCAAAAGTGCCATTTCTTCACCAGAAGCAGGGGAGGAGGCCTTCCCATTTTGGGTGGAGCTCCAATTTAAAGTTGATCATACACTATACAATCTGAATGTACACTCTCCTTTAGATCTACTACCAACTATGTAGTACAAGTGCCTGCCTTATTTCATAGTAATTGAGGTTGATTTGTCAAAGGCAAATACTGTACGGTGCTCGCTTTGCAAGTACTCTGCTATTTCAGTTACTCCAGAGCTTAGTAAATGAGGGAAGCTCTGCTGACTTCCAGCATCCAAGCATGCAACCAAAAATGTTTTTTATTTTACTCGCATGTGATTGGATATTCTTTGCAAAGTGAAGCTTCACCTTATTTACTAAGCTCTGGAGCAACTGCACTTGCAATTGTACAATCTATTTTACCTTTAGTAAATCAACCCTATTGAAAATAAACGTATTACCTGTCTTTTCTGGTTTACTGTGTTTCAGGCATGTATCCAACCCATTCTTTTATTCATTTATTTAGAGAGAAAACAAAGAAAATGGGATTATTTAAAGCGTTTGTAAAGGTTTTTTTTTTTTTTTTTTTAAATAGCAAGCATGCCATGCTTACCTGCTCTGTGCAATGGTTTTGCACAGAGCAACCCCGATCCTCCTCTTTTCGAGTCCACTGTCACCACTCCTGGGCCCTCTCCCCTGCTGAGTGCCCCAAAGCAAGCTGCTTGTTCTGGGGGCACTCAAGATGCTTGCTCCTGAGCCACCTGTGTGTCTATCATTCCTGCATTGAGGCTGTCAATGCAGGAATAAAATTAAAGAGGTCACGTAGTCTTATTTTATAGTCTTGTTTCGTTTTTATTATGAGGACACTTTTTATACTTTTATAATACGGGAACACTTTTATATATATATATATATATATATATATGTGTGTGTGTGTGTGTGTATATATATATATATATATATATAGATATATATATAATGTGTATATATAAATATATATATATATATATATTTTGGTATAAATAAACCCTGTGTGGTTAATGCATGGTTGATAATTGTGATGTATGAATAATGTGTGGAGTAGAAATGTAATTTCATTGTGAAACTGTTTTCTACAATGACAGTAAATCTTATCTATCTTATCTTATCTATCAGACACGCAGAGCAGGGCTTGGCCCCACCCCTGCTTCGTCCTCCCTGGCTGTGATTGGCAGCATTGGCTCCCACTGCTGTGTCTCAGCCAGTGAGGAGGCAGAGGCCCGGGAGAGCTTTCTGCTCTTGTGCACATCGCTGTATCGGGAGGGCTTAGGTGAGTATAATGGGGGACATAGAATGCATAAAGGTAAAAACCTTCAGCCTTTAGAACAGTGGCAGCTGGTGCTCAATAATTTGGGGGGGCTGCAAACCAACGTCACCCCCCTTTCAGCGGGAGACGTGGGGGGCGGGGGGCCGTTCCTCCCCATAGGAGGTGGACATGAAAGCGGAGAACACCAACAACACCCCGCCCCCCCCCCCCCAACGGGAGACAGACGGACGGGAAGGCGGAAGGCCTCGTTACCTTAGGAGGTGGATGTCCTGTGCAGGATGACACTCCTATATCCCCTCCCCTGTCCGAGCCAGGGAGTGCTGGATGTGGCTGAGCCATTGCGGGTGAGCCATCCCTGGAGACAGTGGCAGCTGGTGGGTGGGTCGGCCAGGCTACCCCTGCATCTCCTCCGGCTGTGCATTTCTTCCCTCCTCCTCCTAGGCCAATAGGATAGCTTCTCATTTTGGCCAATTGGGAAGCGGGTCTCAGGATCCGCTTCCTGATTGGCCAGGAGGAGAATCAGTGTGACAGTAGTGAATATTCATTTGCTATTGTCACATAACTGGGTGGGCTCAGGGCACAATTCTCTGCGCCCTGAGCCCACCCTTTTTTGAAGCCTTTTAGAGCCTCAGGCTCTAATCACGTGCTTCTAAAAAAAAAAAAAAAAAAAAAATTGGAATCCATGCATCCGGTGCCCTGCATGTAGATTAGGGGCCGGATGCATGAATAAGGGAGTGGCACCTGTGCACCCCTAATGGACGGGCCGCCACTGCTTTAGAACCACTTTAATAAGGAAAACAGGGAAAGTTGAGTAACCCATGGCAATATATTACAACTAAACTATCACTGATGTGACATGAGTTGTCTGGAACCTGAATGTGTACTGTGGGTTACAGCACTGATATCTCATTTAATGCAAAAAAAAAAAGCCCCCACTCTTACATAAACACCACAAGTACTTTTGCATGAATTCCTTGATTAAAAGGAACTAAATGTGATTGGTGCTCAATGAATGGAGATGGCTTTATTCATTTTAATGAAAGGAAGAGTGAACTTTGATGAACGAAGGATGTGGATGCTAAATTTAGATGAGGGTCACGTTGTACATTGTAGGATGTGAACAAAGATTTGCAATTCTGTTCTAATATTATCTATCTATAAAATATAAGTACCACTTAGAGTATGTCACTATGACATTCTTATGTCAGTGTAAAAAAATGAATGGCCCATCAATAATGAAAAGCACAATTTCCCTCCCACAAACAAGTAATTGTACAGGTCATGTAGCAGTGAAGCTCTCTGCCCCTTAGCATGCCATCTGTTGAGAACAGTAAAGATTAGTCAAGTGATATTTAATTGATTACATTAATATAGATATATTAATTATTTTTTCATTATATTCTAATGTAGAAATTTAACTTTACTAGAAGTTGAATTCCAGGAAAAAAAAAAAACTTTAGTCCACTAAATGTATTTTAAATACTGTCAGGATTAACGACAGATGTGTTTATGAACTTCTCATGATGCTGTAAGGCACAAATTAAAGTGGTGTAGAAGGTTATATATTTTGCACCAATTAAAGTTTGTTGCATTGTACCAAGTTGCCACTGAAAGCATGGATGGGATGTAGTAAAGGTTTGGCATTTTTTTTAAAGAAAATAACAAGCGTTATATTTACCTGCTTTGTGCAATGGTTTTGCAAAGAGCAGCCCTACTTCTCTTCTTCTTAGGTCCCCCACCAGTGCTCCTGGCTCCTCCACCTTGACCAGTGCCCCCAATAGCAAGCTGCTTGCTATGGGGGCACTGGTGCATGCTCGCTCCTGAACCCTGCTCTATGTATCCATAAGACACACAGAGCTGTGACTTGACCCCCCCCCCCGCTCTCTACCTATTGGCTCCAAATGGCTCCTACTGCTGTCTCAGCCAATGAGGAGAACGAGTCCAAGGACAGCCGATTCTCTCCTGCATGTTGCTGGATCAAGAGGGGGCTCAGGTGAGTATGTGGGGGGAGCAACACACAGAAGGTTTATTACCTTTTACCTAGAATGCAAGGTAAGAAACCTTTAGCCTTTACAACCACTTTAAGGCCACTTAAAGAAGGAGATGAGTATAGAGAGGACCTCCGGAGTGTAATGGTACCCAATGAGCAGACAGCTTACCCAGGAAGCTATAAAGCTGCCACAGTGAATAGCATGTCATAGTTCTGCTTTAGCGTTATGTCAAGGTATATGAATCACAATAATGGCTGAACACACACACTACTTTTATTGAAAGCCTAAAACCCTTTCTGTAAACCCAAACTTTTATACTCTCCCCATACTGTAAGGATTTAAAGCCCAACTCTGGGAAAAATCTAAACTTTTACTGCCCATTCCTCCCAGCCCCTCTAAATGATCCTGCGAGCTGTTAAACTTCCTTTACTTAGTGAAGTCAGTTCTACTCACTTGAATCCCCCCATCCAGGTCTCCTGTTGGATGTATTATTATTATTTTTTTGTATAAAAGTTGTTCTATGCCTTTTGAGTAAATTATTTAAAAAGTGTTCACCTTAGTAGTAAACTTTCTTAAAGGTTATTTATACCATATACAAATAAAGTCTACTTACTTAAATTATAACTGAAGATAAAACTTTTTTGTTAGGGAGAGTCACCCCCTCTATTTGTCATGTTTACCGTTGTCATCGAAAAGAAAAGAAAATCCCAATTTTCGATTGGCCTCATAGCACTATTAGGGGGGAAAGCTTCCAATGGAGACACTAGTTGTAATGACAATCAGGGATTCCCTCACCTTGGAGGGATTTCCTCTCACTTCCTGTTTTGGCTATGGGATATGAAGTGAAGGCAAATCTCCCCAATGGGACATAGACGGCAAAAAAACAAAAACCTAAGAAGGGTTATAGCCCTCCCTTATGCTATCCAAAATGAAAAATAAAAAAGTTTTGACTTCGGTTCTATTTTAAGCAATTCTTAGCCAAGAAGAAATACTCGGCTACCATTAAGCAAAAAACTGAGTTTCCCAAATCTTGTTCTGTGTAAGCTGTGCTTCTAATCAACCTGAAGTTGTGGAAGGGATGGATACAGGCACAAATGTAATGCTGGACCTTTTTCTATATTACTTACTAATATTTACAGTAATGTCATGTATTGCGCTGATCTAGTTTTTGAAAAGTACTCCACTGCCATTCTACATTAAATTCAATGTACTTTTTAATGTTTTGTGGTCAGATCTGCCTAAACCACTCAGTTGCTCTTTAGACATTTCAGTTTTCCATTAGCTGAAATGTCTAAAATCTGATATGTACAGGCTGATAGATTAGAGCACTTATCTATCATCGGGTTCCTACAAGAATAAATAATACCGTGGCAGGGGGTTTTATTCTTCAAGACGTAATCCATCTAAAATGGCACTTGTGGAAATCAAAGGGAAATAAATGACCACAAGTAAATCATTTCTACTTTACAATGAAATATGCATTTAATCAATGGGCTATTAGTCATCCTAGAGGAAATAGCAGGCAATTTATACATTCCCTGGACTGCTAAAACACACAAGCAAATATGTCCAGACAGCAGCACATAGCAGATAACACTGACAATGTGTCTCAGCTGTAGTGGCCAAAAGTGCAATCTGTCACTGTGAGGCTGCAACACTGCAGCACTAATGTGTTATTTAATTATAAATACTGTTTTCTTAAACCTTAACACCTTCATGCCTTTGCAGGATAATAAAATCCTAAAATCAGCACACACAACAGATAAGTGAATTCTTAAAGGAATCTACAGTTTTAAAACGTCAGCTTCCTAATTGATGGCTCATCTTAGAAGCACCATCCATTGGCTTCCATTGATTTTCATAATGGATAAGAACGCTGCTGTGATTTAACCATTAATCTGTATGCCAAGTCATGACCCCCCAGAGAAAGATATTCCATGGGAATGATATTCAGTATTATTCTCAGCTTTATGACAAAGTGCTGCAGAAATGCTGTTGGAGTCTTCAAGCTGACAAATGAACTATTAGTTTGGTGAACTTTCACATAGCCCAGAGCCAGCCATATTGTGCACATAATGATCATATTGCAATTTAAAAAATAGTCCCAAGGGATTGCTTATAACATCCCTCACCAAAATGAAATTCCAAACTTTGCAGTTTGTACACTACTATGAGAGATCCTTTTGCCATATATTAGCTTTTTGATTTTAATCATAAGAAATAAAATGTGTCTGTTTTTATGAGGAACTCATCTTTGTTGGCTTCCTATTAATCTTCACAGTCCAAACAATTCTTTTTCAATCTTTTTAGCATGGAGGAACTCTTGAAATAGTTTTCAGGTCTCAGCAAACTAGTAATTATTAGATTTGCAGTTTATGGTTCATTGGTGTGATCAGTAGTTTTTAGAGACTTTTAAACAAAAAAAATAATAATTATTGAATAATCATGATATTAGATGTATAAAAATATGGGCCAGAAAAGAAACACTAATGCCCCGTACACACGGTCAGACTTTGTTCGGACATTCCGACAACAAAATCCTAAGATTTTTTCCGACGGATGTTGGCTCAAACTTGTCTTGCATACACACGGTCACACAAAGTTGTCGGAAAATCCGATCGTTCTGAACGCGGTGACGTAAAACACGTACGTCGGAACTATAAACGGGGCAGTGGCCAATAGCTTTCATCTCTTTATTTATTCTGAGCATGCGTGGCACTTTGTCCGTCGGATTTGTGTACACACGATCGGAATTTTGTCGGAAAATTTTATCTCCTGCTCTCCAACTTTGTGTGTCGGAAAATCCGATGGAAAATGTCTGATGGAGCCCACACACGGTCAGAATTTCCGACAACACGCTCCGATCGGACATTTTCCATCGGAAAATCGGACCGTGTGTACGGGGCATAACAGTGAAAATTGTAGTAACCCCTTACATTAGCAGTCAGTGTAGAAGTTACTCCTTACATTGTTGGTCAGTGTTAAAGTTACTCCTTACATTGCTAATCAGTGTAGAAGTGACCCCCTATATTCTACATTAGTGATCAGTGTAGAAATGACCCTTCACATTGGTAGACAGTGTAGAGGTGGCCCCTTACATTGGTAGACAGTGTAGAGGTGGCCCCTTACATTGGTGGTCAGTGTAGAAGCGATCCATTATATTGGTGGTCAATGTAGGCAGGCTATTAGTCTACCACTGTGCTCTTCTGAAAGAAGCCTTAGCAACCTCTGGAGAAACCCTGGTTAAGAAGGGCTGGCGTAAACAGTGACAACTGCAAACTGCTTGCCAAAGGAAAGTACGTTTGAGCTCTAAAATGTTTTGTATCTCGTGATTAATAAATTGCTTTTAAGGAATGCTCCATGTGCTGGCTATTCACAATATCTCCACAAACTTTTGTTCCCATCACAACTACTTCTGTCCCCATGCAGGGCTATAGAAATAGAGAAGTCAAAAGGAGGTCAAATGCACTTGTTAGTTAATTCCAAATGATCTCAAGAGCATCTCAAATTGATATCAAAAAGCAAGCTCATTAACATAGGACAAAGCCCAGCGACACCTGCCCTGAAAAAGTTCACAGACGTTCTAGTCTACTCTTTATAAACAAATTTGAAAGAGAATGTTTCTGTCTGTGTTGCAGATTTTCCCTGACTACCTGTCTGTTGAAAATGTTGCCACAATGGCAGCGAGGGGAAATGCCTCTAACAGAACTCCAGATTGCAGTAGGGTTCTAATCTTTCCCCACTCTACCCAAAAGTGAAAACAAAAAGTTTTGGTTAGACATACACTTTAAGCCCTTCTCTTCCTTTCTAGTACCCATGGCTTCAGGCTGCACCAGAGCTTGTCCCACTGCCTCTGTACACCACACATGTCCAAAGAATAGAGAATGCATATGACATTCTAGAAGGAGGGAATGAACAACTTGGGCAATAAAGTTGTTTGCTAGTGGATCAATTAGTGAATTTGGTCACACATCATTGTGTAATTTCTCAGGATTTGTTATATTTTTTATTAATATAGGGTAATATGAGGGAAGAGCCATTATAATTATTTGGCAGGTTACTACCTATGAGGTTTAATTACAGTGCTGAAAAATATGCTGCCCACATCAAACATTTGTTTACGTAGAAATGCCTCAAACAATAAAGGCTTGTTTTATTGTTCACAGACCACATTTATGCTATATGAAGTGGTTTGGCACAGGTTCTAGGTCACATTTGGAGATAGAATTATAAATGAAAACTTATGCTCACCACAGTCAGGTGTTATTACTCTACTATTCTGAGGTTTGGGGTGTAGCCATATTAAATTCCAAATGTGTCTACAATCACGTTGGCCTTGCAACTAACAGTCAAAGAAGTATACCTGGTCCTTATGATGAACATAAATTGTCTTTTGTGAAAGTTAAATAAGATAAAGTTAAATTTAATGCTAATTTTTTTTCCTTGAAAGGATTGCCCACATGCACCTTGGAAAGCTGTTCTGACAACCCCTCCCCCAGTGGTACCTTAAATAATAATAACTCGACAGTCTCTAAAAAAAACATCTTTTCTTGACACCGATCTCTCTATAGCTCCTAGTGACAGAACTGTTTAAAACATCATATTTAGTTTCAGTTTATGAAGCTGGAAGCAAACTCGTTTACAAATTAGCTTATTTATAAACCATACAATAACTGGTTGGCTTCTGCCCCCTAACATTCAAACACATATGGAAAATCAAAAAATCAGAACCGGTGTGTTGCCACATTTTCTTGTCAGCACTGTTGTTTCAACCCTACCATTGGTAAGGAAGTTCGGCCATACACAAGTTCTGATTCTGGATATTTTCTGCTTGTAAGTATTGGGGGCATATCCAGTAAACAGTGACTAATTTTTGTCCCAGAAAGATTTGAATTTTCTCTAAAGTTACATTAGGGTTATTTTAAAAAGACCCGTCATTGAAATATACAGTGGGGATGGAAAGTATTCAGACCCCCTTAAACTTTTCACTCTTTGTTATATTGCAGCCATTTGCTAAAATCATTTAAGTTAATTTTTTTTCCCTCATTAATGTACACACAGCACCCCATATTTACAGAAAAACATAGAATTATTGACATTTTTGCAGATTTATTAAAAAATAAAAAATAAAATATCACATGGTCCTAAGTATTCAGACCCTTTGGTCAGTATTTAGTAGAAGCACCCTTTTAATCTAATACAGCCATGAGTCTTTTTGGGAAAGATGCAACAAGTTTTTCACACCTGGATTTGGGGATCCTCTGCCATTCCTCCTTGCAGATCCTCTCCAGTTCTGTCAGGTTGGATGGTAAACGTTGGTGGACAGCCATTTTTAGGTGTCTCCAGAGATGCTCAATTGGGTTTAAGTCAGGGCTCTGGCTGGGCCATTCAAGAACATTCACTGAGTTGTTGTGAAGCCACTTCTTCGTTATTTTAGCTGTGTGCTTAGGGTCATTGTCTTGTTGAAAGGTAAACCTTCGGCCCAGTCTGAGGTCCTGAGCACTCTGGAGAAGGTTTTTATTCCAGGATATCCCTGTACTTGGCCGCATTCATCTTTCCCTCAATTGCAACCAGTTGTCCTGTCCCTGCAGCTGAAAAACACCCCCACAGCATGATGCTGCCACCACCATGCTTCACTGTTGGGACTGTATTGGACAGGTGATGAGCAGTGCCTTGTTTTCTCCACACATACCACTTAGAATTGAGGCCAAAAAGTTCTATCTTGGTCTCATCAGACCAGAGAATCTTATTTCTCACCATCTTGGAATCCTTCAGGTGTTTTTTTTTAACAAACTCCATGCTGGCTTTCAAGTGTCTTGCACTGAGGAGAGGCTTCCGTCGGGCCACTCTGCCATAAGGCGCCGACTGGTGGAGGGCTGCAGTGATGGTTGACTTTCTACAACTTTCTCCCATCTCCCGACTGCATCTCTGGAGCTCAGCCACAGTGATCTTTAGGTTCTTCTTTACCTCTCTCACCAAGGCTCTTCTCCCCCGATAGCTCAGTTTGGCCGGACGGCCAGATCTAGGAAGGGTTCTGGTCGTCCCAAACATCTATCATTTAAGGATTATGGAGGCCACTGTGCTCTTAGGAACCTTAAGTGCAGCAGAAATTTTTTTGTAACCATGGCCAGATCTGTGCCTTGCCACAATTCTGTCTCTGAGCTCTTCAGGCAGTTCCTTTGACCTCATGATTCTCATTTGCTCTGACATGCACTGTGAGCTGTAAGGTCTTATATAGACAGGTGTGTGGCTTTCCTAATCAAGTCCAATCAGTATAATCAAACACAGCTTTGGTCATTAGTCACATGGAGTGGAAAGAGCCTGCAAAGTACAAGGTAGATTGAACTGCCTTTTAATAATAGCCTAGGCAAAAAAGAACACTTAAGCCTCGAAGTGTGAGGTAAGCCCCACTGCAAGGGTAGTTTTTACATTTCCCCAGAGTTCACCTACAGTATACAGTTCACCTACAGTATACTCTTATATTTTAGCCTCATGTGTATTCCTTTTTTGTTTTTCCTGGTCTGCACTGTGATATTAATAGGTAAGTGCAACATAATGGAATTTTTTTGTTTGTTTTTCTTTTGTGCTGAATAAGACCATGAAATGTTTTAATGGGACTCATCTCTGTAAGTGGTCCATTCCTTATAAAAGGTTTATACGTAATCTCAAAAATACTTTCCTAGAATGTAGCTTATAAATTAATAACTTGAATAACAAATAGCTGTATTAATATTCGAGTAAAAAGCATAAAAACACAAATATAGAATTTTGGCACAAAACCTCGGTCAGCTTAGAGACACACATGCGTTCTCTTTTAGGGGCAAAGTTCCCTTGTCTTTGAAGTTGTTGGTAACACTGTAAAAGGGATACAAATCAAAGTAAACATATAATGAATCCAAAGTTATGCACCCCTGCTACATATGCAACTACACTTTCAGGAAATAACATGATTCTATGCCTGTAAAATATAATTTTGAAATTGGGTAATGATATCATTGCTTTTATTTTGAGATGACTGATGTTGTGTATAAAGTAAACCTGTCACAGACATGGGTAATGCAAGCTGAGCCTATGAAACAAAATTGCATTAGCAAAGGTTACCTTCAGAAACAACTGCATGCTGAAACATTTAGTAGACCCTGGTCTATAGACAGCTGAAGTTCTGTTGAAGTCAAGCTTCAACTCTCCTCTTCCTTCCTCACCCATTGGTCCTTTAAAATGATGGGTAGTCTCATGGGCAAGTTGAATGGCTCGGGGGATATGATAGGCTGGGGGTCAAACTTGACATCTTCTGGGAAAGTTATTATATTTAAAGTCAAACTTTTCTTTTTGTTAAGTTTTAGGATAGAATACAAAAGGGTATGATCCCCAGCTGGAATTTTTAATAATGTCCGTGTCCCCACTAGGAAGTCATTGCTAAAATACGAAAAGTGGGCGAACCTTCCAACGTGATTATGAAGTATATACGGAACAGGGGGGCACCAATGGTTGCAAAAATAAAAATTCTCTTGATGTAATTTTTGTTTTCACTGAAGGTGACCTCTGCTTAAGCATTTTCCCAGATACACTTATTTGGAATTGCCCAGGTTTCTGACAGGTTTACTTTTTTCTCCCCCTTTTTTTTTTTGTTTGTAGCATTTCGTAAGATAAAACCTGCATCAAGCAACATCTGTACCCTTCAGCCTTTTTCAAACCCTCAGATGCAGCCTCGTTCAACTATTGAAACGTTTATTTAAAGCAGAATACTTGTTTGCTTCCTCCCCCCCTCCGGTGCCACATTAGGTACCTTTCGGGGGGGGGGAGCAAGGAACAGGGATCATTTGACAGGTCCACGTCCCACTTACGGTGCCTCTGTGCCGTCCCTCCCTCAGAAGTTCGGCCCCCTTCCTCCTTCCTCAGCCCGCGGACCAATTCGAAAGCAGGGAACTTCACGGCTGGTTTCCCTTAGTGGAGATGGCGGCTACAACACCCGACAGCCGATCCGAAAATCGGCTGGGGTGCTGACATCGCAGGCTCCCTGGACAGGTAAGTGTCCATATATTAAAAGTCAGCAGCTACAGTATTTGCAGCTGCTGACATTTATTTTTTTTTTCCTCCAGGTGGAACTTTTCTTTAACTTACCTTGCTATATTCCCTTGGGTCAATGATCCATCACTTCTCACTTACCCGTCACCTAATATGTATAAACTGTTGCTTATATTCCTTAGTGCTACCTATGAATAAACACAGTTTTAAACAATAAATAAGTAAATAAACAAAAGTGCTTTTACAGTATAATGCGTATTAAAACCACTTTTTTTTTAAGCAAGGAGATCTTTTTAACGGAGTCTGATCAGTTTTGATGACCATTGTAGGTCTGTAAGTCTGGTGAATTCACGTATGATACTTTTTCACAGAGGTGTTGGTTGAACACGTATGATCACGAAGTAGATCTATTTATTCATTACTGGATGCATTGGGAAAAGTACTTTCACTGATTACACTGCCTGCATATGATCCTCTGACGGATCAGGCTCTTCCTATTCACAGGTCGTGTTATAGGCAGTGTAATCCGTGAAAGAACTCTTCAGTGAAGGAGGGGACATGTCGCTATCAGATCATCTTTAGTGCAGCTGACCCTGGACAGCCAAAACCGTTATAATCCCCACAGCAACAAAAGTTCAGCAGCAGGAAGAGGACAGGGCATTCCTGCGTGAAGATTGCTACAAAATCATGTAGCCTTGTGGGACGCAGCTTTAAAGTAGTTCTGAAGTCTGAACATTTTTTAACCTAATGCATTCCCTGCATTAACGTAAAAAAAAAACTTTTAGCTACCTTTTCTACGACACCTGCCCCTGAGCAGTTACCTGTCTCCTCTGATCAATCCAGTGCTGTCTTGGCTGCATGTCTTCTCGTTTCACTTCCTAGTCTCACAGGAGACTCGGGCAGCAGTGGGACTCGGGCAGCAGCGGGAGCCACATCCTGTGAGGAGGGAGCGGACAGCATGGTTGACCTGTGCTGTGTGTGTCTATGGACATACACAGTCTGGCTCGGAAAGGGTGCCCCCATAATGAAGGGTTTGCTAGTGCGGCACCTTCAGAAAGAACATCGACAGCATCGACAGGACCACTAAAGAAGAGGTAAAGGGCCGCTCTGTGCAATATCGTTACATAGAGCAGTTAAGTATAAATCTCTCTTTTACTTTAATAAAAAAAAAAAACATGAGCTTTATTATCACTTTAAGGCAGGGGTGTCAAACTGGTGGCCCCCCAGCTGTTGCGAAACTACAAGTCCCATGAGGCATTGCAAGGCTGACAGTTACAAGCATGACTCCCACAGACTGAGGCATGATGGGACTTGTAGTTTCGCAACAGCTGGAGGGCCACCAGTTTGAGACCCCTGCTTTAAGGTATCGGAGGCACAAAGCTTTAGGGTACCTGAGCTAGGTTTTCTTCTATGAATATATTTATCCTAATTCAATTCCCTGTCTCTCCAAAACACTTCTTAGAAAACAAGAACAGATCAGAAATTAGACCATCTATTAGGGAAGATATACAGGCATGTTTATGCAGGTATTTTACAAATATCTCATTGTGTAGTGTATGCCAGTGTGTTTACACCATACCTTACTCACATGCATTCTAGACAGCAGGTCTTAGTGCCAGTATAAGTCCCACTGCCAGGTAAACTGGCTTCATATGATTTCCTAAATGTTTTTATGACGTCTTGAAGAATGGTGAGATTGTTGCATAGTTTATGCAGTATAGTTGCATAAATGCTAGCATTTAACATTTGCCAAAATGCTTGCTTTATTGGCAGGTTCATGTAGGTAACTGTTATAATGTATGAACTTCCAGATGACCCAAATATGGAGTTGGCAGTTATGTAGGAATCCAAATGTTTTGTGGCTAATTTATATACCCAAATGAATAGTGGTTTGCTTTATTCCAAGTGGCTGGCTTACTTTCACCAGTCGAGAGCTCTCAATAGAAAAAGGCATTCAAAATCTTTCACTTCAAGCACTGGTGCCTTTCCAGTGACTTGAACTGTAAACCCTATAGGGAATTTAGAACTAAAAGCAGAATGATTTTCAGAGCTGGAACTGAATTGGGGCAGCGGTCAGTCGTGACACAACACAGATCGGGGAACCACTTGCTGCCAGAGATCGAATAGATTATGTACCACAACACATGAGCACAGAGCATGGCACAGTGTCCAGGTGCAACAAGTAGATTACATGGGTTCTTGTTGTACAGGAAGGGATTTATAAAGGACACTGTGATACAGACCACATGACCTCCATCTGTGGCTGTGTTCCAGAACCTATAGAACTCTTGATCTGCTTTTTTGGTCTGTGTCAGTAACTCAAAGTAATGTAGCCAGTGGATCAGCATAGAAACTAGTAAGTGCGAAAGGGAGTAAAAATGATAGTCTATACCAAGGATATGCAATTAGCGGACCTCCAGCTGTTGCAGAACTACAAGTCCCATGAGGCATAGCAAGACTGACAGCCACAAGCATGACACTCAGAGGCAGAGGCATGTTGGAACTTGTAGTTTTGTAACAGCTGGAGGTCCGCTAATTGCATATTCCTGGTCTATACATTTCTTTTACCATGGGTGTGTTCTAAAGCAGGCAGATATAAAAGACACACATGTATGTAGCTCTGCATTAGTAATATGTCATTAAATATATTTATTTAAATGCAAACTCTGTAAGTAGCTGAATATAAAGTAACGTACTATAACTGTACAGCAATGTTTAGACTGGGAGCTGGAGGAACAGCACAAGGAGCCATTCAGTTATGGCGCAGGGAGATGAGCTCATCAGTCTGCTTCGCTTCCTTTCACTGGCAATCACAGGCAGGGGGGTGGACAAGACCTGTTAGTATTTGCAGCAGAGAAAAATCATGCCTCATTTCCTACCAGACACAGCTGTGCTGTGTGTCAGAGCTGTGTAAATCTCAGAACTGGTTGGACAGAAATAAAAATCCTTATGCCGTGTACACATGGGCGGACTTTGCGGCATCAAAGATCCGACGGTCTTTCCGACGGACTTTCGACGGACTTTCGACGGACTTTCGACGGACTTCTGACGGACTTCTGACGGGCTTCCGATGGACGGACTTGGCTACACACAATCACACCAAAGTTTGACGGATGCGTACGTGATGACATACACCGGACTAAAATAAGGAAGTTCATAGCCAGTAGCCAATAGCTGCCCTAGCGTTGGTTTTCGTCCTAGCATACAGACGAGCGGATTTCTCGATAGGAACTGGGTCCGGCGGAGTTCCGGCTGAAAGATTTGAAACACGTTCCAAATTTAAAGTCCATCTGATTTTCGACTGAAAAAGTCCGCTGCAGGTCCGATGAAGCCCACACACGGTCGGATTGTCCGACAATCGTTCCGTCGGACCAGTCTGGTCAAAAAGTCCGCCCGTGTGTACACGGCATTAGGCAGGTAGAACAGCTTCATTATATGTATTTTATCTGTGTGTGTAGCTGCTAATGGTTTTGGGGTCCCTGCTGAACAGACTAAAATAATTTGTTATATTTTCATGTCTGTCTCATAAAGAAAAAAAAACTTAGCTGGCTAAATAGTATTGTCTTTCCTAATTTTTTTGACATAGGAAGATTCTTCCTTAATATTAGTGCACATTTTGCATCTTCCTTTCATCCATTTCTTTCAACCATTTACCATGGGCACAGTCTTCCGGATAGTTACATTCATATGTTCAATTGCATTCCATGGCAGTATGTTGATTGGTGATCACTTGTGATGAATATCTGGAAAGCAGCCATCCTTAATCTTTGTGGATAAAGAAGTCACCAGATGGCTTTTTCTTGCCCTGGGAAGATCCAGTATCACATTAGTATTAATGGTACATGAAAACCATATTGGGTTTTCTTTTGAGGTACGTGCCACCTATTAACCCCAGGCTTGCTTTGGTTTTTCAGAGTTTTAATTGGAAAAAGGTTTATTTTTTCATATTTCATCATCAATTTCCTGCTTTTTATCGGCTGGTTTCTGTCTTCTGTATGTCTTTATGACAGTTGTCTCTTGACTGCAGTGGTTGTAGTCATTATTATTAAGGATAATGCTTCAGACTTCTGGAGGTCAAGGACTGCCAACTCTGAGATATAATTTATGGACAGTTTGGGTTTGATTAGGGGATTTATTGTGATTTATAGTTAAACATGTCCACAGGGGACCCACCACTTAGGTAAATTGGGGTGCATCCTAAATATCTAACCTATTTTCCTTCACTTCACCAGGGATGAGAGAGGTGCATCTGTTTTCTTTTACGAAACCGGGGCCTTAACTGTACAAACTGGAACTTCCAGAACAAATACAGTACGCTGGGATCCTTTCTTTAGAAATTAGGAATATGCATTGCATTGTGGGATACAAGGGGAGCTGCAAGAAAGACCACTACTGGCCACTACTTTGCTGATTGACAGGTTTACTTTAAAAAAGGAACTAAACTCTGGATGATGTCACCAAAAAAAGACAAACAGGAGGCTAAGGACTACTCACAAGTATTGTGCATGGTCTCTCTGCTGCTGCTCTGTCTCCCAGTACTGACCTACTATGCCTTCTTCTGCTCCTAGTCTTTGTGTAGAACTGGATATTTGTTAGAAGAAATGAGAACCAGAATGCAGCAGGTGATTGATAATTATAAAGTCACTCCCATTTACATTCAGTTTGCACATGGACACAGGCAAACCGCAATTCTTTCGGAATAACAAAAGGTAGGAGTCTGCAAAAGACTTAAAATCCTTGCAATGTACATAGGTCACCTAGAGGGGGAATGGTTTTTTTCAACAAAAGTGGAGTTACTCTTCAAAGTAGAACTCTGGGATATACCTAACTAATCTTAAACATGCTCTCTCCCCCTCCTATCACCTATGCTGTCTAACCTGTGTCAGAAAGATCTATATACTTACCTATTTTTAGGCCTTTCCAGTCCGGTCACATGATCTGGATCCCCTGTGTCAGTCAGCGGTGGATGCAGAGGAGAGAAAGGAGCACAACAATGGATGGGCTATGGTAAGCCTATGGGTGATTCCACTGCTCCCAGGCATTGCCAGCTGTTGTTGAGCACTCCCACCTCTCCCCTGCAGCCACCGCTTACGGACATAATGAGGGAAAAAGGTGACCACACAGGAGTGGCCTGAAAGTAGGTAAGTATACAGATCTTTCCTACACAGGTTAGTCAGCATAGGTGTTAGGAAGGGGGAGGAAGCATTTCTAATATTAGGTATATCCCAGAATTATATATTAACCTTTGCGACAATGCTATGCCCTGCCACTAGGGAAAAGCAACACATGGTTCCTACTAATGCAGAGCGCAGGGCTTTGGAGTAGTGTCTCTGAGCAGAGAAAACTGGGTGTTTGGTTTTCTCAGGGTTTTGTAATCCCAGATCAGGGTCTGGAACTTGAAGGTTTCAAAATGTCTTGGACAAAGTTTTCAATCCTGTGTGCAGGTTTTATCGGAGACCTGCAGGCTGTGTGAAGGTACAGTACACACTTGTTAAGCTTTACCCAAGCGAGGCTTGGGTAAAGCTCAGGGCTCTAGCCAGGGGAAGGTGTGCTCCCGTTTGCAGACAGGTGTGTGTTCCTTTCTGTAGATAGAGGTGCTCCACTCAAGAGACAGCACTCCATTTTGGAGAGATTCTATGTCCATAGGCTACGTGAGTCCAGAAGACTGAGAAAGCCAGGACAACTAGGCAAATCCAGGGGACTGAGGGAATCTGTAAGTCTCAGAGAAGTAAGAGACCCTGGGGGGGGTCAGGAGAAATCCTATTGAGAGGCCAGGAGTGGGCCTCTCAAGGAGCTGTAGCTAAATCTTACTGGGCAGGTGCAAAGGGCACCATCTTGTGGAAGGCAGCACACTCATTGTTTTTTTGTTAACCCAGTATACTGGACAAGAGAAGTGGTACTGTGCAGAGTCCATACATACAGAACGTACCTATAAACTTTTGAGCTTGAGAATGAGGGGCATGACAGGGAAGCAGTATCCTGCAGTGCGTGCAAAAAAGTGGGTGTGGCCAAACATGATAGTAGGAGGGTCTTAAGGGACATAGTTAAACAAAACCTGGGCTTCCTTGTACCTATAAAATATGCTGAGGCTGAGCCGTCCATAATTGCTGTTGTGTTAGCCTGTTAAGCCCTGACTGTTCACATGTAGAGATTTGGGATCGTGGGCAAAATCGCTGTGATTATGTTCGCAATTCCAAATCACACTGCAATGTTGGCTAAACGCAGCACATCTGTTTGTGTTCCATTCATTTTTAGTGGTACCAAAACACAGTGTGGCTTTGGATGTTTGTTGTGCAATAAATCGCTCAATAATCACAGCAAAAAGACACCACATTGTGGTGCCAGTAAAAATCAATGGACCACAAACACATGGGCTGCGTTTTGCCAGCATTGCAGTGTGATTTGGAATCAGGGCACGGTGGTGGGCAGAATCACAGCAATATTTTGCCCACAATCCCAAATCGCTACATGTGCCTAACAGGCTAACACAACAGCAATTATGGAAGACTCAGTCCAACGCCTCAATCACCAACTTTTCCAGCAGTTGCCACAATCTCAGATACCAGTAGAATGACTGGAAGAAATTCTGCAGCACTGCAGTTCTAAGCTAGCCTGATTGAGGACACAAGGGAAAGATGGACACACCTAGTGACCCGGGGTGGACTGGGTCAATGGACAGCAGCAGCACTTCAGAACATCATCCACATCCATATCCACGTGGCAGGCTGGTGGCTAACGGCACCCTTGAGGGTCCAGCTTCTCACCCAAGTGGCAGTCAAAGGTGGGAAGCGGCACTGCAAGGAGGGGAAGCCAGTGGAAATAGAGAGGACCGGTGGGCGGGTAGGTGTCGGTCGCTCCCACTCTGCTCAGTGCTGCCTCCTGTCCTGGTGGCTGCGGCTGGACAAGTCAAGAAGACATGATCTCATATAAAGGAGCCTGGAAGCACTGAGGTGCTGAGGTGGAGCAGAGAGAGCCAGGACCCTCTTTAAAATTAAATAGACCCTGGGCAAACATTTTCAAAATCAGTTTACTGCTGCAGATCAGGCAGCGATTGTGATTGGTTGCCAGAGGTTAAAGTTTATCATTACTGCTTACTGATTAGTTGCTAAAGGTTACTGCACATAATTTCTGCTTGCTGATTGGTTGCTAGAGGTTACTGCACATCATTACTGCTCACTGATTGGCTGCTAGAGGTTACTGCTCACTGATTGGTAGTGATAGATTACTGCTTATCATTGCGGCTCACTGATTGGTTGCTAGAGATTACAGCAGTGTGGCAAAATACCATACAGTTGAAAAACAAATTCTGTGAGCATGCCACAGAGAGTAGTGGGCATTCTCAGATTGGGTATAAGAATGGCCTAAGCCCCCATTCACATTGGAGCGTCTTGTGCGATTTGACCTGTCAAATCGCATGACAAGTCACACCCTATTGCTGGCAATGACCATGTTCAAATGCCGCTCTGATTTGAAAAAGTTCCTGCACTACTTATGATGATTTCAGGTGCGACTTGCATAGACATCTGTAGATGAAGCCGCACATGTCTTCCAAGTCACACCTGAAGTCGCACTCACATGCGGCTTTGAAATCATGCGATTTCAGATGAAGTTCCACGATTTCAAAGCTGCAGTTAATGTGAACGAAGAGTCAAAGGGGATGATTAAACAGAACCACCCCTTGACCACCTACCTCTTCATGAACATAGCAGCTGCATCGTTGACTACACATTGCCGTGACATCAATGCTTAGCTTCACAGTGCCACCATTAAAATTGCCCATTGATGTCACAGTAGCTGCAGCCACAAGCCAAATGCACAGATAATCAGAGTCTGCAGATGGATTACAGAAAATAACCAGAGACTGCGGCTGTGACTACAGGAAATGACCAGAGACTGCGGCTGTGACTTCAGGAAATGACCAGAGACTGCGGCTATGACTACAGGGAATGACCAGAGACTGCAGCTGCGACTACAGGGAATGACCAAATACTGCGGCTGCGACTACAGGAAATGACCAGAGACTGCGGCTGCGACTACAGGGAATGACCAGAGACTGCGGCTGCGACTACAGGGAATGACCAGAGACTTCGCCTGCGACTACAGGGAATGACCAGAGACTGCGGCTCAACCCTCAACCCCAAAC
Source organism: Lithobates clamitans (assembly GCA_037952925.1). Lineage (NCBI taxonomy): Eukaryota > Metazoa > Chordata > Amphibia > Anura > Ranidae > Lithobates > Lithobates clamitans. The sequence continues at coordinate 2,065,514 of JBBGZY010000577.1, forward strand.
CCCCCCCCCCTAGCTACGTCCCTGGTCCTTATTATAATTCATTATTTAACCCCTGCAGATCCGTGCTATAGCCGAATAACGGCTACAGCACGGATCTACTTTCCGGGAGGCCGTCAGTAGACGTCCTCCCAATGATGTAAACAGTAATCTTTTTTTTTTTTTTTTTCCTCACGCTGACATCAGTCCCAAAGGGGAAGAGGCGAAGCCACCTCATTTGTGCCCACCAGTACCACCTTCCAGTGCCACCTGCCAGTGCCCACACAATGCCACAAATCAGTGCATAAGTGCCAGCAATCAGTGCCATCTATCGATGCCCACAAGTGTCACCTATCAATGTCCAGCAGTGGTGCCAATTAGTGCCTTATCAGTGCCACCTAGCAGTACTGCCTATCAGTGTCACCTACCAGTGCCAATCACTGCCACCCATCAGTGCCCATCACAGCCACCTATCAATGCCCATCAGTGCCACCTATTAGTGCCCTTCAGTGCCACCTATCAATGCCCTTCAGTGTCACCTATCAGTGCCACCTCATCAGTGCCCATCAGTGCCGCCTATTAATGCCCATCAGTGCCACCTTATCAGTGCCTATCGGTGCCCATCAGTGCAGCCTAACAGTGCCCATTAGTGCAGCCTCATCAGCGTACATCAGTGAGGGAGAAAAATTTCCTGTTTGCAAAATTTATTAACAAAATATAAAACGTTTTTGTATTTTTTTTTTATTTCGGACTTTTTTCATTTTTTTAACAAAAAAAAAAAAAACCTAGAGGTAATCAAATACCACCAAAAGAAAGCTCTATTTGTGGGGAAAAAATACTAAAAAATTTCATTTGGGTACAGTGTTGTATGACCGCACAATTGTTCGAAAAGTAACAGCGCTAAAAGCTGAAAATTGGTCTGGGCAGGAGGGGGGGTTTAGGTGCCCAGTAAGCAAGTGGTTATTAATCAGGAGGTGTTGAGAGCATTAAAAGACAGCAGCATCATTACATAATGCTGGAAGAGTCAGCTGAATCATTTGTGGTTCTTGCTAGCTTTTGATAAATGATCAGCAGGTAACAGCTTTATTTCATTCATGATTTTAGAGTGTTTGAGTGATAGAGAGCCATTCTCAAAGGCAGTGTTACAAAAGGGCTTCAATGCACAGTCCAATCCCTGTAAAGTCGTATTGTAGTACTGTACAGAAAGACTTCAAACTGCCAGTGATCCTGTGATACAAGTTTGCTTATATAAAACTGTAATATGGGTATTTGGCTGAAATACAAAGGAAGCATCTTGAAAATAATTGCAACATAAAAAAGAGCGCACACTACACACCTGAGTATACTTATTCATGGTCTTTTATTCTTCTTTGGTGGGGGAGGGAATTTTAGGCAGAACAAAATGCTGGAATTGCTTAGATTTTAGGTATACTTTGCCAGTCACTCAACTATGTAGGAAATTGTTTTCCCTATGAAGTGTCTAAATTTAACTCAATAATTATCCCATGTTTAATCCAATTTACTTTCAAGTCATTTTTTTTTTTATTAAAACTGTGACCATTTCTGGACAGGCAGGAGTTATGGCGGAAAGAGTGTGCAGTAGCGAAACCAGGGGACAGGGGATGGTGTCCAGGGACATTGAGTGTCAAAGGGGGCAGGGGGTTCCTTCTTGGAGGTGACAGAAAACAAGCATAGAGTAAGAGTGGGTTTGGACAGGCTTAGTGAGACAACAGGCACAGGTGTGGTGGTGAAGGGGGAGGGTAACAGGGAGGGTGAAGATGTGCAGATGCAGTGTTGAGAAGTGGAGGCACTGCGTACAGGAATGGGGTGAGAAATAGGCATGCAGGTGAGGTAATGTACGTGGTGATTCAGGTGTGTTAGCACGATGAGTGGTTAGAAAAGGAGGTGCATATGCAGTGGGTGAGGAGTAAAGTGGGATACAAGCATGGTGAGTGGAAAAGAGCGGGCCCTACCAGGTGCAGTGGGTGGTGAGAGAGGGAGGGCCACAGGTGCAATTGGTGTTGAGAGAAGAAGGTTCAGTCACGGTGGTTGTCTGCATAGGGATGATAAGAAAAGGGGATGTGATGGCACAGTGGGCGCTGTGCCAACATGGTGGGTACTGGAGGAAGGGGTTGTGATGATGAGGTTGGTGCTTTTGAAAGGTGGTTTGCTGGCATGGCTGCTGCTTAGAGAATGGGATGTGCTGACAAAGTGGGTCCTGGGAGAAGAAGATGTGGTGATGCAATGGGTGCTGGGAGAAGGGAGTGTGCTGGTGCTGTGGGTGCTAAGAGAAATGGGTGTGCTGGTGTGGTGGGTGCTGGGAGAAGAAGGTGTGATGGTGCAATGACTGCTAAGAGAAGGAAGGTTTGCCAGTGCAGTGGATGCTGAGAGAAGGGGGTGTGCTTGCACTGTGAATGCTGGCAGAAGAAGGTGAGCTGGTAAAGAGGAGACTGGGGGCAAGAGGACGCAACAAGGTGGGCGGTGAGAGAAGAGGGATTCATGCGTGGTGGGTGATATGAGAGGGAGGTACAGGCATAGTGGGTGGTGAGAAATGGGGGTACAGGTGTGGTGGTGAAAGAAGGGTGGGCTGATATCACTGTGTTTCAGAAATCTCTGTATTCTTCTGTAAATCTTGTCTTTCTTCTCAACTCAGATCTTTCAGCCATGCTGTTTCCTAGTATTCTCCATTGGTGTGCTTTACCTCTGCTTTGAAATTTCACGTACATTTTCCTTCATTTGGAAAACACAAGACAGTCCAGTGTAGCAAAATGATTAGTGCTGGAAGCTGAAAGTCAGCTCCTCGCTGCCTCTCCACAGCCTCCCAGTCTTTATCCATGTAAAGGCTGCCAGTACTGCCTCCGTGTTATTGGGGAAGCACATGATCTCTGATGCAACCAGCCAAAATATGCCAGACGCCAAAGGTGGCCAGGAAGCCCAGTGCTTGCACCTCCTCCTCATTTCTGCAGACGACCAAGCAAGGGATGTGAGCTGCCTGAAATAAAGGGGTAGAGGATTGCAGTGACTGTGTATGTTAGCAGGAGGAGGTGGGTTGGGAGGAATGTAGTGGAAGAGTTGGGTGAATGAGGTAAATCGGGTCAGCCATAAAAGATGGAGGAGGAGAAATTGCTACTGTAGGCAGAATCTGACTTTTTTCATATTATTAAACAGAAAGGATAGGGATATATACATTTGTAGATCAGCCATGATAAAAAGATATTAGATCACACATTGTTTTCAGTATATCAGACCCGAATAAAGCAGCTTATGGGCATTACACAGCTACCAGTGGAGCATGCATGAGTGACCTACCGAATGTTCCTTCTAAAGATAGGTCTTGGTACAAACATGCACGTTCGCATTAACTTAAACATACATTTGTAACTATGGAGAGGTGAGTGGGGAAGTTATCATATATCTCCAGCACTTTAAAAAACAATAGTAATCCCCTGGAATTAATCCATTTTGCACATTGACCTTGCACCTGCAGGGGTTTTTTGAAATGGCCAGGTATTGCCTGCTACTTCAAATGTTTCTAGATCTGACCATGGACATCTAGATTGGACAAACATTTCTCAATGCCTCAGGGCACCTTAATATATTGCGGAAATAAACAGTAAGAGCCCTTGCACACTGTGGCGGTTTGCAGGCGCTATTGCGCTAATAATAGCGCCTGCAAACCGCCCCGAAAGTGCCGCTGCTTGTGTTCCAGTGTGAAAGCCCCGAGGGCTTGCACACTGGAGCGATGCGCTGGCAGGACGGTAAAAAAAGTCCTGTCAGCAGCATCTTCGGAGCGGTGAAGGAGCGGAGTGTATACCGCTCCTGCCCATTGAAATCAATGGGACGGCGCGGCTATACCGCCGGCAATGCGCCTCTGCAGAGGCGCTTTGCAGCGGTATTTAACCCCTTCTCGGCCGCTAGCGGGGGGTAAAACCGCCCCGCTAGCGGCCGCATACCGACGGTAGAACGGCGCTAATAATAGCGGCGTTTTACCGCCGACGCCGCCCCCCGCCCCAGTGTGCAAGGGCTCTAAGCACAACCTCAGTGCATCATTTTCAGGCTGAAACATAGCCTAGATATGCAGTCAGCAAATATGACTCATGATGTCTACATGTACATTTACATACAATACACAGAAACTAATTCTGTTAGTGGAGCTCTTAAAATTATTATTGCATTATTAAATGTATTTTTTCAATTCAAGCAGTGTAATTCCTGATTTTGACTTGATTAACCAGTTTGTAGTCTACTGAGAGATATTGTCATCAATGCACTTCTTCTCCTTTCACTGTCTGGTCACAGTGTGGTGGTTGGGAGGAGACCTGTAAAGCCACGTACACACGATCGGATTTTCCGACGGGAAATGTGTGATGACAGGCTGGTGGCGGAAAATCCAACCGTTTGTACGCTCCATTGGACAATTGTCGGATTTTTCGCGGACAAATGTTGGATGGCAGGTTTTTATATTTTCCACGGACAAATGTCTGTTGTTGGATTTTCCAAGCGTGTGTACACAAGTCCAAACATGCAAGCTCAGAAGCAAGGATGAGCCAGAAGAGGTCGGTCTTGTAAACTAGCATTCATAATGGAGAATTAATATTCGTGACGTGGCAAATTCTGAAATCTCGAAATGCAGCGCACAATTCTCTTCTTCTTTAATGGGATAATAATGAAGCTGCTTTGCTGGTGATACTGATGGAGTTATTGCACACAATTTTTTTCAGTCTTTTTTTTCTAGTGATATCAAGAATAATATTATTATGCTTTTTTCTTTTTTTTTTTTTTTTTTTTTTTGGGCAAGTTACCACAACATCATTATCCCGTAGTTTTTAAAGCAGAGTTCCACACAAAAATGGAACTTCCGCTTTTCGGAACCCTCCCCCCCTGTGGTGTCACATTTGGCACGTTTCAGGGGGAGGGAGGTGCAGATACCTGTCTAAGACAGGCATTTGCACCCACTTCCGGCATAGACTCCCATGGGAGTCTATGCCTCTTCCCGTCCCTTCGCGCTGTCTCCTGGGAAACACACAGCTCCCAGGAGAGAGCGGGCACCACTTACGATGCGCAGCACAACTCGTGCATGCGCAGTAGGGAACCGGGAAGTGAAGCCGCAACGCTTCACTTCCTGATTCCCTCACCTAGCGGGTTCTCGGCGTCGCCTGCCAACATCGCTGGACCCTGGGACAGGTAAGTGGCCATGTATTAAAAGTCAGCAGCTGCAGTATTTTTTAGCTGCTGGCTTTTAATATTTATTTTTTTTGGCGGTGTGGGTGGACCCCCGCTTTAAGATCAAAGATAGAACTATGTTGGTGTCCCTTGCCATTTTTACATTGTATTTTTTTAAATATAACTGCCTTCTCCCAAACTGTCATTTGAAGTAAAACACATAGTCAAGTATTATTCTCCACAATTTCTTTATTGTGCATTAAAAAAAGAAAACAAATAAAATTAGACATGCTATCTGCCAATAGAACTTAACCAAAAAGTGCATTCTATGCAACCAAAAATATAACAAATCAAATCATTATTATTCAACTAAAAAATAAAATAAAAGCCTCATGCATGTGTCCTACTTCCTAATATAGGGGGTCAACAATGCCAAGAGTTGGTGAAAGCAGGGGTCCGTCATCCGGAGATAATTCCTAAAATCATTTGGATTATTCTCCTGGAGCTCCCACAGCAAAGGCATATGACATCATTGGTCACGATTAATAAAGCAACCAATTTCTGGTCCATGAGCTCCTCCTCCTCCTGTTCCTGGACTGGACTTGGGTCAAAGCAATAACTCCAAGGTCAATAATAAATAACACGTTATCTCCTCCGACTCCGCAACATGTCTGGTTGACGAACAGCCGTTCAGAAACAAAATGAAATGCGCAAAATGAAAAGTGCAAATCAACACTCACCAAACTTCTACTAACATGAAATTAGCAGAAGGAGCCCAAAGGGTGGCGCTAAAGAGCTGAAAAAACACGTAGTAGGTCACTAGGTTTGTGTTTGTTGGCCGACCATTCCTTGCCGTTTGTATGCAAGACAAAATCCAGGCACACGCCTTCAGACAAAAGTCCGAGGTTTTGTCTGTGGAAAATCCAATCGTCTGTACAGGCTTTAGTAAAAGTGAAGCTTCAGTAGAATAAGTTCAGGTCACCTTCCCTGCCAGGCAGGACTGTGCTGTGTTGGCTGAACTGTGAAAATCTGGGTGGACAGAATATCAATGCTTTGGCACCTGTGTATATGGTAGCTTTAAATACTAACATATACTGAGATCATGATTTATATTGGGCAAATTAATTTTACATGTACATCTTTAATATAGGAATTTGATAGTGAAAGGAAGGGTTAGAGTGGCATTTTTTTCATTCTTGTGTGTGTCCCCTGTTGGTGAAATTTCCCATTTTTTCCTGGCCTGTAGACACAAGAAGCAGTGAGGGGATATTTCCTCACGTGAAGAAGTCCTACCTTTGACAGGTGATATCGAAGCAGATTTCCCCATTGTATGAATTCCCCTCACCTGCTCTTGTTCCTACGATAACTATGCATAACATTTTAGATTACCCTTCTCTATTTGTCTTAGTGTGAGAAATTGGGAGCGAATATCCAAAACAGGGACAGCAATAAATCCTGACAAAGGTGGGGATTTTTCACTCTGGAACTAGAAAAAAAAGTTTTGGTTCTAGTTCCACTTTAAAAAAAAAACCTAAAGTTTTCTTTAGAACTTTATAATTTTGAGTTTCCAGCTTTGCAAGACAAGACAGTAACCACTGTGCTGCCCCGTTGACTCTAGTCACTCAGAATTCAGTAGATATAAATTACACACAAAGTAAAGACAAATAATAGTGTGATAGATTTTATAAATCAGAGTCCTCATGTCCATTTTATGCACTAACAATATTGGGAGGGTTTTGGGAAAAAATTGGTTTAAAAAGTCCTGTTAAGGTACACCTGTCATGAAAGAAATACGAGGGCTGCCTTTGCTGACACACTATTGAAAATGTCATTTGCCTGGCTGTTTGGCTTTAGGGCTTTCAAGTCATTGACCAAGAGCAAGCATTCAGCAAATGAAAGCTGGAGAAATAGTTGGAATTTCTTGCCTTTATTCTGCTTGTTCAAGGTCAAGTGACTCAGAAGTATTGAAACCAAAACAATAGCAGAAAAGCCAAGACAAGTGGCATTTTCAGAAGAAGAGTTTAACAATGGCAGCCTAGAAGTTTTCTTTTAATTTTAGAGTGATAAACATCCTCAGAGAATATCTAACAAGAAATGTTTTACATAATTGTCTTCCTAAATTTGAAACACCCTGTATAGCCAATTCCCAGATAAGAGCTCTCTGCATGTAGTTTTCCTTTATAATGACGGGTGCATATCTCCGCGGAGAGCTGTGATCGTGTTGTGGGCAGTATTGCCTTGGAATGACCCTTGGGCTACTGAATGGAAATATACAACCTGGAAAAAAGAAATTAATTAAAATACTTGGCATTGTTCATATGAAAACAGGCCTTTCTTTCCTTACATATTAGAAAAAAAAGTTTGAATAGAGACTCTCTTTAGAGGATCATTTAAAGGTCATTTAACGAATGAGTAGTGCTTGCACATAAAATATATAGAAGGAGGTTTTACAGAGCCATACAAGTAGCTATTCTTTGTAGTTAGCAAGAGAATGTGTATTGTTACTTGGAAGATTACTGGATCTGTCAGCTGATTAGTTTCCTTGGTGTATGTGATATCCTGTGGCTGTTCACGTTGGTTCAGATATGGGGGGATTTACCAAAATTGGAGCACACAGAATCTGGGGCAGCTGTGCATAGTGCTCAGTCAGCTTCTAGGTTTTATTGTCATAGTTTAACCACTTACTAACCGCCAGAAGTACATTTACTGTTGGCGTGTTGCTTCCCCAGGCACCGACACATACCCAAACATTGTGGTGCACATGTGCCCTGGAATACCCCCTGGGGCATACGGCAACACAATCCTGTGACTGCTATGTTCAGTGGACACAGCAGATCACAGTGCTCGGCTTACAGCAGCCAGGGTATCATGTGATCGCTATGACCAATCATAGAAATCACATGATAACATATAAGCAAAACTGTCTTTAAAGTGGAGTTCCACCCACTTTTACAACTCTTCAGCATCCCTCACTAAACTGTGCACTGTAAACGAATTGGATTTTTAAATTTTTTCTTCTCTGCACTTACTGTACATCTGCCGTATTAATTTTTCACTTCCTCCTCCCTGGCCGCGGCCCATCTCATCATTTCCTGTTTGCTATGCCTTCTGGGAAGGGGCGGCAACTTCCTCTGACACTGCCGTTGCTATGGAAACCTGACCTGAAACCTATTACACTGCTTGTGCTGCTCTGAGCATGTGGGAGATCTGCAAGGATGAGATCCAGGAAGAAATACAGTCTGGCTTCAGATGCCCAGACTTAAGATGGCCACGGCTTGCTGTAAGTTTATAAAATAACAAACTGCTATGAACTAACAAAACAGACCTTAGTTTACAGACTAACTTTACCAGAATACATTAAGCTTGTGTATTATAGGGATATTTTCATTTAAAAAGTATAATTTCGGCCGTGAACACCACTTTAATGTATTTTATTCATCACAGCTTGCTTACTATTGTGATGCTGTGATTGGCCCACAGCTATCACATGGTACCTGGGCCATCACAGCACCCTGTGCCATGTGATTAGCTGTGGACATTCACAGCATCACAATAGTAAACTGTGAGTCATGAATGAAAGCCATTTATGACAGCTCAAATGATTGCTGTTAGTGATCATCACTGTAACAACCAATCAGTGTAAAAAAAAAAAAATCCCTGATCACTCCCCTGGTTAGTACAGTGTCACTAAGGTAACACTGAACTACTCTGATGAGAATATGTAAAAAAGAAAATTGTAAAAAAAAGTTTAAAAACTTGAATACAATTTTATTTTTTACTAAGACCCCTTTCACACTGAGATGTTTTTGAGGTGCTTTTGGGCTAAAAATAGCGTGTAAAAAAATAAATTGTGAAACAAAAACTAATTTTATTTAATTTCTTAATTTTCCAAAAAATTGTACCAAACAATTACAACTTCAAAAACCTTGCAATGCTTCTTACTAAAATAACTTGGACTGTCTGTAGGCATGTTACAGACATTCTACAGGAACGGTTGAGAAACCTCCTTAATCAGGGACAGCTGACATCCATAGCCTCTTTTTCTGCCTGCCATTATTTTCTATAATTTGTATTTACTTTATGAAATGTTTTTGGTGTTCATGACTGCATAGAATGCTGACATTTATAAATCATGGACAATTCTAAGTAGCTGGATGGGGAAGGAGTCAGGGTTACTCCACTAGCAAAGAATTTCTACATTTCATGCATAGCATGACCTTGTAGTGAATTCTGTATGCTGAAGTTCAAGGTGTAAGTTATCTACAAGATTTTTTATTAATTTCTGTTTATTTTTCAATAAACGCAGTTGGCGTGCATTTCTAAAAATAAGAAATAGCTCCCCAGTAATCCTTCTGAGCATTTTTTATCCTTTCAGTGTAGGTAAAAGAGAATTCCACAAATGATGTTCTATTGATGTCAGAGGCAAAGTGAAGGTTGTTTCTATAAAGTGGCTCATTAGCTTTTGAAAGGATTGAGGCAGCAACTCTGAAGTAAACATGTTGTGATGAGACCTGTTACAGCTCTGAAATACACACTGCTTTCCATGTTCTTAAGAAATCTTTGTTTTGGAACTATTCTATATTCTATAATAAAGTGGTTCTAAAGGAAGAAGGTTTTTATTTACTTTAATGCCAATATTGTATGCTTTAAGGTAAGAAACCTTCAGCTACCCCCTTATACTTACCTGAGCCCCATCTCGATCCCGTGCTGTGCTTGAGAGCAGCAGCTCTCTCCTCTCTCTCTCTCTCCTCACTGGATATGGAGGCAGCAGCAGGGAGCCATTGGGTCCTGCTGCTGTCAATCACAGCCTGTGAGGAGGGAGCGGGGCTGAGCCAAGTCGCACTGTGTTTGCATCACTGACACACAGAGCTGGACTCAGGCTCGAGCCTGCACAAGTGCCTTGCTGTGGGGGCATTTGGAAGGAGGGAGGAGCTAGAAGCACTGGCCAGGGACTCCAGATGAGGAGAATCGAGGCTGCTTTGTTCAAAACCATTGCACAGAGCAAGTAAGTATAACTTGTTTGCTATTTTAAATTTTTATTTTTTATTTTCAACCACCTTACAGCAATTTTATACCCTTTTGTTTCATGCATCTAAAGTATTTAGAAGGGCAGCTATGTCTGTCTTTCCTCAACCCCTTCACAATGCTTCCCAGTGGCCCTTTGAGTGGACCTTAAAGCATGGAGACGTCATGGCTTCTCGATCACGTGACCGCTGTCACAGCAGTCACATGATCAGAAGTCCATTGCGCTGGCTCCCTATCAGAAGCCGTGTCCAAGAGTTGTGGATGTCAGGTCAATGTTCTGGGTGCACTTAGTGAGAATGCTATCAAGCAGACAACCTCATTTTGCCATAGGTGCATATGCGTAGTGGCTCACCCTACCTGCCACTGCACATATGCGTCATGCACCCGGACAAAAAAATTAAAAACTGGGTTTCTTAACTATTCCACACTGTCTAAATCAAACAAAAATATAGTTTTACTTACACTTTGAAAACATGAAACCAAGATTTTGACTAATTACAATTAGCAATAGGTTCTTCCCTTTTGTCTTTCAATACGTGGGTCTAACTGTGCTAATCAAATTTCAGCTTTGCAATCGGTTAAAGAGGAGTCAACGCAATGTTTCATCAGTAGCAATTTCTACAGCAAATCAATGTGCCTTACCTTTTATATTTTTGTGCTGCAGCAAGAACTTTTGATATTAAGCTCTATAACACAGTAAATTGCCACGTCTGCCACTTTGGTTGCCACCATAGCTCAGACTGTATACTGAAGGTTAAATCCTTCAGTGACATCAGTGCTTCTCCCTTCACCCAAAGATATCAATTGACAGCATAATACCTGTTTGTGTAATCCCCATTCTGAGCATCTCTTCCTCAGTCATATAACTGTATCACATGCCCATATAGTGCCTTTGAAGCGACCATTCCTCCTGGGCTGTATCTTTTGAAATTGGAAGCACACCAAAAGGCTCATGTGACCTGACTTCAGAAAATAGTTTTATGGTACTTTCACAATTAATTTTTATTAATGCATGTACCATAAGCTTCTTGACTCAGTGGCGGTAGTATAGGGGTCGCTGAGGTCGCCATGACAACTGGGCCCCATGCCGCCGGTGGCCCCCTGTATACCTTGATAGGAGGAGCGAAAAGGGTGGCTGAGACCCAGCTCCCCGAACTTCAGCCGAACTGTAATCGGCACTGCAGGGAGCTTGTCACATTGATTTGACCTAAAGTGAAAGCACAGTGTGTGCTGTGCTCTTTGTCTCCCCCTACAGTGCAGTACCCGGCAGGAAGCGGTAAGGTAAAGCACTGCCGTTTTTTAACCACCTCAATACAGTGCACTTACACCCCCTTCCTGCCCAGACCAATTTTCAGCTTTCAGCGCTCTCACATTTTGAATGACAATTACTCAGTCATGCAACACTGTACCCATATGACATTTGCGTCCTTTTTTTCACACAAATAGAGCTTTCTTTTGATGGTATTTAATCACTAGTGGGTTTTTTAATTTTTGGGCTATAAATAAAAAAGTCCGTAAATTTTGTGAAAAAAATGCCTTTTTCTTTATTTCTGTCATAAAATTTTGCAAATTAGTCATTTTTCTTCATAAATTTTGGCCAAAATTTATACTGCTACATATCTTCGGTAAGAGTCTACAAACTATTGTGCCAATCACTGAAAATTGATCACATCTGATCACACCTGATGTACTGAAGGCCTATCTCATTTTTTGAGATACTAACAAGTCAGGAAAGTACAAATACCCCCCAAATGACCCATTTTTGGAAAGTAGACATTCCAAGGTATTAAGTAAGTAGCATGGTGAGTTTTTTTAAGTTGTCATTTTTTCCCACAATTCTTTGCAAAATTAGGATTTTTTTTTCTTTTTTTTTTTTTACAAAATTGTCATATTAACAGGTTATTTCTCTCACAGAGCATATGCATACAACAAATTACACCCCAAAATACATTCTGCTACTCTTCCCGAGTATGGCAATACCACATGTGTGAGACTTTTACACAGCCTGGCCACATACAAAGGCCCCACATTGAAGTAGCATCTTCAGGCGTTCTACAAGCATAAATGTCACATCTCATTTCTCAACCACCTATTACACTTCTGAAGGCCCTGGAGCACCAGGACAATGGAATTGCCCCCAAAATGACCCAATTTTGGAAAGCAAACACACCAATTTATAATGTATGAGGCATAATGAGTCTTTTGAACGGTTCATTTTTATTCCAGAAGTTTTTGGAAAATGTGGAAAAAAATGAAAACGCATTTTTTTTTACACAAAGTTGTCCATTTATCAGATATTTCCAACACATAGCATGTATATAGCAAAGATGACACCCCAAAATACATTCTGCTACTCCTCCTGAGTATGGTGATACCACATGTGTGAGCCTTTTACACAGCCTGGCCACATACAGAGGCCCAACATCCAAGCAGCACCATCAGGCATTTTAGGAGCATAAATGGCATATAATTTCCTGGTAACCTATCATTTTTGAAGGCCCTTCATATTTCTAACCAGGGGCGTTGCTAGGTCTACAAAAGATCTGGGGCTAGAGCCAATAGCAGCGTAGTAAAGAAAGTCATACGCTTGGGCGGGCATACACATGTATATACAGTAATATACGTGTGTGTGTATATATATCCCCAGAGAGCCCCCCACTTACATCAGGGTCCCCAGAGAGCCCCCTTACATCAGGGTCCCCAGAGAGCCCCCCTTACATCAGGGTCCCCAGAGAGCCCCCCTTACATCAGGGTCCCCAGAGAGCCCCCCCCCTTATATCAGGGTCCCCAGAGAGCCTCCCCCTTTCATCAGGGTACCCAGAGGGCCCCCCATTTACATCAGGGTTCCCAGAGAGGCCCCCTTACATTAGGGTCCCCAGAGAGCCTCCCCCTTAAATCTGGGTACTTAGAGAGCCTCTGCCTTAAAATAAGGGCCCCAGAGAGCCTCTCCCTTGCATCAGGGTCCCCAGAGAGCCCCCCACTTACATAAGGGTCCCCAGAGAGCCTCCCGTCCCCTTTGGGGACCCCTGCAGAGACTCGGGACTATAGCCCCAAAAGCCACCCCCTAGCGACGCCCCTGTTTCTAACACATAGCATTTACAATCCAAAATAAATTCTATTGCGGAAAGGGTAAAAAAAAGCATTACCTGTACTTTTAGTGGTATCCACAGAGGAGAGCACTGGTCCAGGCAGCAGGCAGGGATGTGCTTAGTGACAGCAATAGTAATTATCCAGGCACCAGGCAGGAATATTGTCTATAGTTAGCACAAGGATATTGTCAGCACAGCACAGTCCATAGAAATTGTCCAGGCAGAGACAGCCAGCACAGCCATAATATTGGTCCTGGTACACTGTTGCCTGCAGACACTCATTGTACCGCTCTCCAGCCCTTCATAAACATACTGCCTCTTGCTACAGCTAATTATTTGCATAGTCCAGGTAGCGGTGTGGTCCGTTCATGCGGCAGGCAGAGGCTTGATGGCAGTAAGTCAGCAGCAGGCTGAGGGCCGCAATCAGGTAAGACCTGTGCACAGGGCACAGGGGTAGAGGCTTCGACCCACCCAAATCTCTATGAAGCCTCCGGACTCCAGACCCTAATCCAGAAATTCCGAAACCTGGAGATAACAAAAAAAATAGTTTTCTCCATGTGGAAAAACAATTCTGGAGCCCTTCACATATGTGAGACCCCTGTGTACTACAGTAGCAGGGCAACAGGTCAGTCCAAGCGGTAGGCAAAAGCATAGTCCATAAAACAGGCCAGGGTCAGTTCACGTGCAAGCAGTCCAAGCGGTAGGCAGTAGCGTAGTTGATAAAACAGGCCAGGGTCAGTTCAGGTGGAGGCAGTCCAAGCGGTAGGCAGAGGCATAGTCACAAAACAGGCCAGGGTCAGTTCACGTGGAAGCAGTCCAAACGGTAGGCAGAGGCATAGTCAAAAAAACAGGCCAGGGTCAGTTCACGTGGAAGCAGTCCAAACAGTAGGCAGAGGCATATTTAAAAAACAGGCCAGGGTCAGTTAACGTGGAAGGCAGTGGCATGGTTATTTGGGGAAGCATGGAAAATGGTCAGCACAGATGATGAAATTGGGGAAATGGTTAAAAACATGGGCTAATATTTTAGGGATGTATAATAAAGTTGGAAGCATTCACCAATGCAAAGGCCAGGTTGGGAGGGACACTGGAGACAATGGTAGCTGGTATCTTTTCGAAATCCTCTTTTGGTGCACACGCAACATTTTTTTTGCCGTCTTCGGCCTGCTTCAGATGGTGGAATGTTGAAGGGGAAATGGCGCTCATGAAGTCAGCAAACAGCCTCAGAGCGAAGGTCTTCTGGGGGGGTCTTTGATGATAGATGAGGGACGTAACAACTTCTTCTATGAATTGTAGGAAGGGGGCGGGGCTTTCTGTGGATTTGGTTTAATCTACGTAGGAATTATAAACGGCCAAATGGATGAGATAAATTGCTATCTTCTTGTACCAGAATCGGGACCTCCTTATCGACAAATAGGGCTGAATCATTTGATTCCACACCCCCCCCCCCCCCATATATAGAGATTATAATCTTGGACACCCATTGACTTTTCAATGGGACCTCGTTTTCTTAGAGCCTCAATTGTAGTGTCGTCATGGATGATGGACATCATGTGCACGTCCATTTTATACTTCCACCTCAATGCCAGGACTTCGTTTCATCTCAATGCTGCTCTTTCCCCCTTCGCAGCTTTTTGTTTGCTAGAGATTGTGGGAAGCCCTTCCTATTTTTTCTGGAGGTTCCGCGGGCCAAGGTTTTTGCAATGTATAGGTGTTTGAAAAGGGGCAGGCCAGTGTAGAAATTGTCAAGGTATATGTGATATCCTTTGTTCAGAAGTGGGTATGCCAAGTCCCATACAATCTTTCCAGTTGTGCCCATGTAGTCCGGGCACTCGGGGCTGGAGCTGGAAATCTTTTACTTCATATATGCGGAATGCATACAAATATCCCGTGGATCTCTCACAGAGCTTGTATAATTTTACTCTGTATCTGGCCCTTTTGCTAGGAATATATTGCTTTATTCCTAGCCGGCCTGAAAAGGGTACCAGGGACTCATCGACACATATATTATGATCCGGACATAGAGTTCTGCAAATTGTTGGGAAAAGAAATTTATCAGTGGGCGAAGTTTATATAATTTGTCGTAATTTGGATGATTGCGGGGAGGGCACTGGGTGTTGTCGCTAAAATAAAGAAAGCGCATTATCATTTCGTATGGGGACCTGGCCATTACGGCAGAAAAAATGGGCATGTTGTGGATGGGGTTGGTGGACCAATAGGCATGTCCTTCATTTTTTTTTGTAAGGCCCCATGTTTAGGGTGAGGCCCATAAACAAATTGAACTCCTCCAAATTCAGATCTCTCCACTCAAACGGACAGGCATAGGATGATTGGGGGTTGTTGGCAATATACGGCTGGGCATACAAATTTGTCTGGTCCACAATGAATTGCAGCAAAGCGTTGGGCAAAAACAGATACGAAAATCAGTTGCTGTGAAATTTTGGGTGTTGGCCTGCACACCTGGCTGTGCTGTGAATGGGGGAATAATTGGTGATCCCTAGTCGGATGGCAGCCATGTTAGGTTGGCAAGACCATCTGGCATATATGTAGAGGCCCTGGCTCTTGGGGGACGTAACACTCCAGTAGTTGGGGGAATTGAATTTCCTGTGCTGGTACTCAGGCGTGATGTGGCAGCACTGGGACTGAGTCTGAGCATTTGTTCCTGGGGCCTATCGCCGGCGACAGCGATGGTTCTGGGCATTTGTTCCCTGGGCCTATCGCTGGTGGCAGCGTTGGTACTGGGCCTGAGAATTTGATCCTGGGGCCTATTGCTGGCGGCAGCGCTGGTACTGGGCCTTGGAATATAATCCTGGTTTCCAGAGTGCCGTGCCCTTTTAGGAGGGACCCATTCTTCCTCCGAATCATTTGCCGATTCACTACTGGGTTCAAATGCCAAATTTGATTCGGAATCAGAATTGGCGGTGTGACAGGCGATGGTCACTGGTGGGTGACGGGTGATGGTCACTGGTGGGTGATGGTCACAGACGGGTGACAGGCCACGGTCACTGATGGGTGATGGGTGCACCGCTGATGGTCACTGATGGGTGACGGGTAATGGCTGACGTCACTGATGGGTGACGGGTAATGACTGACGTCACTGATGGGTGACGGGTAAGGGCTGACATCACTGATGGGTGACGGGTAATCGCTGATGTCACTGATGTGTGACGAGTGATGGCTGATGGTCACTGATGGGTGACGGCTGACGTCACTGATGGGTAATGGCTGACGGTCACTGATGGGTGATGGCTGATGGTCACTGATGGGTGACGGCTGATGGCTGACGGTTACTGATGGGTGACAGGTAATGGCTGACGTCACTGATGGGTGACAGGTAATGGCTGACGTCACTGATGGGTGACGGGTAATGGCTGACAGGTGACGGTTGACGGTCACTGATGGGTGATGGCTGACAGGTGACGGCTGACGGTCACTGATGGGTGACGGGTGATGGCTGACAGGTGCACCGCCGAGGGTCACTGATGGCAGTCTTATGTGACAGGTGCACTTTATGGGGTGACTATGGTGACTGTTGGGTGACAGATGACAATGGGGAGGGCGATGGGACAAGTGTTATGCTTGGTGTAGTACAATACAGACACAGATCGGTAACTCACTGCTCCTGGCTCTTCTCTCCTCACACTGGAAACGGTGTGTGAGGAGCGAAGAGCTGGTAACAGCTAGTTACCGCTCTGTGTTTACACTTAGTGATCGGCTGTGAAAGGATCACAGCCAATCACGTGGTAAACAGCCACCGGCCAATGGCTGTTTACCATCGTCGGTGACAAGCAGTGTTCCCGGGAACACGCCGCCACCGACGTGCACGCACGGCGCACTCCCGATTGCGCTCATGCACTGTGCACAATAGGGGCCGTACCAGCTGTCATCGGCCGTGACTTCATCACGGCCGATCACGTGGTAAACAGCCATGCCCAATGGCTGTTTACCCCCCTCGGTGGCGAGCGGTGTCTCCGTGACACGCCGCCCCTGAGGGTACATGGATGCGCGTGCACGATCGTGCGCCTTCCCTGTTTAAAGGGCAGGGCGTCATATGACGCCCTCCCAGAACGAGAGCCGCGCCGCCTGGCCATCATATGACGGACAGCGGGCGGCAAGCGGTAAAAGGTAATGTATGTGTGTTAAAAGGCTGTATGTGTGCATGTATGTGTGTGTATATGTATGTATGTGTGTGTGCATGTATGTATGTAGGTGTGTGTGCATTTATATATATGTGTGCGTATATATACAGTATATGTGTGTTTTTATATATTTGTGTATATGTGTTTACATGTATGCACATTTTATGTATGCATGTTTAATCCTGACCCCCTATATGTGTACAATCAGAACTGATTTTTTTTGTTCATAGTACCAGCAAAAAAATGCTGTTCCTCTGAAAAGCGATCCATGCTCAGATCGCTTTTCAGAGCCATTTGATAGCCGGTAAAAAGGCAATATGTTGCCAACTGACCACCTGTTTTAACCCCTTAAATGCATCATCACTATGCTGCAACTGCATGCAATGTACACAGTTGCAGGGTGGTTGCAGTGCAGCCCCATTCACATAGGGGTATACTTCAAGGGTGCCCTGACTGGAGAAAAAATAAGAATCACTGGCATAGAGTAACCGATCTCTTCATTTTCCTCCTGCAGCCAATGAATGCCTGCGGGAGGAAGAGGAGGAGAAGCAGGGGGAAATTGAGAAATTGGTTCCTTTATTTACAGCCACCCACTTGCGACCGGGCCCTGTTGATCTGCCACGGGGCTCGGAGGAAAGGGCCCTCTCCGGGGGTCAGGGGGGCCCTTCATGGTTTCTTGCATCGGGGCCCTGAGGCTCGGTTCACACTGGGGCGACTTGGGATCCGACTTGTACGCCCTCAAGTCGCCCCAAGTCGCCCCAGAAATAGTTTCAATGGGAGTGAACGCTAGCGTCTTAATAGACGCTACTGAAGTCGCTCCGACTTCAGAGCGTACTCCCTGTACTACTTTGATCCAACTTGGTAGGCGACCTGTACCATAGAAATCAATGAAAGTCGCCTCCAAGTCGGATCTCTCTGTAAAGTCAAGCGACTTTGCAGGGAAAACCCCTCCCTCCCCCCCTCCCTCCCAGAGAGCTGATTGGCCACAGGCGAAGTCGCCTGTCATGGAGGCGACTTCAAGTCGCCTTGTAATTTGCTGAAGTCGCGCTGAAGTCGCGCTGAAGCCGCGTTGAAGTCGCGGTACAAAGTCGCGCTGAAGTTGTGTTGCCCCAGTGTGAACCGACCCTGAAGGTTTATATTTACACCACTATCTTGACTATGACTGTTCTGAACTACAGTGCATTTGGAAAGTATTCATACCGCTTCACCTTTTCCACATTCTGATATGTTATAGCCTTATTCCAAAATGGATTCAATTTATTATTTTCCTCAAAATTCTACAAACCATACCCCATAATGACCACGTGAAAGACGTTTGTTTGAAATCTTTGCAAATTAATTAAAAATAAAAAAAAATTAAAAATCACATAAGTATTCACAGCCTTTGCCATGACACTCAAAATTGAGCTCAGGTGCATGCTGTTTCCACTGATCATCCTTGAGATGTTACAACAACTTGCTTGGAGTCCACCTGTGGAAAATTCAGTTGATTGGACATGATTTGGAAAGACACACACCTGTCTATATAAGGTCCCACAATATACAGTGCATGTCAGAGCACAAACTAAGCCAAGGAATTGTCAGCAGCATTAAAGGTCCCAATGAGCACAGTGGCCTCCATCAGCCACCGGGACTCTTCCTAGAGCGGTCTAACTGATCAGGGGAGAAGGGCCTTAGTCATGGAGATGACCAAGAACCCGATGGTCACTCCAGAGTTTCTCTGTGGAGAGAGCAGAGCCTTCCAGAAGAACAACCATCTCTGCAGCACTCCACTAATAAGGCCTGTATGGTAGAGTGGCCAGACAGTGGCCACTCCTCAGTAAAAGGCACATAACAGCCTGCCTGAAGTTTGCCAAAAGGCACTAGAAGGACTCTGACCATGAGAGATAAAATTCTCAGGACTGATGAAACAAAGATTAAACTCTTTGCTCTGCTTGCCTGAATGGCAAGCGTAATGTCTGGAGAAAACCAGGCACCACTCAACCCCTGGCCAATACCATCCCTACGGTGAAGCGTGGTGGCAGCATCATACTGTGGGAATGTTTTTCAGCAGCAGGAACTGGGAGACTAGTCAGGAACCAGGGAAAGGTGAATGCAGCAATCTACAGAGACATCCTTGAGGAAAACCTACTCCAGATCTCTCTGGACCTCAGACTGGGGCGAAGGTTCATCTTCCAACAGAACAAAGTCTCTAAGCACACAGCCAAGATAACAAAGAAGTGGCTACAGGACAACTCTAAATGTCCTTGAGTGACCCAGCCAGAGCCCAGACTTAACCCAATTAAACATCTCTAGAGAGATCTGAAAATGGGTGTGCACTGATGCTCCCCATCCAACCTGATGGAGCTTGAGAGGTCTTCCAAAGAAGAATGGGAGAAACTGCCCAAAAATATGTGTGCCAAGCTTGTAGCATCATATTCAAAAATACTTGAGACTGTAAATGGTGCCATAGGTGCTTGAACAAAGTATTGAGCAAAGGCTGTGAATACTTATCTACATGTGATTTTTTTCATTTTTTTTTTAATATTAAATTTGAAAAGATTGCAAACAAACTTCTTTCACGTTGTCATCATGGGGTATTGTTTGTAGATTTTTGAGGAAAATAATGAATTTAATCCATTTTGTAATAAGGCTATAACATAACAAAATGTGGAAAAAGTAAAAGCGCTGTGAATACTTTCTGGATGCACTGTATTTTGAAACTTTCACTTAAATATAAGATTTATTTTTTGGCCACCCTGAGGTTACTTTATGTGTACCTTTGTCCAAAGCATCATGGTATCAGCCAAATTTCTGGCTGAAGCAGTACTCAACTACTAGTTTGGTAAAAGTAATTATGAGGTAGTTTATAGCAACCAGTCATACTACTGTAGCTTACTTTCTTGAATTTTTCACTGTAAAGATAAATGGGAAATCTGAACTAACACCAAAGGGAAATCTGCATTCCTCTGAAACAGTTCTTTCCTGAGATGCTTTATTAAATTAGTTCTACTTTATCATTGGTCTAGCAGTCCTCTTCAAATATTTGAATTCTGACATGAGAACATGTCCATATAGATAACACAGGAACATAAATAGAACACACTTTCCATTGCTTTAACATTTTCCACAGAACAGTGTTAACAGGCAGATGGCCCAGTGCGAGAAAAATGTGCTCATCATACAGAAGTAGTTAAGAATTATTCCCTGCTGTAGGCAAGGTTCCAAAAACTGCCCATAGTTTATTGACTGACTGCAATGTTTTAAGAATTTTGGTGTCTCCCGTCTGTTCTCAGAGCCATTTATTAAGAGAATATGTTGTGGACTTAAGCTGTTCTGTAGCTGCCCCAAGCTGGTCTGTACCAGATTATTCTAAATATCTAAGTGAAACATTCTTCTGAATCCTTATGGAACAGAGAGAGGGCTATGTTGGATTTTGTGGGATTAAGGTGCCAGTTAGTTTATGGCAGTTGTCACTATGCCAAGTGATTCATTTAGGCACTTTAGCATCTGATATAGACTAGTTTACCAAAACACCATACTGTATTTTTACTGTGATGTTGGCATTATCTAAAGGAAGATGGTGAATTGTTTTTCACCTGTATTTTCTAAAATCCACATTCAGTGTTTTGCAACTTTACATGATGAGCATCGTGAAATGTCAAATTAAAGCAAATCAGGATGGAAATACAGGAACGAAGGCGCGTGATCAGACGCTTACATCAAGAAATGTATGGTTTATTTATGTAAAAGAATACAGACATATAGTCATATAGATATAAAATCATACAAATACTACATAATATTAAAAAAAAGGAAAAACAGGTAACAAAATAAGTACTAGGAAGTTAAAATTGGGGTGTGCCCATATTGAGGCAGGTATTTAAGAAAGGCTGACGCGTTTCGAGGAAAACCTCTTCATCAGAGCCAGGAGAACTGGAGCACAGTCTGTATGGGCCGGTAGGCCGACATGTGTACATGGGGAGAGGTGGTGTTGCTAGTAGGAGGATGTGTCCTGTGATGGACAATTGATTATTCCAAGTTCCATACCCAGGTGTTCTATGGATGTAAATAGATTGTATTTTCTTTTTGCGGTGCTGTTAGGCTGTCAGATGTGCCTGTCTCAGGAGAAGTGTGTAGACACAGCTGCAAACTGTAAAGATCCTTTGGAGTGGAGAGCCGTGTGATCCTGGCAGCAGAAGGGGGAGGAGGAGGGAGGAGGTGTCCTTGAGGCAGCTGATGCCTGGATAGAAAGTGTCTTGCTACCTAGGGATATTATGTAGTATTTGTATGATTTTATATCTATATGACTATATGTCTGTATTCTTTTACATAAATAAACCATACATTTCTTGATGTAAGCGTCTGATCACGCGCCTTCCATCCACTTCCTACTAGACAGTCCTTTCCAGACCACCCCTGGTCAGCTAAGGCAGCGGGACACGCTCCATCATCTCCCCCAGTCCTATCTCTGACTACAATACTACCTTTGTTTTACAGCAAATGATCTCACTAGCGCAGGAGTATTTTTCACCATATCTTGTTCACACTTTTGGAAATACAGGAACAGCTATTGGAGACTTGTTTAAAAATGACAGCCCTGTTGATTCACCAACACGTTTGTAGTGACAATTCTCCCACTTCTATCTGGTCAAGTTTTGTGCCAGCCAATGGTGGTTTTATTAAAATTACAGATACTCCTAGTTTCGCAGTTTTGTACTCCTCCTGTAATTACTTTCCAATAACAGGTTAATTTCTTAAGTTCTTCTTATGTCTTACCTAAGATACAAATATGGTAAAAACAAAAACAAAACAAGCAACGGACTTCTACTTCCCCTAAAATGTTACCACCATAGACCACAGCCTAGCCTTTCCACAAGTCTGGAATCTGGATGGGTGGCCCAGGTTGTTTCTTATGTTACCTTTTAGCCCAGCCATGAGCTGCTTGAGCTAGCTATAAAAATATTGAAGTCTGTGGTTTACACCAGAAATTAAATATATTGCTTAGTATTTTTATGCAGATCCTTTGACCACCCACAACTGCCTCACTGAATACATTTCTAATTAAGGCAGACTTTGAATCAAAATAAAGGTTCTGCTTATCTTGTAGAACCTCACCACCCATGTTAAAAAAGAAATGTTTAAAGAAAATAAATCAAACATTAAGAAATTGAATACTTTTATCTTATATCCAGGTTCCAGCTGCTGCAAGGCTGTTATCACTTGGCCTTCTAAAGGGATCCTGGGAAATCTGAAGATCCCAGATCTCATAAGAATGTCCTCCTGCTCTGCACAGGAGAGTCTTCAGAGATTTATATCCTCCACTCTCCTGAGATGAATGACGACGCGCTAGGTCGTTTATTTTTCCTGTCTTTTTTTTCTCTTAATTCAATTTTTTTTAACTATGCGTTTTACATGGTGTGGTGGGGGTCTGCAAGATAAGTAGACCTTCCATTTTCATGCAAAGTCTGCTTTAATGCTTTGTTGCCCTTGGCACTTAGTTAATGGCTACCTTTCCATCACAGCTTATAACACTCTCTGGCACTTATGGGTATAGGAAAACATGTAACCTGCTCCCCTGATCAGGGGCCTAGCAACTGATTGATAGGCCTGAGCACTGTCCTGTGACCGAGTATGACATCACCTCTATGCCAGGTCGCTGACATCGATGATCTCATTGCAAGTTGCAATAGAGAAAGGAGTGGCAAGGTGAAAACAAGGTGAAGATAACTGGGTTGGGAGACCTTTGCAGAGAGCCTGACACTTTTTTCTGAATGGACAAGGTGACAGAGGGATTGATTTACTAAAGCTGGAAAGTGCAAAAATTCTGGTGCAGCTGTGCATGGTAGCCAATCAGGTGCTAACTTCAGCTTGTTCAGGTGCTTCTGTCAGAATACAGCTTCCTCCATTTGGAAGCAGGAACCAGGTATAATAGCTGAGCACCCAAGTGCTAGACAACACTAGCTTAGGTGCATACTGGAACTGATCACACATAATATTTACCATTAAGATCAGCTAAGAGCTTGATCGCATTATCTTAGACAATTAGCACATCTAAGGAACAGCAGCCAACATAAACATACACAGTATGCTAATTAACAACAAGCCTTGATTAGTCGGGGGGCCCAGACAATCTAGCAACAAGCTCACAACCCTGAATACACAAAGTACACATAGACATCCCACAGTGGTTTGGTAACAAGGTAAAGTGGACACAATGTTAATCACATCTCCAAGAGATGAGCAGACTGACAGAAACAGTCAGTGATTCAATTAACAATAGGAATTCACACCTAGGAGGCACACAATGGGGCAAAGACACAAAACACCTTAAACAGAATATAGCAGGAGACCCCAGCATCAGGTTGTTTTGAGCTGATTATATTAACATCCATTCTGAGTCTCACAGTCTGAAGCAGTCATTGCTGGTTTGGGTACAAATGCCCCAAATCTGTATCCCGGTCCTAAATTCCCAGAGTCTGTGTGTTTCGGGAAGACATGGACCTGAATCCAAAGGAAAACCATTCCAAGGGTCCCCCAGCCACACACCTCCAAAAAATAGAGCCCCCTCAAAAGCCAGGGCCCATAGTCAGTAGGCAAGAGGCTACCCTACAGTCCCCTCCAAAAGCCCCTGTCCTTGTTGGGTCTGTCACAGTTTCTATGCAGAGCTGCACTAGATTTTGCCCTTTGCAGTTTTAGTAAATCAACCCAGAGTCTATTTAAGGAAACGTTGGAATGTTTGTTTTATAGTTTCTTACACAAGAAGGTATCATATTTTGTTGCTTTGGTTTATTTTTTGTTAAACAGGTTTTAGTATATTTAAATTGTATCTAAAGGCCAAAACATGTTTTCTTTTAACTATAACCTTTGTCTAAGAGAAGATGCAAGACAGGAAATGAAGGGAAATCTCCCCGCTGGAAAACAGATAACAAAAAATACCTGACAGGTTTTATTGATTCCCTACTCTGATCAAGAGCAAAAAACATTTTGGTTTTGGATACATGTCCACTAGAAACATGAAGTTATAGAGGAAATGGATCACTTTGAATGCTGCTTTAGGAAAGCTAAAAAAATACTGGTGTATTCAATTACTTACTTACCTTACTGCCTTAAGCTATTTTCCTTCTGGCCCATCACTATCTCCCTTGGCTTTTCATGTTAAAGTGGTTGTAAACCCTTGCATATACCAACAAGTGCTTAGCCTCAGATGATACACAGAGATAAAACAAATTCACCTACATAAGTTGTACCTGTTAATCTGCATGTCCTCACTCTTCTACAGCCATTCAAAGTGCACAGTTAACCCAGAACTTATTGGGGGTTGGGATGATGTTACACACTGCACAGCCACTGAGCTGTAAATACCTATGTGAGTAAATACTGGCACATACACTACCGTTCAAAAGTTTAGGGTCACATTGAAATGTCTTTATTTTTGAAGGAAAAGCACTGTACTTTTAAATGAAGCTAACTTTAAACTAGTCCTAACTTTAAACAAATATACTCTATACATTGCTAATGTGGTAAATGACTATTCTAACTGCAAATGTCTAGTTTTTAGTGCAATATCTACATAGGTGTATAGAGGCCCATTTCCAGCAACTATCACTCCAGTGTTCTAATGGTACAATGTGTTTGCTCATTGGCTCAGAAGGCTAATTGATGATTAGCAAACCCTTGTGCAATCATGTTCACACATATAAAAACAGTCTAGCTCCTTCCAGAAGCTACAAAACTGACCTTGCTGTGAGCAGATTGAGTTTCTGGAGAATCACATTTGTGGGGTCAATTAAACGCTCAAAATGGCCAGAAAAAGAGAACTTTCATCTGAAACTCGACAGTCTATTCTTGTTCTTAGAAATGAAGGCTATTCCATGCGAGAAATTGCAAAGAAATTGAAGATTTCCTACAACGGTGTGTACTACTCCCTTCAGAGGACAGCACAAACAGGCTCTAACCAGAGTAGAAAAAGAAGTGGGAGGCCGCGTTGCACAACTAAGCAAGAAGATAAGCACATTAGAGTCTCTAGTTTGAGAAACAGACGCCTCACAGGTCCCCAACTGGCATCTTCATTAAATAGTACCCGCAAAACACCAGTGTCAACATCTACAGTGAAGAGGCGGCTGCGGGATTTTGGGCTTCAGGGCAGAGTGGCAAAGAAAAAGCCATATCTGAGACTGGCCAATAAAAGAAAAAGATTAAGATGGGCAAAAGAACACAGACATTGGACAGAGGAAGACTGGAAAAAAGTGTTGTGGACGGATGAATCCAAGTTTGAGGTGTTTGGATCACAAAGAAGAACGTTTGTGAGACGCAGAACAAATGAAAAGATGCTGGAAGAATGCCTGACGCCATCTGTTAAGCATGGTGGAGGTAATGTGATGGTCTGGGGTTGCTTTGGTGCTGGTAAGGTGGGAGCTTTGTACAGGGTAAAAGGGATTCTGAATAAGGAAGGCTATCACTCCATTTTGCAACGCCATGCCATACCCAGTGGACAGCGCTTGATTGGAGCCAATTTCATCCTACAACAGGACAATGACCCTAAACACACCTCCAAATTGTGCAAGAACTATTTACAGCAGAAGCAGGCAGCTGGTATTCTATCGGTAATGGAGTGGCCAGCACAGTCACCAGATCTGAACCCCATTGAGCTGTTGTGGGAGCAGCTTGACCGTATGGTACGCCAGAAGTGCCCATCCAACCAATCCAACTTGTGGGAGCTGCTTCTAGAAGCGTGGGGTGCAATTTCTCCAGCTTACCTCAATAAATTAACAGCTAGAATGCCAAAGGTGTGCAATGCTGTAATTGCTGCAAAAGGAGGATTCTTTGATGAAAGCAAAGTTTGATGTAAAAACAATGTTATTTCAAATACAAATCATTATTTCTAACCTTGTCAATGTCTTGACTCTATTTTCTATTCATTTCACAACGTATGGTGGTGAATAAGTGTGACTTTTCATGGAAAACACAAAATTGTTTGGGTGACCCCAAACTTTTGAACGGTAGTGTACATAATAGATATATGCCCGTGATCAATGAGTATTCTTGGAAGATACTGTCACGTACATCATAGCAGAGCCTGATGTGTAGGGGGAGACCTCTCGTACAGCCCCAGCTCAAGGGCCACTGGAATTGCAACAGGGGCCGCAAGAGTGCGGTGAGGTAAGAGTGCCTGCAGGATTTTCCATTGATTGCAGAAGCGTGTGGCAGGTGTGTCACCTAAACTGGGCTGGATGGCTGAAGCAGTGGATATCAACAGGAACAGCAGATACAGGCACACAGCAGATGTAGGACCAGCGTCACCAGGCACTATGCAGAGAAGGACAGATGGATAACTGGATGCAGAGTCAGACAAGCCAGTTTAGCCAAAATCCCACCCTGGCATCACGGAACTAATGCGCACAACAATTTTGATATGGCACAGGGCCAGAACCCACTTCAGCTCCCCCGGGACATTTTCCCCTCATATTCCCCTCTGGGGTAACCCTAATGTACCATATATGAATAAAATTCCAGATCCACAGCTCTGGGCGAGGAAGGGGAAAGTGAAACTAAAGCACATTGTCGCAGGCGGTAAGCTGAGATCGTTCTCTGATCTTAAAGATGCCTACTCACTACCGGGGTGGATGTTGTTCCGCTATTACCAACTCCGCCATGCATATAGGAAACAGTTCCTAACATCTCTTACACTGGAATCAGACTCTGTGGAGGGACTACTTATTGCAAAGATCATAGATAAACCCTTATCCTCCCTATATTTCAAATTATCAATAGCTCCCACAAAGAAACTTGAAAAAACCTTGGACAAATGGAGGGTAGACATTCCTGAGCTGACAGAGGATGAATGGGAAACCTGTGTATCCTCCTTTGTCACCAATATGATCCCAGCTAGAGACCGCTTTATGCAGATTCAAATTCCTCCACAGAGCCTACTTTACTCCGAAACGACTGACAGTTATGAATCCTAATACCCCGGTGGCATGTCCCAGATGTGACCTGAGAGCTCCCTCCTTATTCCACATGGTCTGGTCCTGCACATTGGTCGGGGCTGGTCGAAAGCCTTGCCCAGATTACCTCCCTGGACCTCGGCTCTGACCCTAAATCGATGCTGTTAAATGTCTTTAACTCTAGTGTATGTAGAGTTGGTGCTACTCACCACCTATACTATGTAACTCAACTACTTAAATGAGGTCCCTCCTCCCCCACCCCTCTCTCCACTCCTCCTACCCACCGCCCCTTTTCCCCTGGACCTCCTTGGGTAATTATGCTGGAATATATTGCTTCCGAACCAGTATCTCGCTGTAACACTACACATCAAATTTGACCACATCTCTCCTGTTAATACTAACAAACCAACTTTTTGTACATGACAATCTGTACCATAATGTATCTGTGACTAATTGTGTATATGCATCGCTTGTACTGTAAAGATTTGTATAAACGTTTTTCTTGTGAATAAAAAAAGATAAGCCGGGTCAAACAAAAGAATCAAGCAGAGATTGCAGGAACAGGTTTATGGGGTAAAGCTGAAGATCAGACAGCAATGCACTAGTGCAGCTGCTGCCCTTATATAGGCCATTTGGTGCCAGCGTTAATGGCTAACATGCATGCACATTTTAGTGCCTGTGCATGCTAATGATTTGCGCGTATAGGCAGATGCACATCTGCGAAGGCATATCTGCCTCTTCCTAGGAGCTTCGGTTGCACTATGGCCAGCACATCCCTATATATACCAACACAATAGAGAGAAAATCTGAGGGTCCCGACAGCGCTCAGGAAATCATCCATTTGATTAGTGGCTGAGTAGCGTTGTTGAGCCAGCACAGGAATCCAAGTGAAAGTAAAGGGGAGAGCAGGATCTTGAGGTAATAAACACTTATAAAAATGGTATAACATCGCTGTTAAAGCCGAGGTCCACCCACCGCTGCAAAAATTAAAAGCCAGCAGCTGCACACACTGCAGCTGCTGACTTTTAATAACCGGGCACTTACCTGACCTAAAATCCAACGATGTCGGCACCGCAGCTGATGTTTCCATCAGCTGTGGGGTGCATGCTGCCTCCATTGCGAGTAAGAGAACCTGGCAGTGAAGCCTTACAGCTTCACGTCAGGAAGCCTACTTCACATGCGCGAGGCTCCGCACCTCACTCCTACTGGCCCGGCAGCTGGGGAAGGAGGGGGAGGAGAAGGGAGCCTGGGCCGTGATGTCAACACCCGTGGCTGAGGCTCCCGGAAGTGGGAACAGGATACCTTTGAAAGACAGGTATCCTTCCCCCCCAGAAAGGTGCCTAATGTGGCACCTGAGGGGGGAAGGAGTACAACGAGCAGAGGTTCCACTTTTGGGTGGAACTCTGCTTTAAGAGATGATAGAAACATTGCATAGGATTTTTTTTATTTTGTCCTGAGAGACACTTTTTAAGTGGCCTATATATTAAAACAAACTCTACTGATGCATGTTTACTGTGTTTTTACTTATAGCTAATTCTGTAGAATTATTTTGTAGAATCATGTATTTGCAAGCAAGGCCAGCCATCACTGAAAGTTTGAGAATGTAGAATCCTATTGTAATTATCCTTGGCCCCATAGATTCATGCATAGAAAACCATTATACCATTAGTGCTCTAAGAGAACATAGCCTGGGCTTTTGTTTGAACAGAAAGACTGGCGTGTGCTATATGAGTTGTGGTGGGAGGCATTCTCTAAGCTCTGCACTGACTTGTACAGATTTGTTTGGATCCATACAAAAGATAATCTTTACATGGGTTTATAAATAGCAGTACCTGGGTAGTGTTAGAAAAATAAAAGATATTAGAGGAAAATATAGCAGAGTGAACATTTGTATCAGAGGTTCCAACAGGAACAGCTACTGTTTTTCTTTTGAGCCTTTTTCCTGTAAAATATTGAATCTAAAAGGGATGGAACTTTCCAAGATTCTACACATTTTCCAGACTGCTCATAGATACATTCCCGTATGTTTCCCTAGTTCAGTGTTGGGAAACATACGGGACACCAGATTGTGAGGAACTCTGGACTGAGGTGATAGGGAACCCTAATAAAATACTGTATGTGCCTGCTTACTTCCCATTTCCTGAATAATGGCTGCCTCTTAGCTCCTTTTTCTTCTAGTAAGGGGAATGTGTATGACTTATTGGTCAATGCTGGCAACTCCAGAGGACCCAATGCAAGAGCCTTTCTTGCTTGCAGATCTAAAGGTTGCCGTACACAAAACATTATGTTATTAATTTTGCTTTAGATATGATTGTAACCATCGAGCTGCCCAATAAATGTAAGTTCAATCAAAACAGATGTAAGAATTACGAGGGAAAAGACAGATGTGGATACCAAACGCCACCAAACTTCTTAATGATAAACCACACAGCACCTCAGTGTGCAACAGAGGGAAGCTTTCCGTAATCATATGACCCCCAATTAAGAGTTTTCAACCAGCACTTGTGTATCAATCCAAGATATCCAGCTTTCCTCAAAATCACATGTCAAACAATAGTACTACTGTGGTGTAATAGATCACTGTGCATATACTGTATACTCAGTTGGACATAGTATCATGAAAAAGAAAATGACAGGCTCTCCATTGTGTAAAACAATTAAAACGGATGCTCATGATGACGTCATCTTTGACAAAACTAGTAGGGCAAAGAGGGAGCACATGCCACAATGCATATGTGATCCTGCCACAGCCATCTTGGATTCTGGAATATGAGTTGTTTATATGATATGAAGTGCCTGGTTGTCATCTCTTCAGTGCATTTACCACATTTAGCCCATGTTCACATCAGAGCGATTTGCCGGCAATGGCACCATCCGAATCGGAGCGGCGCCGCAATGATTCCCAAAACTAATTCCTGTACTACTTTTGGCAACTTCGGGGGTCAATTTGTATAGACATCTGTGCAGATACCTGCACAGATGCCTCTGAAATCGCTTCCAAAGTCGGACTGACAACCCACAGTCAATGTGAACCAAGGCTAAAGTGGTGTTTTAAACCATGTTTTAACCGAGGTGTTGTGTGGTTTATCATTAAGAAAGTTGGTGACGTTTGGTATCCACATCTGTCATTCCCCTCATAATTGAAGAATCACTGAATAAACAGTTTTTGGTCTCATATTTGGATTCCTTTGTTTTATTTTTTTTTTAAATTTTTGGTGACACATATAAGGCCCCTTTCACACTGGGGTGGTGGGTGTGTTGGCAGTAAAGCGCTGCTATTTTTAGCGGTGCTGTACCAGCAATTTTGCGGCTCTATTCGGCCGCTAGCGGGGCGCCTTTACCCCCGCTAGCGGTCGATAAAGGGTTATAACCACCGCAAAGCGCTGCTGCAGCAGCTCTATGCCGGCGGTATAGCTGCGCTGCCCCATTGATTTTAATGGGCAGGAGCAGTGTATAAACCGCTCCTTCACCGCTCCAAAGATGCTGCTAGCAGGACTTTTTTTTAGCGTCCTGCCAGCGCACCGCTCCAGTGTGAAAGCCCTTGGGGCTTTCACATTGGAGAGACAGCAGCAGCTCTTTCAGGACGCTTTGCAGGCACTATTTTTAGCGCTGTAGCGCCTGCAAAGCGCCCCAGTGTGAAAGGGGTCTAAGTTTGATATTTTGGCATTGCACTATTGTATTGCACATACTATTTAGTTTATCTTAGCGCTGCACTGTTGTTTTGTGATGTTTATTATGCTATGTATTATGATATTGTGCTATCCACTATATTTTTAATATGCAATAGAGCCCTTGCGCATTTTTTTTTTAGTTCTTACAGATGTAAGAATTGAGGAACAAAACATAATCATTTTTCAAGTTATCAGGAGTGTGTAACTTGTTTTGATTTCTTGATTAAAATATGATCTGAAGATATGATTGTAGTATTAGAAGATCACTTTTACCTATGTATCCATACATGTAAAGCAAGCAGTACAGCCAGTATATAGTGCAGTCATAGCAGCTACTGAACTAATTCTAGAAAGAGTGAGAAAAGAGTGAGAATCAGGTACCAGGCTCAATAGCCAAATATGTACAGTGGGGATGGAAATTATTCAGACCCCCCCTTAAATTTTTCACTCTTTCCTATATTGCAGCCATTTGCTAAAGTTCATTTTTTTCTCATTAATGTACACGCAGCACCCCATATTGACAGAAAAACACAGAATGGTTGACATTTTTGCAGATTTATTAAAAAATAAAAACTGAAATATCACATGGTCCTAAGTATTCAGACCCTCTGCTGTGCCACTCCTATATTTAACTCAGGTCCTGTCCATTTCTTCTGATCCTTGAGATGGTTCTACACCTTCATTTGAGTCCAGCTGTGTTTGATTATACTGATTGGACCAATTGGATTGGATTAGGAAAGCCACTCACCTGTCTATATAAGACCTTACAGCTCACAGTGCATGTCAGAGCAAATGAGAATCATGAGGTCAAAGGAACTGCCTGAAGAGCTCAGAGACAGAATTGTGGCAAAGCACAGATCTGGCCAAGGTTACAAAAAAATTCTGCTGCACTTAAGGTTCCTAAGAGCACAGTGGCCTCCATAATCCTTAAATAGAAGACGTTTGGGACGACCAGAACCCTTCCTAGAGATGGCCGTCCTGCGAAACTGAGCTATCAGGGGAGAAGAGCCTTGGTGAGAGAGGTAAAGAAGAACCCAAAGATCACTGTGGCTGAGCTCCAGAGATGCAGTCGGGAGATGGGAGAAAGTTGTAGAAAATCAACCATCACTGCAGCCCTCCACCAGTCGGGACTTTATGGCAGAGTGGCCCAATGGAATCCTCTCCTCAGTGCAAGACGCATGAAAGCCCCAATGGAGTTTGCTAAAAAAAAACACCTGAAGGACTCCAAGATGGTCAGAAATAAGATTCTCTGGTCTGATGAGACCAAGATAGAACTTTTGGCCTAATTCTAAGCGGTATGTGTGGAGAAAACCAGGCACTGGTCATCACCTGTCCAATACAGTCCCAACAGTGAAGCATGGTGGTGGCAGCATCATGCTGTGGGGGCGTTTTTCAGCTGCATGGACAGGACGACTGGTTGCAATCGAGGGAAAGATGAATGCGGCCAAGTACAGGGATATCCTGGATGAAAACCTACTCCAGAGTGCTCAGGACCTCAGACTGGGCCAAAGGTTTACCTTCCAACAAGACAATGACCCTAAGCACACAGCTAAAATAACGAAGGAGTGGCTTCACAACAACTCCGTGACTGTTCTTGAATGGCCCAGCCAGAGCCCTGACTTAAACCCAATTGACATCTCTGGAGAGACCTAAAAATGGCTGTCCACCAACGTTTACCATCCAACCTGACAGAACTGGAGAGGATCTGCAAGGAGGAATGGCAGAGGATCCCCAAATCCAGGTGTGAAAAACTTGTATCTTTTCCAAAAAGACTCATGGCTGTAATGGCAAAGGGTCTGAATACTTAGGACCATGTGATATTTCAGTTTTTCTTTTTTAATAAATCTGCAAACATGTCAACAATTCTGTGTTTTTCTGTCAATATGGGGTGTACATTAATGAGAAAAAAAATGAACTTAAATGATTTTAGCAAATGGCTAACAAAGAGTGAAAAATTTAAGGGGGTCTGAATACTTTCCGTCCCCACTTACTCATATTGAACTTTTCATGTATTGTACTGCTACTGGCCTGTGGTCTTTCAGTGAGACCAGTGGTGTAGGCTCAGTTCCAAGAATTACTTGTCTGTTTTTTATTTCATTGTACCAATCACATATCATCGTGATATATTAATTCACTAGAAAAGGTTTTTGTCTCACAGATTTCACATTATGTGAAATGAATATGATAGGTGACCTTAATAATGAGTAGTCATTGTAAGGACTTGCTTTACATTCTGCATCATGTCATTTTTTCTTTAGGTGTTGTCCTATTAGACTGTGAGAACCAATTTAGTTATTTGATTAAACTCAGTGTAAACACTACATTTTCTTTTTGCCGCTTATCATAGCCTTAATTTTAATGCAAAACTCTAGTGCCTCTAACTGGTAGTCTTGGTATTTTATATAAGGAAATATTTTGTACAGTACCATGTGCAATGGTGTTTTCTGAACCGCTTCAGCCCCGGAAGATTTTACCCCCTTCCTGACCAGAGCACTTAGTGACAATTTTGAGAAAAACTCTATATTTTTTACTTTTTGCTATAATAAATATCCCCCAAAAAATATATAAAAAAAACTTTTTTTCCTCAGTTTAGGCCGATATGTATACTTCTACATATTTTTGGTAAAAAAATTGCAATAAGTGTATATTGATTGGTTTGCGCAAAAGTTATAGCGTCTACAAAAAAGGGGATAGTTTTATGGCATTTTTATTATTAATTTTTTTATACTAGTACCGGCAGCGATCTGCGATTTTTATCGGGACTTCGACATTATGGCGGACACGTCGGCCAATTTTGACACTTTTTTGGGACCATTGGCATTTTTACAGCGATCAGTGCTATAAAAATACATTGATTACTGTAAAAATGTCACTGGCAGTGAAGGGGTTAACCACTAGGGGGCGATCAAGGGGTTAATGTGTTCCCTAGTGTGAGTTCTAACTGAAGGGGGGAGGGGACTGTGCAGGGGAGACGACAGATCGCTGTTCATACTCTGTATGAACAGACAATCTGTCACTTCTCTCAGAAAACCGGAAACTGAGCGTTTACACACACAGATCCCGGTTCTCTGTGTGCCCTGAGCAATCGCGGAATCCCGGCGGTGATTGCGACCGCCGGGCACTCGCATCGGCCCTGTGGGTGAGCAGGGGGCCTAGTGGCCACAGGGCGAAGCAACGTTACATAACGTCGTTTCGTCCAACCGTGCCATTCTGCCGCAGTACAACTGCGGCGGCTGGCCGGCTGGCCGGCAAGAGGTTAATAAATATAATGTCTTGTAATCTGTTTAACCACTTCAGCCCCAGAGGGATTTACCCCCTTCCTGACCACAGCATTTTTTGCGATTCGGCATTGCGTCACTTTAGCTGACAATTGCGCAGTCGTGCGACGTTGTACCCAAACAAAATTGATGTCCTTTTTTCCCCACAAATAAAGCTTTCTTTTGGTGGTATTTGATCACCTCTGCGTTTTTTATTTTTTGCGCTATAAACAAAAAAAGAGCGACAATTTTGAAAAAAAAGCAATATTTTTAATTTTTTGTTATAGTACACATCCCCCAAAAATATATAAAAAAATGAATATCTTCCACAGTTTAGGCCGTTATGTATTCTTCTACATATTTTTGGTAAAAAAAAAAATCGCAATAAGTGTATATTGATTGGTTTGCGTAAAAGTTATGGCGTCTACAAAATAGGAGATAGATTTATTGCATTTTTATTATTTTTTTTTTTTTTTTTACTAGTAATGGCGGCGATCTGCGATTTTTATAGATCGGACACTTTTGACACTATTTTGGGACCACTGACATTTATACAGCAATCAGAGCTAAAAATAGCCACTGAATACTGTATAAATGTCACTGGCAGGAAAGGGGTTAAACACTAGGGGGTGATAAAGGGGTTAAGTGTGTTCCCGCATTGTGTTCTAACTGTAGTGGGGATGGGCTCACTACAGCATGATAGAGATCACTGCTCCCGATGACAAGTAGATCCCTGTCATGTTGCTATGCAGTTTAGGGAAATGCCTTGCTTACATAGGCATCTCCCCGTTCTGCCTCTCCTCGCTGCAATTGCGGGCCGCTGGCGAACCTTGAGTTTGCAGGACCCACGGGCATGCTCCCGTGACAGGCGCTCACGCGCCTGCTAGGCGGGAATTTCAAAGGGATGTACGGGTACGGTTTTGCCTGCCCGTGCAATTCTGCTGATGGCGGCAGTCGGCATAGGGTTAAAGTGTCCAAAATTGATAATTTAGTTTAAATCTTATATTCATTGGTGAGATTAAACCAGCAGAAAGGGATATACACATGTTAACTGGATATGCCACCTATAAGTTCTAGCATTATGACTAGGGTTGAGGATCAAATTTGCCCCAACCTTTATTTCACCTATTGATCAAAAAGCATGAATCACTGCTAAAACTACCCGAAAAAGGCATTTTTAAGGTTTTTTTAATTTTTTTACTAAATTTAAATCTATTCTAGCCAAATATGTACTGCAAAGTATGTTGGTGCCATGGCTTTCCGTATCGTTCCAAAAAATCACATACAGCTTTAAGGCTTTCCCAAACATATGATTTAAATAATTAGTTTTTCCATGTTGCCTTTGAAGCTGCATGAAAATAATCTTCTCCCTACTGTACAGAATTTTAAACATTTGTTTAGGCTTTGCCACATGTTCCCTATGGCATTGGCAAGCTTTCCAAGCAATTTCTGACAATAACTTGGCAATTGGCCCTAAAAATGGTCAGAATTAACTAATAAGATTCTGTACGAGATTCACTTCTATGATTGGGTTCTCCAGATTTCAAACAGGATCTGTCAAACATCATGCAAATCAAACCCGGGTAGGTTTTCTCATCACTATTAATAAATGCTTTATGCCCAATTTGCTTAATCATTCTTATAAGTTTTGTCCCAGAGGACTGGAAGTTCCATTCCTTTGTCTTGCTTTATAGCATCACCGAATAGGCCATACCATGTTGGGGAAGTTATGTTAACATCATTTAAGCTATCTTATTCCAGTGCTGAGGCCTAGGAGGTTGGTTTTTGGCTTTTAGTATAAAAGTAGAGCAATCATTGTGTTTGAGGATTGGAGTTTAATGGAAGCAGCCATTCACTGACTCATATGTCCCATATATGTCTTCCAAACAGTTATTCAGTTATTTCTTCACCCAGAAAACCAATATGCAGCACACAAGTCAGTGTGGCTGCTTCCTTTATAGTCTAGTCACAATCTTTTTGTCTTGCTTTTAAAGCGCCTCACTGGGCAAAACCTTTTTTTAATAGTGTTGAATCAACACATGAACAACATGTAGGGATTTTTAGGGTGCCAAGCATCTGGGACAGGAGTGAAGATACATTTCCCCAGTTTAATGCAGACAGCAAAAAATAACCTTATGCCGCGTACACACGGTTGGAATTTCCGACAACAATTGTTCGATGTGAGCTTGTTGGAAATTCCGACCGTGTGTAGGCTCCATCGGACATTTGTTGTCGGAATGTCCAACAACAAAAATTTGAGAACTGGTTCTCAAATTTTCCGACAACAAAATCCGCTGTCGGAAATTCCAATCGTGTGTACGCAATTCCAACGCACAAAATTCTACGCATGCTCGGAATCAAGCAGAAGAGCCGGTACATGTGACAGCTGTTACATGTGATCCACTGGCTATTGAACTTAATTTTTCTCGGCTCATCGTACGTGTTGTACGTCACCACGTTCTTGACGTTCAGAATTTCCGACAACATTTGTGCGACCGTGTGTATGCAAGACAAGTTTGAGCCAACATCCGTCGGAAATAAATCCAGGATTTTGTTGTCGGAATGTCCGATCGTGTGTACGCAGCATAAGAGTGTTTTTTTTTTTACCCCTTTCTACTCTATTCAAAACTAGATAAAAAGTTTTGGCTATACATACTTTGAAGCCTATGCCAGGGCCACCTATGTTCACCATTTGCTCAGTTGGAGCGACCACAAAATATCTGGGTCTACTGCTAGCATGTGACCTAATCCCATGATATTGTGCTCTAGCCCGAATGATCAATCACCAGACCTGAACATAGTTATGTGAGGGAGGGGATGACATTACCAACTCCTTGTAAGCTCCAACACTATCTGATCCAAAGCTTACACAGGCTTAGGACTATAGAGAATTGAAGTAGTGGAAGTGTACAGGAAATGTTAGAATACACTGTCCAAGGGGTCAGCTTTAAGAAGTACAAAGTGGCAAACTCTAGATAACCTGTTGCTGTCTGCACAACACATTTGTGCAGCTGCAAAAAAGGTGGGCTTTGACCGCCACATGCCGCACATGTGTCACTGGGCCGCTGATGATTCTGTGCTAAGCGCATACTCACTGCATGCTCCCAGCATAGAGACTGAGCTGTCAAAGACAGCTATCAGTCTCCACTAACAAGCTTCTACATGTTAAAAAAATTGGATGTTTTACTAAAGAATACAACTCATGCCTGTCCTTTGAATAACCACTTCGAGTGCCTCTGCCAATTGTACTACTGACAGGCTTTTTTTTTTTTCGATGACTACTTCAATCAATTTGTTTACCCACCTGAAACCCCATAGAGCGCCCAGGATGGGAATACCTGAGGCATAGAGAACGACCACACTGACCCTGCGTGGTTTTCTCCAACCATGCACAAGGAAGGCTGCATGTTCTCCCCTTTGCTGGGTGACCACAGGCTCAACAGTTAAAGTGTTACTAAACCCACAACCGTAAAATCAGTCTGTGTATGCAGTAGAGCATGCTTGTTACACTCACTGTGGAGTTTAAGGGGTTAATCCTCTGCATTGTGTAAAAAGGCTGCTTAAACTTGTATGAACAGATCCTCCCCTCCCTTCACTGTCCCCCTGGACAAGTCCGGATAAGACAGAGCCTTTGGAGTCACTCTGCACATGTTCAGATTTGTGTGTATTGGCAGGGGTTTTTTTTTTTTTTTTTCTTGGGAGAGTGCATGTGATCAGCACAGGCCAATCGGCACTGTCCAGACAGAGGGTCAGGAACCCTGCAGCCTCATAGAATAGCTCAGTGCAGTATGAAAACTCCCCCTACAAGCTGCAACAGGAACTGATAGAATTCACAAGACTGCTATATACTGCTCAGGAGAAAAGGTATTTAGCAGTTTATATTTACTAAAATAATTGCATTTCCATGTTCTGTGTACTGTTGGAGACCAGATATAGTGAATGCAGGGTCCTGGGTTTAGTAACACTTTAGGTCCATTTTGACCTTTTTTTTCCTTCTATTGTGGAAGATAGCAGGACTGGCTTCTGATCATGTGATCAATGTGACGGTGGTAAGGGGATCGCTGATCCTTTTCCGCCCCTAGGGCGTTCAGAACCTTTTAAAGGGATGCTGGGGACAGGGAGTGGTTAAGGAGAATGCAGCATGAGAATTGAGATCCTTTTGTCTAGTATCATGATAGCAGCGAACGATCAATTCTGGTTGTGTGCATTCCTATGTTTTTCACACAGCCCTTTTATACTCTGATTATCGATAAAGATGACCACATTAAATACTCTATATAAAATACTTAGCATAACATTCTGTAAAAATCCAAATAAACATTTATGTTCTACTGTCTGAAGCAAGCCTTTATAGTAAAAATAAGAAGAAATGCCATAAAAATGCTTGAGATGAGTTTGTATATTTTACGCTCTCCACTACACATGCCATTGACTGCTCTCACCTTGTTAGTCTTATCTGTAACAACACTACGCCCCCCTCTTCCTATAAAACCATATTTGGAGACACATCCGTCTTTATCACAGACACCAAAACTGTTCTAGTGTTTAGCCTCTACTGAATGGACAAGATGTTACATTCTTTTTTTTGGTATTGTGACACACAAACTCAGTGATTCATTTTGGCAAACATTTTGTTTTTGTTTTTAAATTCTTTATTTAGAAAATGCTTAGACCAAAACCAGAAACATAACAAATAAATAAATTGACAGTTATTTGAAGGAATCTTTTGTATTATGTATGAGATTTGCAGTTTCCAGCTTTTATCTACTCTATATTATAACATCTAATCAATATATTGCCTTCATAAAAAAAAAAAAGATAAAAATATAGATATTTTGATAGGCCATATGACAAAACCAAAAAGAGCTGCAGCAAAATGTTCCATGAAGCGCTTAGACCCAGGTATGTAACTTAAAGTGGATGTAAACCCGATTTTTTTTT
This sequence comes from Lithobates clamitans, assembly GCA_037952925.1. NCBI lineage: Eukaryota > Metazoa > Chordata > Amphibia > Anura > Ranidae > Lithobates > Lithobates clamitans. Next base: position 2,104,698 of record JBBGZY010000577.1, read on the forward strand.
TTGATGTTATAGTGTAGAGTATAAAATTTCCTATCATTTGAGCCCAGTCTTGCCACACAGAGTTAATCCATCTCTGAGCAATCCTCTTTTATTGTTCAGTGAGATAAATCTTGACAAACAGAGCAAAACTTTGTCAAATCCTCCCCCTTGCTGTGAGTGACATTTACATCTCGTGCACTAGCCTAAGAGACATGCATTATTTTTTAATTCCCTCCCCCACTCCTTTCTTCTGCTGCTCTGCAAGGATTGGCTGTTCCACACCTCACCATGATTTGGCATGCTGAAGTCATGTGGTTACTTTCCTGTCTTTTCACTGGATGTTAGAGATCATAGCAGAAGTTCAGTGTTAGAAATACACAGAGAAAATGCATATTGACAAGGGGAGTGTAGAGGTGGGCGGGGAGTCTACTGACATCACGACTCCACCCACCGAGCTCCAGACAACAGACCCACCCACAGAATATGCAGTTTTTCGGGTCTAATAACAGACAGAGGGGAGACATTTGACAGGTAAAGATACATGCAGGAGACATGTATATCCTTATAGATAACCCCTATGGCAGTAGTTTAGAAAGGATGACATTGGGTTTACATCCACTTTAATGTAGATGTAGAAGAAGGGAACTCTCAAATTGCATATGGATAACAGTCTCTAAAAAGTTCCAAGAATAAAAGGTAGTTTATTGAAACATCAATGGTAAAAACTTACATGAGATATGCCAACCCAGAAAGCCAGTCTCTATCACCAAGTCCCAGTGGCTGTGTTACCATGCTTGTCCTCAGATGGATGGGTGTGTCTATCCACCTGCCAGTATTGCCATTGGTGGTAAAGGCTTGTTGGTTCCATTGGCAAGGTAGGTGGATGAAGTGGGAAACCTCTATGCCATCCCGGAGGTGGTATGCGGTCAGCCGGGGGCTATGCGGGTTTCCCCAAAGTGGCACCGTGCAGGAATGGCGGCTTGCGATGACGTCTCTCGCTGTGCCGGAGGACAGAGCAATAGCCGATGGAAAAGGTGGAAGGAATAACACGGGGAGGCAGGTCATGAACGTGGTCCCGTCATCATGGCGACATGTTTCCTGGTCCCGTCATCATGACTTGACAAGGCACAGGAGCGTGAAACATGTCGCCATGATGACGGGACCGCGTTCATGACCTGCGTCCCCGTGTTATTCCTTCCACCTCTTTCATTGGCTATTGCTCTGTCCTCCGGCGCAGCGAGAAACATCATCGCAAGCCGCCGGTACGGCATAGAGGTTCCCCACTTCATCCACCTACCTTGCCTACGGATCCAACAAGCCTGCAGCTCTTTTATGACACTCCCTCCCAGGAGTTATTCCCAGCAGCTAAAATCCACAGGACTGTCATCCCTTTTCCCTGCATAGGTCTCCATAGCAGGCGCCTGATCACTTTGTTGTTCTCATATAACAAAACAATTCAATTTTTGCTGTTTACTTTCTGGCTACAACTAACAAGGAACAGACACATGTTTGCCAGTATTACTGATAAAAGCCCATAGAACCAAAAACACAGAAACAATTATGACTGCAATACTTCACTCCATGACAACATAATGATTTATTTTAGTAGAAAATGCATTTTGAAAGTTTACAATGTAAAAATGTATATGTTTAGAAATTAGCAGAGTACTTTAAAAATAATTTTTCTACTGTAATAATTATTGATTTCAAAGCACAAAGGTCATTGTATTTAAATTGCCGTGGTGTACCCAGAGGAAACATGCACAGACATAGGGAGAACATAGGCTGTATCTCTAGTGGTTGCTAATACAGGACACCAGCATATATGACAAGCATGCAAGTACTTTGCCACTTTAGTTTCCTATATTAAGGCTGGATTCACACTTATGCGGGTTTCCCCGCATCCAATTCGCATAGCAGGAGATTGTGACCGGTTCTCTATGGAGCCGGTTCACACATCTCTGCAGCGGCTCTGGAGCAAATTACACAGGAGTCCTGTGCGTCTTTTGGTCTGTTTCAGGTCCGAATTCAGCCCAAAATTCATGCTGAAATGGGACCTGAAACTGTGAATGGAGAAGCACCAGACTCTTGCTGTGAGCCACTGCATTTTCCATTGTGAACCCAGCCTTATATATAGTAGTGTAGTGAGCTAGTCCCTGCTTATGTAATTGTAAGTCATCACTGATTATGTGGATTAAGTAGTATTTTATAATATTTAGGTATAAACAATGTTTTAGTAAGGCTCCAGTAACCATTACAATTATTCATTCTCTTCAGTTTGATGAGGAGTTATCAGATACCTGGTAGCAGAGTCTGATATGACACGGAAGGCCTGTCTTACACCTCTGACTCCGGGCCCCTGGCAGTGTGAACAGGAGGCACAGAAAAGCAGAGGGGCATGAGTGTCTGTAAGTCTTGCTAGTAGCAGAGCAGGTGTCCAGACCAGGCAGGAGTTGTCAGTGGTGTTTAGTGAAGCAGCAGACTGGTATTGGCAACAGCAGGCGGGTGAAGCTTGTGCTGGTAGCAGACTGTAAAACAGTAGGCACAGCTGGACGATAGGCAGGTACTGGTGGCTGTAGCAGAGTCAGACAAACCAGGTCATACACTAGCAGAACAGATCAGAGGCAGAGGCACAGGCAGGAGGCGTGGTCAGTGTACAAGCCGGGTCAGGAACCGATCAGGGGAGTGGAAGCAAATGGAGCAGACAGAAGCTGTTCTCAAAGGACAAGCCAAGGTCAATGCATGATTTGTATTATCCCCTGGCTTAAAACTCAATTAGATCCTCGTAGATATCATTGTTCCATCTCCCACCACAGGTACTATGTGGCTTCCAGTCTTGGGGAAGGCCTTTTTATGTTCTAGCAAGTCTACCCAAGTGCACAATGCCAGGTACTTAAAGTCATGATGAGTATGGCATAAAGGGAGCTCGAGTGGTCTCCATGAGTCCTGACCTTAGCTGTACCGAACACCCTTGAGATCGAGAACAGGAATGCAGATTGTAAGCCAGTTCTTTTCGTCCAACATCGATACCAGACTTCACAAATGCATTTTTAACTCCTTGGGTGTTAATTCCCACAGACACACTCCAAAATCTTGTGTTATACCATTACAGAAAAATAAAGGCTGCAATCGCTGTTATAGCTGCAAAGAGGTGGGGAGGGGGCTATCCATATTAGTGGCCAAAGCTTCGTAATATGATATGTGCACGTGTCTACAAACCTTTGACCATATTTCACTTAGTTGTAGGCCAGGCATTGTCTTCCCTCTCACATGAATCACAGCCAAGCCACTGAAATGATACATACAGTAAAAAAAAATGTCATTACATGTATCATGGTATAAAATGTAAATTGCAAAGTACACAGGCATGAAAATGAACCCAATGTGTTTCTCAAGACCATGCTCACTTCATCAGGAGTAGATGCATGTGTAGTACATCTGTAGGCGGTATAATGAACCAAATAAGTATCAACACAGAGATGGTATTGTGACAATTAGTCAAGAGGGTCCAAAACGCATGGCCCTATACTCACCAGAGGCTGGATCAGACTACCAAATGCTGAATACCCAGAGGCAGCAGTAATGAGCGTCCGGCTCGGGAGCTCAGGAGGCAGAGGAAAAACCAACCCAACAGAGCACAAACGGGGGGCAGACATGGCCGGGATGGGGGTGTGTGTCACCAAAGATCTCCCATTATTCATTAATAATGTCAACTGAAACATGAATGCATATATCGATAAATGCTGTCATACCAGCATAAAAAGTAAAGTATATGATATAAGTTTGTATATGCATGAACCAATCTGGTTCAATAATGGTATGGGCTCAGAATCTAGGGGACAATAAAATAAATAAAATAATATATTGTGTAAATAAAAGTATGACAAAAACGGAGTGATAGAAAATGAGCAAAATTTTAGGAGGACATTTTGCCTTTAGTGTAACCTTTTTAAAGAAAAAGTTATACATAATTCCCCCCCCCCCAGCTCCGTTCAGATGCCAGGAGCATAATGACACTCGGCACTTTTGGGTATGGTCGAACTACTCCTCTCCCATGTGACAGGGATAGGTGCTGATAGGTGCTGATATTGGCCTTGGGGCTGTCAGATGGGACAGGTAAGGAGTCCGTACCCCTGTGTGAGCTTGGATAAATTGGTTTGAAGCCTCTATAGAGCTTTTTCCCTAGCCCCAACAATTAGGGCAAGGAAAATTGACTGCTGGGAAAGAGGCAGGGGTGTTAACTGAAACCCATCTCCATTTTTTTTTTTTTTTTTTTAGCAAACTCCAGCAAAATGTATTTTTAGAACTGCAAAGTGTTAAAGCAGCCTTTATCAAATTTTTATGTCCCTGGTGGGGAGATTACAGGCCACTTTCATCTCTTCTTCCTCCCTGCCACCAAACAAATGTGATCTCTCTAATAGGAACATTTGCTTGACGCCCAGCCACTGCACATATTCGTCCACGGCATAGGTTGTGTGCTGTCTGTGCATTCCCAGCACACTGATTGAGCTGTTGCTAACAGCTCTTGGTCATAGCTTTTGATCAGCTCCCAGTGAGACCGGCTCCTAATCATATGACTGCTGTGAGAGCCAATCACAGCAACCTTATGATACAGAAGACCCACGGCCTCCCAGAGGCATCGGGAGGTGGCGAAGTGCGAAGTGAAGTAAAATCTTGCCAACAGACAGCAAGATTAACTTCAAGGGGGTTTAACCCTTCCCTGCTCTATCAAAAACGTTTAAAAAAAAGGGTTGGATATACATACGCACTTTTTAATGGACAAATAAATTATAGTGATGGAAAAGTGATTGTTGCTTCCTATCAAAGGCTACCAAAATGAAAGATAAAAATGACCAGGCATTGTCTTCTTAATAATCATTTCATTCATTTTTAAAGTCCTTTCTGCCTCAGACAAGGGGGCACAATATATAAATATAATTAAACATCATAGACATTTATTAGCTTTATGAATCCATGATATCCTGTCTACAGACTGCTAAATCCTTGCAGCATAAATGACATATGTACAAGATAATTGTGCCGAGACTGGAGTGGAAATTTGCTGGCCAAGACACATTGAGATGTGGTTTACAGGAAATACTTTGTTGGACGATAGCTATTCCACAATAGTCAGCTTCAACTAATGCCAGTGCCATAATACTGTATGTCTGGTAAGGCTCCATACCTATATACGTACAAATGCTCAGGAAATAATTTTGTTCCTGGAAAGATGGAATAAGGTCAGATTTTAGATATTCGGATTTTACAGTCAAAGTTCTAATACCACACAGTTTTTATGCTGTAGCCACATTCGGAAACAAGGTTTTGGAAATGTTATGCATGTTAAATGCATTAAAGCAATCCAAAGGTTATTATGTGGTTCCTCCCTGCCTTCATTCTTGTTAAAGTTTCCCTTAATGCTTGCATTCTATTGGCGTGTTTTGTTTGGCATAACCTGTGGAATTAATATGTTCATGTTTCTTCTCCACAGTTTACACCTGTTTTGAAAAAATAGAGATCCAATATAAAAGCCCTTCCTGTGGCCCTTGAAATATTGGTGTGTGCTCAGTGGCATACTACCAATTGGTGTTCTTGGTAAATTGCTGTTATTTACAATTCAAATCTAAATGACTTTTCATTATTCATTGACACAGGGTGTCACCAGGACGGGAAGTGTGAGGATCTGCTATTTGAAACAAAAACCATTTTGCTGAAGTTGATATTTTTATTATCTTCCTATAACCCCTTTCCAGCAGCACTGAAATTTAGCAAGGGTTGGCCCACACTTACAGGATAGAGCATGATGATGGCCTTATTAGTGTGCTGCTGTTTCTTAGAGCCCACTCATATAGGCGTTTACTGGCAAGAATCTGTGATTCTTGGCAGCAGAGAATCCAATGCCCACTGTGTGTGAACAGCGACGGGCAGCAGGGGCACTTTTTAGATGTGTGCTCCATACAAATCAATTGCCAGTGCCACCTCTATTTACATGTAACTGCTCATCTGAGCGATTACATGATAACATGGACTTTGACCAGCCCTAGACTCAGTTTGCATCCAAGAATGGTGTTTCTGGCCACATACAAACTGGCTGCATCTAATCATCCAGAATGCTGCTGCATCCAGATGTATCGTTTAGCCACATCTGCACACAAGCAGCCAATCCACCTTAATTTGCCCATCTGAATGAGGCCATAATTGTCCTGCCAACAGACTGGGAAAGGAGGGGTGACTAAGGAAACAGATGTTTAGAAACCATTGTTTCCTCTAGCCGTCCACCAGGTGGGTAAGCACCATTAGTGATTAAGTCGATGACCAAATGCAGTGTGTTTTCAGGTGCGTTTAGCTTGCCAATTGGTTTACTTTAGAGAGCCATCTGAGTTTCTTCTGACCTCCTTTTACACTAAATCAAATTACTTTTGCACTCCAATTCACTTATATGAGTAGAAAAGCAGTTGTGGCTTTAAAAATTGCCTTCAGACTTAAGCCGGTAGTGGTAGTGTTTCTGAAATATGAATTGACAATTAGGGGAAAATACAGGGAAAGTTTTTAGTTACCTTGAAAATAGTTTACTTTTTCCTTGTTGCATTCCAGATTTTATCATTTTAAGATTCAGCTTGGCAAGTCTGAACAGTCACTGAAATGACCAGTTCTAGTAATATAATGTATTTTCTTATCTGCGGGGGAAAGTCCCTGTATTGTAGATATTATAGCTGCACACATTTACTTTCAGCCAGAGCTGTCATGCTGGGATCTGAGACCAATGCCCCAGCTGAATAGTATCGGAGAGAAAGTCAGCCATTGGGAGATTTTCTGATAATGGCCACATTCTTCACATTTTATTGCAAGCCAGAAGATAATCAGGTGGAACACAATGTGCAGTGTTGTTTAACTATGGCCACCTTGAAGCAGAAAAATATGACATTGTAGGTGTATAATATGCTACAGGCACTCATGTGTAAAGTAAATTAAATGATTTTGAGAACGGCCTACATATAATGGTTCCTGTTGGCATTGCCAAATGATTACTTATGCAACCTCACTGGCATGCAGACCACGTGTTCTATGATGTCAGCAATCTCTTTCCTTACTTGGTCTCTTTGCTCAGAGTTTGTATTTATGTATCATGAGGTCACTATGCAAGGTGTTCAGTCAAGCGAGGGTAGAAAACAATTCAGTGAACCTGCTACAGGTAGCTTTCAGGGTTACCTGTATTGAAATCTAAGTTACCAAACTAACTTTCAGCAAATACACAAGAAATAATGTCTAAATATTTAAAACCAAATGAACAGAGCAGAAGTCAGAGATGTGCACAGTGATACAATCAGTATGTACTGATACAACCAGAAACATGTCCACTGGGACAAAATCAGTATGTACCAAGACAACCAGAAACATGTCTACTGGGACACAATCAGTATTTACTGACACAACCAGAAACATGCCACAGAGACACAATCAGTATGTACTGATACAACCAGAAACATGTCCACTGGGACAAAATCAGTATGTACCAAGACAACCAGAAACATGTCTACTGGGACACAATCAACATTTACTGACACAACCAGAAACATGTCCACAGAGACACATTCAGGATGTATTGACACAACCAGAAACATGCCACAGAGACACAATATGTACTGACACAGCCAGAAGCATGTCCACAGAGACACAATCAGTATGTACTGACACAGCCCACAGAGACACAATCAGTATATATTGACACAACCAGAAACATGCCACAGAGACACAATCAGTATGTACTGACACAGCCAGAGACACAGTATGTACTGACACAGCCAGAGACATGTCCGCAGAGACACAATCAGTATGTACTGACACCGCCAGAAACATGCCACAGAGCCACAATCAGTGTGTACTGACACAGCCAGAGACACAATTAGTATGTACTGACACAGCCAGAGGCATGTCCACAGAGACACAATCAGTATGTACTGACAAAACCAGAAACATGCCACAGAGACACAATCAGTATGTACTGACACCGCCAGAAACATGCCACATAGACACAATTAGTATTGTACTGACACAACCAGAAAAGCAGCAACAGTAATACAATCATTACTGTACTGCCACAGCTGTAGCTGAATATGGTTAAAAACTTAGAGACAATTAAAGGAGACCATATGAATTTTTTGAACAAAGCATGTACAATAGTACGTTGGATGCCTTTGTTATCCTAGACAAACCCTTTTACCAACTATATAAGATAAAGAAAAAAGCTACATAGACAAAAAAGCTAACCTGAAATAATAACCTGAAAGAGGCTTCCCCATCTAAAAGAAAAAAAAAAATAGTTTTGGCTGTAGATACATTTTAAAGGTGTTTATGTTTAAAGCTGAACATAATGGGTTAGGCATATGTTGTCAAAATACAAGAGTCATGTGTATTCTTACTTGAACTTTGGTGTGCTCTGTGTATTTCTTCCATATCTGTGCAGTAATCAAGTGTGAACCATTTGCCTCTGTACAGGAACTTCCTGCCATATAGACTGGTCACCGCTGTTCTCTCTTCTTGTGCAGGGTGCTTGGTCTTGTCTCTCATAGAAATAAATGTTTTTGTGACTGAAGTTCAGCTTTGAGAATGCCATGGGACCTATTGGTAAAAACTCAAGGTCAGTTTAGCGGGTAGTCCACAAACAGCCAATTTTTTCTTTTTTGCAAATCAAATCACCTAACCTATGTTTCTTATATCTTTTTTTAGGACTCTGATTACAAAAAAAATGTTAAGCATCTAAGGGCACACATCTGCACACCTTCTATGTTCGCTTTGAGGGCTTCTTACTCTTTATATTATGTTTTCCAAAATATTTTTTCTAATTTTGGGTATAGTAAGGAGTTAAAATCCTTAAGGCTCCATGTATACTGGCCTACATTTACTGTGGCCGTGGGAAAATAAAAAACACGGCAAAGTCGATTTTGTGTTTACCGGCGGCCTGCAGTCAAAAGTTCCTAGTCTTAACGAGATTCTCCCGCGTTCAGGAGAGGGAGTTTGAAGCTCACCAAAATGCGGCAGCTCCTAAACTCTGCTAAGAGCTTATGTATACATTGGCACATACAGTAGGTTTTTATGGAGTTGAGTTTAGGAGCTTTGGCAAAAAAGCGCCAAAAGCTTCTAAACTCAAGTTAAGGCGCTGCCAATGTAGGTTAGTGTACTTGAAGCCTAATTGTTTAAGTTTTGCAGCTTGTTTGCCATTGGGAAGGTTTCTCACTTCTCTACTTGAAATGCAAGAGGAAACCAGAATAAATCTCTATAAAGTGAGGGAAATTCCTCTCTTAAAGGAGAAGTCCAGCCAAAGCTTGTTTGGCTGGGCTTCTTCTATGGGTCACAGGAGTGCAATTCATTTTGCACTCCTCTGACCCATGTGCAGCAGAGAGCAGACTGAAGTCCGCTCTCTGCTGACGTCACAGAAATCACTGACACCTGACACCAAGCTACTGAGAGACTGAGACGGCCACTCTCCGCCCCTCCACAGCTCAGCGCTCCAGTGAGCGTGGAGGAGCAGAGCGGAGAGCTGCTGATTGACAGTCAGCAGCTCTCTGCTCGGGGAGCTGTGAGAACTGAGCCATGGGCGGTGTTCGATCGCTCGGTTCTCAGTGTAGAGGCATTGGGGGACAGATGCAGCACAGGACCGATGCTGCATCCACCTAGTTAAGTATAATGGAGGAAAAAAACCCAAACCCATACTTCTCTTTTAAACAATTGCCATCAGAAAAGATGTTCCCAATGCAAAATTTCGAGTCATGTTTCATGTTTTGTTCTGGAGACAACTCAAAAATATTGGATTCCCCATCACTTTCTGTCTCAGTGACAATGGTCATCAGGACAAAGACAGTGAGTAAACTCGGACAGCCAAAACATTTTGATAAAAGTTCTAATCCGTTCCTTTTCTATACAAAACTAAAAAGAAAAGAAAAAAAAAGTTTTAGATATACACTTTAAATGGAGAGGAGGCAACACCCAAAAGTGGGCAAGAGCATGAAACCCCCCAAGATGAACAGAAAAAGAGCCAGGAATTAGGGCATTTTGAGTTCTTCATCTCTTCATAGTTACACAGTTACATAGTAAGTGAGGTTGAGAAAAGACACAAGTCCAACCTATGTGTGTGCTTATATGTCAGTATTACATTGTATATCCCTGTATGTTGTGGTCGTTCAGGTGCTTATCTAATAGTTTTTTTAAACTATCAATGCTCCCCGCTGAGACCACCGCCTGTGGAAGAGAATTACACATCCTTGGCGCTCATACAGTAAAGAACGTAATTTAAGGTTAAACCTCTTTTCTTCTAATTTTAATGAGTGGCCACGTGTCTTGTTAAACTCCCTTCTGCAAAAAAGTTTTATCCCTATTGTGGGGTCACCAGTACGGTATTTGTGAATTGAAATCATATCCCCTCTCAAGCGTCTCTTCTCCAGAGAGAATAAGTTCAGTGCTCGCAACCTTTCTTCATAAATAATATCCTCCAGACCCTTTATTAGCTTTGTTGCCCTTCTCTGTACTCGCTCCATTTCCAGTACATCCTTCCTGAGGACTGGTGCCCAGAACTGAACAGCATACTCTAGGTGCGGCCAGACCAGAGTCTTGTAGAGCGGGAGAATTATCATTTTATCTCTGGAGTTGATCCTCTTTTTAATGCATGCCAATATTCTGTTTGCTTTGTTAGCAGCAGCTTGGCATTGCATGGCATTGCTGAGCCTATCATCTACTAGGACCCCCCAGGTCCTTTTCCATTCTAGAATCCCCCAGAGGTTCTCCCCCCAGTGTATAGATTGCATTCATATTTTTGCCACCCAAATGCATTATTGTACATTTTTTACATTAAACCTAATTTGCCATGTAGTTGCCCACCCCATTAATTTGTTCAGGTCTTTTTTCAAGGTTTCCACATCTTGCAGAGAAGTTATTGCCCTGCTTAACTTAGTATCATCTGCAAATACAGAGATTGAACTGTTTACCCCATCCTCCAGGTCATTTATGAACAAATTAAATAGGATTGGTCCCAGCACAGAACCCTGGGGGACCCCACTACCCACCCCTGACCATTCCGAGTACTCCCCATTTATCACCACCCTCTGAACTCGCCCTTGTAGCCAGTTTTCAATCCATGCACTCACCCTATGGTCCATGCCAACAAACCTTATTTTGTACAGTAAACGTTTATGGGGAATTGTGTCAAATGCTTTTGCAAAATCCTCGATAGCTATAAGGAACCAAAGATTGAATCATTTCAAAAGTCTCCAATTAATACTGAGTTATCACTTCTGTGCAACAAGTTTGTCTTAAAGGGGAACTTAAGTCAGAAAATTAAGTCCTGCTAGATGACTTCTTCTGTTTAAAATCCAGTAATACACTTTCTCACCCTGTTCTACACATGCTCAGTTGCTCTCTATTTTTAGGCATTGTGCCAAATTTGTAGAAGCTGACATGCTTAATATTTACTGCTGCTCAGGGGCTTTGGGCTTCAGAAAAATGGCAGCCTCTGACAAGAAGAAACAGGAGCAATGCTGGAGGCAATTTACAGTATACACTAATTTTGGTAACATAATTATTGTAGAATGCATGTTCCTTGATAAAGAACATTATTTTTGTTTATAGAGTTGTTATGGGTTAAGTTCTGCTTTAAATAATGGAAAGCTCTTCCAGAACATAAACATAGCACAGCAGGTAATGTTACTATTTTTCTTTCTGGTGGAATCAGGCAGCAACTTTATTTGCACAGAAGCCAGTCTAGAAAGCCCTGCCAGATTTTTAAATAATGGCTCCTTTCTTAATTAAATGCTCAGCCATTGCTTGAAGATAAATGCATTTCACCACTGTATTCTCCATGTCAGGTTAGGATCTCCTGCACACAAAGCCTCTGTTAACAAAGTAAAATTGGAATGGATACAATGAGCATTTGGGATGGACGGCCTGAGGTTGTGCAGTGATGAAAAGCAGCTTTCTAATCATGCTTCCAGTGAATGTGATCCTTACTGCTGTGCTCAGGCTGGCAGGCATTGCTGTTCTGGACCAGAGGCTTGGTCTTTTGTTAGATATATTAGAGATTTAAGTGTCTACTTTCCTCTGACATGTAATCTGCACAGAGCTCTTAAAAGGAATACATATTATGCTATGTACATTGTATGCATTATGGTTAGTAATCACGACAAAGCTTTTTTTTTTATTTTAGTCAAGTAAATATAACATGTATGTGAATATTTCATATTTACTAATGGTAACAGTAAACAGGGTCACGTATCCAGCGCTCAAGACGATAGAATATATTGGACTAAGCAGCTGCTATATAAAAATATAACATTTAAAAATAAGGCAAAAAAGTTCCAAGAGAGTAGGTTCTTTCTAGCTTAAGCAGCGCTCAAAAAACAAAAACTCATAAAATTGTAAATAAAAATTAAATAAAAGTACGTATAAGCAAAAACAAACTATTTAAAATTATAAAAATTGTGACAGTCCTGGTGTTGGGTAATTTCTCATATTAGAAAGCAGTTCATATCACTGAAGAGATGTTCCACCGTCGCCACACCATGTGATTCCACTCCCTGAAGGAATTGTACTGACCAAACTCCTAAACAATCGCCTTAATGGATAAACCCAGATTTAAGCTCAGCAACTACAGGGCATCAGCATGGGAATTCAGTAACGATCAACCCGACAGATGAATAACGTCCTGATCCTGAACCATCCAGACTGAACACACCCGCAATCCTCTTAAACAATCAGGCATATAGGAGGAAAGGAATCCATATAGTGTGATACTGTAAAACTTTTATTGTCCCAAAAAACACCCGACCCTTAAGATATTACACTTACACAAAGTTCAATATAAAACAGCATTCAGGTAACTCATACAGCAATGGTCATTAGCAGTTCCGATAATCTCACCACCTCAGAGAAGAGCAGATTGTTCGTGGTGGTTATAGCAGTTCCGATAATCTCACCACCTCAGAGAAGAGCAGATTGTTCATGGTGGTTATAGCAGTTCCGATAATCTCACCACCTCAGAGAAGAGCAGATTGTTCGTGGTGGTTCCCAGGAGAGGGCTGAGGAGGGAGCGGCTGGCTCAGGCTCTCAGCAGCTCTCTGGGAGGCTGAGCCAATCCAGGCATGTGGGCGGATCCCGACCATATAGTCGTGATCTTTCCTGAGCCTAAAGCAGCTCTGTGACGTCAGCAGACAGCGGACTTCAGCCTGCTGTCAGCTGAGAACAGGTCACAGGAGTGCAGAACAAACTGCACTCCTGTGATCTCCAGGAGAAGTACACCTAAACGAGCTTTGGCTGTACTTCTTCTTTAAGTAGCAAGTGGCCTGTGAATAGCAAAAGTAGCAGGTGGTCAAAGAACATAACAGTGGCAGACTCAGAGGAGGGACTCCCTTGTTCCCTGTCAAAGATGTGACCTGCCAAGACAATGATGCACAGGTATACAATAGGCGCCTATTGCACACATGCCATATCTCCCAGCACAACAGGGGTATAGGAAAACATTTTAGGGGGCTCATTTTAGTATAATGCTTAATATGGAAAGGAGTAAAGGATTTTAGCAAAAGTCACTTATTTTCACCATTTCACAAAAAGGCACAATATTACATTTATTAATGTTTGTTATTTTATCAGTTTATATTTTGGAATTAGAGTTTTTGATAATTTATCAAGTATGTTTGTACTAATAATTATCTTTGATAAACACTTGGACAACTATTATAAGGAATGAAAGATCAATAATTCAATTTTTTAATTCTAAAAGTCTTGCTCGTTCAAAACATTTTTTTTCTTAAGAGGGGTGGGGACTTTTACAAACTTTTAAGGCTGTAATGTGCTCAATACTGGTCCAGTCATCTGAGGTTCAAAATGGAAGACAGGACCCAGAGGTTAAAGATCAAAATGGTATGACGGTTTACGGAATCAGAGTCGGTATGTCATGCCATATTGAGACTGAGCCTTTTTATAAATGTGGACTTCACACGCTGCACTTATTTTAATGAATTTTAGCTACAGACTTGTCATGGCCTATCTATTTATACAGTAGATCCAGATTTGTTTATATTGCTACTTATATTGATAGTGTATTGGTTCTGGCATGCTCACTCCCATCCCTGACCACGATCCGGCAAGTACAGACATAAACTTAGGAAGGGTCCAAAGAAATGAAACAGCTTGCATATCCTCATTTACTAGCAGCTAGTATATGACCTTTTAAACTTCTTGTCTGCTGTGGCTTTTTCTTAGCATACTATTAATAATAAATAGGTTCCTGTTACAATACCTAATCATTTAGACCAGTATCATCACTGTTGATATTCACTTTTTTCACTTCTAAAAAGGCATCCTGTCTGTATTTGTCTTTTGACATCTTGCTGGTTACAGGAGGAGACTATAAAGAAGAGAGAGGAAGACAGATGTGTGAAATTCTAATGTATTCCCATATATGAATCACAGTTATATAAACATGTCCTCCAGAAAGAAATTAGACATCTTACAATGGTATAAATATTGATGTCTCCTCCTTTTGATCTACTGTGTTATATACTGGAGACATTTTCTAAGGTGAGCCCACACAGCAAATCTCGGTGCATAGCTATGAGCTTAGGTCATGAAGGAAATCCAGCACAGTCCATCATGTTCATCCCTACATCATTGCTGGTGGCAGTGGGCTCCTGCAGAGTTGAACAGGTCCCATGAACAAAGGTACCAAAACGGGTTGAGCTTGTTGTTCTGTTGTCAATGGAATAACACATTTCCTGGTTTCTTAACGCAAACCTGTCATTTAAACTTTTAAAGATAACTTTATGCCTTAGAACAGGGGTCCCCAACCCCTGAGCCATGGACTAGTGCCGGTCCGTGCCCTATTTGAGGCTGGGTTGCACTGAAGGAGCTAAGCGGCAGGCGAGCAGAGATCAGGCTTGTTTGCATCATTGCCTATGTCACTGCTGTTCGATCTGCCTCCATGAGATTCTCAATCTCATAGGTGCAGAACCCTGTGTAATCAACTGTGCATGCGCCAGGTGTCCCCTAGCTCCTAAATTGTAATGCCGGATTATTTGCTGAGGCCGTAGCACTGGGAAGAGTATAGGCTTTACTTGTCGTAAGTTATTTCACTGCACAATGAAAACCCTTACAAATTGGCCCTACAAAGTGACAAGATGCATCTGGTGGCTGCAGTGGCGGGCTACAGTGACACGCTGCATCTGGTGGCTGCGGTTGCAGGCTACAGTGACAAGCTGCATCTGATGGCTCTGATGGCAGGCTACAGTGACATGCTGCATCTGGTGGCTGCGGCGGCAGGCTGCAGTGACACGCTGCATCTGGTGGCTGCGGTGGCAGGCTTCAGTGACAAGCTGCATCTAATGGCAGGCTACAGTGATATGGTTCATCTGGTGGCTGCAGTGGCAAGCTACAGTGATATGCTGCAGTGACAGGCTGCATCTGGTAGCTGCGGTGGCAGGTTACAGTGACATGCTGCATCTGGTGATGGTGGAGGCAGGCTACAGTGCCAAGTTGCATCTGGAGGCTGCAGTGAAAAGCTACAGTGACACTCTGCATCTGGTGGCAGGCTACAGTGTCAAGTGACACTGATTCTTCATTATGGTGAGTTGAAGTATTTCATTATATATTACTATGTAATAATAGAAATAATGCCTTTCAATCAGTCATTTTGTCTGGATGATTGAAAAGCTAACACCCGTCCCCCCAACCGCCACCCCCAAACAGAATCTCCCCTGGTCCTTGGCAAAATTTTCTTTCACGAAAGTGGTCCCTGCTGCCAGAAACGTTGGGGACTGCTGCCTTAGAACTGTTTTTTTGGTTCCATTGTTATTACAAGCTGGATTTTCTTGGTTTCATCTAAGCTCTGACTTTCCACTGTCCTTATGTCCATTAGGAGCAGCCTTACTGGCCGCTTAGGTGGTTTTCAAAATTTTGGATAGGTGTGGTATAGCTCCAGGAGGCGTTACTGCTAGGGATGGGTCGAACACCCCCCTGTTCGGTTCGCAGCAGAACATGCGAACAGGCAAAAACATTTGTTTGAAAAAAATGTAAAAATAATTGCGCTTCAAAGTGTCTAAAATTATAATAAAAAAGCAGTGATGTCTAAATGTGACACAAACACATAAATGAACAAAAGAAAAATTGGATGACTCGCGCTATGTAGATAGATATATGTGTGGCCAAATACGTCACACAAAGAGCACTAAATACACAGTATCAGTGAATATATAAACCATCTGTGTGGTGATATATCACAATCAGTGCAAAACAAATCACAAAAATAATCAGTAAAAACATAAATACTCAGTGCAATGATATATCGCAATCAGTGCAGACAATTAAAAAAATAATGATAAAGTCCAAACAAAATATATTGAAAAAACCATGTGGAAGAATCAAAAAATAGTCCATAAAAGAAACCCAAGACAATGGTGAGTTTGCAATCCCTGGTCTTTCAACCGCATGGAACCTCAAATGTGTAGAACCACCACCAAAAGTAAGAGCCTGGCTGCTTACCAGAACCCCATGACCCACGTTACAGAGGTCTAAAAGGGCTTTTGAGATCCTAGTAGTCCGGACTTCCCAGGGACGGAGATGAAGCAGAGATGGGAGTGGAAACTGGAAAAGGGCGTCAAGTGCTGGAATGGGAATGGATGGATCCACAAGAAGGGGGCTCAACCCTCAGCATAGTGGTGTCAGGTAGTCACTCCTTCGCTCCGCCAGCAGTTGTCACCTCCCTACCACCCTGAATAGTGGAAGTAGGGAGGTGACAACTGCTGGCGGAGCGAAGGAGTGACTACCTGACACCACTATGCTGAGGGTTGAGCCCCCTTCTTGTGGATCCATCCATTCCCATTCCAGCACTTGACGCCCTTTTCCAGTTTCCACTCCCATCTCTGCTTCATCTCCGTCCCTGGGAAGTCCGGACTACTAGGATCTCAAAAGCCCTTTTAGACCCTCTGTAACGGGGGGTCATGGGGTTCTGGTAAGCGACCAGGCTCTTACTTTTGGTGGTGGTTCTACACATTTGAGGTTCCATGCGGTTGAAAGACCAGGGATTGCAAACTCACCATTGTCTTGGGTTTCTTTTATGGACTATTTTTTGATTCTTCCACATGGTTTTTTCGAAAAACATTTGTTTGAACACGCAAACACCGTTTAAGTCTATTGGACACGAACATGAAAAATCAAAAGAGCTAATTTTAAGGGTTAATATGCAAGTTATTGTCATAAAAAGTGTTTGGGGACCTGGGTCCTACCCCATGGGGACATGTATCAATGCAAAAAAAAATTTAAAACGTCAGTTTTTTCGGGATCAGTGATTTTAATAATGCTTAAAATGAAACAATACAAATGAAATATTCCTTTAAATTTCGTACTGGGGGGTGTCTATAGTATGCCTGTAAAGTGGCGCATGTTTCCCGTGTTTACAACAGTCCGAGAGCAAAAGAGCAAAATGACGTTTCTAAAGGAAAAAAAAAGTCATTTAAAAGTACTAGCAGTAGCGCTGGCAGCTATAATGAATTGTCAGGTCTCTGCAATACTCATAAAAGTCATTGAAAAAAACGGCCTGGGGCTCCCCCACAGTACATTACCAGGCCCTTCGGGACTGGTATGAATATTAAGGTGAACCCCGAACCAAAATTAAAAAAAAAACGTGTGGAGGTCCCCCCAAATTCCATACCAGGCCCTTCAGGTCTGGTATGCATTTTAAGGGGAACTCCACGCCAAAATTAAAAAAAAAATGGCATGGGAGTCCCCCTAAACATCCATACCAGACCCTTCAGGTCTGGTATGGATTGAAGGGGAACCCCGCGCCAAAATCTAAAAAAAATGGCGTGGGGGTCCCCCTAAAAATCCATACCAGACCCTTATCTGAGCACGCAACCTGGCAGGCCGCAGGAAAAGAGAGGGGATGAGAGAACGCCCCCCCCCCCTCCTGGACCGTACCAGGCCACATGCCCTCAACATGGGGAGGATGTCCCCATGTTGATGGGGACAAGGGCCTCATCCCCACAACCCTTGCTCGGTGGTTGTGGGGGTCTACGGGCAGGGGGGCTTATCGGAATCTGGAAGCCCCCTTTCACAAGGGGACCCCCAGATCCCGCCCCCCCGTGTGAAATGGTAATGGGGTACAAATGAACCCCTACCATTTCACAAAAAAAGAGTCAAAAATGTTAAAAAAGACAAGAGATGGTTTTTGACAATTCCTTTAGTAATGTCTTATTCTTTCCCTGCTTCTTCTTCCATCTCCTTCTGGTTTTCATTCGGTTTTCTTCAGGTATACTATAGACAGCCCCAGGTACGAAATTTATAGGAATATTTCACTTTTATTGTTTCACTTTAAGCATTATTAAAATCACTGCTCCCGAAAAAACGGCAGTTTTTAAAACTTTTATTTGCACATGTCCTCTGGGGCAGGACCCGGGTCCCCAAACACTTTTTATGACAATAGCTTGCATTATTAACCTTTAAAATTAGCACTTTAGATTTCTCCCATAGACTTTTAAAGGGTGTTCTGCGGCTTTCGAATTTGCCGCGAACACCCCAAATTGTTCGCTATTCGGCGAAGGGGCGAGCAGCCAATGTTTGAGTTGAACTAATGTTCGACCCAAACAGACAGCCCATTACTACTGAACCGGCCGATTCAAACCATGTATGGGGGGCTTTAGTTGTGAGCCAAGCGGGGGGGTTTGGACTGCGACTGCGATATTGCTGCTCAAACACAGACTTTACAATAGCTACTCACATTCATCCATCTTGTGGCTAAGGCAGGCCAGAGACGGAGCAAAATAGCTTGATTCCCCAACCAACACAGTCCGTCCGGGAGAACACAGTGATTATTGCTAGCAGCTAAAACAGCCACTAGCAATAATTAGATGTAAAATCTGGCAGGCTGGTTGTGCCGAAGTTGATCGATTGAACAACTTAGGTACATTCAGCCTGCCCCTACATGGTTCGATTCTCGGCCGGTTTCTGCTAAACCAGCCGAGATTTGATCCATCTATAGCTGACTTAATACTTTCCTGACCAGATGGAGCACCTCTTTAATAAGGAGAATTTTAGAGTTATAAGACTGATAGAATGGTGTATATTATCTGAATATGAATTTATGAACTCTGCTAAACTGCTTTATCACTGTTGTGCAATTTCACATATTTTCTTTGCCTAATTTCCATAAGTGGTACATCAATCATAGGTACAGCCAAGTCAGGCGTACTTTGGTTGAGAAGACATTCAGGTGGTTTTGTGGTAGTTTAGTCATTTCCTTGCTTCCTTCAAAGATCTGGAGCTGCACACCGAATTGGGTGGATTCTTATGGTTTGGTGCCATTTACAACACATCCAGATATAATGAATAAAAGGTCATTTTGTTCTGAAATTCACCAGGCAAGCTTTCTTAATGGTTGAACTGTTTTGGTTCTTAGTATATTTCTTTTTTTTTAATTTTACATTTTACGATGTCTGTAAGAGAAAGACACAAGTGATCTGGCAGCGAGTTCAGAGACTCCCAGTCCGTGTTCCTTCCGCTGTGGCATACACTTCCGAAATATTCGTAGAATATATAAATATATTCTATAATGTAAACAGTAAGCCATCGGCTCACAGCTAGAAGGGGATAGCTGTCCTGCTAATGCGTATACAGCAGCTAATTCAACTCTGCTTAACACAAACACATAAAGAAATGAAACACCCCACTTCCTTTCTTGGCCTGAAACACAGACACTGCTGGATTTATATTTATTTTTATTCTTAGGTCCAAGTCCATTTTCTTAAAAATGGAGAGGGACATTACTCTATGTGTAAGATGGAAGACTAAATAGACAAGACGGAGGTTATTTAGAAGAGATAGTGGTTATCTGAAGGCCTCCAAAGCATTGGCTCTGCTTCTTGATTTATATGGATCCCTTGAAAAATCATTGTGTGTTAGATTTCCTTGCCATGTCTTGGTAGTATTCTGTGAGTTCAGTTATTCCCTATAAAGAGAGTGCCATATTCCCTTCTGCCATGCTGTGTAAAATTGTGGTTGGCTGCAAAGTAACTGTGGCTCCCACTTATTGTATAAGAATTGTCTTACATTCCGCCATCCACAGTGTGCAATGTGCAGAACAATTTACACAAAGGAGCATTTTTAGAATACGAA
Source organism: Lithobates clamitans (assembly GCA_037952925.1). Classification (NCBI taxonomy): domain Eukaryota; kingdom Metazoa; phylum Chordata; class Amphibia; order Anura; family Ranidae; genus Lithobates; species Lithobates clamitans. The sequence goes on from JBBGZY010000577.1 coordinate 2,124,825, forward strand.
ACATCCAGCACAATGCACGGAATGGAACGGTTTGTAATGTGCAGTATACAGTACAACAATCAGAGTTGGGAAATGTGAAAAATATAGCATAAAGGACATACCTTCATCCAACTAGGGTGTGACCAAAAAGTCGGCAGAAAACATCTAAAAAATGTTAAGATATATTTTAGAGGTAAGAATTGGTGATATCTGCAGTGCAAGTGGTGATATCTGCTGATCAGCAACATGACTCAAGCTCATGGTTAATTGCTTTGTATCATCCTCAGTCATTTAGTAGTAGTACTTCCCATTGCAATTGAGTGGGAAACATGAGTTGGTCACTGACCCCTATTAGTTAGGCTCAAATGTGTCAACACAGGATTTAAGATCAAGTGTAGTATCTGTTTTTATTAGTATCCAGTAGGGGCGCTCCACAGTCATCCAGTTTTACAGATAGGATGGCTGTTTGCATAGTGCTCCTGCTTGTATGATCGTGGTCCTGAGGGGCCTGCCTGCTGGGCAAGGAAACCAGATAGATTGCGCGTGTGGGTCAGGAGTACTTCTATGGCATGGAGGGTTCCAATGGGCCCACTGCCTCCTGATTTTAACAGAGCTACCTGGTCTGGTTTGGAGCTGAGAAGGCAGAGAGCCCATGGTGTCAAGCGCCCCCAGGAGTAGCGCCCTGGGGGTGCTGTTAGTATCACTATGGGTTTGGGACACTACTGTGAGAACGAGCAATAGGCCATGACACCCTTGCTTTTCTGCATTAGGCCTCATAGGCTAGGCTTTTTGATTGAGTTTGAGGCAATTTTTGTTACCACGGCGCAAGGCCCAACCATTACACTGCACTGACACCTATTTAATTGCATATTTATTTTTCTTTCCACATGTGTCACCTGCGCTTCTATTTGTTTTGCCTTTTTCATATAGGATGGAGGGTGTCGGTACTTGGGCCTATCCTGAAGTCTAGGGGGAGGATTTGTGGCCATTAGGTTCATACTGCTTTGGGGAGCATCTCTTTGGGAGGTGGTTTCCTTTGTACTCGGTGGTTTCCTTTGGCTGATTATGGGGAGAGGGGTCCGCAAGGCCTTTTGGCTAGGTGACCCTGAGTGTGCCTTAACCCCACCAGGGGTCAGGGAGGGGTCCTACTTTTTTTGAGAGATGAGCCAGAGACATAACCTAAGTAATCTTTTTGTGTGTTTACATGCAATTTTTTTGTTAATTTACCAATGTTTATTTTTTGCGCACCCAACATGAGCGTCAAGAAAACAAAAACACATGGTTTTTATTAAAGGAGAAGTACAGCCAACGCTCATTTGGCTGTATTTCTCCTATGGATCACAGGAGTACAGTTCATTTTGCACTCCTGTGACCCATTTTCAGCAGAGAGCGGGCTGAAGTCCACTCTCTGCTGACGTCACAGAGTCGGTACAGGCTCGACGTCATCATGACCATGGAGTCAAGATCTGTCCAGATTCCTGGACCGACACCCGACTCAGCCTCTCAGCAAGACGCTGAGAGCCTGAGCCAGCTGCTCCTGCTCCTCCACAGCCCAGTGCTCCAGTGAGTGAGAAGGGGCCAGAGTAGAGAGCTGTGACTGATAGTCCACCAGCTCTGTGCTCGGGGAGCTGTGAGAACTGAGTGATCGGTGGTGTTTGATGGCTCGGTTCTCGGTGTTAGAGGCATCGGGGGACAGATGCAGCATTGGACTGATGCTGCATCCACCTAGGTAAATATGAATAAAAAAAAAAACATACTTCTTTTAAATTGTGCTTTGTTACTTCCTGAGGTCAGTGCATTTTGGTATGTTTTGTATATACCATTATATTACCCAAGCAGTTGGCTGCAGTGAAGCATTTATGGTGGACACTCTGACTTGAACTTTACATTTTAGAAAACTGAGTTTTTAAAGGAATAGCCCATGGTTCAATGTTCATATCTTTTTAATGAGTGCAGACCCTTAAACCCAAATCTAGCCAAACCTTTTTTTCTGGGTAGGGAAAGAACCTATTTTAAATTTTTGTTTGCAGTTAGTGTTCCTACTGGTGGAACTTACCTTCACTTAGTGGAACTAAAAGATTTCTTCAATGGGGAAAAAGACTGCAGTAATAATTGTTTTAGTAAAATTAGGGAGGGTTATGCCGTGTACACACGAGCAGACTTTCCGACAGCAAAGGTCCGACGGAACGAATCTGCCGGACAATCCGATCGTGTGTGGGCTTCATCGGACCTTTGCTGTTGAAAAATCAGACAGACTTTAGATTTAGTACATGTTTCAAATCTTTCCGACGGACTCGAGTCCGGTCGAAAAATCAGTTTGTCTGTATGCTAGTCCGACGGACAAAAAACTACGCAAGGGCAGCCTTTGGCTGCTGGCTATGAACTTCCTTATTCTAGTCCCTTCGTACGTCATCACGTTCAAACCAACGGACTTTCGAACAGACTTTAGTCCGTTCGTGTGTGGGCAAGTCCGGTCGTTCGAAAGTCCGTAGAAACTCTGTCCAAAGTCCGTCGGAAAGACCGTCGGACCTTTGATGCTGAAAAGTCTGCTCGTGTGTACATGACATTAGAACCTTTGTCAGGTTATTACAGCTGGCTATGTCTTCCTATACTAGTGACAACTGCTCCCATTTTTTCTTGTCCTGTATTACAGGCTGTCACAGGAACAGGAGTTGAGCTAACATCTGGTGCATACAACAATTTAAGTTATTAACTCTTGCCAAGTCTAGCCACAGCTAAGAAAAACATTTTGGCGGCATCTTGGCTCCTTTGGCTTTCTACCTGTTGTTACTCCTTTCTTTACTGCAGCTGTGAGAGAGATCAACTACTTACTATTTCTAAGGTGACAGAGCTGTAATAGAATCTCTCTGGGTTTCATTGCAGCTCTGCAGCAGATGACAATATGGGGCAGGAATGTATATCTATTGAGTGACTTTTTTTTTCTTCGAACGCAAGCAATTTAGTTAGTATCACTTGACATCGGAGGGTATCGCTTGAGACTGGTCATGTTGCCAGCCCTTTCAACTGTAAATGTTTATTCTCCAGCTGACCTAGCTTATCCTGGCACAGCTTTGTAAATACAGGTCAGCCCACAGGTATGTAATTACATAGTAAGCAAAGGTTACCGTGTGACAAAAGATGTGATGCTTTTCAGTATCATAATCTTAAAATAACTACTTTTCCCTTTGCTGAACCTAGGATGCCATCAGCAGCCCAGATATTATAAACATAATGATCTATGTATGTTGGGGCTGCTTGTAATAAGGGCATTAAAGCAAATTTATTACTGGGAATGATTTATGTGCTGCCATAACTGCATAACAAAAAATATGCAACGCATTGTACAATAGGATGAGAGAGTGCAATTCTCAGCAAACAAAATATGGCACACTAATAAATATTGAATCAATTTTATCTTTAAGAGATTTCCTCTTGTCACACTTATAAAACAAAATAAGTCTCTCTTAGCACAGGCCTGCCACCTACAAAAAACAGACATTACATATTTGTCTGAACATAGGCACTCATAAAAAAATGAGAAAAAATTTAAGTTGTGTCCAAATAAATGTCACCTATTAATCGAAGAAACATAAAACAAGGGTTTCACCCTCATAATGTTTATTAGCTCTTAAAGTACACCTAAAGGCAAAACTTTTTTAGAATTGGATAGAGTGGAGATGGATCAGAACACTTGTCAGTTTTTATTGCCATCTGTGCCCCCATTGGGAAGATTCATCCTCTCTATTTGTCCTGTTTACCATTATCATTGAAAGTAAAAAAAAATTGCAAATTATGGGTTGTCCCAGAATAGTAATACAGGGGAAAGCTACTAATGGGGACACTAGTTCTGGTGACCTGGGGGTCCCCAAGGGATTCCCTTAATTTTCAGGAATTTGCTCTCACTTCCTGTTTTGGCTGTGGGACAGGAAGTAAAGGAAAAAAACTCCCCAATGGGAAACAGAGGGCAAAAAAATAAACTTACTTGGGTTATAACCCTCCCTAGAGTTGTAACTAGAGCCTTCAGGGCCCCTGTGCAAGAAACTATGAGGGGCCCTCCACCCCCATTACATCACGGTCCTCAGCGTTCCACTTTACATCACGGTCAGCAGCGTTCTCCCTTACATCATGGTCAGCAGCGTTCCCCTTTACATCACTGTCAACAGCTTTCCCCTTTACATCACGGTCAGCAGCTTTCCCTTTTACATCATGGCCCCCAGCGTTCCCCCTTACATCAGGGTCCCCAGCATTCCCCCTTACATCAGGGTCCCCAGCATTCCCCCTTACATCAGGGTCCCCAGCGTTCCCCCTTACATCAGGGTCCCCAGCGTTCCCCCTTACATCACAGTCCGCAGCGTTACCCCTTACATCACGGTCCACAGCGTTACCCCTTACATCACGGTCCACAGCGTTACCCCTTACATCACGGTCCACAGCGTTACCCCTTACATCACGGTCCGCAGCGTTCCCCCTTACATCATGGTCCGCAGTGTTCACCTTCACATCATAGTCTATAGCGATCCCCTTTACATCACAGTCCACTGAGTTGTCACTTACATCAGACTCGAGTTGCCCTCAACATCAGAGTCTGCAGGGTTCCCCCTTACAGTGTAAGAGAGAACTCTGCAGAGCTTGATGGAAAGGGGAACGCTGCGGACCATGATGTAAGAGGGTGAATACAGTGTGAAGGGGAACTCTGATGTAAGGTGGTCTCTGGTCACCAGAACACCCCCCCCCCCCACCTTACATCAAAGTCTACATTGTTCCCCTTCACATCAGATTGCTCCTTTTCATCAGGGTCCACCGAGTTCTCCCTTACACTGTAAAGGGGAATCCTGCAGATTTCGATGTGTAGGGGGGACTTTGGTGACCACAGTGACCCCCACAGACTTTGCGTTGTCTGGCTGGAGCTGTCACACTGACCTCACCTCCTTTATTGCTCTAGTGCAAGGCAGGCTCAGTCAGACAGACCTTGGTTTTGATCCATGGTCTTCTTCTCTGCTCCTCCCGGTGCTCCCACTCCACCTCTTCATATCTTCTGCCCATTCAGTGTAGTTTATCATCTCTCTAGTGCCCTTTTGGTAAGACTCTGCAAAACAAGTAACATTTGTCGTATATTTGCGACTTTTGCCGCCATATTGTTTAGGACCAACTCCGCTCTGTGTATATGGGCAGACTTTAAGAAAATGTTGCCGGAAATGGAGACATTGGCTTGGCAGGGGGCCGAGCTCCTAGTGGTGGACATCTGAGGGGGAGATGGCTCCACAGACATTGTGGAAGATTGTCATCTCAGCAGCTGGTGTGTGGAGTGAGGCTGTTGTGCTGGCCTACCCTCCTCCTTTCTACAGACGTCATCACGTGCCTGCCCTGGCCCCAAGCCCGCCCAAACCCGAGCACCATCTTGCCATCTTGGGGGCCCCCCTACAGTGGTGGAAAACCAGGACATGGTCGCAAATGTAACCTTTGCGACCCTGGTAGTTCCACCACCTACCCTCCCTTACTCTATCCAAAATGAAAAAAAGTTTTGCCTGTAGCTCTGCTTCTTATTAAACTTGCAAAATAAAAGTTAATGTAGTAATAATATTTTAGTTCTTTTGCTGAAGATGTACCATTAACACCTTTCCGACCAAGCTATAGCAAAAAAGACGGCTAAAGCGCAGTTGTCCAGTTCGCACTGCTGTCTGTGGGAGGAAAGGAGGGCCGGTAACTGGTAAGCCTGCCAACACACTGTTTACACTGATAATCAGGGCACTGATCATAACACACACTGATTATCAGTGCCGCCCGTCAGTGCAGCCTCATCAAATTAAGAAAAACTTTATTTTTTTCAAAATTTTTTTGTTTAGCAAAAAATAAAAAACCCAGCAGTGATTAAATACCACCAAAAGAAAGCTCTATTTGTGTGAAAAAAAATAATGCATATTTCATATGGGTATAGTGTTGCATGACCGCGCAATTGTCATTCAAAGTGTAACAGTGCTGAAAGCTGAAAATTGGCCTGGGCAGGAAGGGGATGAAGGCGCCCTGTAGGCAAGTGGTTTAATGATATTTTACAGAAAGGACTGAGTATATTGCCTGAAATATGAAAGCTTAGCACAGTCTAAAACACAAAAGCCATGGATGTCAGCTCATGACTCTCAAGATAAGTTTGGAATTCAGTTTTCAATTGACTTTTAAACAATTTGATTGTTAGTATATTAGGAGATATTGTTCTCCCTTTACAACAAAACTATCATGTATAAGGCCCCTTTCACACTTATACGACTTGTCTCACGATTTTGTACTGCAAAATCGTATGACAAGTCATTCTCCATGATTTTCAATGACTACTATTCATATTGGCACGACTTTAAGTCGTGCCGACTTCAAAGTAGTCCCTGCACTACTTTGGTCCAACTTCCTTACGATTTCTACTCCATAGACCTCAATGTCAAACCCTCAAGTAGCATGCAAATCGTACCTGAATAATATAGACACGATTTCAGCACTACTTTGTAAGCACAAGCTGAGAATGGTTAATGCCAAAGTTGTGGCAAAGTCGTACAAAGTAGTACTGCTCCCAAATCGTGGCAAAATCGCAGCAAAATAGCGGCCGCAAAATTGCAGTAAAATCGCGCGACTTTGAAGCTGTATAAGTGTGAAAGGGGCCTAACTTAGATGACTAATATACCAAGCTATATAAAAAGTGAAATCCGGTTCATTTAGTGAGGAAGAGCAAAAACATTTTGGACGGTTGCCATAGGCTAGTCTGCACTTTGTGTATGTCTATACATGTATCCTTGTGAAATTATTGTATAGTCAATGCCACATATTTCCCCATGAATATCAGCAATCTTTCTTTCCCAGGTAAGAAATGTTACGGCATGTACCTTGGCACATGTGACTTAGCCGTTTATGGATTATTTATGCACTGCCAAGCAAACTGTTTCTAACAAGCATTAGGCAAACACTTTGCTAGGATATAATATTTTGTAATTTTTTGAGTACTGCTGAGTATTTATATCTATAGCAGGTGTGAAAAAACTCAGTAGAGTGCAACCTGCATAACACATGATACTGCATCTGTCTATTGCACCCATATATTGCTTGATTTATGAATGATGTGGCCTTGATTCCAGCTCTACAATACATGTACCTGGGTGAGTTTAAGGTCATATAAACCTTCTTCATATGGCTACAGCAAGTACAACCAGCTGCTCTCTGGAGGAACATGCAATAAGGTTCTCTTTGAAGTGAAGACAAATACACTGTCTTCACAGGTAAGGTAACCCTGACTCCCCACCAAGCTGAGTTCTGAAATAATTTGTGATGGGTTATTGTAATTTGTAATGAGTCCTCTACTTGTCTGTTGTTAGTATTAACTTATAATTGTCGCGGTGCTTTGTGGTAGTAATAGTCCTGCCTAAAAAGACCATTCATTTCAAACAAAAATCATCCTTCAATATTATATGTGAATTTAAAATATTTTATTTATGTTGTTTACCTGTAAAAGCCGTCTTGTGTAGACATCCAAAAGCCTTGAGAAGATGGGCACTGCCATCTTTAATTTGATGTCAGCGGCCCCGAAGGACTTAAAGGGCTCTCTATAACATCCATTCGGTACTAGGGTTCCTCTAGAGCAGTGGTCTCCAAACTGCAGCCCGGGGGCCAGATGCGGCCCTTTGCTTGCTTTTATCTGGCCCTCAGGGCACCATTTCATCCACTGATACTAACAACGGGGCATAAGTTCCCCCACTGACACCAATGAAGAGGCACAATTTCTTCCAATGGCACCAAGGTTGGGGTCCAAAGACACCAATGATGGTGCAAAATTTCTCCCACTGACACCAATGATGGTGCAAAATTTCTCCCACTGACACCAATGAGGGTGCACAATTCCTGCCACTGACACCAATGATGGTGCAAAATTCCTCCCACTGATACCAATGATGGTGCACAATTCCTCCCACTGACACCAATGATGAGGCACAATTCCCACTGAAACAAACGATGGAGCATTGTTTTTTCCCCAGTGACGTTGGGACCTTTTCTTCTCCCAGTCACTAGAGACTGCACCCCTTAAAAAGTAGAAAGGACAATAAACTGGGCCTTTGTGAAGAAAGTTTGGAGATCTCTGCTCTAGAGGTTGCTAGGTGTTCTTTGAGCTGTAGCTTATTGACCTCCTGCATAGTTTTAAGACCAATGCCACTAGGCAGAGGCAGCAGCATGACATCAATGATCTTTGAAGGTGTTTTTAAGGGTGAAATTATGACAACCATTGCTGCATTGCACGGTTCCTCTGGGATAAAAAGGTTAAGAAAGATCCTCACAGATAGACATGATAAATTTCTCAAGATCTGCAACCCACGGATTGTCATCCAACTTTTTCTGCTTTAGGAAGTGTTTGCAAGGTTGCTGAGAATACCCTATATCATGCCTCCCCCCTCTCCTTTTCTGACCCTAGCTACAAATCCCCCTCTCATCATCCAATGATTCTTCTCCTTTCCCCTTTTCTTCTTTTCTCATAACGTGTTAATTGGAATATACTGTATGTTGATTCCACATTCTCCAGTCTTATGTGCTCTATATAGCTTGGATTACAACATTATTTTATCCAGTTCTTAACATAAATAATATTTCACTGTCTGTATTAAATTCCATTTTGTTTAATAACCATTCGCCTTTTGTAAAACTGGTTTATGGAAACATCTTTATATGTACCACCTGTTTATGAATAAATCAATAAATATCTTGAAATGAAAAAGGCTGCTCTATACTATTACCTCATGCTCCTTACCTAGCAGCTACATGTAAGGTTATGTAGGGAGATGAAGGAGCTGGGTCAGCACATACAGTAATTAGATGCTCCTAGAAGAGAAAAGGGCTATGGTTATGTATTTACTCTTTCTTGAGTGGTCACATGTTCTAGTAAGTTCAGTGGCTCATTGTCAGTGAATACATATTATTCACTGCAATTAAACATTTAAAACACGTAATTCATCTGTAATTTTTTTAATTGGTGACAGGGTCTTTTTAACCACTTCAAGACCGCAATACGTATCACAGTTTACCGGGATTATGGCTGAAGATAACAACCATAACAATATTGTGTTTTACAGCTGGCGGCTGGCTTTCTCGTGAAAGCGTTCTGAATGGCTTATGAGCTGCTGGAGCGCTTTTACAAGTGGCAGGAAAGGACATCCCCCCCCACACCTTTTTCCAGTGTTACTTGGGCTTACTCTTTACCCCGGCTCGCCTGAGAAATGATCCGACAGTGCAGGCGGCTAGTCCCAGAGATGATCAAAGATTCGATCCACTTTGATTGCCTCTATGGCCTTGGAGGACCAGAGAGATGTCATGAAATCACCTCTCTTCCGGTCCAGGCTGGAAGTAAACCATTTATATTTATTTTTTTAAAGCATAAGTCTTTTTGACCCCAGATCTCTACATAAAGAGGACCTGTCATTTTTTCTATTACAAGGGATGTTTAGATTCCTTGTAATAGGAATAAGAGTGATGAAAAAAAATATGAAAGGGACAGTGTAAAAATAAAAAGTAAAATAAATAAGAAAAAAAAAGTAAAGCACCCACAGAAACAAACGCGTATGTAAGTCACGGAAACAAATGTAAATGGTATTTGCACCACACTTGTGAGGAATCACTGCGAATGTTAGAGCGAGAGCAATAATTATAGTACTAGACCTCCTCTGTAACTTTTAACAAGTAACCTGTAAAGGCATTTAAAGCGTCACCTATGGAGATTTTTAAGTATCGTAGTTTGTCGCTATTCCACGAGCGTGTGCAATTTTGACCACTTCAGCCCTGGAACGATTTACCTACTTACTGACGAGGCCATTTTTTTGTGATACGGCACTGCGTCACTTTAACTGACAATTGCGCGGTCGTGCGATGCTGTACCCAATCAGTTTAGGCCAATATGTATTCTGCTACATATTTTTGGTAAAAAAAAAAAAAAACCGCAATAAGTGTATATTGATTGGTTTGTGCAAAGATTATACTGTCTACAAAATAGGGGATAGATTTATGACATTTTTATTTATTTATTTTACTAGTGATGGCAGCGATCCATGGTTTTTAGCGTGATTGCAACATTGCGGCAGACAGATCGGACACCTAACTGACATTTTTGACACATTTTTGGGAACCAGCAACATTAATACAGTAATCTGTGCTAAAAATATGCACTGTTATTTTACTAATGACACTGGCAGGGATGGGGTTAATATCAGGGGCGATCTAGGGGTTAAATGTGTGCCCCAACTGTATGGAGGACTGTGTTTCTGGGGAAACACACAGATCTGTCATCCTGCATAGCAGAAAAGACGGGATCTGTGTGATCTCCCCTGTCAGAATGGAGATTTGCCTTGTTTACACAGGTAGATCCCCGTTCTGTGACTGTGGTCACTGGGGGACATCGAGTCCACCAGACCCCCCGATTGGCTCCCCCGCTGGCCAATGGGAGCACGTGCCCACAAATCAGTGTGTACGAGCCGACGTACAGCTACGGCGATTTGCGGGATCGAGCAACATTGCCACAGTATAACTGCAGCGGCTGGTCCTTAAGTGGTTAAAGTGGTTGTAAACCCTTTTGTGTGACTTTTAACTTTAGGTAAGCCTACAATAAGGCTTACCTATAGGTAGTGGAAATATCTCCTAAACGTGCGCCGTTTAGGAGATATTTCACTTGTAGTGGGCCAATGTCGTCATCGGCGCATGCGCTGTAAAGAAACAGACCACCGTGCCGTTTCTTCCCCCAGCGTGTGCCGTGACTGACAGCTCCCGCGCGCATGCGTCACGTCACGCGGCTCTGGCCAGTCACAGAGCCGGAGTCCATGGCCCCGGAAGGAAGAGGGGCGAAGGTGGATGCGGCCTGCACAGAGGACAGCGCGGGCTTCGTTTGCAGGTAAGTATCATATAATGGGCTAATATGCGATGCATACTAGCCCATTATGCTTTTAATTTGCAGGCCTTGCGGGGAGCAAAAGAGGAAGTAGAACCCATCGGGGTTTACTTCCTCTTTAAAGCGTGACATGTTAGGTATCTATTTGCTTGGCATAACATCATCTGTCATATTTTACAAAAAGATTGGGGCATATATTGTGTTTTTTCTTAATTCATTAAAGTGTATTTTTTCCCAAAAAAATGTGTTTGCAAAACCGCTGCGCAAATACTGTGTTACATAAAAAAATTGCAATGGTCGCCATTTTAATTCCCTAAGGTCTCTGCTAAAAAAAATATATATATATATATATAATGTTTTGGGGTTTTAATTTTTTAGCAAAAAATACTGATTTAAACTTGTAAACAAAAAGTACCAGAAAAAGCCTTGTCTTATTCACAGAATTCACAAACAACATCTAGAAAAGCTGTGCAATTTTCTCTATAAACGTCTGAGATTACATTTCCTCATACTTTCTATTATACACAAGTCAAAGCCAGCAGTGAGATATCAGATAAATACTATGACTGACATTAATTGAAACTCTTTAGCTGATAGCTTATCTTCCGGAGAAACTGTGATAAACATATATAGAAAATCCTGCACAGTACCTGTGTACCTTTCCCAACATCGCGAGCAAATACATTATAAATAGAGCATTCATTGTGTAGTGTATTGATAGTGATTGCATATTTTCAGGTGATATTGGAATGTTAAACTCAAAGTCATTTTAAATATGGCCAGGTTTTCTCATCACACTTCAAAGCACGCCTAGGTGTGAAAAGGCCTCAACACTTTCTGTCTTCTGTATGAGGAAATAAGGAATAATGAGCTCTGAGAATCTTTCTGGCTATCCTTTGACACATTTAGTGCCAGTTCACACCAGATGCAGTTCCGTGTCCCTTTTTTCTGCACAAAATGCATGCACAGTGTTTTCCATGTATTCCAATGGCACTAGTTCACACCAAGCAGTCAGTTTACGGTCAGTTTCTGCATCAGAAACTGACTGCATTATGTGAACTAGAGCCATTGCAATACATGGAAAACACTGCGCGTGCATTTTTAGTGCAGAAAAAAAGCGCATGGAACTGCATCTGGTGTGAACTGGCCCTTAATTCATACTATATTATTTATTTTCACAAGTGTTAAAGCTGAACTCCAGCCTTACCTTCAGTCTTGCACAGTTAGGCTAGGTTCACACCTGTGCGGCCGATTGCCGCTGCCGGACCACACCTCTTTCAGCAGCCACAACCACTCACACAAAAAAAAGTGCTGCCGCTTAGGAGATGCGTTGGGATGCCATTTAATACTAATGGCACCTTCATGTACTGGAAAGCGTAGCGCAGCTTCCCGCACTACGAACCGTACTCTACTTGCGGTTTCATGCAGGCAGCATTTTCAAAAATGGAACAGGGACTTTTCCCCTGCGCTTTCAGGAGGCACAGCAGAGAAAGTCCACTGCTTTCATCAGGGCTGAAAACCCTTCTGAGGAGTACTGAGGCAGGGAATTGTGATGCTTTCTGAAAGCAATGTACAGCACCCTGCCGTCCTCTCCCACCAGCAGTGTTGCCAACCGCCCGTTAATTTACGGTAATCCATGTCCTTAGTCTGCTTGTCTTTAGCAAACTGTTTGCAGGTTTTCTTGTGCATCATCTTTAGAAGAGGCTTCCTTCTGGGACGACAGCCATGCAGACCAATTTGATGCAGTGTGCGGCGTATGGTCTGAGCACTGACAGGCTGACCCCCCACCCCTTCAACATATGCAGCAATGCTGGCAGCACTCATACGTCTATTTCCCAAAGACAACCTCTGGTCGACCATGGCGAGGCCTGTTCTGAGTGGAATCTGTCCTATTAAACCGCTGTATGGTCTTGGCCACTGTGCTGCAGCTCAGTTTCAGGGTATGGCAATCTTTTTATAGCCTGGGCCATCTTCATGTAGAGCAACAATTCTTTTTTCAGATCCGTTCTTTACCATGAGGTGCCATGTTGAACTTCCAGTGACCAGTATGAGAGAGTGAGAGCGATAACACCAAATTTAACACTCCTGCTCCCCATTCACACCTGAGACCTTGTAACACTAATGAGCCACATGACATCGGGGAGGGAAAATGGCTAATTGGGCCCAATTTGGACATTTTCACTTAGGGGTGTACTCACTTTTGTTGCCAGTGGTTTAGACATTAATAGCTGTGTGTTGAGTTATTTTGAGGGAACAGCAAATTTAGACTGTTATACAAGCTGTACACTCACTACTTTACATTGTAGCAAAGTGTAATTTCTTCAGTGTTGTCACATGAAAAGATATAATAAAATATTTACAAAAATGTGAGGGGTGTACTCGCTTTTGTGAGATACTGTACAATATATGACATTGTACTTCAAAGCTAAACTTTAGGCAGATATAAAAGACACAACCTAATGCAGTTAATGTGAATAATTAATTTTTTATTTTTTTTTTAAATACAGGCAGTGTATGTACCTTATTTTTATCTAGTATCAGCATCTTGCAGCCCCTGTATATTATAATTGGAATGTGATAGGAAAAAATAAAGAGCCAATCAATTCACACGCTGAGGAGAAGCATGCCGATAGGAGGAGAAATCAGAGTTATGCCGCGTACACATGGCCGGACTTCCCGACAGAAAAAGTCTGATGGGAGCTTTCGGTCGGACATTCCGACAGTGTGTATGCCCTATCTGACTTTTTCTGTCGGCATTTCCGACGGACTCAGATATAGAACATGTTCTAAATCTTTCCGTCGGAAATGCCGACGGAGTTTAGCTCGTTGGCAAGTCCGGCCGTGTGTACGCGGCATTAGAGATATGAGCTCATCACCAAGCTACTTCTTTTTTCACTGTCCAATGACAGGTTGACCTGGGCTCAGAGGAAGTGTGTTAAACAATACTGGCTATCGGACTGAGTATATTTAGCAGCAGAGAAAAGGACTGTGGGGAAATCTCTCTCTTGAAAATTGCAGAAAATAATGGTTTGGATTGTATCTTTTATTGGGTTATTCATTCTTATCTTGTCATCTTTGGCTAGAGTTCTGCTTCAAAAGTGTTTTTTACTTCAGTAAAAATCAAGAATTCAAGAAAAAGACCTATTCTTCTGCCTCCCCCATTATCTACCGTAATTAAAGAAAAAATATTGTCAGACCTTTAAAACCCTTGCCTAATCCCCCAGGGGACCCAATGCACATACCACTTGGTCCCATTCAGATCTGTGCAGTGGTTGCTGAGCAGTATGGTTGGACAGCTCACCTCCTCGCCACCTTCTTTGAAAGCTGCAAGTCTGTTCTGTTATAAATAGACCATAGAGAGTATGAAACTCCCCATTGGTGGCACAGATAATAATAAAAAAACCTAGCTCCTCTTCATTAGACCTTCCTTACTTTAAGAAAGCCCTTCTCCACTCCATTACCCAATGTTAGTCTCTCTAGCAGGCGCCTACCAATGTTGATCCAGGGAAATCTGATTTCCTCTCTGGGATCAGGAAGGAATTTTTTCCCCTGCTGTAGCAAATTGGATCATGCTTTTATGGGTTTTTTTTTTTTTTACCTTCCTCTGGATTAACTGTGGATATAGGATTGGGTATATGGGATTGTATGATATTTTTTAATTTTAATTTTGTATTTATTTATTTTTTTTATAGTTGAACTAGATGGACTTGTGTCTTTTTTCAACCTAACTATGTATACATATCCACTCAAAAAAAAAGGGTTATCTTTAGATACTTTGGGCTTTATGCACACAGGCGCCTGGGGCCGTACAATATCAACTTTTGGTGTATTTCTCCACCTGGAATCCACAAAATCAAGAGCTGTACACTGGTATAATCTGGTACTTATGTAAACATATGCATGCATATGGACATGCACCCCTCAAACACATACAGTCTGTGTCCAGGGTCATACGTCTGTACACATGCACATTTAGGCACGTACCCCTATAAACACACATAGCGCCATCGATTTCTATGGGTGACTGTAGGTGACTTGTAGCTCCCAAATTTTACATTGTATTAACCAAAGGTTTCAAAGTGAATGGGCTAATATATTTGTAGTTAGTTCTCCTTAGCATGACAGATGTCCTAAAATTAACAAATAATCCTTGAGTAAGTCCCATCTGTAGTTAACACCGGCCCATAAGGAAGATACATCAGAGTTTAGATTGCCCTGCTACCATCATGCACTGTTTGTATTGACAGCAAAGTGAGAACCAGCTTGGAGCATCTCTTATTTTAACACACAAATGTTTACCTTATTACCACATACAGTACATCATTCACTGTAGAAATGGGGAAATACCTTCCCACGTTTATAATAAAATGGGGAGTATGAAGAACGTAGCATTGGAATGAAGTGAAGCAGAATGGTATGCAGGTCACACACAATGGCATGAATCTGTCTGGTCAGGAAAATGCATTTATACATTCAGTTACAGTCATTCCCTGTTATTTAACAGAACTCCATTGTCTACAATTTGGACACAATTGCCAGTGTCTGGAAAATATTCTCCAGTTATCAGCTCACTCAGTTTGACATGTTCAATAGACTAGAGGTGCTCCCTCTTTCATGTTGTGGTCCTTAAATGAGTAAACAAGGTAAACTGTGGGATCCTGGACCCTTAAATGAGCCTCAGGGTGGTCTAAGCATACTTCCATGGTGCGACCTGATGGGTAATGGCTGTCGTGAGAATCTAAATTGATTTGAAATTGACAACCTCTTACTCCTTTGCCAAAGTTTACAAAAACCATAGGCAAATAAAGTAAATAGTAGTCAATATATATATATATATATATATATATATATATATATATAGCTATATATACACGGTATGTATAGGTTTTAGGCATGTGTGAAAAAATGCTGTAAATTAAGAATGCTTTCAGAAATAGAAGTGTTAATAGTTTGTTTTTATCAGTTAACAAAATGGAAAGTAAATGAACAGAACATAAATCCAAATCAAGTCAATATTTGGTGTGACCTTTGCCTTCAAAACAGCATCAATTCTTCTAGGTACACTTGCACACAGTTTTTGAAGGAACTCAGCAGGTAGGTTGTTCCAAACATCTTGGAGAACTAACCACAGATCTTCTGTGGATGAAGGCTTCCTCAAATCCTTCTGTCTCCTTATGCAATCCCAGACAGAATCGATGATGTTGAGATCAGGGGGCCAAACCATCTCTTCCAGGACTCTGTGTTCTTCTTTACACTGAAGATAGTTCTTAATGACATTGGCTGTATGTTTGGGGTCATTGTCTTGCTGCAGAATAAATTTGGGGCCAATCGCATCCCTCCCTGATGGTAATGCATGATGGATAAGTATCTGCCTGTATTTCTTAACATTGAGGACACCATTGATTCTGACCAAATTTCCAACTCTATTTGTAGAAATCCAGCCCCAAACATGCAAGGAACCTCCACCATGCTTCACTGCTGCTTGCAGACACTCATTGTACCGCTCTCCAACCCTTCAGGGAACAAACTGCCTCCTGCTACAGCCAAATATTTCAAATTTTGACTCGTCACCCCAGAGCACCTGCTGCCATTGTTCTGCACCCCAGTTCCTATGTTTTTGTGCATAGTTGAGTTTCTTAGCCACATGTTTTGTGGAAAGCAGGAAAGTAGCTAATCAAGTGGATCATTAAGATGAGGTTTATTTACTAAAATGGGAGAGTGCAAAATCTAGTGCAGCTGTGCATAGAAATCAATCAGCTTCCAGTTTTTTGTTTTTTTTTTGTCAAAGCGTAATTCAACAAGCTGTAGTTAGAAGCTGATTGGCTACCATGCAGAGCTGCGCCAGATTTTGCACTCTTCAGTTTTAGAAAATCAACCATTATGTATTTATGGTTAGTAAATTGATTGATTCTCCTAAAATTCTACTGGTGACCACAGTGCATATAATTCTCTGCATTTGATAAAGGCTTTGGGAGCTTTTATTGTTTAAAAAACATAAGGAGAATGATGTGTTTTCCACCAAATAATGCATACAACAAAACTAAATGAGGACGTACTGTATGCTTACTCCTGTGGCCTAATTAGTAACTCATTTGTGTTTTTCCAGGATTTGTAAAATACAATTACATTAGTGGTGATATAGACCTGTTATGTTACAAACATCAGCGTTATAACATTGCCTTATTATTGCAAACATTCAATGGCAGAACGATCATAAAAATGAATTTACAACTCTCTAAACTAAGCATCATTTCATGAAAAGGTAAATGCCGTTCATAGTCACATCTGTGCTTTACAAGTTCAACAGAAACTTCTAAAGTAAACTTAAAACTGATGTTTATCCAAAATTAGAGCGAAACATTACAAACAGCAGTAAATCTAACCAAAGGTTTCCAAACAAGTTATTCGGAAACATGTTGATGACCTTTTATAAATATTTTCCAACTTTCTGGCAACGAAACATCATCTACACCAGGGATATGCAATTAGCGGACCTCCAGCTGTTGCAGAACTACAAGTCCCATTAGGCATAGCAAGATTCTGACAGCCACAAGCATGACATCCAGAGGCAGAGGCATGATGGGACTTGTACTTTTGCAATAGCTGGAGGTCCGCTAATTGCATATCCTTGATCTACACCATCATTCAGAACTATAACTTGCATCGTTAAGTCGTGTTTCTCCTTTCTTCTATCAATCCCTGGCCAGATGAGCTTACAATCTACTTCCCCCTACCACAGTCAGATGCCAGTTCTGGAATGGAGTTTGTTTACCTAAGTAGATGTTATTCAACTGTCAAAAGGTAGAACCTCTGGAACCCTGGAATTTAGCAGGTGGTTTGGGTGGGAAAAAAAAACCCAGAAGTGCATAACTTAAGATTGCAGCTTGACCCAGTTGTCACTGCGGTTGGGTACCCATTGCCTAACTGCTCCCCTTTCTGATACATTATCTCCAAAATATCTGGGATGAGAAAGTGACACTCCTTTCAGCACAAATATTTAGGCAAAGCAAACTCCTGTTACGCCCCCAGCTTTACACAACAGGATAAATGAATAAGCAAAAATAATTGTCTAAACGATTGTTTTTTTTTCTCTATTTCCTTTCCCTTATGCTATCTTTTCAAAATAACAAATCAAATAATTTATAGGTTGAATAAAGGTTTTAGTGCTGTATGACAGTTTTGATGGGTAAACAGTATGTTTTCTATGAGAGTCTGTATATCAGACCAGGAAAGAGGGCAGAGGGATTTGTTTGTAAAAGACAGGCAGTCCCATAAATTTAGGGACTCTTGGTTCCTATATGTGTGTGTGAGAACATTGTCGTAAAAATTAATAAACATCATTTACGCCACACATTTCCATGGTAGCATCCTCACTCATGCACAGTAACTCTCAGGGTGTCACTTTATGTTCTGTGTAACAACAGATCGCAATAACAGGTAAAGCTGTAATCAAGGAACTGTACTTCTATTCATATGTAGCCTTCTTTTTGGGTGGGGGGGGGGGGTCAGTTGAGAAAGGATGGGAAAAGGTAACAGCTAATGCTGCTGCAGACATCTAAAAAGTGTTTCCACACTAAGAAATAATTTATTAAATAGAATCAGTGCCGCACTGCTTAATCCCTGGGTATCAAAGTGAAAACAAACACCCACCAGGGGGTCTAGACCACACATATAACACAAATGATGAACAAACCTAAAATAAGTGCATAAAACCAATATTATATAGATAAATAATAAATGTGTCTTGTGATATCACGCAAAACAGATTACAGCACACACATACAAAAATGACATTTATCCTGCAAGGCTAGTAAAAAACACCTGAACATATTCAAAAATACGGGTGTTTGGTCACACTATATGGTCATATAGTGCTAAGCCCACTTACTGCGACAAAGTACCCCGAATTAGTGGGTCCTACCCTAGTAATAGAATGAAAGTACCTGTGTCTCAACCATGGGAGATAAACTTTTGTATGTGGGAGAGCTGAAGGGATTCCTCCTATGCAATGGTAGCCACTAATAAGAGATAATGAAGAGGGGGATGGTTGCTCCAGCCCAAGAGACCTGGTCAGGGTCCATACAATATACAAAAACATACTTGGGGGGCACACTCTAAAATGCTTTACATTCAAGATGGTGCTGCTATAAGACATCATCTCTCTCCCCGCCCCCCTCTGACGCTACGGGGAAGCCATCGGGATGTCCCTGTGCGTCAGAGGGGGGCGGGGACACCCGGCGACGTCACCATGTGGCACCGCCTTCAGTTATAAAAGAGCTGTCACCTGAGAGGACGGTCATTACGGTGGGTGCCTCCCATGGAGGCGGGTCAGTCGCTTTTTTTTTTCTTTTTCGGTCCATCGGCAGAGCCAGGGAAGAAGACTCCGTGGGACAGTTTTATTTATTTATTTCTTAATAAAGGACTTGTCCCCAAGCTGTGTCATGTCATTTTTACCATTTTCATACTTTTTTGTGAAATGGTAGGGGTATATTTGTACCCCGTTACCATTTCACACGGGGGGAGGCTAGAATCTGGGGGTCCCCTTGTTAAAGGGGGCTTCCAGATTCCGATAAGCCCCCCACCCGCAGACCCCCCACAACCACCGGGCAAGGGTTGTGGGGATGAGGCCCTTGTCCCCATCAACATGGGGACACGGTGCTTTGGCTACCCCAAAGCACCCTCCCCATGTTAAGGGCATGTGGCCTGGTACTGTTCAGGAGGGGGGGCTCTCTCTCACCCCCCCTCCTTTCCTGCGGCCTTCCAGGTTGCGTGCTTGAATAAGGGTCTGGTATGGATTTTTGTGGGAACCTCCACGCCATTTTTTTTTTTAGTTTTGGTGCGGGGTTCCCCTTAAAGGGGTTGTAAAGGTAAAAGTTTTTTCACCTTAATGCATTCTATGCGCGCCGGGGGGGGGCGAGTGATACAGTGAGCGGCTATGGCCGCCGGCTGTATCACGGGAGCACGAGTCCACAAGCACTCAACACCATGCGAGCAAGCTCGCATGAAGGTGTTGAGTCCTTGCGGGGGGGAGCCGGGACAGCCGCCGAGGGACCCCTGAAGACCAGGTTCGGGGCCACTCTGCACAAAATGAGCTGCACAGTGGAGGTAAGTATAACATGTTTGTTATTTTAAAAATATATATATATATATATATATATATATATATATATATATATATATATATATCTTTAGTGATCCTTTAAAATCGATCTGGTATGGATTTTAAGGGGGACCCCCCACGCCATTTTTTTTTAAATTTTGGAATGGGGTTCCCCTTAATATCCATACCAGGGCCTGGTATGGAATTTGGGGGGATCCCCGTGCAAATTTTTTAAAAAATTTTGGTTCGAGGTTCCCCTTAATATTCATACCAGACACAAAGGGCCTGGTAATGGACTGTGGGGGAATCCCATGCCGTTTTTTTCAATGACTTTTATGTGTATTGCCGGGACTGACAATTCATTATAGCCATTATATACTTTTAAATGACTTTTTTCCTTTAGAAATGTCAGTTGTAAACATGTGCCACTTTACAGGCATACTATAGACACCCCCCAGGTACGAAATTTAAAGGAATATTTCACTTTTATTGTTTCACTTTAAGCATTATTAAAATCACTGCTCCCGAAAAATCGGACGTTTTTAAAACTTTTTTTTGCATTGATACATGTCCCCTGGGGCAGTACCCGGATCCCCAAACACTTTTTATGACAATAACTTGCATATAAGCCTTTAAAATTAGCATTTTTGATTTTTCATGTGCGTGTCCCATAGACTTTAACGGTGTTCGTGTGTTCAAACAAACTTTTTGCCTGTTCTGCTGCGAACCGAACCGGGGGGGGGGGGGTGTGTTCGGCTCATCCCTATTTGTCACAAGGATTCAGCAATGCACTCAAGAAGCTATGGGCTGCTGCAGGTAAACCAGCCTAACTTTTTGGTCTCAGGGAACCCCTGCTAAAGATTACTATATCTACAACTTGTGATACATTAGTATGGTGGTCAGTGGGAAGAATACTCCTTACACTTGTGGTCATTGGGAAGAATTAGCTCCTTACAGATAGCTAAAAAGATCAATGGTGTCAGCGGGAACTTATCTGAGAGGCAGAAATTGCTCATTGCTCAAGGAACTCCCTAGCAACCTGTGGAGGAACCCTAGTTGGGAAACCCTGGGTTAAACTATTAGAGCATAGAAATACTTGCATAAATATCTTTTCTGATCTAGTATTAGTAGCATGGACAGGACATGTGGCTGAGACTCTCTCTCTCTCTCTCTCTCTCTCTCTCTTTCTCTCTCTCTATCTCTCTCTCTCTCTCTCTCTCCATTTCCCCCTTCCAGGATTTTTTTTCCCAACAACCCATGAAGTGCCATACACAATTTTATATTACAGTGTGATACTAGCAGCTGACAGTAGAGGGCAACAGATCCCTCCACAAATATTAGAGGGATTGCTCTGGGGGGCTGTCACCTAAAATTACAGTCTTCCTAAAAAAAAAAAAAAAAAAAATGTGTACTTAGTGTGTGATTATTTTATATAATAGGAGACATCAAGCCATTTAAATAAATGAAAAAGAGCTTTAGGATTCTACACATAATTTCCTAATCTTTATAAAAGCACGTTGCCTTCTATTTTGTACATTTACATTTGTGGATTTCAGTATCCTCATAACTAGGGAACAAATAATCCCCTCTATAATGCACTTTATCATGTTTGTATTGGTCATGCTTTCAGGATAGTATAATGATTTTATCGTTGTAAAACTTCACTTTGTTGTAGTGTTTTTATAGGAACAGCTTCTACCACAAATACAAGACTTGACTTGCCCTTTGAAGGAACCATCTAACATCTACATTATGTAGGAAATACATCTTGATAGGGTACACAGGTAGAGTTTTATCAAAGATTATTGACAGTGTGCATGAAAACGGCGTGTCGTAATGGGGGCTGTTAGAGAGAATTCTTGAGATGCAGTTTCATTGTTCAAGACACACACCTGGCTCAACATGCATAGGCTGCACTCTAATCAAATCATAATGCTCCTTCGTAGGTCACGCTACCAGGCCGAGCTGTGACTGTGTGTGTTTTGGCATTGATTCAATCAGACCTAGTCAGTCTCACGCTACTTTCCTCCTCTTCCTCCAGTCTTGGGAGTTGTGTGTTTTAATTTGACTCCTCTAATAGCTCTTGCTGGCTTATAGTAGCACATTTTCTGTTTCTCTGCTCTGTGTGCCAGATAGTCTGGAAAGAGAGACATTTAGAACAGGGTGTGGCTGTCTTTCATCACCTTGTGGCATTTAAGTGGAGGCTTTTGATTTCTTTAGAAGTTGAAATTCAGCTGTGGATTTATACTGATGTTTTCTAAGCCAGGCTTGGGCTGTAGACCCATTACTTACAAATATGTCTGCAAAAGAATATCTTCTGGGCAAAGCCTTTGTTTACTGCTCTTTCCTTTCACACTATGAGCTCTTCACAAACTGGGCAAGCTGGTCTAAAGGCGGATCCTCTCGTCCTGTTACATTAACCGCCACGGGTTGGTTTAAATGAAATTCTTCAATTGTGGACTGTCCAGGCTCCGCACTGTACATAGTGTACTCTGCTTTGATCAGTCCAGTGAAGGAACTCATATGTCTAGATTGTAGAACACTTGTGTAATGGACAAGTGTATAAAAAACGTGGACACGTGAAATTCTGTGCTGTAAACAATACTGGAGCTGAGGAATTAAAAAAATGTAAAAATTTAAAATTGGTCAAACCTGTTTTATATTGTCTTGTGGTTTAAGACAAAATGTATGAAATTGGCACATGTGCTCAATAAATCACAAAGCTAAAACAAGCTGAAATACATCACTGCATTTCATTATCCTACAAAAGTCAGTGTTCTGACTTTCCGTGCATTTGGCTTCTAGACTGTGATTGGTGCATATGCCTTGTGTCCTAGATTGATGGCCAACACAATACCAAGGACAATTGCTTTCGGTTCAGCTTTTTATTGGCAAGAATAACACAATGCAATGTCACATCAACATAGAAAACATGAAAAGTCACTTCTTTGATGTGGATGCACAATTGTTAGCAGCATATATCAGAAGTACACGATGGCTTGAACACCACGTCAATCCATAACGCTATCTGGTAACAGTTGCTGGAATTTTTTGTAGAAGGTTTTAGAAAATGCAATACAGTCTCTTTAACCACTTCAGGCCTGGAAGATTTGGCTGCTTAATGACCAGGCCATTTTTTACGATACGGCACTGCGACTGCGTCGTTTTAACTGACAATTGCGCAGTCGTGCGACGCTGTACCCAAACAAAATTAACACCCTTTTTTTCCCACAAATAGAGCTTTCTTTTGGTGGTATTTGATAACCTCTGCGGTTTTTATTTTTTGCGCTATAAACAAAAAAAGAACGACAATTTTGAAAGAAAACACAATATCTTTTACTTTTTGCTATAATAAATATCCCACTTTTTTCCCCACAAATAGAGCTTTCTTTTGGTGGTATTTGATCGCCTCTGCGGTTTTTATTTTTTGTGCTATAAACAAAAGAGTGACAATTTTGAAAAAAAAACACTATCTTTTACTTTTTGCTATAATAAATATCCCACATTTTTTATAAAAAAAAACCATTTTTCCTCAGTTTAGGCCTAATATGTATTCTTCTACATATTTCTGGTAAAAAAAATCGCAATGAGCATATATTTATTGGTTTACGCAAAAGTTATAGCATCTACAAAATAGGGGATAGATTTATGGCATTTTTATTATTTTTTTTTTTTACTAGTAATGGTGGCAATCTGCGATTTTTATGTGGGCTGCGACATTAAGGCGGGCACATCGGACACTTTTGACACACTTTTGAAACCATTGACAAATATACAGCGATCAGTGCTATAAAAATGTACTGATTACTGTGTAAATGTCACTGGCAGGCAAGGGGTTAACACTAGGGGGCGATCAAGGGGTTAACTGTGTTCCCTATGTGTGTTTCTAACTGTGGGGGGGGTGGGACTGACCAGGGGAAGAGAGAGATCGGTGTTCATACATAGTATGAACACACGATCTGTCTCCTCTCCCCTGAAAGAACCGGGATCTGTGTGTTTACACACACAGATCCCGGTTCTCACCCTGTCACGAGCGATCGCGGGAGCCCGGCACTCGCATCGGCTCCGGGCACACGCTGCGGGCGCGCACCTCTAGTGGCCAAAAGGAAAAGCAACGTAAGGTAACGTCGATTTGCCCAGCCGAGCCAACCTGCCGCAGTAAAACTGCGGCGGCTGGTCGGCAAGCGGTTAAAGGGTAACTCCAATTTTGTGGGGGAAGAAAAAATGAAAATAGCATGTACAATTGCAACACAAGTCATATTGTAATTAAATGTTTTAAAAATTCTCTGTTTTCAATCTACATTGTTGTCACTTCCTTTAGAATGCAATACGATATGGCTGCCTGGAGGTGTTCTGTACACAGATGGTGTACAGAACGCCCCCTGAAATTTAATTTCCTGCTTGTGTGATCATGTAAGGCCTGAGGCCTGATTCACACCTATGCAGGATGCTGGTTGCAGTTTGCATATTCCCGGTGCATTTTACGTTTTTCAATACACGCTTTTGATCCATCAAAGTCTATGCAACCCAAAACCAGAAAAAGTCTCTGGCCTTTTCCATAAAATGCACAGACATGAAATACATCCATAGGAAACCATGTTAAATGGACAGTAGTGTGTTTCTGCAAAACAGAAAACGCACTAAAAAATACATAGGTGTGAACCAGGCCTGATTCTCCCAGAAGTCTGCACTAAGATACAAGTCAGATTTTGGGCATCCCCTGCAACAAACATGTCATTTTTGGTGAGATACTCCCAAAGGAAAATATTATCTAGAGGGATGCAGACCCTGCCACTTTCCTCAATTAAAACCCTGCAAGTGCAGCCAGCAGCTGATTGATCATTATAAAATCACTCCCATTCCATCACTTAGCACATGGACACAGACAAACATCTACTGTATTTCTTCAGAATAACAAAAAGTTAGGAATCTGCAACAAAGTTTGTTAAAATCCCTGCAGTGTACACAGATCACATGTGTGCCTAGGATCACATGATGGCTATGATCCCAACTAAGCATTACTACAATGCAGCTCAAGGTCCCGTTCACACTTAGCGATTGAGAGTAGCAGGCGGAATAGTTGCGATTCTGCCTGCAATTCCATATTGTGCTAAAATCTTGGCAAAACGTGCAACATGCATTTGACTGCCATTCATTTCTAAAGGAACCCCAAACGGGGTGCGATTTTGCTGTGATTTCTGCACAACAAAATGCAGGACAATTGTAAAAATGTGCCTGGCTCAGGGCCAACATTTGGTTCATGAGCTTCTTTGTCGCTACAAACGTGTATAGGGCAACCCATTCCAGTGAAAAGGCCCTATGTGCGACACGTGGAAACACACGTTAATCGCTAAAAAAAAAACGAAAAGCCTACACAAAAAGTGTACGGGGCCTTATTTATCACTGAGCCCATTCCTTCCATTGTCCCATCAACTCACCACTTTAACGGCTTCCCTCATACGCCATTCTGAAATGACGGTCAGGTGGGAACCCTACTGTTCTGGGAGGACATCATATGTAAGCAACGAATGGTTTCCATTCATGATATACAATTGTGTTGCTAGCTGTGATTGGTCAAAGTGGTCACATAGTACAGACAGGGCCAATCACAGCCTATTTGTACCATGTGATTAGCTTTGACCAAAATCACAGCTAATCACAACAACACACAGTGTCTACACACTGTCATTCAGTATAAATAACTGCTTATAGCAGTGAAAGTCACTGCTATAAGCAAGCATAGTATGTAAAATAACAAAACTCCTGATCAACTCCCCAGAGTGGTACAGTGTAACACTCTATTGCTCTGGTCACAGTATGTAAAAAAAAAAGTAAATAAAAATTAAAAAAAGAAAGAAAAAAGTCAGTGGTCACCGCTACACCAGTTATATGATGTTGCTGTACTGCGCTGGTGACAATATGTAAAAAATTTAAATAAATCTGAAAATATTTTTTTTCCTTTATTTTCCAGAAAATTGCAACTTCAGAAAACATGTCTCGCCTCTTACTAAATACATCACACTGTCTACTTTCCAAAAAGGTCATTTGGGGGGTATTTGTACTGTCCTGGGGTTTTTGGGTCTCATGAAATGAAATAGGCCGTCAGTACATCAGGATTGATCGATTTTCAGATCTATATATTATATTACCTAAAGTATTGGGACGCCTAACTTTACACGCACATAAACTTTAATGGCATCCCAGTCTAATGCCGCGTACACACGAGCGGACATTACGGCGGACTTTGCCCGGCGGACTGGATTTCGTCGGACAATTCGATGTGTGTGGGCTCCAGCGGACTTTGTTTTCTCAAAAGTTGGACGGAATTAGATTTGAAACTTGTTTAAAATTTATCCGTTGAAATCGAGTCCGGTCGAAAAGTCCGCCGTCTGTATGCTAGTTCGACGGACAAAAAGCCACGCTAGGGCAGCTATTGGCTACTGGCTATGAACTTCCTTGTTTTAGTCCGGTCGTACGTCATCACGTACGAATTCGACGGACTTTGGTGGATTGTGTGTAGGCAAGTCCGTTCGTTCACAAAGTCCGTTGGAAAGTACGTCGAAAAGTCCGCCGGGCAAAGTCCGCCGTAAAGTCCGCTCGTGTGTACGCGGCATTAGTTTGTAGGGTTCAGTATTGAGTTGGCCCACCCTTGCCAGCCATAACAGCTTCAACTCTTCTGGGAAGGCTGTCCACAAGGTCTATGGGAATGTTTGACCATTCTTCCAGAAGTAAATTGGGGTAAAAGTGCCCCGTATTGAAGTGGTTATTAAGGAACAAACACTCCGATGGAACCTTCAGCTCAGAAGCCCTGCTGCATCTCAGAAAGAAACAATGTATAATATGGCAATATAATTACTAATGATTTTTTTTCCTGACTTTTTTTTTCTTTACAACTGCACCTCAAATATACTTGCAGGTAGTAAGGTAACCTTTGACTAATGGCTCGAGGTGACGCAGAATTTTGTCTTGTTACAGGATGTGACTCTCCCCCTGAGCTGACACTGGATAAGGGCACAGCTGCAGTGGATAAAATCTTTGCTTCCTTGCGGGAACTCACAAAGGTTCGAGCACACCTGAAATTGTTCAATTCTGTCTATGTGCCTGGGAGCAATATCCAGCAGGTGAGAAAATGTTTCAACAGCAAAAGAACCAAATGTATATGAACATCACCACTCTTTCCTCCAGTGATATGTCTACTCTTATTGGTACCTTAGAAAGGTCCAGTGGGTGCTTCTGTTTCATAAAATATTTTTAAGTGATAGTTTAAATCTGTTGCACGCAGCAACTCCCACACAAAAAACACCCCACTGCACATTTTTCCTATTTGAAAACATTCAAAATCTCGTGGGAACAGCCATTTACGTTTAGAATTTGGGGTTGGGGGGTACTTTAGATAAACATCTATGGGTACTTTGCAAATATCTGATATTATAAAGAGTAAGAAATCTAGAATCATGTTAAAATGTAAGTACACCCCATGAAAATTGTTGACGTTTTCAACATTTTTAAACAGGCAAACTTAAGATCTTTATTCAAACAGTGCCTACTCATAAAGGTGATATGCTTAATGTGATACTAAAGACTTATTTTTTTTTTACCTAAAATAAACGAAGAGGTTTATACTTACCTGCTCAGGGCAATGGTATTGCACAGAGTGGCCACTTACCTCCTCTTCTGGGTTCTACCGCCAGTGCTCTTCGCTCCTCCTCTGTTCTGTATGCCTCCAAAGCAAGCCACCTGCTATGAGGGCACGCATGCGAGCAAACTCCTGTACTGTGTGCATCCATAGACACACACAGCATGGCTCAGCCACGCCCTCCCTCCTCAAAGGATTTGATTGACAGCAGTGAGAGCCAATGGCTCCCGCTGCTGTCAGCACCTGTTAGAAAAGGGAGAGAGAACCAGCGCTGCTGCAGACTGGCACAGCGCTGGATCAATACAGAATTCAGGTAAGTATTTAGGGAGGGGGGTGGGTGGAACAACTAGTTTAAGTTTTTGTTTTTTTTGTTTTTTTTTCACCTCAATGCAGGTATTGCATTAAGGTAAAGATAAAAAAAGTTTGGGTTTAGAACTACTGTAACTGAGGACTCAAGAAAAAATTGCCTTTTTCCATAATTCTTTCATTAAAAATATTTATAGAAGTAATGGTGTACTGTTGAAATCGTAAGTACACCTGTGGTATCAGAAGCTGATATTGTCCCCTTTATCAGAATTTACTTATTGTAGGCATTATGTATAACTGCCCTCCAGTATTTAAACCTGAAACTTTTGATCACTTCTCCTTGCAGATTTTCTTTAGGTGCAAGATGTTTGCGGATTTGCTTGCATGAACTACTGTTTCGAAAGACCCCATAAAAATTTTCAATAAAAATCTAATCAGGGCTTTGTTGAAAGTTTACGTTCAACTTCAGTTTTTAAACACATGGCTTCACATTCTCATCAGGCACACTTTTATATGATGCAAAATGTATAGTTGACTTGATGACTGCAAGCTGCCCCACCATGCTTCACAGCTGTTATGAGTTTCTTCTCCTGAAATGTTATCTTCGGTTTGCATGCACTCTGACCTGAACTGTTGCAAAAGTTATCCAACATCCTGTGATGAAATTTTGTGGTTCTGAGAGACTCCCTTTAGCATGAATGCGTCAGCTCTTGGGCTGAATTCTCTGGGCCAGCTAGACCTAGATAAAATAGCAGTTGTTTGAAATCTGTGTCACTTATAGATTATTTTCCTTACAGTGGAATGATTGATTTCAAAGCATTTGGTGATCTTTTTTTTATAACCCTTGCCAGAATCATTGGCATCCACTGCTTTCTTTCTGAGGGCCTTAGAGAGCTCTATTGATTTTGGCATGATGACACCACACACATCAATAGCAAATAAAACACCAGAACCTAGATATCTGAGGTTTAAACAAGATATGTTCCAGCATACTCCCTAAAGAGAGCCATACATAGGTCGAATTCCGTCGTAACTAACAATTTTCTTTCATATTTCGCACCATTAGTTGGCTGCAGCAACGCCTAATTTTTGTGCGGCCATCGAATTTGGGTGATCAGGCATGTCGGAAAATTTTGGAAAAAATAACTAATTTCTAATCGATGATGGGAGAATCGTGCAAGAAATGCAAATGAAAAAGAAATGCGCATGGGCACAAGAATTCCCGTAAAGAAAAGAATATTCCCGTCCACAAAATTTTTTTTTCTTTAGCAACATGAAGTGCAATTATAGGCTTGGTTGGTCGAATTTCGAAATTAATGATGGCACCATCAGATCATAAAACGCACAAATTTGTTTGGAATTCAACCCATATATGGCCAGTTTAAGGAGGTTCTAATAATTGGCATCTAATCTGGAACACCTATTTTAAAATTCATTAATTTGAAGTGTTGGTAAATGTAGGGATGTTTCAGATACCAAATTTGCATGTTTGTTCATTTAGATCATACAATTGAATACAGTATGTTAGTTTTATGTGTCCTTTGTTCACATAATCACTTTTGTCTGTAGACACTATTTGAATTAGGATCTAATGTAATTTATGCCTGTTCAAATATGTTTTAAGAGTCAACAGTTTCCATGGGAGTGTATTTACTGTTTAAAATGACTGTAGTTTTGAGAAACCCAGGATTATATAATGCAGGTTAATGGGACCAGGGCCTTTTTAAGGGTGACCATGCATGGCCAGATCTATGCCTTCTACATTTAGGTGATAATTTGAACATTTAGGGTTTTCCTAGAGGTGGTAACAATCTGAAAGATCTGGGGACGCTAAAAGGATACCGTTTACAACCTGCATGGTGCATTCATTTGTTGGCACATGATGATTGTGCTTTATTGCTTCCTCCCATAATGCAGCGTATAATTCAGCCAATGTGCTGGAAAATGATTGTTTTCTGTGCAGAGCTGCACCAGATTTTGTACTCTCCAGTTTTAGTGAATTGACCCCTTTGTGTGGCTGATTTTTCATCTTAACAGTTGTTAACACTGAGAAAGGTAACTGCTCTAACAGTGAGCCCTTCATCTAGTGTAAAATCTATTAATCTCAATATTTAATACAATCAAACCATAATGTATACTAGTGTTGCACCAATACTGGTATCGGTGCCGATACTAAGCATTGACACGAGTACTTGTGCAAATGCTCAGATACTAAAACCGATACCTTCAGATTCTGTTCACGTATGGGCGGGCCGGTTTGCAGTGCGATTTCGTTCATCGGTTTAGGTGTGATTCCAATGCAAATTGTAGTGTATGAGATTAGAAATCGCACCTGAACCAGACTGCAATCGCACAGGACTCTTTCATATCGTACTGCGGACAGACAGCACGTCTGTGAACAGGCTGTAAAAACTCACTGAAACACATGTGAAAATGATGTCTCTGCCAGTGAAATTTGTGCATTTTTCCTACAAATTTCCATGCATGTATGGTGTGAACGAGCCCTAAAAAATGTCACATGACACTAATAATAGGTATTGGTAATTGGTATTGGCGAGTACTTGAGAAAAAGTATTGGTACTCGTACTCGATCTGGTATTGGTGCATCTCTAATGTATACAACAAGCTTGCAAAAATGTGAGAGTCATATCAAACATCTTAATAAGTGAAAATATGCATTCAATGAAATTACAGTAACTTTCCCTTTAATTTGCTTTTTGAAAGGAAACTTTTCATAAGTGCATTGCAGGTTACAAGATCTGCTTTTCGTATACAATGATGTATACCAAGCCTTCAAGGTCTTCTTGGTATGGGCAGCCATCTTTTGCCAAACGTTTCTCGATATTGAGCATACTTTGTACAGTGCTTGCTGTTTGTAATGTGGCCAACATTTAAAGGATTTGTACTGTCTTGCCTTTCTCTCTGGTGGTTAGAAGTATTTTCATTATCCCAGTCAGACTGCAATTTCCTGCAACTTCCTTGCCATCAAATCCATTGTAAATAAATGGGTCTTACATGTGTAACCGGAGATATCTTCACATGTGATTAAATAAGCATAATATCCTAATATTTGGATTTCCTGGATAAAGATGTTTATGGGATTAAATTATGTATGCAGAAAATAGGCCTAAAAGCCGGAGATTTATACAGAACAGCACCTATCAAAACCTGTTTTATATTGTCAGCAGGGAAATTATATATTTTTCTTGTTATTGCCAAGTGAAGTTACCCTTAGCTGCGCTCAATCTGTGCGGCGCAAAGGGCGCCGTTCAAGAGAGGGAAATCCACAGCTCTGTTTTCAACACTGTTAACCATTTGCTAAAGAGAACTATTTAATTTTCATGTTTCATGTAGCCCCTGTTTTCCTCTGTATCCAGTTTCTCTCCTAATCCTCACTGCTTTTGGTAGTGATGGTGGGGTGGCAGGCTGACAAAGCGTATTCTCCTATTGCATGATATATACTGAACACTAGAACCTTTCCCTGGCAGCCACCAGTGACAAATCACAAGTTGATAGCCATACAGTTAACATTGCTTCTTCTAAGTACTGCTTCATTGTGCCAGAGTGGAGGAAGATTTTCATGGAGTCCTCTCCTTAACAAGTCTCCAGACCAGGTCATGGGTTTTACAAATTTAAAGAAAGGATGAGAAAGAGGTGAGGGGAATAAGATAAAGTTCTTCAAACCTTGAGAGCACCATTCCTTTTGATTATGACACCAGTCTGGCAACCTGGATTCTCTGTGTATGGTGCCAATGCACTGCTATTTTGATATGGTTCTGACATGGTACCTTTTGGTAGCAAGTGTAAATTCTATGAGGATATGAGGGTTCAAAAAGGGGTTTAAGGCTCAAATCTACTTTTCCTAATGCAACATCAATCAGAATCGTTTTGAAAATTGTTTTTTTTACCTGGCAACACCAAAGGAAAATCCTGACCAGGGTGTCTGATACTCCCAGGGTTTCCCTGTCATAGTGTCTTATAACTTCTAAGTATGTTATTATGTTTTCCTCAAGTTTATGTTTTTAGACTGTCTGTGGTCTTTTCTTCTATTCATATCCAAGTTTAGCATCACATTTGACATGTTTATTCAACTTTGACCTTATAAAATGTTAATAGTCTGGAAATGAACAGTTAGATATATACACAAGTATATTCTGGCTAGTATACAGATCTCAGCAGAGTACATCCTGAATTGGACTCAAAGCTATGTTGATGGGTAGCTAGATGGAACCAGTGTTATGGGTCCAAGCACCACTGTTTTGACAACAGCAAATACCTGTCAGTGATCATCATACATGAACCTGCTCCACTTTAGCCACAATAGAGAAATCCATTATGGCTTAGTGGTGATATTTTAGGGATTCTGTAAGGAGGAAATATGAAATGTATAAAACCTTTCCCACTGAGGAAGTTTTGACGAAAGTAACACATACGGGGAAGGAGCCAGGCACGGATGACGTCACCCGCTGCCATCCTTGGAATATTCAGCACACTGTTGTGCTACATGCTTGTGTTTTTACAATTCATGTGAGTAGTTTGTATTGGACCTTAATAAATTTTAACCTTTTGCACAGTGAGCACTGAGATGTCCCCTTCTTTATCTGTATATGGTTTGGTGCTCCTTCTGGCGGTATCGATCTGGTGGGGAGGATTAACTGGCCTGTTTTGTTGCCTACCTATTGTGTAGGACCTGCGTGCATGACCACCTGTTAGCTCAGAGGTCTATGCCCTGAGGTGAGCGTAGCACTTAGATTTAAGGTGGAGGGTCTGTCACCATACATTTGATATTGCTGATCTTCACCGGTAGAGACAGAATAGCGACAAAAAAATCCAGGAAAATGCATTTCAAAAAAGTTATAATTTGATTTGCATTTTAATGAATGAAATAAGTATTTGACCCCTTCGCAAAACATGACTTCGTGGCAAAACCCTTGTTGGCAATCACAGAGCTTAGATGTTTCTTGTAGTTTGCCACGAGGTTTGCACACATCTCAGGAGGGATTTTGTCCCACTCCTCTTTGCAGATCCTCTCCAAGTCATTAAGGTTTTGAGGCTGACATTTGGTAACTCGAACTTTCAGCTCCCTCCACATATTTTTTATGATATTAAGGTCTGGAGACTGGTTTGGCCACTCCAGGACATTAATGTGCTTCTTCTTGAGCCACTCCTTTGTTGCCTTGGCCGTGTGTTTTGGGTCTCTGTCATGCTAGAATACTCAACAACGACCCATTTCCTATGCCCTGGCTAAGGGAAGGAGGTTCATGGCCACAGCCATCGTCTTTAATGCAGTGAAGTTGGCCTGACCCCTTGAATTGATGCCAAAGGGCTTGATTTTGGTCCCATCTTACCACAACACTTTCACCCAGTTCTCCTCTGAATCATTCAGATGTTCATTAGCAAACTTCAGATGGGGCTGTACATGTGCTTTCTTGAGCAGGGGGACCTTTTGGTCGCTGCATGATTTCAGTTCTTCACGGCATAGTGTGTTACCAATTGTTTTCTTGGTGAGTATGGTCCCAGCTGCCTTGAGATCATTGACAAGATTCTCCCGTGTAGTTCTGGGCTGATTCCCCACCGTTCTCATGATCACTGAAAGTCCACGAGGTAAGATCTCGCATGGAGCCCCAGACCGAGGGAGATTTACAGTTATTTTGTGTTGCTTCCATTTGTCACCCTCTCACCAAGCTGCTTGGAGATGGTCTTGTAGCCCATTCTAGCCTTGTGTAGGTCTACAATCTTGTCCCTGACATCCTTGGACAGCTGTTTGGTCTTGGCCATGGTGGAGCGATTGGAATCTGATCGATTGATTACTTCTGTGGACAGGTGTGTTTTATACAAGTAACAAGTTGAGATGAGGAGCACTCCCTTTAAGAGAGTGCTCCTCATCTCAGCTTGTTACCTGTATAGAAGACACCTGGGAGCCAGAAATCTTGCTGATTGATAGGGGAACGAATACTTATTTCACTCATTAAAATGCAAATCAATTTATAACTTTTTTGAAATGCGTATTTTTGGATTTTTTTGCTGTTATTTTGTCTCTCACTGTTAAAATAAACCAAATATTTAAAATTATAGACTCATCATTTCTTTGTCAGTGGGCAAACATACAATATCAGCAGGGGATCAAACACTTTTTTCCCTCACTGTAAAATAATGGATAGTGTGGGATCCAGCTTAGAAGGGCTCAGTGTTGGTGCGCAGTGTTCCACCCAACAACATTAAGGCGGATTTTGTCCAGTCAATTGTAAGGCCTGCGTATACTCCAAACTCAGTGATAGTCTCCATCGCTGCTCAGAAGGAAAAGTTGTCAACATTCTTTTACTTCACTGGAAGGAGAAAATGGAAAGGGGGGCATAGTCACACAAGAAAGCTGGGCTAGGGGAACAGAAAGTAAAAATTGTTCCTAGTATTTGGGAGGTCTGTGGATCTGTTGCATAGAGGCTCCCATCTATTCCCAGGTTGAGCCTATTTCAATCCACCATCTACAGCCATCTGCTTTCAGACCCTTATTTTATTTCCACATAAGCCTCCCTCTTCGTGGAGACCAGTATGTGCCCCTCTGTTAGAAAATCAGACGTTAAAGAAAATCAAAGGGAATGTGTAGTATAACAAAAGACGCAGGTGTGAAAATACAGTGCGGCTGATATGAATATTTAGATACACATAAAAGGTCCTGTCCTGAGTGGGAAGGAATTTGTCTGAAAAGGGTGTAATGTAAGGCATGTGCATATGACTTGTTTATATAAGTATGCCCTTAGTTCTGGTTATCACTAGTTCCTTGGTTATGAATTTTAAATCACAATCACATCTAAAACTGTAACAACAATTTCAGTTCCCAAAGGACCTCCCTCAATCACTCTCCCACAACCTTGTGAAGAATGGAGTTATAAAGGGACAGGGTAGCGATTGGTATGTTTTTCATCAGAATGTAGGCGAGAAGACTGCCATGAACAAGGCACATCATATTCTGAAATATCACATTCTAAAAATATCATATGCTTTACAGTAACTATAGTGTGCTAATATTTTTACTTAAAAGCCAGGCGCCAAGCTTTTTAGTTTTGGATAGAGCGGGAAATGGTTCCGTAACTTTAAATTTACTTTGAAAAAAGGCATATTTCTATTTCAACCAAAAGACGAAAACAATTACATTAAAAACCAGCATTATCAGAACTCTATACCCGCAGTTGATCCAGAGGAAGAGAATATAAGTTGTAGGTTCGATGACACCAAGACCATCAAACAGAGGTTCTGACCATTCCCTGCATTACTAAAAATAGGGTTTTGTTGCTTTCTATGTTGTGTCCCCATTAGGAATACTTACCAAAACAATTTGTCAATTTGTTCCTGTGACAGCAACACAAATAGGACAGTTTAAATAATTTCCAATTCCCCAGTTGATATTTAAAGGTATAGCCAAAGCTGTTTTTTTTTGGGGGGGGGGGGGGGTATTAGAACCAATTAGCAGTCTTTGATTGCTCAGTTCTCAGTGCAGAGCTGGTGGCGGAACAGATGCAGCATTCGATCTATGCTGCATCCACCTGGGTGAGTATATATTTTCATACTTTATCCATACATTTTGTCCATACTTGTCTTTTAAAGGGTCTGCCCAGCCAAAATATTATTTTTTAGTAGATGCTGTGGAGTTATGTGTCCTAGGGACCTCAGGGAAATGGTGGTTGCACCACTCCCTGATATGATTTTTAATTTATTTTATATTGTGGGAATGTACCACAAAGAGTGGAAGAAGGGCAGAATTTATAGTAAGTTTAGAAATTCCTCAGGAAATATAGGAAACTCATCTCAGCTCAGCTCCACCTATATGAGATTGATCACTTTGGCATGGATCAGTCTTGTATTAACAAGCTAATTTTAATTTCTTTTTTTTTTACAACATGGTGTGCATGCTAGTCACAACCCTGTGTATAGGGCAGTGATGGCGAACCTTTGCACCCCAGATGTTTTGGAACTACATTTCCCATGATGCTCAAGTACACTGCAGAGTGGATGAGCATCATGGGAAATATAGTTCCAAAACATCTGGGGTGCCAAGGTTCGCCATCACTGGTATAGGGTATTGTTTAGTATCTTGGACCAAAATTTCTCAACCTTTCTACAGTCAAGGCACCCTTTAAAATTCTGCACGATTTTGAGGCACCCCATTCTAAAATTTAAAACAATTAACTAATAGTTTTAGTGTGTGGGCAAAACTCACACATGGCATCCAACATTAGGTGATTTATTCTCCCAAAACAAATACACCTTTACACACTGGAATTGACTAGTATTCCAATGTTTCTCTTCGCCCTCACTTTCTCTCCCTCACGCAGCTAATGTTACCCCAGTGCTGACATGGAGGGGCAAACAAGGACGCTGTACAGACACCCAACGTCCTTCTGAGCAACTGATGATGTCATTGGTTTTTAGGATGCCAGTGGCTAGAAGGTTGTAATGGTGCACAATGAAAGCCTGTGGCTTTGTGTAATTAAAAGGCAGGCTTCATCCACCCACTGGATTGTATTCCATTTTTAGGCATTTTGTAAAGGCACCCCTGAGGAAACCTGAAGGCACCTAGGTTAAAAAAGTCTCTCTTAAGCTACTACATATTATATTTGTTCTCTCATTAGCCACATATTTATGATGTCTCAGAATCATGGCAAGCTAACAAATAGTGTGAATCTTATGACTCAAGAACATCTGTTTTTGGACCTTTTATATTTGGATGCCGTAAAACGTTATTGCTTAAGAGCAGTGTGCCACGTGCAGTTAGCAATGGCAATCAATGGAATATTTTTTTTTACTGTTTTACGTGGATGACAACTGGCTTGTGAGGCGTACTATCATTTGCACCATTGTTGTCACTTTTTAAACTGCATTATTATATCATTTTTAATAATTATTTCTGATTTTGAAATTTCTATAATACTACATTTCAGATGAATTCATACACCTGGGCTATTATGATGCAGTAATAAACTAGTATCATTACTCTCGGTAGCAGTAGGCAAATAAGGTAGAGACAGATTGACGAGTGATATGAGCTTCATCCACTTGATTTTGGAATGTCTCGTTGTAAACCATTTACAAGTGAGGACTGCATGAAACACCTGCAGCTTGTTGAAAGGCAGACAAGTGATGATGTTTCACTGCTACCTCCCGTATCCAGATGATCTGCCCATGCCATATTCCATTCAGTTCCTCAACAGCAGAATACAAGTGTATTGTCAGAGAGTGATCATGCATAGAAATATGTGGCATGATGCTGGTGCCGGAGGATTACTATTCATTGTCACATAAGAATGGTGTAAATGTTTTCTCATTATCTGTATGGAAGGAGTAATACATATATTTTGCTGTTCTCTTTTATATACAACATCTGCAGCTAGAGAGGGCCGATCCATTCTCATGATGCCCCTATTCATGGCTTCCTTAATTAAAATTGTTTTATTTATGCTGGGTCCTGGCAGGGTGAGGATATTAAACAGATGGGACTTAAAGGCTGCATCGCAAGCAAGCAAACGAAAGTTCAGGCTTTTAAATATTGCGTGACTGGATTTGAGACAGGCCATGGAATGCTCTATTACACAAACTCACAGGCAGTCTCCTTGTGTTCGCTGGATGCTAAGCACATGTGCTAGGACGACCTTCAATCAACTTCAAAGACCGGCTTCCCGCACAAATGTACACAAAAATAGTTTTATTCTGCCGGTTTATATTTCTTGTAATGTTTGCATTTTTCAAAGGATGCTTTGTTTTGGTAAAGATGTTAACCTTTTTTGGCTGGTACGCCACTTTGTACCCCTTGCTGCAATCTAGTTTTTTTCTGTTTTGTATACATGTATGCGTCCTTACATACACAAGTGAATGCTAGTAGAATTCCAGAACAGTGAAATTAATAAATAGCACTTTCACCATATGTTCATACAATAGATTGACTCATTCTTACTGGCCTTGTTATTTTTCCACTAACATATGATATCATAACTGTAACTTAAGCTTTGATCTTATACAAATGATCACATCATTTTACTTTATTCTGTAAACATGTTATGTCTTCAAGGCATTTCGTCTACTACAAAAAGAGGTAAACTGTCCAAGTTTGCCTCATTTGAGCCCAATTCATTACCTTATGTGTGTCAAATTGTCTACACAGTATAGACTTCAAAATGTGGTCTTATTGAACCCATAGGAAGAAGGGCCAGGTATGCCCTATATTACCTTATCACACTTGCATGCAATAAGTGTCCCAGATTTCGAGCAAGGCTTGTTGCATTCCTAACCTATAACCATGAGCTATGGATAATTACCTTTAAGATGGCTGTAGGTGCAGACCAGGGAAATTAGGTATCAATGTAATATTGCTGGCTTACATTAAAGTGGAACTTCACTCTCCCAATCAACATTGATTATTTTTAATCATCATGCTGCTAACATTAGTAAATAGATAGGAAAGTATATCATATTTACTTGTTTTAAACTTTTTTTTTCATTTCTTCAGTTACTTCCTGGTTGCCTGCCTAGGCAAAGGAGAGGAGAGGAGGAGGGGTTTTCTCAGCTCTCTCTCCTGCATGCATACTTGAGCTAAGGACAGGAAGTAAATGCTACATGAATCATTTGAATATTAAAAATAACATTTTTGGTTTATGGGGCTCAGATGCAGTGAAGATCCACCTTAAATAATACTTTTAGGAATGTTTCTAGCACAGACCTAGGACACTGGTAGGAGTCTAGTCATTGCTTGGAAACTCCTCAAAATCCTCTAGGAAAAGTGAGATTGGTTATGTGTCTGGGCTGGTTTGTTTAAATGTTTTCACCAGTAATAAAATTAAAGTGATTGTAATGGTAAATAAAAAAAATAACAAACATGTCTTTAGTTCCCTGGAACCTCCTCTTTTGGGTCCCCCGTCGGCGCTCCTGGCCCCTCCCTTCCGTCCAGTGCCCCCATGGGAAGCCCCCATGCTCGCACCCGAGCCCCGATGCTGCATCCATTGACACAGATAGAAGGACTCAGACCGGCTCCCTCGTCACTGGCTTTGATTGACAGCACTGGGAGCCAATAGCTCCCGGTGCCCCAGCAAAGCCAACGAGACTTGAGGGGAGAGAAGAGCTGCAGATGTGCACGGCGCTGGATCGAATGAGGGCTCAGGTAAGTAAAGGGAGGGGGGAAGGGGGATGCTGACATCTAAATATTTATTACCTTTATGCAAGGAATGCATGACGGTAAAAATATATTTAGGCTTTACAACCACTTTAAGATTGGCAATAGATGAGCCATTGAGCCATTTTGTTTTTTTGTTCAATCAGCGGGAAGAACGAAAAAAAAGACTCTATTCCCCCATCCACATTTTTGAGGTGGATGGAGGAACCTCCCCGCTAAGCTATTGTATTCTGACAGAAGGGAGACTGTGAAAGCCAGCAGGACTGATCGAGCAGCGAATATCTAAAAGGGCGATTGTACATAAGGCAATCCGTAGATTGAAAATTTGGCCACTCCCTGCTGAACTGGACACATTTCAATCCATGTTTGGCCAGCTTAAGCAGTGTAAAACAATAATTGAAAAATTGATAATGCAGCAAATAAACTATATGGCTAAAAGAATGTGAGATGGTCTCATCAGTCTTCTGCTAATCCTTCATCGTTTAGTCTGCAGGCTGTGGTAAGAGAGAGGATTCCACTGTGTTCCTTAACTACATGTGGTATCATCCACCTGGGTGTCTTGTGTGTCAGGGGATTGTAAGCCCCCTGGACTGGATGAACAGAAATATACACTATATTGTCAGAAGTATTTGGGATGCCTGCCTTTACACACACATGAACTTTAATGGCACCCCAGTCTTAGTCCGTAGGGTTCAATATTGAGTTGGCCCACCCTTTGCAGCTATAACAGCTTCAGCTCTTCTGGGAAGGCTGTCCACAAGGTTTAGGAGTGTGTCTATGGGAATGTTTAACCATTCTTCCAGAAGCGCATTTGTGAGGTCAGGCACTGATGTGTACAAGATGACCTGGCTCACAGTCTCCATTCTAATTCATCCCAAGGGTGTTTTTTTCAGTTGAGGTCAGGGCTCTGTGCAGGCCAGTCAAATTCCTCCACCCCAAACTCATTTATCCATGTTTTTAATGGACCTTGCTTTGTGTACAGGTGCACAGTCATGTTGAAACAGGAAGGGTCCATCCCCAAACTTTTCCCAGAAAGTTGGCAGCATGAATTTGTCCAAAATGTCTTTGTATGCTGAGGCCTTAAGAGTTCCCTTCACTTGGACTAAAGGGCCAAGCCCAACCCCTGAAAAACAACCCCACACCATAATCCCGCCTCCACCAAAGGATTTGGACCAGTGCACAAAGCAAGGTCCATAAAAACCTGGATGAGCGAGTTTGGAGTGGAGGAACTTGACTGGCCTGCACAAAGTCTTGGCAGGCCCCCCAATACTTTTGACAATCTAGTGTAACTCAGTTAGCAGCTAAAACAACTCCCTCACAGTATATCTGCAGTATTTTGTCTGTGTATTTAGCGGATACCTGCAGTTCAGCTTTGTTCACACATTGCTTTTTTTTCTAAGTCTATAAGGTGGACTGTGCTACCTGTGTATCAATGGAATTATAGTAGCTGAGAGACAAATCTGATTGTACAGCAATTATATGTCAAGCTGGAAAAATATAAAGTTGAACTCTTGGCTTTAGTCAGCTTGATATATCTAGAGGATGCAGAAACTTTGTAACTAGCATTGCACCGATACCAATATCGGTATTTGTGCTGATTCTAAGCATTTGCATGAGTACTTGTATGCTCCGATACTAAATTAATACCTTCAAGTCACAGCAGTCCTTTTTTGTGATTTCATTGTAACATGCATTGACTTCTGTTAAATGAAGTTGCAAGACGCAATGAAATCGGAGGTCCAAATCACACTCATCCGAGGCTTTGAAATTGCACTGAAATAGCACGACTTCATAGTTACATAGTTACATAGTAGGTGAGGTTGAAAAAAGACACACGTCCATCAAGTCCAACCCATGTGTGTGATTATATGTCAGTATTACATTGTATTTCCCTGTATGTTGTGGTCGTTCAGGTGCTTCTCTAATAGTTTTTTAAACTATCGATGCTCCCCGCTGATACCACCGCCTGTGGAAGGGAATTCCACATCCTTGCCGCTCTTACAGTAAAGAACCCTCTACGTAGTTTAAAGTTGAACCTCTTTTCTTCTAATTTTAATGAGTGGCCACGAGTCTTGTTAAACTCCCTTCTGTGAAAAGTTTTATCCCTATTGTGGGGTCACCAGTATGGTATTTGTATATTGAAATCATATCCCCTCTCAAGCATCTCTTCTCCAGAGAGAATAAGTTCAGTGCTTGCAACCTTTCCTCTTAACTAATATCCTCCAGACCCTTTATTAGCTTTGTTGCCCTTCTTTGTACTCGCTCCATTTCCAGTACATCCCTCCTGAGAACTGGTGCCCAGAACTGGACAGCATACTCTAGGTGCCGCTAAAATAAATGCATTATTTTACATTTTTCTATATTGAACCTCATTTGCAATGAAGTTGCCCACCACCACAGAACCCTGGGGGACCCCACTACCCCACTACCCACCCCTGACCATTCCAAGTACTCCCCATTTATCACCACCCTCTGAACTCGCCCTTGTAGCCAGTTTTCAATCCATGTACTCACCCTATGGTCCATGCCAACGGACCTTATTTTGTACAGTAAACGTTTATGGGGAACTGTGTCAAATGCTTTTGCAAAATCCAGATACACCACGTCTACGGGCCTTCCTTTATCTAGATGGACTTCAAAGCTGCACTGGTGTGAACCAGGGCTTACAGTTTTTCAATATTATAAAGAAATGGTAATCATTTTTCATTAATCTAAAAAACTGTCACATGACACTAAAAATAGGTATCGGTAATTGGTATCAGCGAGTACTTGAGAAACATTTATCCAACATTTATTTTATGGCTGTTAGGTTGTAAGGTTGTAAGGTTGTTAGTAAGTTGTCTTCATCTATTCAACCTGTTTCCAATCAAAAGCTGGTTGACTGCTTTTTATGTAGACAAGGCATATTAAAATGGCCTAGCCCTGGATATTTTTTTTTTCATGTTAATTGCATGCCAGCTAATGTGTAAATGTCATGCTTACAGGTATTTGTTGCCTTTTGTAGAGATTACATTGCTCCCCCAGACAGTGCTGTCATCTCTCAAGAAAGATGGTCCCCTCTGTGTTCAGTTATCACCCAGGGTCCGAATCTACTTCCAGGCTTAAAATGCTACTTCAAAGATGACATGATCATGGGGATCCTAGTGTTGTGCTGTTAATGGCATGAACTTCCACAACAGGACAAAAACAAAACTTGACAGGGGATTTAACCTTACTATATTCAAAACGTAAATGTTCTGGCTACACATACACTTTAAAGCGGTAGTAAACCACAGTTGAAGGGAAAAAAAATTCCCCTGCAAGGCAATGTCATAATGTGCTAGTTTGAATCGCATACTAGCACATTATAAGAGACTTGCCTTAAAACAAAGCCCTCCAGTGACGTAGTGTAACTGCTGAAAGGGCTTCCATCTTCACCCAGTCTTCCTTCTGGGTATGCGGCCTCCAGCTACATGAGTGGCCTGGGGCGCTATGATGTTTACGGCACGGGTTCTGAAAGTCCGTAACAGTATGTCGGACCTTCAGAATGCATGTGCCAGTGACGTCCATGCCGGGCCTATTATGGCTCCCCTCTCCAAATGTAAAAATCATCATTTGTTTTGCTAGAAAATTACTCGGAACCCCAAATATTATATATGTTTTTTTTTAGCAGAGACCCTAGGGAATAAAATGGAGGTCGTTGCAACTGTTTATGTCACACGGCATTTGCGCAGCAATTTTTCAAACGTTTTCTTTTGGAAAAAAAAAACGTTTCATGAATTAAAAACAAAACACTAAAGTTAGCCCAATTTTTTTGCATATTGTGAAAGATGATGTTACACTATAGTAAATAGATACCTAACATGTCACGTTTTAAAATTGCGCACATTCGTGAAATGGTGCCAAACTTCGGTGCTTAAAAATCTCCATAGGCGAAGCTTTAAACATTTTTTCAGGTTACCAGTTTAGAGTTACAGAGGAGGTATTGGACTAGAATTATTGTTCTCCTTCTAACGTTCCCGGGAATACCTCACATGTGTGTAGAAAGGAAGGACCCCCACTATGCCAACTTCCAATAATTGTAGAAAAAAAGGATTGAATGAGTTGAAACAACTCTATCAAAAACAAGGCGGATTTTGTGGGCACAAAATGAGGCAATAATATGTTAAAAAATATATAAATATTCATTACAAATATACTAGTTAAAATTACATTTTGACAAACAAAAATACCCCTACTGATAATCAACAGATACCCAATAGGAGACAAGAGCGCATGGAAAGTTTATGGGCTCTACCCATTGATATATTGTGTACAGTATTTTATCTATATCCATATCTCCATGCCTATCCTATTGTGTATAAGTTGATCCTGTCATCATAAGGGTGTTTTTGTTTGTCAATATGTAATTTTAACTAGTATATTTGTAATAAAGATTTATATTATTTTAACATATTACTGCCTCATGTTGTGCCCACAAAACCTGCCTTGTTTTTAAAAGAATTGTGTCAACTCATTCAATCCTTTTTTCTACTTCACATGTGTGGTCTGATGTTTACAAATGTTGGCGCGACGCACGTATGCGTTCGCTTCTGCGTGCAAACATGTGGGGACGGGAGCTTTGAATATATATATTTTTTTTTTATTGTTTATTTTATTATTTTTACATTTTCTCTTAAAAAATGTTTTTTTTATCACTTGTATTCCTATTACAAGGAATATAAACATCCCTTGTAATAGGAATAGGGCATGGCAAGTGCTATTTATGGATAAAACCCCACATCTCTCCTCTAGGCTGGAAAAAAAACTGAGAAAAAAAAAAAAAGATCTCAGCCTTTCCAGCCGAGTACCCGGCAGTGTTTACAGCTGTCGGGCCGGACGTGACTTCATAACGTCGCGCCCGGGCTTCATAAGGTCATAGAGACTGCCAGGGACCATCTGGCCCGCGGTATTCTCTATAGTGAACTTCCACCGCCGGCAGCTTCCTTCTCCGGCTCGCCGATCGCACAAGCGAGCCGGTAGAAGCACCAGCGGTTGGCGAAAGGGGGAGGAACATCCCATCCCGCCACCTGTAAAAACAATCAAGTGGATGAACAGGCGCTATGATTGTTCTTACAGCGCAGGGAATCGCCAGCCGAAAAAGAAGATAGCTGAATGATACCTGTAGCTGCAGGCATCATTTGGATATCTCCACTCAAAATCCAGGACCTCATTTGACGGCCTTGGGCAGGAAGTGGTTAAACAGTGCAAGTTTAGGAGATATTCACAGTACCTACAGGTAAGCCTTATGGCTTTACATGTAGGTATAAGTGGTAAAACTGATTTTAGTACCACTTTAATGCGTAGGCTGGCTATTATTGCACTGCTGCAGGGTTTTCTCTCTGTTTTGGAGGCAAGTGACCAGTTTG
Organism: Lithobates clamitans; assembly: GCA_037952925.1. NCBI lineage: Eukaryota > Metazoa > Chordata > Amphibia > Anura > Ranidae > Lithobates > Lithobates clamitans. The sequence continues at coordinate 2,169,288 of JBBGZY010000577.1, forward strand.
GCCTTGAGGTCTACCCAAGACAGTCCTGGGCTTCAGACACGTGCCAGATTACTCACTGTACTGAGCTGAGAGTCACATGGAACAGAACCTGTTTTATTTTTGGGTTCTGCATGCACATCATTTGCTAACCCACCACTAATTAGTTTTTAAAAAGGATAGCATTGATTTTTTCAGGCAAAGCTTCAAGGATGCTTGATTTTGTATATACATGAATCAGGTCTAATTGTGCCTTCCTACGTCCTGTCAGAAAGGCAAAAGAATTCTCATATATGCCATTTCAATAAGTACACTCAAACAGAGTTATAAATGGCATAGACGCAGTAGTAATTTTTAAATGAAGAAGCAAATTAATAAAAGACCTGCAATAAAAGAAAGATGTAAAAAGGAAAGTGTGAAAAAATCTTCTGGGGCTCACAAAAATACCAATAATGACTAGTAATGACGTTGGATCTGTTTTGAATTTAAAGTAAGCCTGTCTTGAGAGAATTACGAAGGCTAATATTATTGACCTGCCTGCCCTAAATCTATCCTACTGCTTTTTGTGCTCCTACTTAGGAGACTGGAAATTTGAAGAGTTAGGGTCACAGTTTACAGAGGAGCCCTGATGTAGCCACTGCAGCTTACACACATATTTGCAAATGTGTGCAAACAAAACCCTCTTTTTTTTTAACATGAATTGTTAGACAGGGTCAGTTTGGTTGTTTTGCAGGCTGGCTGGTAAGTTACATACATAGTTACATAGTAGGTAAGGTTGAATAAATACAATAGTCCATCCAGTTCAGCCTGTGTAGGTGCACGTGTGTCAGTGTCTATAATTATTTCCCATATCCCTGTATAGTGTGTTCTTTAAGATGCACATCCAAGAGTCTTTTAAAAATATCTATACTCTGCGCTGACACCACCAATTGTAGAAGAGAGTTCCACATCCTTATTGCCCTGACAGGGAAAAACCCCTTGCGCAGTTTAAGGTTAAACCTCTTCTCCAATCTCATTGTGTGGCCCGTGTCCTCTTACACTCCTTGAGACTGAATACTTTTTTTCCTATGCTGGGATCACCATTGAGGTGTTTGTAAATCGCTATCATGTCTCCTCTCAAGCGTCACTTCTCCAGTGAGAATAAATGTAAAGCTTTCAGGTGTTCCTCGTAGTTGAGGGCGTCCAGTCCCCTTATTAGTTTTTTTGCCCTTTTTTGGACTCTCTCCAGTTTCAGCACATCGATTCTGAGGACTGGCGACCAGAACTGGACAGAGTACTCCAGATGTGGTCTAACCAGAGTTTTTTAAAGTGGTAGGATTATCGTTTTATCCCCGGAGTATACACCATTTTTTATGCATGCTAATATTCTGCTGGCTTTGTTAGCTGCAGCTTGACATTGCATGCTATTGCTCAATCTGTCATCTACTAGGACCCCCAGATCTTTCTTCATCCTTGACTCCCCCAGAGGTTCTCCCCCTAGTGAGTAGTTTGCATTTATGTTTTTTTTGCCCGCAAGTGCATTACTTTACATTTCTCCACATTAAACCTCATTTGCCATGTAGTTGCCCACTCCATTATTTTGTTCAGGTCTTTCTGTATAATTTCTATATCCTGATGTTATTGACCTGCTTATTTTTGTGCCGTCCGCAAAGACTGAGATTGAGCTATTTATCTATATCATTTATGAATAAATTGAATAGAATTGTTCCCAAGACAGATCCTTGGGGTACCCCACTTACCACTCCAGACCAGTCCAAGTACACGTTATTTATGACCACCCTTTGGACACACCCCTGTAACCAGTTTTTTTTACCCAAGAACAAATCTTATGGTCCATGTCTGTGCTGGAAAATCATCTGTTTGTGGTAATATTGCCCTCCTTCTGAAATTGCTAAATTCCTTTCTGTCATGCTGATTCTTGGTTTTTAGTACTACCCAATGACAGGCCAGACGAAGTGTGCAGATCAGTAAATTCAGAGTACAATCAGAAGTCCAGTTTCAGGTCAGTGACTCAAAGTATTAAGGGTCAGCATAAACCAAGACAACATTTTCACAGTAAGATAGAGAAATAGCAGCTTCCATTTATTTAGCACAAATCAGAAAATCAGATAAGCTTATTATAAATTTAACCTGTTACATGTCAATACGATTATAATATGGTCCAGGAGACTGAAGCAATGGTAGAACATCTTTAAAATTCATGCTGTTCTTGTTGGGTTTGCAGCAGTGAAAGGTCAGTAAATCTTGACTCAAGCAAATCTCAACTCTGCAGTGAAACACTGAGTCAGTACTATAGTGCTCTGTATCTGGGCAATTGCGATAATTCTTTAAACTGGCCTCACAAACTTTTCTTGTGCTCACGTAATCCTAATTACAAAGCTTTTACACTTTGAAGCAGATTATTGAATCTGTGTGTGTTGCACACCACAAGTTATTATATTTGAATGTGGCCCATGAGCTGAAATCGGCTGGGGATCACTTGGCTGTAGTTATTTATGTGGAAATGTAAATAAATTACTGCGCCACCAATGTGGAAATAAGGTGCTAACACAACAATAAGACTAATTGTATGTAAAACGTGAAAGGAAAATATGTAGCCCTAAAAACATGTAGGCCCTGGAAATGAACCTAGGGACAAGTGCTCATACTCTTCTACAATGTGTAAAACTAAAAATCAAAACTACCAAATAGGTGAAAAGGATGTTGCTGTGACAACCAGTAATTACGGTAATATCTAAAGTGCACATATATACACATCAATATACAAATAAACAACAAAGAATGTGGTGAAGTGATAAGTCCAAACACATACGTTTTTAGGAGACCATCCGCAACGGCAGTCTTTAGTGGAATAAATGTTGGTATATCCCCACAAGGTTGCGGATGATAATATTCAAATATTCAAAAATCAAATGACACCCAGGGCTGTGCTTCCGTCACAAGGGGGAGGGGTAGGTATGAGATGTGGACCCACACACCAGCGGTGGTGAGTCGTACAGGCAAGGATGGAAATATAAATTGCAGATAAGTATCTCCCTGGGTGGGTGAGATGAAGACTCCCTCCAGTAGTTTTACAACAGTCGGCAGGTACTGGAACCGGGGATGCAACCAAAATCTCCCAATGATATGTTATATCAACAGATCACTCACCAATCAACAGTGGGAGCCATAATTATAAAAGAAAAAAAAAAGAATGCCTCCACATAGCATAGATCAAAAATGTTGAGTTTTATTGTAAAAAAGTACAAACATTGTGACCGATGTGTACAATAAAAAGGTGATAACTTAAAATGTATAACATTGCGCAGTGTATGGAGCTTTAGCAATCATTAAACTGACGCGTTTCATCCTACAGGACTTCCACTGCGGTATGAGTATGTAGTTATTTAAGCTATTACTTTTGTACAGATATTTCTTCTCCATTTTTATCATAGCAGTAAAATAAGTATTTGTCATTTGGACAGAAACACTGTTTAAGTAATTTATCTAGGTATGCCCCCTCTAGAATAATGTAAGAAAAATCAAAATATTTGATATGTGTGATACAGGAGAAAAGTCAATACTGTGTTAACCTAGCCAGATTGCCCACTGTAAAAAAAAAAACTGACGTTCCTTAGGAGTACCTCTTTGCAAGTACACTTTTATGTAAATTCTACTTTTTAAAGTCCCTAATGTCTTCATATTAGTGTCTGCAAAAATATAGTATATGGGCTGCTATTGATGACCTGAGCCAGGGATAAGCAAATTTGTATTGGTTTTATTTGTTAAGGGTATATCCTAGGTATACTCTCAATAGAATAATGTAAGCAAAAATCTAAATATTTGATGTGTGATACAGCAGAAAAATCAATACTATGATATATCTAGCCAGATTAACCACTATACAAAACCCTGACATCCTTTAGGAGTACATCTTTACATAATGCAAGTACACTTTTACGTAAATTCTATTTTTTCAGAACCTAGTGTCTTCATATTAGTGTCTGAAAAAATATAGGCTGTCCAGGGATGAGTGAATCTGTCTGGGTTTTATTTGCCTGAGAATTACTCGGTAATGCAACACTGTACCCAAATAAAGTGAATATGTTTGGAGACAGTTTTCTTTTGGTGGTATTTAGTAACCACTGTGCTCTTATTATCTACTATGGTAGAACTTTACCATATAAAAAAAGGACAAAAAAATGAGAGAAACTGTTTCCTTACTTTCTGCTATAAACCATATTAAATTTAAAATACAAGGAAAGTCCCCCAAACCATTTTTGTAAAGTAGGCACCAAAAGATGAGCTAATTATTTGCTAGGATTTTTTGATAATGAGGAAACATGCTGGTGTTGAGGTGGTTAAACCATGAAACATGCGAACAGTGTACTATATAGTGCATCATTACATGTACAGGTCATACATAGAGGAGGTGGTGAAGGGGTTCATGTTCATGTACAAATCACATACAGTGGGAGACTGGAGATGAGGTGGTAATAGACACTATAGACTTAGTACAGAGATGATATAGAAATACATATACACTGCTCAAAAAAATTAAAGGAACACCTTTTAACCAGAGTATATAATCAAGTCAATTAAACTCCTAGGATCCTGGGTGATCTGCTCAGTTAAAGTGGGGTTCCACCCAAAAAAACAAAAATACCTGAAAAAAAAAAAAAAAAAATTGGATATTTTTTTTTTTTTTTTACTTACCTCTAAATGCCTGTTGCTAGATGGTCCCTCGTAGTCTGCCTCTTACTTTGCCTGGGCTGGTGACATCACTTCCCCCTCGGCACAGGAAGGGCTCCGCTCTGCTCCCTCCCTCCTGTCAATCATCTGGAACCCATTACAGGTCCCAGGTGATTGAGCGGCCAATCACGGCGCGCGGCGCCGATCGCGCATGCGCAGTGGGTGCCAGGCTGTGAAGCCGCAGCCCGGAGCCCACAGTTGAAATGCCGGCGCCAACGAGCGGAGGGGGGGGGCGAGCGATCCCCCGCATCGCTGGATCCAGGGACAGGTAAGTGTCCAATTAAAAGTCAGCACCTGCAGTATTTGTAGCTGCTGACTTTTATTTTTTTTTTATAATGGACCCCCTGGGTGGAACTCCTCTTTAAGTAGCAGAGGGGGTTGTTAATCAGTTTCAGCTGCTTTGATGTTAATGAAATTAACAGCAGGTGAACTAGATGGGCAGCAATGAGACAACCCCCAAAACAGCTATGGTTTTACAGGTGGAGGCCACTGACATTTTTTTTCCCTCATCATCTTTTCTGACTGTTCACTAGTTTTATGTTTGGCTAGGGTCACTGTCACTACTGGTAGCATGCGGTGATACCTGGACCCTATAGAGGTTGCATAGGCAGTCCAACTCCTCCAGGATGGCACATTAATAAGTGCCATTGCCAGAAGGTTTTCTGTTTCTCCCAGCACAGTCTCAAGAGCATGGAGGAGATTCAAGGAGACAGGCAGTTACTCTAGGAGAGCTGGACAGGTCCGTAGAAGGTATCTGCTCCTTTGTGTAAGGAGGAACAGGATGAGCACTGCCAGAGCCCCACAAAATGACCTCCAGCAGGCCACTGGTGTGATTTGTCTCTGAACAAACAATCAGAAACAGACTTCATGAGGGTGGCCCGAGGGCCTGACGTCCTCTAGTGGACACTGTGCTCACTACCTGGTACTTTGGAGCTCAATTGGCATTTGCCATTGAACACCAGAATTGGCAGGTCCGCCAATGGTGCCCTGTGCTTTTCACAGATGAGAGCAGGTTCACCCTGAGCACATGTGACAGACATGAAAGGGTCTGGAGAAGCTGTGGAGAGCGTTATGCTGCCTGTAACATTGTTCATCATGACCAGTTTTGGTGGTGGGTCAGTGATGGGCTGAGGAGGCATATCCATGGATTGACGCACAGACCTCTACAGGCTAGACAATGGCACCCTGACTGCCATTAGGTATCGGGATGAAATCTTTGGACCCATTGTCAGACCATACCCTGGTGCAGTGGGTCCTGGGTTCCTACTGGAGAATGGCAATGCCCGGCCTCATGTAGGGAGAGTATGCAGGCGGTTCCTGGACGATGAAGGAATTGATATCATTAAATGGCCCTCTTGCTCGCCTGACCTAAATCCAATAGAACACCTCTGGGACATTATGTTTCGCTCCATCCGCCGCTAGGTTGCACCTCAGTCTGTTCAGGAGCTTAGTGATGCCCTGGTTCAGATCTGGGAGGAAATACCCCAGGACACCTCCCGTTATCTCATTAGGAGCATGTCTCAATGTTGTCAGGCATGCATACAAGCACGTGAGGACCATACAAACTACTGAGTACCATTTTGAGTTGCTGCAATGAAATTTCTGCAAAATGGACTAGCCTGCTGCATCATTTTTTCACTTTGATTTATGGGGTGTCTTTAAATTCAGCCCTCTGTAGGTTGATAATTTTCATTTCCATCAAATGATGTGGCATCCTTCCTAACACATGAGCAGTGTATATATTTAAATAAAGAGTGTAAAAATTCAGTTCCACGATAAAGTGTATAAAAACCCTCCCACCTTGAATCTGCTGTTGCCTACCTCCCTAGAATGCCCCTCCATTCATAAAATACTCTTTCCTCCCCTACTTCCATAATGATATAAATGCTTACATGTGTGATTACTTGAAAACAAAAAACCCCTCAAGCAAAAAGCCTTTTTTTTTTTTAAGGTAAATGTTTTAGTAAAAAAATGCTGTGGACTCTGGATAGCAGCTAAAAGCAGCCACTGACCTCAAATCAACAAGATTAAATTTTAAAAACTCCCAAATAATAATAACAAAAAGGCAGCAAATGGACAGATATTCCAAATAGCTAGCAATCAGAATAAAGTACAGTTTCTGAATTGGCCTTATCTCTTCTTATGCAGTTTGTCCCCTACAACAGTTTCCAATAGACTGGTACTATGGGTGCTCTGTGTCCCCCTCCCCCTATTTATAGTCAGGGGGTTGGCTTTTCTAAATCCCCCTTATTGACCCATCTAATGCCACGTACACACGAGCGGACTTTACGGCAGACTTTGTCCGACTGACTTTTCGACTGACTTTCCGAATGAACGGACTTGCCTACACACGATCAACCAAAGTCCAACGGATTCGTACGTGATGACGTACGACGACTAAAACAAGGACGTTCATAGCCAGTAACCAATAGCTGCTCTAGCGTCGGTTTTTGTCCATTGGGCTAGCATACACACGAGCTGACTTTTTGACCGGACTCGAGTCCGTCAAAAAGATTTGAAACATGTTTAATTTCTAGGTCCATCGAACTTTTGGGGAAAAAAGTCCGCTGGAGCCCACACACGATCGAATTGTCCGACGGACTCCAGTCCACAGGACCAAGTATGCCGTAAAGTCCGGTCGTGTGTACGCGGCATGAGCCTACTGACAATTGTTCCAAAGCAAGCAGTGCCAAACAATTCCCAGGTGAGTTTGAACATAATATTGCCAGGACCTGGAATCTCAAACCCACAGGATTTGCCTTGAACCCATGGTAGCTGCAAACTTAAACCAAATTCTTTATTACCTCTTTAGAAAATGATAGCTTCCAGATTGCCTAGAGCTTAAATATTTTTTGAGTCAGTGACCCAGAACAGGAATGAAGAAAATGAAGTTAGAATATTAACATGATGTGGCTGTTGCCCAATCTGCCCAGAATTCCCCAGACTTGTTGAAATACCAGTAAGCTGTGTTTGATATTTAAATTTGCACTGAAAACGGAAAAAAAAAAACCTGCTAATGAAGGGGTTTTCCCCAGGATAGACCAACACTGATGTGTCTGGTGTCAATTCCACTCCCGCTTTGTATGCACGCCTGGTCAGTCCATGCATGCATGTTTATGTGACCATCTTCATTTTTTTCAGTTAATTAGATTCTCGTGAACTCCATTCATTTTTTAATTTAAAGCTTATATTCAAGACCTAATACTTCTAAAACTTTCTCAGGTCAGCCTTAACCTAAGATATGCAAAAGACAGAATCTGAATTTAAATCTAGGGTTGTGTCATCCTAGCTTTTTTTTAAAGCATAAGTTTGCCTAAAAAAAAAAAAAATTATTGCAAGGGACTTTACCTAAGATGTGCTGCTGTGTTCCCCTCTGATGTCCCACAGGTACCGCCACGCTACCATCTCTTTTTATACCTCTAAAATTAAAAGTCCCGGTTTGACTTGAACGCCCCTCGTATAAATACAATAAAATAGGCACACCAACTAGAGACCATCGACATACAGTATCAAACTACACAGTCTGCAGTAGATCCTTGAAATTATAAGTGGTTGTAAACCCTCACATATAACCAGTGAAGTGACTGGCCGCAGTTGATACACAGATTAAACATATCCTTCTGCATAAGTTGTGCCTGTCTATCTGCAGTCTTCTCTGGTCTACATCTGCTCAAAGTCTAGAATTTATAAAGCTTGTCTGAGCTATTAGTAAAAAAAAAAGGGGGGGGGGTGTTGAAGTCTCAGTCTGCTAAGCTCAGTGAGGAGAGCTCTGAGAGCTAATTGGTGAGAAGGGACAACACCCCCCTTGCACAGGAACAGAGATGAGGCTGCCAATCAGCTGGAAAACCAGTCAGAAGTAATTCATGCTGATAGCAGACGAACAAAGCAGAAGACAGAAATGACACCTTGTGATTTTATTTGAGACAAGTACACACTGTAGAGGCATATGCATTGTTCATAATTCATGTCTGGAGTTTACAACTACTTTAACCGCTTCAACCCCTTCCTGACCAGAGCACTTGTTGCAATTCGGCACTGCGTCGATTTAACTGACAATTGCTCAGTCGTGTGACGTTGCACCCAAACAAAATTGACGTCCTTTTTTTCCCACAAATAGAGCTTTCTTTTGGTGGTATTTGATCGCCTCTGCGGTTTTTATTTTTTGCGCTATAAACAAAAAAAGTGACAATTTTGAAAAAAAAGCAATGTTTTTTACTTTTTGCTATAATAAATATCTCCCAAAAATATATATAACTAATTTTTTCCTCGGTTTAGGCTGATATGTATTCTTCTACATATTTTTGGAAAAAAAAAAAAAAAAATCGCAATAAGCGTATATTGATTGGTTTGCACAAAAGTTATAGCATCTACAAAATAGGGGACAGTTTTATGGCATTTTTATTATTTTATTTTTTTATTAGTGATGGCGGTGATCTGCGATTTTTATCGTGACTGCGACATTATGGCGGACACATCGGACACTTTTGACACTATTTTGGGACCATTGTCATTTATACAGCGATCAGTGCTATAAAAATGCACTGATTACGGTGTAAATTACACTGGCAGGGAAGGGGTTAAACACTAGAGGGCGATCAAGGGGTTAAGTGTGTCCTAGGGAGTGATTCTAACTGTGGGGGGGATGGGCTACCACTTACATGACAGCGATCACTGCTCCCGATGACAGGGAGCAGTAGATCTCTGTCATGTCACAAGGCAGAACGGGGAAATGCCTTGTTTAGGGGCATCTCCTCGCTCTGCGGCTCTGTGACACGATCGCGGGACACCGGCGGACATCGAGTCCGCGGGCACGGTCACGCTGTAAGCGGCAGTGCGTGTGCGCCCAATAGCCCTGCCAATTAAAGGGGGCGTACGGGTACGCCCATTTGCCCACCGCTGCCATTGTACCAATGTATATCGGTGTGTAGCGGTCGGCAAGTGGTTAATTTTGAAACAGGTCAAAGTTTTTGCTAATACATATTCATTTAAAAACAAAACCAATCTGCTACAATTTTTATAACTACATTTAAATTTTTGGTTACAGAAATTTACTTTTCTTGAATTCTGTAGTCATCTTTTGCCTCGACTCTAATTAGTGACACAGGGGAATGGATAAATGAGATACAGTAGTCATGTCATAAGATGGCACAATACATTGCAAGGTTAATGTGTAAACTGCCATGTCTTTGGAAGTATAAAAACACAAATGAGTACAGCTTAGTTCTGCTCAGATGTTTTCATCTATATTAAGTAAGGATAAAAATGTAATGTGTTTGTATTCAGAAAGAAAATGGCCCCTGCTTATTGTTGTCGGCAGCATGAATAAAGCACAATGAGGTATATGAGCCAAAGTTGTTATTTTCATAATGTATGATTATACACTGTCAGTCGTCACGTCAACTGTTCTAGTGTATGTGCATTAAGTATTATTTAGCTTTCTGCCTGCAAAAAAGCAGATTTGTTATTTGCAGGAAAATATGTGGTTCTAGTAATGAGAACTAATTATATTCAGGGAATTGCTTGCCGAGATTAAAGTGGCATTAGCAAATGTATTGTTGTTGTGAATGTTTTGAAGGCATTCTAAGCCTATTTAGAAAGCAGCTACATATTTGTCGCACATCTAGAGAAAATGTATTATTTCTGTCTTTTAATATTAAAAAAACATAGACCCTTGTAGGGTGGTCTCCTACTTAGGAAGGAGTTAAAAAGTACTGTGGCTGTTTAAAGGAGTTCTATAGTCACAGCATACACTTTCATTTTATAACATCAACATTGTAATAGCAATAAAATATGGTTGCCATTTGTCCCATTTTTGAGGTGCTCTGCCACTGTGAGGTCTGGGAAGTGAACTTAAGTGGGGGAGAAGTTTGCACTATGTGGTCTGTGCTGTGTACTGAAAGGGGGCAAAGGTCTGCACTGGGGGGGGGGGGGTGTAATATAAGAGGAGAAGAGATTTGTTTTGGGGGTCTGTGGTCCATACTGAGGGGAGTCTTTACTAGGGGGGGATCTATACTGAGGGGGTGAGAAGGGGGGTCAGTAGACTGTACTGCTAAGGAAAGATATTTATTAGCGGGGCTGTACTGGGGAGGAGCAGAAGTCTGTGCAGGGATGAAAGGTTGTACTAGTGATTAAAGGTCTGTACTGGGGTCTGTACTGGGGAGGAAGGGTCTGTGCTAGGGGCAGAGGTCTGTATGATGTGGGGGAGTCTGTGGTTTGCATTGAAGAGGGGTCTGTACTAGGGGTAGCGGTCTGTATTGTGGAGGGGACAGGAAGATCTGTGCAGACTTGTGCTGCTGTCTGGGAAGAAGCTGGGGGTCTCCTCTGGTTCTCCTCCAGACCCTGCACCTCCTGTTGCCCAGCCCCTAGCTCCTTCCCAGCAGCACAATTGTGTACAGATTGAGCCTGTCCTGAGTCTTAAAGGGCCGAATACCGTCTATATTTGGTGACACTGATAAAAGCTGTGGTGGAGTCGGGCGATCGGAAAGTGATGCATATATACCTATACTAAGCACTATATGACACAAGTGTTTTCCCCGCACCAGATTGGATCCAAACCAGGTATGAAATGGATGTTACTCTCCAGAGATAAAAAGCCCCAGGTGCTGGCTAATGCTAATCCATGCTGTGAGTGGAGGAAAAAGTCCAGACAGCCGCACACCAGGAAAATATAATCGAACGAAATTTCTTTATTGTAAAATCAGGATGAAATCATGTACAAGACACAATGGATAGAATGTACAGGCAATCACCTGACGCGTTTCATGCTCTTGCGGAGCGCTTACTCATAGCCTGAGTATGAGTAAGCGCTCCGCAAGAGCGTGAAACGCGTCAGCTAATTGCCTGTACATTCTATCCATGGTGCTTTGTACATGATTTGATCCTGATTTTACAATAAAGAAATTTCGTTGGATTATATTTTCCTGGTGTGCGGCTGTCCGGACTTTTTCCTCCACTCTAAGCATTATATGACCTCAATTGGTTTTTGGGTCAATAAAGGAAGGTGAGCAGACTGTGAGCACGAAGGTCTAGTGGTGTTGGCCTACATGGTCACTTTGAGCACAAGTATATATGCTGTTTTAAGATATTTGCAACACACAGATATTGCATATAATATAGTCAAGAGCACGATTTATACACCTTTTGGAATGGACTCAGCACGGGCATTGTTATACGGTTCACAATAGTTAGGATTCACATTTAACTTTTTGTTCACATCATTTATGATTTATGGTTTATTTATAATCATAGTGATCCATTGTGGGAATAGCTAATTTTTTCCTCAGTTTAGGCCGATATCTATTCTTCTACATATTTTTGGTAATAAAAATCGCAAAAAGCATATATAGATTGGTTTGCGCAAAAGTTATAGCGTCTACAAAATAGGGGATAGATTTATGGCATTTTTATTAATATTGTTTTTTTTACTAGTAATGACGGTGATCTGCGATTTTTATTGAGACTGCGACATTAGGATGGACACATCGGACACTATTGACACATTTTTGGGTCGATTGGCAATTATACAGCGATCAATGCTATAAAAATGCACTGATTACTGTATAAATGTCACTAGCAGGGAAATGGTTAACACTAGGGGGCGATCAAGGGGTTAACTGTGTTCCCTATGTGTGTGCTCTAACTGTGGGGGATAGGACTGACTATAGGAGATGACAGATCGTGGTTCCCAGCTCATAGGATGATCTCTCTCTCCTCACAGAACTGGGATTTGTGTGTTTACACACACACGTCCCTGTTCTGCCTCTCGTGCCCGCGATTGTTCATGGCCGACGGTCATCGCGACCGCCGGTCACAAGCATCGGCACCCCGGCTGTGCAGCGCGCGCGCATGTGCCTGCTACCCCACTTAAAGGAACCAGCGTATAGCTACGACGGTTCGCGGGATCCGCAGTTTAATGAAGGCGGCTGGTCGGCAAGTGCTTAAACATTTGACATGTTTTCTGTTGTGAATAAAATATGTTTTTTTTTTAGGTTTGCAAATTTTAGCATTCTGTTTTTATGTAGATTTTACACAGCGCCCCAACTCTTTTGGAATTGGGTTGTATGTAATCAGCCATTTTAGAATAAAGTAGTCTTACAAGACACTTCCTGTTATTTTTCAAGTGTAGTATTGAATTTAAAAAAATATAAAAATTATAAACCAATACCTATTTTATTCAGTGATCTTAATTACGAGATGGTGTAAAATTTGTTGACAGAAAAGCACCCACTCTTTTTAATGTGCTGTTATCTAGTTGGTTCTGCAGACAATGGAGAAATGAGAACAATTGGATATCAAGGAAAAGTTTGTATAGGAGGACTCAGATGCTCATGTTGTAAATACATTGGACATCCCTGTGAGATCAGATCTACTTCCACAGATAAAATATAAGCTATTGAGCAATTAGTAAATTGTAAGACTAGATCTGTGTTGTACGTAAACACTTGTGACATGTCATTTTTGAAGTTTTATGGGGAGAGATTGTATTAAAAAAAATATTTTTTTTTTATTGTTTAAAAATTTTCTAAAAATGTGAAATTTAAAAAATAAAGCAGTGAATCTGACATTCAACAAACATCCACTGTGGGCAGTGATTTATTCACCACCAGTGAATGTTTAGTGCCCCCACATGTTAACCAGTAAGATTGTTTCTTTCCTTCTCTTATTGAAATATTAGATAATGAATGAAAGGTTGTCACTGCTGTGTGCAACATCTGTCATCTTTTCCCTTAAGGCATTTTAATAAGGGAGTATAGACCTATCCTACAACCTAGATACTCTTCCAATGTTTGCTAAACATCCATGGGCTATTATCCACTTTGTCATGAATATCATTTGTATGTTCTGAATTATTCATTCTGAGCTATTGAAAGAGGAGGTGGATTTAGATTAAGCAGAAGTCTTTAAATAAAAAATGTTAGTTCCTGGAAACCATTGTTGATTTGTTACTTTGTGAAAGGCGCCTGAATGAGGCTCAATGCATTGTAGTGTTGATTCTCGGCAATTATTCAATCTTTTATTAATGAGAGAGTTTAAACAAAGAGCCAATTATAATTCATTGCTTTTAATGGTCTCTTAACATGAGAATTAAAATTGTAATATTTTGCTCTGTTTTCAATGTAGAAAGCTGGCATCGCTCCCTGAGAAAAACATTATTGAAAGTAATCTTTAGGAGGAGATATAATGAAAATGTACATGTTATATAGTTTTGAGTAAGAAAAAAATAAATGGATATAATAAGATTTTCTTTCCTCTTATTATTTTTGTCACAATATCAATGCAAGTCGAAAGTTGAAGTCACTAGTTAGCAAAATGCCACATTCAACCTACAACAGCCAAGTTCATAAAGAGTTTAAAAGGGTTTTTACAGATATCTGGGTCCACAAGGTAGAAGATAAATAAAGGTGGGCATGGCTTAACTAAATATATTCAAATGTGGGGTGAATTGGGGTGGATTGGCTCAGACTGGCAATCTGATAGCTGTGATGTTTGGTGTTTCTTAGGTTTCAGAGAGTTTGTGGACAAGTATAGGCTCTTTAGTCCAAGTCAGCCTTATTTTAATGAAATAACAAACATAACTGCAGTTGGTCCCTCAATAACAGTGAACTGCCTACAGGAGGAATTCTTATTTGTATTGGATCACCAGTAGAAGCTATTTGCCAGCAATAATGAACATTGGATATGAATAAAAATGTAATTGTGCAATCTCCTTTAGATTTACTGAAGCTATGTATTGAGAGGGTTTATCTGACTAAATATAGGCTGAATGCATTGTTTAGGTGGACACACACATGGCATAGCTGTTGAAAGAGAGGTTGTACATTTAGATACATTAAAGCCGCATACACACGAGCGGACTGTCCGACAGAAAAAGTCAGACGGAAGCTTTTCATCGTATATTCCGATCGTGTGTAGGCCTCATCTGACTTTTTTTTTAGAAAATTTTGACGGACCTAGAAATAGAACATGTTCTGAATATTTCCGACTGAACCAATTCCTATTGGGAAAACCGCTCGTCTGTAGGCTGTTCCGACGGACCAAAAACAACGCATGCTCTGAAGCAAGTACGAGATGGAAGCTACTGGCTATTGAACTTCCCTTTTCTAGTCCTGTCCTACGTGTTGTACGTCACCGCATTCTGGACGCTTGGACTTTGGTCAGACTTTGGTTTGACCGTGTGTAGGCAAGACTTCTTGAATGGAATTTCCTCGGAATTTTGTCAGAGAATCCTTCGGAGTTTATTCCGATGGCAAAACCGGTCGTGTGAATGCGGCATTAGTCACACTTGTGGCTTGCCACACACCAGTAAGATTTGTTTGATCTTTTGGATTAGCAGCATATACCTATTGCTAAGTAATGTAATAGGATATCCCTCTCCCAGTTATTAGTAAACTGCTTAGTGGTGTGTACTGGCCATTGATCAGATTTAAAGTAAAAATAAAATTCTCATCTCTTACCTAACTCCCTCCCGCTCATTCATCGATTTGTTCTTAAAAAAAACCTCCAAAGCCCATATTCCACTGGTGGAGAACAGTGATCCAGCATTGGGGTCTGGACCCGCCGATGACTTGTTGCTGTTCCTCTTAGTGATGTCACCATACTGCAACTGGAACCAAATTGAATTAAAATACAACAAGCCTAAATAATTATGACCCTTTTCTGCATCTCCTAACATCATGTCTGGTGAAATAAGACCTTTTTATTTACATGGTTGTCCTCTTCTCCATCTCTCTCTCTGTTTTTGTCCAATATGGATGACAAGTAGGAGATGGAGGAGTGAGGATTTTGTCCGTTGACATTCTTTAGGAGTGTTATATAATGACATTCTCCTCTTGCATTGTGACCACTAAACAGTTTTCTGCTGCAGCCAGGCACCAGAGAAACAGCACAGATATGTAGAATAGTATACTCAAAGTGGTATTAAACCCTCAGCAATTTAAGGCTGTACGCATTAAGCACAAAAAAAAAAAAAAAAAATAGAGATTCCTTAGTAAACTATCTGTAAAATTCTTACAGTTTACAATTTTCAATGATGGATTCCCCCCCCCCCCCCCAGAAAATGTAACACCAGCCGCCACTGGTACTCAGTAAGTAATTAAATCAGCTGCTGAAACTGCTTTAAGTGGTTCTAAAGGCTGAAGGTTTTTACTTTCATGCATTCCATGCATGAAGGTAAAAATCCTTCTGTGTGCGGTGCCCCCCAGCCCCTCAATCCTTACTTGAGCTCCTTTCCGATCCAACGATGTTCGCAATAGCCTTGGCTGTCCTCGGGACTCTCCCTCCTCATTGGCTGTGACAGTAGCGGGAGCCGATAGGCTAGTGAGCCAAAGAGGAGAGAGCGGGGGGCAGGGCCAAGCCACGACACTATGTGTCTTAACACATACAGCAGTGGCTCGGGAGCGAGCATGCAGCGGTGCCCCCAAGGCAAGCGGCTTTCTCTGGGGGCACTGCTCAAGGTAAAGGAGTGGAAAAGAAGAGGATTGGAGCTGCTCTGTGCAAAACCACTGCACAGAGCAGGTAAGTATACCATGTTTGTTTTGTAAAATAAATCACAAAGTGAAGCTTTAATACCACTTTGATAAAACTGAGGGTTAAATATCACTTTTAAGCTGTCCATACAAGGATAGAATTCTTGCAGTGTCCTGCTGAGTTGGTCAAAACTTGATCCATGGGTGGTCCTATTGGCTCCATTTGCAGGTTGAATGAAAGAAATCCATGCGTGTATGGACATTTTTATTCCTGCACTACTTCTTTGTCCTCGCTGCAGCAGGAATAGCAAGGATCACTGGTGTGTGGGTGGCTTAGCACTAGAGGTAACATTTAGAATTAGAAGAGGAGGGCAAGCCTTTAAGTTTTGCAGGGAGTGCCCCTGTATGTAAGGCAAAGTGAAACACCATAGAGAACTGCTGTCCACTATGCAACAATGTATTATTTGTCCCAATTAGCCTGACAAAGACATTAGAACAATTTAAGTGTAGTTTGAGGGTTTTTTTCCCAATGTTGCATTAATATCCATTTCTGTTCGATTTTGTGGAGACAAAGAACATGATGTTTCCAGTTTTTTTTAGATCTCCTACGCTGCCCTATATCTGTACCATTCCTATTTTTGACATAGATCTTGTGGGGTAAGGACTGAGCACAAGTTGGCTGAGAGTGTTTTTCATATACTATTTTTGGGGGTTTTTTTTGTTCTTTTGGCGGGGGGGGGCAGTGATGCTGAAGATATGTGTATGTAATCATGATAAAGCAGCTGAAGAGTGCAGCACCATTAAAAATTCTTTCTTCAAGATGGAAGATTTGCACTTGCTTACAGCTAAACTGGACCTATACATATTTTTGACAAATATTGTAGTTGGCTCTTCTAATTGCTTGAATTCAATTTGTAATATGTTACAGGGTGCCCTTGAACCCAGGAAAGCAGTGTGCACTAATAAACAAACAATCACCTGCTGCTGTGTTCACTGACTCTGGTCTGTCAGGGAGAGGTAAAAAACTGGAGGGGACAAGAGGTCCTGGAAGAAAGAGGAGACAAATCTTAACACGCACATTTCCATATTTACAAAATGGTGTGCTGGTAACAGAGCGTAAATCCCCATTTACTATAGCGATCTCAGCGCACGGGAGAATGAAATCTGTGCGCCACTATGGACACTATGGCCCTCCAGTTGTTCAGGAACTACAATTCCCATCATGCCTAGTCATGTCTGTGAAAGTCAGAGTTTTACAATGCCTCATGGGATGTGTAGTTCCGCAACAGCCGGAGAGCAGTTGTTTGAAGATTCCAGATCACTCTAGCATGTCTTGAAAAAAGGTGTTTTTTCATGTGCCTTGTATAATGCCCAAGAAATGTAGTTTGGAAAATACAAGTGGGTCATGGCACATCTACATTCTAAATTTGGCACCTAAGATGGTCATGCACTATGCAATCTGATTGGCCAATCTCTGTACAACTCGATATTTAGGGAAAGTAGGTAATAAGACGCACTTGAACAATTAATTCAAAATATAGGAAATCAAACAGGCTCTTGTACTAAATCTAATTTATTTAAGATCTAACTGATTGCAGTGTATGGTCACCTTTAACCGGTTCAATACCGGGCATTTTCACCCCCTTTCTTCCAAGACCAATTTTTAGTTTTCAGCGCTGTCGCACTTTAAACGAAAATTGCGCGGTCGTGCGACGCTGTACCCAAACAAAATTGACGTCCTTTTTTCCCCACAAATAGAGATTTCTTTTGGTGGTATTTGATCACCTCTGAGGTTTTTATTTTTTGCGCTATAAACAAAAGAAAAGCGACAATTTTGAAAAAAACACAATATTTTATACTTTTTGCTATAATAAATATCCCAATTTTTTTTAAAAAAAAACAAATTTTTTCCTCAGTTTAGGATGATACGTATTCTTCTACATATGTTTGGTAAAAAAAAAAATCGCAATAAGCGTATATTTATTGGTTTGCGCAAAAGTTATAGCGTCTACAAAATACGGGATAGATTTATGGCATTTTTAAAAAAAAGTATTTATTTATTTTTTTACAAGTAATGGTGGCTATCTGCGATTTTTTTTCATGACTGCGACATTATGGCGGACACATCGGACACTTTTGACACATTTTTGGGACCATTCACATTTATACAGTGATCAATGCTATAAAATTGCATTGATTACTGTATAAATGTGACAGGCAGGGAAGGGGTTAACCACTAGGGGGACACGAGGGGTTAAATGTGTTTCCTAGGGGAGTGATTCTAACTGTAGGGGGTGGGGACTCACAAGGGGAGGAGACCGATCAGTGTTCCTCTGTACTGGGAACACAGATCGGTCTCCTCTTACCTGACAGGACGTGGATCTGTGTGTTTACACACACAGATCCACGGTCCTGCTCGGTTAACGGGCAATCGCAGGTGCCCGGCGGACACATGCACCAGGTCCCGAGCAACACGGCGAGCGCACGCCCCCTAGACGGCCGGGATGCCCAGGACGTCATATGACGGCCGCCCAGGATGGGAGATCCCATCTGCGGCCGTCATTTGACTATACGCGGGTATTGAAGTGGTTAAAAATCAAGATCGGAAAAAAAATATTTATTGGGTTTAGGAACACTTCTCTGTTCTTTGTAATTTATTGTAAGATTTGGGTAAAAAAAGAAAAAAACACATTTCAAAGATATATTAGAAGTAGGAATGAGATTAGCATCAAAAGGGTTAATTAACTGAGTACACCTACTAATTGCCTAACAAGACACATCCAATGAGATGAAATGAACCAATTGTATTGGGCGTGGGCTATTATCAATGAGAAAACCGCAGTTACCCTAGCTCCAGTTTCAGTTTACATATGCAGGTATTTATTATCGTTATTTGCGCTGCAACGTGCACCGGTTCGCACGTTCAATTAATGACTTTTCCGGTGCACCAATTAATGTATGAACTGGTGCAGTGCCTTCTTCTTAGTAAATCACCCCCTAGCCTGTAAAAACAGGCAAAAATAAGAATAAAGGCCTTAAAAAGGAAACTAAAGTAGCAACAACATCTAATGCCGCGTACACACGGTCGGACTTTTCGGCTACAAAAGTCCGACAGACTTTCGAGAGACTTTGACGGACTTGAGGCGGACTTTATAACGAACGGACTTAACTACATACAATCATACAAAAGTCCGACAGATTTGTACGTGATGACGTACGACCGGACTAAAATAAGGAAGTTGATAGCCAGTAGCTAATAGCTGCCCTAGCGTGGGTTTTTGTCCATCGGACTAGCATACAGACAAGCGGATTTCTGGGCCCGGCGGAGTTACGACGTAAAGATTTGAAGCATGTTTCAAATCTAAAGTCCATCAGATTTGCGACTGCAAAAGTCCGCTGAAGGTCCGGTGAAGCCCACACACGATCGGATTGTCCGCCGGATTTGGTCCGTCGGACCAGTCCGGTTGAAAAGTCCGACCGTATGTACGCGGCATTAGAATTGTTAATCTGCAATATATTACAGTTTTGTTTTTGGATTTAACACAGCTTTAAATATTGGTGTCCAATTTACTTTTGGTCATTTTTGCAATTGCAAGCTAGTTGAAAGCGGCATTAAATCATAGAAAATTGCTATGTGTATATCCAGCATTACCTTGATTAGAACATGGAGTTGGCACTGGCTAGTGTATTTTATCTGACTGTGCCTGCCATATTAACTGTACTGGAATAGGCTAACATAACAACATGACGGTTAACTTAGATTGCTTTGATATTCATGACATCGCAATTCTGCAACATGTGCGTGTGTTTTTATTTAGTCAGACTTGAACTTAAAAGCCTCATCAGCATGTACAGCCATATATAGGCTTCCTTGTAGTGTAGGTGTGATCTGCTAGACTTACAGGGCAGAATGGAATGTTATGCTATCTTGCCTCTAAAGCATGTACAACCATAGCAAATCTGGGGTATTTAAATTTGATGCCTTATCTTTGTGCGAATGGAAATGCTAATTATGCAATAGAGATGTTCTGATTCACACGGATAATTCTTTAACCATGGCACACATGATTACTATATTTTTACATCATTCTTATAATGATTTCAGCATATGTTTAAGGCTGGCTTCACACGGAGCGGATCCATTGAACGGACTCCGCTAGCTCAGCAGGGGATCACTCCGTTGATCGCCGCTGATCAGGCGGATGACAGGTCCGTCTCTGCTCACTGTGCAGGGACGAACCTGTCCGAGCCCCGCTGTTCTCTATGGGGAGATCGGATTAAAAACAGACAGTCTGTCCGTTTTTATCCGATCCAATCCACTGGATGGATGGCGGACGTATCACCATCTGTCTGTTTTGAGCGGATCTTGTCGGATCGGATGGCAGGCGGGTGTCAGCTGACACATCTCCGCTGACATCCGCTTGCCCATAGAAGTCAATGGGTGGCCTGCTTGGATACGCCTGAAAAACGGACAGGCGGATCCGTGCGGGCCAATTGTGTGAAAGGGGCCTTATTAACCAGAGACATGGTAAATATAAATGCTGCTTATAAAGAACATTTAAGTTGACACCTAGGGGACCTCATAAATGCTTGTAAAAATAATTCAACCCATGTATTGTTAATAATCTTTGTTACTAATTCTCAGAGTTAGGAGTCTATTCATTTTATCTTGCTGGTCTGAATCAAATCTAAATGAAGGTGAAGCATTCTGGGGACAAATTAAGCTTTCTGACAGAGGAGTGAAAATAATTTTTAGAAGAGTTGTCCAAGAACCAAGGACCACTTATGGAGAGCTTCAGAAAGACCTGGAATTAGCAGCTACGTAATGCACTGGACCGCTATGGCCTGTATGCACGCTCACCACGCAAGACTCCAATGCTGAAGAAGAAGCATGTTGAAGCTTGTTTAAAGTTTGCTGCACAAGATTTAGACAAGCCTGTAAAACTGGTCTGGAGGCCACAAAACACACCATATTTGGAGGTCAAATGGCACTGCACATCACCCCAAAACACCCCCATACCAACAGTGAAGTTTGGAGGTGGGGACATTATGGTGTGGGGCTGTGTTTCATCATACAGTACAGGCTAATTTCATATTATTGAAGGAAGGATGAATGGAAAAATGTCCCAAGACATTCTTGTTAAAAATCTGCTGCCATCTACCAGGATGATGAAGATGAAATGAGGGTTGACATTTCAGCAAGACAATGATCCCAAACACAAAGCCAAGAAAACTCTCAATTGGTTTCAAAGAAAAAGAAAATAAAGCTGTTAGAATGACCCAGCCAATCGCCTGACTTGATTTCAATAGAAAATCTATGGAAAGAACTAAAGAGTTCATAGAAGAGGCCCACTGAACCTTCAAGATTTGAAGACTGTGAAAGAATTGGCCAAAATCCCACCTGAGCAATGCATGCGACTAGTTTCTCCATACAGGAGGCGTCTTGAAGCTGTCATTACCAACAAACCAAGTATTAAATCATTTTCAGTTAGCGTTTTCAATACTTTTCCCTGTGTCATTCCATTTTATCATACATAACTTAATTTCTGAATTTATTTGTTTTGGTTTCTTTGTATGTATGGATTGCATGGGTTGTTACTGACATGTGGTGAAAATTCAAAGTCAATAGTACCTTTAGAAATTAATGTATCCAGAAAAACGGTGACGTGTTCAATACCTATTTTACCTGCTGTACATACCTATTTGTTATGGTAGTATAACAAATCATTTAACAGCCATGTCTTTTCAGCACGGACTTGTGCACACAAATTTGCACATTTTCTTGCTTGTTGACATTGCCAAATAACATACAAAAATATTTAGCAATATACTAAAATAGTTATTAAGCTAAAGACACCTGTAGACTGGATTACATACCAACTGAAGTCAGTAGGTTAGCAGGATAGAAGACACAGCAGAAACAATGCCCATTGAATTCACAAACATGTACTGAGCCATTCTACTTTTTAAGACTTGTTGGCTAAAAGTGCACAGACCAAGATAAACTGCAAACGTGAGAGGGGTAAGGTCACATTGAATTCAAATAAAGCCCAATTAAAATAACAAAACTAGATATGCAATCAGATTGACATTGTACTAATAATCTGTGTTTCCATCAGTGCCGATCCTGACCTCCCTGGGGCCCTAAGCAAAATTCTGCCAAGGGGCCCTCTACCTGACCTGTGATGCCGTGAGCTATGTAAACCATTTGCCATTGCCACACAGTCACACCTGACACTTCAGTGCTCCCAATACAATCCTCCCTCCTTTAAACAAAACAGTCAAAGAATAAGTACAACAATATAGAACAGACATGTATATTATATTCAGGGTCCCCAGAGATCCCCCACTTACATCAGGATCCCCAGAGAGCCCCTCCTTACATCAGGATCCCCAGAGAGCCCCTCCTTACACCAGGGTCCCCAGAGAGCCCCTCCTTACACCAGGGTCCCCAGAGAGCCTCCCTACTTACATCAGGGTCCCCAGAGAGCATCCCCCTACATCAGGGTCCCCAGAGAGCCTCCCCTTACATCAGGGTCCCCAGAAAGCCCCTCCTTACATCAGGGTCCCCAGAGAGCCCCCCTTACATCAGGGTCCTCAGGGAGCCTCCCTACTTACATCAGGGTCCCCAGAGAGCCTCCCTACTTACATTAGGGTCCCCAGAGAGTCTCCCCTTACATCAGGGTCCCCTGAAAGCCCCCCTTAAATCAGTGTCCTCAGATAGTCTCCCCCTACATCAGGGTCCACAGAAAGCCCTTCCTTACATCAGGGTCCCCAGAGAGCCTCCCCACTTACATCAGGGTCCCCAGAGAGTCTCCCCCTACATCAGGGTCCCCAGGAAGCCCCCCTAAATCAGTGTCCTGATCATTGCCGCCTCACCGTGCCAGTCAATTTAGCCTCACCGTGCCCATCATTGCGGCCTTACCGTGCCAATCATTGCTGCCTCACCGTGCCAATCATTGCCGCCTCACCGTGCCAATTAATGTAGCCTCACCGCGCCCATCATTGCAGCCTTACTTTGCCCATCATTGCCACCTTACCGTGCCAATCATTGCCGCCTCACTGTGCCAATCAATGTAGCATCAACGTGCCCATAATTGCCGCATCACTGGGCCCATCATTGCAGCCTTATTGTGCCCATCATTGCAGCCTTACTATGCCCATCATTGCCGCCTTTTTGTGACCATCAATGTAGCCTCACCATGCCCATCATTGCAGCCTTACTTTGCCCATCATTGCCACCTTACCGTGCCAATCATTGCCGCCTCACCGTGCCAATCAATGTAGCATCAACGTGCCCATAATTGCTGCACCACCATGCCAATCATTGCCGCCTCACCATGCCAATCAATGTAGCCTCACCATACCCATCATTGCAGCCTTACTTTGCCCATCATTGCCACCTTACCGTGCCACTCATTGCCGCCTCACCGCGCCAATCACTGTAGCATCACCATGCTCAACATTGCCGCATCACCGTTCCCATCATTGCAGCCTTATTGTGCCCATCATTGCCACCTCACTGTGTCCATCATTGCAGCCTTACTATGCCCATCATTGCTGCCTCATCATGCCCATCATTGCAGCCTCACTGTGCCCATCATTGCCACCTCACTGTGCCAATCATTGCTGCCTTGCTGTGCCAATCAATGTAGCCTTACTATGCCCATCATTGCCGCCTTACCGTGCCAATCATTTCCGCCTCACCAGTTAGTGCCAGTGGATTACGTACAGTGTGAAAGGTTCAGTCGCGCTGTGACAAAAGTCCCCGCCCTCCTCCTAGACCAGCTTGTGTGATAGACAGAACACTGCATCTATCACACGAGCTGGTCTAGGAGGAGGACGGGACCTTTTGTCACAGCGCGACTTCACACTGAGCTCTGTGACACAGTGGAACTCTGCTTTGAGCTACGCTGCAGCCACAGCATAGCTCAAAGCGGCCCCAGGGCAGGCAGCCTACCGGGAAATGTCCTGGTAGGCCAGTCCGGTCCTGAGCAAAGCCGATCCGCCCTTAGGGCCCCCCCCACAGCAGCAGGGCCCTACACAGCTTGCGTAGTGAGCGTATAGTGCGGATCGGCTCTGGTTTCCATAGTCCTACATCCACTTTTCTGTTACTTCAATTGTGCAGTGTGCCTAAATACGACTGTGCAGTCTAAGGCTTGTTTTACACAGAGCGGTGTGAACAGCAAGCTTTGACATAGCATTAGCAGATCTTTCAGCAAGCTTTGTTGAAGCTTTTAAAGTAACATTCAGCTCCAGTTTGTAAATGCTGAACGCAGATCCTAATGGGAATGTTGATTGCCTGTCACGAAAATCCTGCCAGTAACCGGCGTCCCAGGCGCACGGGAACCCGGCCACGGGTCCCATTGCGCATGCACGCGCGTTCACGGGTGCGGTCACGCACGGGCACGCGCACGCGCACTCCCGCTGGTGTCCGGCGGGCTATTTAAACCTGCCTGTCACACTCCATCCCTGCTGTCTGCTCTACAGCGTTCTGTGTGTGTTACCTGATCTGATCTGTGTTTCCTGTTATCTGACCCGGCTTCCTGTTTGACGATCCTGCTATCTGCCTGCACCAGACTCTCTTGGCTTGCCTGACCATCCCTCTGCATTACCCCTGGTACCTCTGCTGTCCGAACGTTACTGACCACCGGCTTGTTGACCCTCCGCTGTGTTTCATCAGCTTCCAGTCTGCTATTACCTGCTGTTGTTCCTGGTTCCAGTCCAGCTTCCAGTCTGCTATTACCTGCTGTTGTTCCTGGCTCCAGTCCAGCGTTCCAGGCTACCTTCTGCTGTGTTCCAGCCCAGCGTTCCAGGCTACCTTCTGCTGTGTTCCAGCCCAGCGTTCCAGGCTACCTTCTGCTGTGTTCCAGCCCAGCGTTCCAGGCTACCTTCTGCTGTGTTCCAGCCCAGCGTTCCAGGCTACCTTCTGCTGTTGTTCCAGTCCAGCTTCCAGTCTGCTATTGTCTGCTGTTGTTCCTGGTTCCAGTCCTGCATTCCAGTCTCTGTCCTCAGTCTACTCCTCAGGCTACTGACTCCAGAGGGTGCCACCACTACTGGACTTTCAGCAACTGTTGATCCTGCCAGGCACCCATACCACTCTTCACTCCTGGCCCTCTGTCTCCATTCCAGGGGAACGGGAGTGGGAGCTGTAAGGGAGGTCTTTTCCTGCACTTCAGGCTCACAACCTACCAGGTACGTGTCAGTAGCAGACAGCCATGTCTGAGCCTGAGCAGGGAACGTCTCCCATGGAGGAACTCTGTGCACACCTGGCAGGATTGACTGAAGCAGTCAAAAATCTGCAGCAAGGATACACCAGACTGGAGGAACGAGTGTTAACCCTGTCTAACCCCATTGGGGCCCAGGGAGCTTCCTCTGCTCCTGCTCCTTCAGTTGGGCCTTCCTCAACGGTGGTGATGCTCCCTCCGGAACCTAAGGTTCCCACACTTGAGCGTTTCTTTGGAGACCGCCATAAGTTCAGAGCCTTCCGCAATTCCTGCGAACTATTTTTTGCTCTTCAGCCACGTACCTTTTCCCTGGAGGCTACAAAGGTGGGCTACGTGATTTCACTGCTCTCTGGTGACCCCCAAACCTGGGCCCATCGCTTCTTAGAGCAAAAGGACATATCTCTGACCAACCTCTCCACTTTCTTTGACGCACTAGGCAAGTTGTATGATGACCCCCAGCTATCTGTAACTGCAGAAGCGGCTCTACACACCCTTCAACAAGGTCGCAGAGCAGCAGAGGATTATGTGACTGAATTCAGGAAGTGGAGTGCGGATACTAACTGGAACGATGCGGCTCTCCGTTATCAATTTCGGTTGGGACTTTCTGATCCTCTGAAGGATGAACTGGCCAGGGTGGGTACACCACAGACTTTAAATGCTTTAATCGATCTAGCTATCCAGATCGATCGACGCCTACGAGAGCGCAGGTCGGAGAGAGCTATGGGGTCTTCTCGTCCAACTTGGGTTACCCCTAAGGTTCCACATCACCCATCATCAACACTACCTACCTCCACGCTTAACTTACCTGAGCCAATGCAACTGGGTGCCTTGCGACCTTCACTCACCCCAGAGGAACGACAACGTCGTTGTGCAAATAACTTGTGCCTGTATTGTGGGGAACCCAGGCACTACGTCAGGAACTGTCCTCTCAAACTCCGTAAGTGTTTATCCCTATCTACTGACTATGTGACATCTCTGGTTAAAAATACCACTCACCTTGCTCTTCCTCTTCTGCTACAGCTTCCAGGGAAGGATCTACAAATCACCGCTATTATTGATTCAGGAGCTTGCAGCTGTTTCATGGACTCTCATTTTGCCATCCAACACCAAATACCCTTGTCACCTAAAGCCCATAGACTTTCTATCCATCTAGCTGATGGGACCGCTATCAAGTCTGGACCTGTCACCCAAGAGACTATGCCAATACCCGTTTTCGTTTCCAACGGGCATCAGGAACAGCTGCGCCTGGACATTATCGCTTCACCCCTGTTCCCCATAATACTTGGCATGCCATGGTTACAGGCCCATAATCCGGACATAAATTGGATCACGGGTGAGGTGACCTTTCCCTCTCCTTACTGCCAACAGTTTTGCAGAACCCAGAACATCCAGGAGAACTCTACTCTGTTATGCCTAGATACAGATCCTAGCCTGCTTCAATCCATTCCTTCCGCCTATCATGATTTCCTGGACGTATTTAGTAAACAGAGGGCAGAGGTGTTACCCCCTCACCGGGCCTATGACTGTCCCATTGAATTACTTCCTGGTGCTGAAATTCCTTTTGGAAGAATATTTCCCCTGACTGAGGTGGAGCAAGGGGCATTGAAGGAATACATTGATGAAAACCTCAAAAGAGGCTTCATTCGTCCATCCACGTCCCCCGCAGGTGCAGGCATCTTCTTCGTGCAGAAAAAAGATAAAACCCTCAGGCCGTGTGTGGATTACCGCGAACTAAACAAGATTACTGTGAAGAATCGGTACCCTCTCCCCTTAGTACCAGAGTTGTTTCAGAGACTGGGGACGGCTACCATATTCACCAAACTTGATCTCCGTGGGGCCTACAATTTAGTTCGTATCAGGGATGGAGACGAATGGAAGACCGCTTTTCGTACCCGTTATGGGCATTTTGAGTATCTCGTGATGCCTTTCGGCCTGTGTAATGCCCCTGCCACATTTCAATACTTTATTAATGATGTGTTACGTGACTTTCTAGACCTGTTTGTCATCGTCTATTTAGACGACATATTGATTTTCTCTTGTTCCCTTGAATCCCATCGCAGGCACGTCAGAAGTGTATTGGGCCGACTTCGACAACATGGTCTATATGCAAAGGCTGAAAAATGTGAATTCGAACAGGAAAGTATTCCATTTTTAGGGTTGGTCATCTCCAGTAAGGGCATTAAAACGGACCCCCAGAAGGTCACGGCTGTTCTAGATTGGCCAGTCCCGACTGATAAGAAAGGAATCCAGCGATTCGTTGGATTCGCTAATTTTTACCGCAAATTTATTAAGGGGTTCTCAGCTATCATTGCACCCATCACACAGCTTACCAAACAGGGTACACGCTTCCATTGGTCGGCCGAGGCTCAAAAGGCTTTTGAGACTCTCAAGGGCCTTTTTACCTCCGCCTCTGTACTGAAGCATCCAGATTCCTCTCTGCCATTTATTCTAGAAGTGGATGCATCTGAAATTGCTGTAGGAGCAGTATTATCCCAAAGACAAGGAACCAAAGCCTTGCTGCATCCTGTGGCTTTCTTTTCTCGTAAATTATCCACGGCAGAGAGAAATTATGATGTAGGTGACAGAGAGTTGTTGGCAATCAAGTCAGCATTGGAGGAGTGGCGCTATCTGTTGGAGGGTGCCGCTCATCCAGTTCTAATCTTTACAGATCATAAGAACCTGGAGTATTTGAGGTCTGCAAAGAGGTTGAAACCACGTCAGGCCAGGTGGGCTCTCTTTTTCTCCAGGTTCTCCTTCCATGTCACTTACCGTCCTGGCTCCAAGAATACCAAACCTGACGCCCTGTCTAGGATGTTCCACAAACCTCAAGAGATTTCCCCTCCAGACACCATTTTGTCTCCAGGGAACTTTCTTCTACTTCAGGGAAACCTGCTTTCCCAGATTAAACAGGCCTCCACAGAAATAGAATCTTCCATTAAGACAGAACTCCAGGTTAAGGATGGGTTATTGTGGCATGAGGATAGGATCTTTATACCTGAAACACTACGAGTTCCAGTACTAGAGCTCTGTCACGATCATGCGCTGGCTGGGCATTTTGGTGTGGCTAAGACCACTGATTTGGTTCAGCGCACCTTCTGGTGGCCTCAGCTGCGCAAAGATTGTAAGGAGTTTGTAGAGTCCTGTACCACCTGCCTTAGGAACAAAGGGCACAAAACAAAGGCATGGGGTCTACTAAAACCCTTGCCTGTCCCAGATAGACCCTGGAAAATGCTCTCAATAGATTTTATTGTAGAACTACCCCCGGCCGGGGGCTTCACTTCAATCTTTGTCATAGTGGACCGGTTGTCGAAGATGGCGCACTTTGTCCCAATGAAGGGTACCCCTTCAGCTACAGAAACAGCACAAGCATTCATTAAAGAGGTCGTCGGGCTCCATGGGGTACCAGTTAACATCGTTTCAGATCGGGGGGTACAATTTACCTCTCGATTCTGGAGGGCTTTGTGTAAAACCTTGGACATTGAACTCTCATTTTCCTCGGCTTATCACCCCCAGACTAATGGGCAAACAGAAAGAACAAACCAGACCCTTGAACAATATTTGCGCTGTTTTTCTTCCTTTGCCCAAGATAATTGGATTGCTGTTTTACCATTGGCCGAATTCGCTTATAACAATTCCATTCATTCTGCTATCAAGCAAACTCCGTTTTTTGCGAATTATGGTTTCCACCCCTCATTTTTACCAAACTCTCTTCCAGAATGCACAGTACCCGCAGTCCAGGAGAAATTTGATTTTTTTACCTCTAACAACCAAGTTTTACAGGACACCATGACCAGAACCCAGGAGTACAACAAAGCAACCTTCGATAAAAAGAGGCGAGGTGAGCTCTTACTTGCACCTGGGGATCAGGTATGGTTGTCCACCATAAACCTCAGGTTGGCCTGCCCTTCCAAGAAATTGGGTCCCAAATTTCTTGGACCATTCCCTGTTAAACGGAGAATTAATGAAGTTGCATATGAACTTGAACTCCCGGATTCACTAAAGGTACATCCAGTTTTTCACGTGTCCTTGCTTAAACCATCTATTACTAACCCATTTCCAGGTCGAAGCACGGATCCTCCTGATCCAATCCTGGTAGATGGGGAAGAGGAATTCGAGGTGGAGGCTATCATGGACCACAGGAAAAGAGGTAACCAAAACCAATTCTTAATAAAGTGGAAGGGGTTTGGCCCAGAGGAGAATTCTTGGGAACCAGAGGATAATATCCATGCTGAAGACCTGATACAAGCCTTTAAAACAGCTCATCCAGAGAAATTTTTTCAAAGGGGCATCCGGAGGCTGCCCCTTGGGGGGGGGCAATGTCACGAAGATCCTGCCAGTAACCGGCGTCCCAGGCGCACGGGAACCCGGCCACGGGTCCCATTGCGCATGCGCGCGCGTTCACGGGTGCGGTCACGCACGGGCACGCGCACTCCCGCTGGTGTCCCGCGGGCTATTTAAACCTGCCTGTCACACTCCATCCCTGCTGTCTGCTCTACAGCGTTCTGTGAGTGTTACCTGATCTGATCTGTGTTTCCTGTTATCTGACCCGGCTTCCTGTTTGACGATCCTGCTATCTGCCTGCACCAGACTCTCTTGGCTTGCCTGACCATCCCTCTGCATTACCCCTGGTACCTCTGCTGTCCGAACGTTACTGACCAACCGGCTTGTTGACCCTCCGCTGTGTTTCATCAGCTTCCAGTCTGCTATTACCTGCTGTTGTTCCTGGTTCCAGTCCAGCTTCCAGTCTGCTATTACCTGCTGTTGTTCCTGGCTCCAGTCCAGCGTTCCAGGCTACCTTCTGCTGTGTTCCAGCCCAGCGTTCCAGGCTACCTTCTGCTGTGTTCCAGCCCAGCGTTCCAGGCTACCTTCTGCTGTGTTCCAGCCCAGCATTCCAGGCTACCTTCTGCTGTGTTCCAGTCCAGCGTTCCAGGCTACCTTCTGCTGTTGTTCCAGTCCAGCTTCCAGTCTGCTATTATCTGCTGTTGTTCCTGGTTCCAGTCCTGCATTCCAGTCTCTGTCCTCAGTCTACTCCTCAGGCTACTGACTCCAGAGGGTGCCACCACTACTGGACTTTCAGCAACTGTTGATCCTGCCAGGCACCCATACCACTCGTCACTCCTGGCCCTCTGTCTCCATTCCAGGGGAATGGGAGTGGGAGCTGTAAGGGAGGTCTTTTCCTGCACTTCAGGCTCACAACCTACCAGGTACGTGACATTGCCACTTTAAACAAGCTGCTAGCGGGCTTCAGAAATTCTTGAAGCTTGTCGAGAGCCTACTAGCAGCTTGCTTAACCACTTCAGCCCTGGAAGATTTTCTTTCTTAATAACTGGGCCATTTTTGTGATACAGCATTGCATCACTTTACCTGACAATTGCGCGCAAGCAATTGTGAAAATACACACTGAAATGAATGGGATATTCAGGCACTATATAGAGGCTATTTCTACCACCAAAATGCCTAAAAACCACCTCAGTATGAAAGGGGTCTAAAAACAAGTAGCAATGTATTCAGGTAATTAGGGCATGAATATTTTGGAAGCAGCTACCTATATTGCTCCAGAGAAATGTCCAACCACAGATAAAATGCTTGTGGTTGATTTGTGTTTTGCTTCATCTGTATTGTTTGTTATTTTGTTACGATGATGCATAATTTGTCATGTGGTTGTCACAATAAGTATAGTCTTCCAGCCCACAAAATATATTTTTGTGGTAGGGTGTGTTGATCTGATGCAGTAAGTGGGTTATGAACCAGTTCATTACTAAAGATTATGTGGCCATATATTTGTTCCTTTTCGGCATGAATGATACATGAATTCTGGCCAATCATAATTAAGAAATACGTGGATACATTCATGGATAGATCCATAGATATACATACAGATACATCCATAGAGGGCCCTTTTGCTCTTGACACATGAATGTGTTTAGTTTATTCTGTATATTCTCCATATATACTGGTAGTTGCTTTATGTAAACATCATTTTACATTCAACGAGATGGGTACTGTAGAGCTGTACTACTGCTTCTGTGAATGAAACAGGATCTATGATTTTAAGATGGGTGGATGATTAAAAGGCCTGCCTCCTCCACTCATAGAAGCTGTAGTACCGGCTTCTATGAATGGAAAAGCTGGGTGGAAAGAGTGGACATAGCATTCTTCATGGGTACCTGTGAGAGGAAGAGTAGAGCAAAAGTAACAGAATCAATAAACAACTGAGAATTATTCTGGAACATGTTATAACATTTGAATACATTTTTTTCTAGGCCTCCTACAAGCCCCTGTTGAAACAAATCATTGAAGAAATTTTCCACCCTGATCGTGCTGAGCCAATGGACATTGAACACATGTCTTCTGGCCTCACCGACCTGCTGAAGACAGGATTTAGCATGTTCATGAAGGTAGGTATGACCAGTGGTGAGTAAAGCCTGCAGAACATACATACTAAAATTGTATCTCCTGGAGGAACAGCTATATGCACAATAAAAAATACATGCATGTTATCTGTTTTGTACAGCAGGTAACACTTATTTCTTTTATTTCTGTAATCAGCATGTATGTCCCCTATCCACCTTCATCTTGCTCATTGGATGATGAATCAGAATCATGACTTCGGTCTATTGAGCTGCAAGGTGGTCCATACTGCCAAAAGGCCATTGGCACATACGTACATGTGTTGGCCTTGACCTGGTGCTTAGCCTGGAAGAGTGGTATCTATTCTGTCATGTGACCTATAATGCCACTTTAAGAGCCATTGTACTCCTAGGAATGAAAGGCTAGGCAAGAGAAAAAAGAGGAAAAAAAACTGAGGTGGAAGGAGTGGGGTGGAGGGTAGAGGGGAAAGAAAGATGAAAATTGCCTTACTGCCTGAGGCAACAGTATTGTCACCCTTATACTACCAATGAAATTATAACAATTTCTCAAACATGGCCATCTAACATACCAGGCTCAAAGTTTGAGACTCTTGTTAACTTGGCAGTTTTTTTATAACATGACATTTAAGCATATTCTTACTAATGTATTTTGCTCTATAACGTGATAGTCTCCCTAACGTGGTAGGCTCTCTGATAATGGAACAGATAATATGGGATTTCTTAAAAGAACTTTGACTATCTGCTGGTATAGTAGTTTGTGGTAGTTTTTTAGTTGTTCACCATGCATTGGATATTTGGTATATATGTGTAAAAAGTATACTGTTTTTTCATCATTATTCTTCGTTTTGTGGATTCAGGCCCAAATGTTGGTATGTATGCAATTTATTCACAAAATTAAGTACTCCACTTCATTATGGTGCCTGAGCTGGCACTATCCCTTATCTCCCCCAATGCTTCACACCACCAACACAATGCTAGCCTCTCACTGTGACTCTTTAGCTATCTTTATGTTATGGACATAACATTAAATGCATCCCTAAATTGTTTCCCAGATACACATAGCAGCATAAAGCAGTTGATGGAACAGGAGGAAGACTCTAACATACCCACCTCAAGAAGAGGTCAACTGCAACTTTGATCTCACCCAGCTCATGGCAGGATTAGCCCTTTTCAGAAATGTCAACCATTCTGATCCCTCTTATATTGAATTGTATTGCAACTGTACTGTCTCCCTTCATTTTGTAAAGTGTTGAGGAAAGTGTTGCTTTACAATTTCATAAAGCTGTCTTTTCAGCTATTGTCCCTTTCACCCTTTTCAGCTAAGTTTTTTTGAGGAGAGAGCAGTGTCAGACTGCCCACACTGAAACCATTGTAAGGAGTCACATCTGTAATGACCACCAATGTAAGGTGTCACTACAGTTTTCACTATAATTCTTTTTTGGCAATACAGAGAAGGAAGGGGGCAAAGGGGAAGTAAAAGTGCATCTGTGCCTAGACTGTGGACACTAAAGTATTTGCATATTTTTAACAAGCAATTAAAAAGCTTTAAAATGAACCATCTTTGACATCTCTAGCTGCTTGCATAGTGAAGAAGTTCCTAAAAAACAAAATTAAGAGACTCTAAAGGCCCTTTTTTTACATAATACACATCATAAACACCATAATAATGTTGGGTGGAGATTTGCAGAGACCTAAATATTATTTCAGAGATTCCTCCATTTAAACCCCCTACCCCCCCCCCCCCAAAAAAAAAACGTGTTTTTATGCTGTCTTATTACCAAAATGACAGTGCATTCCCGTCGTTCACTATGCTGATATACAATTTTTATTTTTTTTCTAAATTGAATTAATGTTACCTGAACATAAAGTTCATCTGCCAAAATAACTGTAGTTTTTTTACTTTATATCCGGTGTTACTGTAGGTCAGTTTAGAACATCATCGTACAAATTTTCATTTTTCTTTCTGGCATTATTCTGTCTTTTGTTCATCTACTCTGTTATCTGCGCGAATAAAGCTTTCAATAGTCCAAAGAGCACATGTGTCTGCATGTGTTGTAGCAAGACAAGGCCAACAATAACCATTCTTGAATCAGAGTCCCAGAACTAGAGAAGACAGTGCTGTGACAGCAACAACAGCTGAGAAAATTCAAGGCTTGTATTTAGTTGACTTACATGGTGATTATCATTTAACATTGTAGGAGTAAATTATTTGTTCTTTTTGGTTGTGAAGCATCTAAATAAGAATAGTCTTGCATTTGTACACGTGCGTCGTTCATGTATCTCTAGCCTCGTGAGTCTGCAAGTGATAAAGTAATAATCCCTCTGCTATTGTTAATCCTTTGATACCTTACGGAGTAGTAAATTTTGAAAAGGCAGGCTTGTCAAAGGAGGTGACTAAACACCGTCTTTGATCTTTTACATATGAAGGTGTGTTATGTAAGTCCAGCCAGTTATAAAACACTATTATGCTTGAAATAGATCCAGCAATTTATTTTTGCCTGATGTGCATGGATCATATTTATTTAGTTTAAATTTATATGTTTTTAAAGCCCAATTCCGGGCTCACTTTTTTGTGTTTTAATATATTCCATTAACCATTACAGTAAAATGTCAGTGGTATTTTTTTTCACTACTCACCCCTCCTTCCTTCCTTGTTACTTTAATCCCCCATTTTCCTGTTCTAGACACCAAAAAAAAATCTGTGTCTGTGGTTACATCCAAGAAAGATGAGGGAGGCTTCTCTCAGACGCACCATCAAATGGAAGATCAATCTGCCACCCAAAAACATAAAAAGGGTTGTCATGGGTTTTTAAACCCTTTAACCAATTTAAATACAGGGCACTTTCCGCCTCTTCCTGCCCAAGCCATTTTTCAGCTTTCAGCGATGTCGCACTGTGAATGACAATCGCGTGGTCATGCAACATTGTACCCAAAATGAATTTTTTAGCATTTTATTCACACAAATAGAACTTTCTTTTGGTCATATTTAATCACCACTGGGTTTTTTATTTTTTGCCAAAAATAACGGAAAAGAGAACGTTTCTGTCAGAAAATTTTGTAAATAAGTAATTTTTTTTTCCCTTCACTGATGTGTGCTGATGAAGCTGCACTCATGGGCACTGATAGGCTGCACTGATGAGACGGCACTGAAGGGCACTAATGGGGTGGCATTGATGAGGCACTAATATGCAGCACTGATAGCCACTGAAATGCAGCACTGATGGGCACTGATAGGTGGCACTGATGGGCGCTGAAAGACAACACTGATTGGCAGGCACTGATGGGCACAGACTGGTGTCACTGATGGGCACAGACTGGCGTCACTAATGGACACTGCTGGGGCTGCATTGTAATCAGGGCACTGGTGATCAGTGCCCTGATTACCTTTACAAATCTTCCCTGTGAGGAGACGCTGCTGATCGGCTCTCCTCAGCTCACACTCTGTCAGTGTGAGGCGAGTAGAGCAGATAAACAGCACTTCCTTGTTTACATGTGGACGGCTGTGATTGGACACAGCTGATCACATGGGCAAAGAGCCACGACTCTTTGTCGAGATTGGGGTTGCACCGTGTCCCAGGAACAAACTAAACTGGGCGCCGTCATATTGACGTCGTCCCAGATCGAGAGCCACACCACTCCACCGTCATTTGACGGTGGGCTGGCAGGAAGTGGCTAAAGTGAGGTTAAAGCCTAACACTATTTATTCTTAAAAATGTTCCTTTCCCCTCCACCTACCTATCCTGCCTAACTTGTGTAAAAATGATCTGTATACTTACCTTTTTTACTCCACTATGGTCTGGTCATGTGATCCTGCAGCTCTAGCTCCCCTGTATCAATGAACAGTGGTTGCATGGGAGAGGAACTGTTCGCAGCAGCTGGGGCATGGGAGTCTATGGGTGTTGTCATGGCTCTCATAATTCCCGGTCGAGCGCTCCATGACAAAGGCGAGCTGCAGCTGCAAGGTCATGTGACCAGATCAGACCGGGTAGACAGAATAGGTAGGAGGAGGGGGATGGAACATTTTTAAGAATAGTTAGGCTCTAATTCCACTTTACTGAAACATTGGATAGCAGATAGCAGGCAATTGTGCTGCAAGTTTGAAAATGACTTGCTATTGCTAGACTTGCCAGGCTTCACAAGTTTGTTGCACAATTGCATCAAGTCCGCATTGCATGACTCCAGATCAACTTTATTTGCAAACATTCTGCAAGTCTCCTGCAAGTTCTGGTTCAGTTATGTTGTGCAATAGTCATCCCACCACAGGGGTCACTGTGGCTGAATTTTCATGCTGTAGACTTGTAGAGCTCTTGCTGTAGACTTACCACTGCAACTTTGCTGATGCTAGAGACTTGCCACGCCAATTTGCTACAAATTGGAAAATTGTCAATTAGAAATTGTGCTTCAAGTGCTCTGCAAGTGTATACCTTGTCAGTGAAAATGTGTAGCAAGTTAACAGACTTACAATTCAACACTGCCACAAATTTGGGGGGGGGGATAGAGATGAGTCACTGTTTTGACAAATTGGGGTGGATTTATTAAAGGGAAACAGACTATGCACTTTGGAAGTGCAGTTGCACTCTGCAAGTGCGCTTGCTCAAGAGCTTGGTAAATGAGGGTAAGCTCTGCTGACTTCCATCATCTAATCATCTGCAAGCAAAAATGCCATTTTTTTTCAATTTCCCTTGCACGTGATTGGGTAATCTTTGCAAAGTGAAATGTCACCTCATTTCCTAAGCTCTGGAGAAATTGGACTTGCAGAGTGTGCAGTCTAGTTGCCTATAGTAAATCAGCCCCATTTAGGTTTGTAAATACCAGGCTTTTTCTAGTAGGCAGTAAAGATAAATATGAAAAAGGAGCCTTAACGTGATTGTGAAGGAATTTATTTTTAATTTTTAAAATAGCCGCTTGTTGTGGGAGCATTCACACAGGCTCGATCCTGAGCTGGGCTCTGTGTGTCCATTGACATACAGAGCATGGCTTGCCCCTGCCCCCCAGCTGTCTCCTCACAGGCTATGATTGACAACAGTAGGAGCCAATGGATCCTGCTGCTGCATCCTTGGCCAGTGCGAAGGGAGACGCTAGAGGCACAGCACTGGATTGAGATCGGGCTTAGGTAAGCAGAAGTAAGTAAAAACACCTTCTGCCGTTAGAACCACTTTAAGCTTCACATTCTGGCTGGGTATGATAATGCATGGTATATCTATCCTATATTTCATAAATAAATGAACATTTTTATTTTTCAATGCTGCCCTTAATGAATACATAAGAAAACATTACATCTCCTTTAATAGTACGATCCATCCAAAACTAACCATTTCTAACATATGTTTGGAAACTAGCAGTGATATCTACCTGCCTTTCCCAATATGCAGCCCACATCTTCTTATGTAGCTGAAACAGGGTGAGAAAGAACTCACAAATAATTGTGTGGGTAAGGTCAGATGCCTCTTTCAGGTGGAAAACAATAGAGATTATCCAGGAAAAATGCAAACTGGCCAATAGAGTCTTCTGAGAGAGCTCTTGATTCCTTTTACAGTACATTTTACAGTTTATTCTTCCTACCTATTATGTAGTTAGCCACTATATATGTTTTGTCTTGTTCAGCTGCCACTTGCCTCATAAAAAGCCCCAACTTCCTTGTTATGCCCTAGTTGTACAATTAAGTGATTGGACGAACAGGAAGTAAGGGGAAATCTCTTCGCTTCCTGTTTATTTAATAGCTGTCAGAACAGGAATTGAGGAAAAACCTCCCCGACAGAGACAGGTGACAGGCAGCAATGGAAACACATTTTCTAGTAGACTGGGGGAGGCTTAGAACATCTGTTAGGATTTTATTGCTGTCTGGGTTGCCATAAGAGAGATTTTATCTTGTTTCCTGTTCAGATGACCAGTGTCAGACAGTTAATTAAAATCACTTTTCATGATAGTATTTAAAATCAGCCAGAAACGTCACAGAGACTGCCTGACATATTTAAACGCCAGAGATTTTGTTTTTCCCTATCCAAACAAAAAAAAATGGCTGGCTTTGACCTCAGTTTTTCAAAACACTAGTCAGGACATAGGCAATGAAAGTGAAAATGGGCAATGAATGTGGAAAAGCATCCAACCCCTGTGCTGGAGGTGTCTTCAAGTTTATTTTGGTGCGAGAAGGGTAGAGATGTCCATAAGGCCTGGAGTAAAGTGGGGGTGTAATATATATAACTTATATCATTGTCATTATTTTTATTTCATGACAAGTAAAAGTGCCCATTTCAGAACAGGAAAGTTTGTGGAGTGGACCAGAGTGTTATGTAGGGGTGGCAATGTCATATAAGGAGTGGGGTGGATGGCAGAAAGCCACTGGGACCCAGTGAGTGTTAGGTGGATGAGAGGGAGGTAATGTGACTTGGGGCAGTAGGGTTGATGGCAGAGTAGTGCTGTGGCCAGGGTCAAGAGGAGGAAGGGGGTGGGTGCCATGACTTGGGGTGTGGGGTGCCTCAAGACCAGGCTAGAGGTGAGTGTGAAGGAGGTGCTGTGATCAGGGAAAGGGGAATTAGAGTCGGGTGGGGCGGGGTTGATGGGGGAACAGCAACCATGGATGTAGTTGTAAGGAGCAGGGTACTGCAGCATGGTATGAGGAATGAGGAGTGAGGTACTGCAGCATAAGATGGGGTAGTGGG
The DNA here is from genome assembly GCA_037952925.1 of Lithobates clamitans. NCBI lineage: Eukaryota > Metazoa > Chordata > Amphibia > Anura > Ranidae > Lithobates > Lithobates clamitans. The sequence continues at coordinate 2,207,717 of JBBGZY010000577.1, forward strand.
TAGCGGGGGACCACAGTGTTTGGTGGAATAAAATGGAGCAGAAGATGGCAGCATCGGCTAGGGAGGTTGTGGAGCAGGAGACCTCTGTTTGGAATAGGGAGATAAGCAAGGGAACGCATAGTTGAATTGTGGTGTCAAGAGTGGAAGGGACAATGGTGTGGTTTGGGGCATTGAGATGTAGGGCATTGATAGGTGAAGTAGTAGGGAACAGTGTGGAATTGAGGGGGTGAAGAGGAGAATGCACGTGTTAGATGGAGTGGTGAGCAGTGGGAAATCACAGTGGGAAAGGGGATGAAGAAGCAGTGGACTGTAGTGTTGAATGCAGGGGTGAAGAGTGGAGGACTGTAGAATGGAATGGGGAAGCTAAAAGTGGGGGACCACAGCGTTGGATGGGTGGGGAAAGAGCAGGGGACCATAGTGTTGGTTGGTAGGGCGAGGAGTGGGGGATCACAACACCAAATGAGGGGATGAAGAGTCAGGGAACGTCACGTGGGATGAGGGAAATTAAAAGTGGTGGGCAACAGCATCTTATGGGGGATGAGGGACAAGGGGAGGCAGTGGCATCTGATGGAGGGTTTAGGAATTTTGGGCAAGCAGCATCTAATGAGCAGGAAAGCTCTAGCATCTGATGGGGGTAATGAGGAGCAGCAGGGGCAGCAAATTCTGATAAGGGGCAGTATGAGCTCATGTGTGGATGGTGGTTGCAGAGGGGAGAGCTGTGCTGTTCTGGAGGCAGCATGGGAGATGGTGCAATGTAATGTGGTAAACTGAGCAGATTATGGGGAAGTAACCGTGCCAGGAAGTACAGTGGGGTGAAAGGGACAGCCAGAACACTCCGAATTCTCGTCCTCTGTTCAACAGAGTGGAGAAAATGGCAGCCAGCGAGATTCAGCCTTTAGCTGCAACCACACTGTTCCTGTCAAATACTATCCAGCCCCTTGCTATTTTCCCCTCTGTGCTGAACACAGTTATAGGTGTTATAATGCATTATATACAGTACAGAATAATCCCCAAGCTTCTTAGGAAATGAGCAGCCCTAAGGTTATCATTTTACCACCTTTCCTAGTAGCATATAGTTTTCAGATTGTTGGGCTATAACAGTACAAAGCTGTTAGTGGCAATGTGACCTAGATACAGGTTCAGTCTGTCCCACACCTATGAACACTACACCTGGTCCCACTACCCAAGCATATTGTTCCTGTGGCTTTCCTACAACTCCAACCAATTTTCTTTTTTTCCAACAAGTTGGACTGCTTTGAAAAATGTACCATGGAAATGTTTCCATTGTTCTAGAGCCTAGGGGAATGAAATTATATTTCTAAATTACCATGTAGTGGAAACAATTCGTAGATGTCTGCTAGATGTTTAGAATAATATTGTAGATAAAGATCCGAAATCTGTCCGGGAAAACATGATGCAAAAATCAGCCAACTTGGAATGAAAAGACTTCTGTATATATCTATTAATCTATAATATTTTGGAGAATGGCCATCTGTTTGTTCAGATTACTGGAAAAAAGATTGCACATGGAAAACACTGTAATTCTATTGATTCCGTATAATTAAAAAACATTTACAGAGTTTCAGCTTATAGCTTACTGCTGTCAGCTAGTTGCATTCAATAACATATTTTGGCTTTATTAATTAAGAAAGTTTACTAAGTTAATTGATAGTATTAACTAATACTAACAGTCAGTAAAAAGTGAAATGTGATTGGTAGTTTTAATTCTTACACTTTGCATTACCATAATAAATTATCCTTTATATGCATCCAGGGTGGGAATCTGAGCAGGAGCGTTAGATACCTTTAATGGTCAAAGTCTTCCAAATGTCAAAGAAAATCCCACACACGAATGCTTCTTCTTTATGCAATTTTATTCCAGCACTTCCAGCAGTTACAACATGTCAAAGTCTACCTGAGAACAGACTCTGCATATAGAAAATGATGCTACTTCTCAAACCTATGTTTATATGCAGCTGGTTGTTTTCACACTTGTAGTGGTCAGCTCTGGACCCGTGACATTTCTGTCTTGTGTACAAGAACTAGAGCCTATTATAACCCATGGCTAGTGTCATGTGCCTAGGTTTGAACCTGGGCTTTTCTGGTTCTGTGCTGTAGTCCTGTTCGCTCTGCCACTAGGGCACAGGTGTCAAACACAAGGCCCGCGGGCCGAATCCGGCCCACCGAGCCCTGTCATGTGGCCCGCAGCGGCCTGTGGCCCGCAGCGGCCTTTGGCCGCCACCTCCGGCTCTCACCCGCTCTTCCTCCCGTCACTTGTAAACACAGGAACTTCTGTGTTTACAGTGACAGCTACGGCCTCGGCGAGTCCCGGCTCCTGTTACTGCGCATGCGCCGGTTTCAGGCTATACAAGCCAAGCGCGGAGATGCTGCAGCCAAACAGGCAGCTTACAAAATTAACTTCTTACATGCCGAGCGGTCGGCCAGACACACAAGCACAGGCTGGAATGGAGGACACACAGGGTGGATGAACCACTTGAATGCCAAAAGTTGAGTGCTTATCACCCGGGATTTCACAGGGGGTGGTGGTCTGGTAGTGGGGGGGGGCAGTAGTTGGGTGGGTGGTGGTCTGCTAGTGGGGCGGGATGGGCGTTAGTTGGGGGTGAGGATTTGCCAGTGGGGGGTCTGTCAGTGGTGAGTGGCAGAGCAGTAGTTGGAGGGGGGGGATCTGGTAGTGGAGGGGCATTGGTGGGGTGAGCTGAACCCTGCATGTAGCTCAGCCATGGATCCTGCACTCTGTCCACAGCGCAACTCCTGAACCCTGCACCTGCGTGTAGCGGATCCCTAAACCCTGAACTCTGTCCACGGCGCAACCACCCTGCACCCTGTCCACAGCGCAACCCTGCCCACGGCGCAACCCTGCACCCTGCCCACAGCACAACCCTGTCCACAGCGCAACCCTGAACCCTTCACTGAGTACATAGCGCAACCCTGAACCCTGCACTGTGTACATAGCGCAACCCTGAACCATGCACTGTGTACATAGCGCAACCCTGCACTCTGTCCACCGCGCAACCCTGAACCCTGCAGTCTGTCCACCGCGCAACCCTGAACCCTGCACTCTGTCCACCGCGCAACCCTGAACCCTGCACTCTGTCCACCGCGCAACCCTGAACCCTGCACTCTGTCCACCGCGCAACCCTGAACCCTGCACTCTGTCCACTGCGCAACCCTGAACCCTGCACTCTGTCCACCGCACAACCCTGAGCCCTGCACTCTGTCCACCCCGCAACCCTCAACTCTGCACTCTGTCCACCGCGCAGCCCTGAACCCTGCATTCTGTACGTAGCACAGCACACCCCTGAACTCTAAGCTAACTATTACTGAAATAAAAAAACTGTATTACTTAAAAAAAAAAAAATTAAGTGCAGAGGCAATTATTTAATATGATAAAGAGTAGATACATAGTCTTATGTATACAACCGGCCCCTTGAGGACAACCATATTGCTGATGCGGCCCCCGATTAATTTGAGTTTGACACCCCTGCACTAGGGAATCTGACTGTCTGCAGCTTACACTCAGCTTAGTACATCTGCTCCTGGGACTCTCTAGCTCCACCTGCCTTCCAGCTGCAGTCAATCCACAATTAACCCAGCTTAAATTGCAGGACTTCCTGTGTACTGGGCCATTTGCTGGATCTGTTGCTCTGGGTGTGTAATATACTGCTCACTTACTAAACTTCTGGACCTTGACCTCTGCCTGTTTCCTGGATTACTCTCTTTGCCTAATGATTCTACCTTACTCTGCCATTCTGTGTATGTCCCTTCCTGCTTCCGACCAAGCTTCTGGATTCTGACTTTGTACCTTGCTGTCAAGATTTGTTGCTGACCCGGCCCAGATACCTTAGAGCTAGGCAGTAGTTTGAAGTGCTTAAAGTGTATCTAAACCGCAAAACAAAAATGCAATGTATTGCAGCTCACCTGTCCTTAGATGTGGTAGTTGCATTCTTTTTTTATATATATATATATATATATATATATATATATATATATATATATATATATAGGGTCTTTTTTCCCTTTATTTTTATTTGGTGTTCCTGTCATTGTTTGTCTGTTATTTTTCAACTTCCTTTAATAGATCAATCTGTCCAGCAAAAGTGACAGTTAGATGAAGAGACAAACCATTTAACACCAGTTTGCTTACAATGATTAGTTTTTATTCATTGATGTAAACCCTTTATTTCAAGAGAAAAAAAGCTACTGTACCTACTTGAATAGAGTTGTGGAGTTAGGCTTTAATTTTTTTAGTCATTTATGTAGAGTCCATCTACAGCTATTAGTCCATCTAACACTACCCTATCCACAGATTGACAATGTTGCTGTTCAAGGGTGGCTATAATGCTCCTCCATAGATACAGTTGCAGAATGAGCATAGCCACCCTAAAACAGGCTAGGCCAGATGTCTTCAAACTATGGCCCTCCAGTTCAGGAACTACAATTCCCATCATGCTGAGTCATGTCTGTGAATGTCAGAGTTTTACAATGCCTCATGGGACGTGTAGTTCCACAACAGCTGCAAAGTCATAGTTTGAAGATCACTGGGCTAGGCAGATAACCCGGTCAAAATTAAGGGAGAAAAAGCCTAAAAAAAACTATTGCAGATACCACATAAAAAGGATTTTTAAAGGTAAAGTACAGCCAAAGCTCGTTTGGCTGTTCTTCTCCTGTGGATGACAGGAGTGCAGTTCGTTCTGCCCTCCTGTGACCCATTTCAAGCAGACAGTGGGCTGAAGCCTGCTGTCAGCTGGCGTCATAGATCTGGTCCAGGCTCGGGCAAAATCGCGACCAAATGGTTGGAATCTGCCCACATGCCTGGACCGGCACCCGGCTCAGCCTCTCAGTGAGCCGCTGAGAGCCTGGGCCGGCTGCTCCCACCCCCTCCACAGCCCAGCACTCTAGTGAGCACAGGGGCAGAGCAGAGACCTGGTGAGTGACAGTCACCAGCTCTCTGCTCAGGGAGCTCTGAGAACCTAGCGACCGGCGGTGTTTGATCGCTCGGTTCTCAGTGTTAGAGCTGGTGGGGGACAGATGCAGCATCAGACCGATGCTGCATCCAGCTAGGTAAGTATGATTCTACAAAAACCCCGATTCCCATACTTTTATTTTAAGCTGCAATATATTCATTTTATGGGTATAGATACAGTTTAATGTTTTTATACTTCCTGGGCTGGATTTAAACATCATTCCATGTTCCAGCAGTGTTCACTTAGGCTTCTGTAGACTGTTAGTATGTTAAAATAAAAAATGCTAAGCATTTTCAATGAAAATTGTACGCTGAATGTGTAACAAATTGGAGGCGGGGAGCTACAACCCCCTGTGTAAACCCTGGCTTTGCTGTCAGCTGTCACGGTTTTGTAAAGGTAGTCCATAGTTTCAGTACTGACCAACTGCCAATAGGAACAACAGTAGCTTAAATTGAACTGTATCTAAAGCCAAAACCTTTTTTGGATTTGGATAGAGTAGTGGATGTTTAGAACCAATTTTTTCCTCATTTCCTGTCCTAGAAACACACAATCAAAGACAGATGTCACTGAATAGGTGCATCACTAACTCCACTTCCCCACATCGTGTCTTTCCCCACCACACACTGTGATTTCCCTCCTCCAGCTTCTATGCCAAGACAGGAAACAATGGGAGCAACCACTTAGTAGTCAATGGGAGGAACCATTGAGCACAGCAAGAGGCCAAGCATTTGACACACCTGGATGTGGAGACTTCAAGTAATAGTCTTTCAGCAAACACAGCTGAGTTCAAACTTTCTGCTCACCAGAGAGGTAAGTATTCACAGTATTCAACTTAAGGGACCACCCTTTGGATTCTCTCTTGGAAGCAAAAGTGTTCCTCACTGCTATATCTTAAACAAAAAAAAAAATGGATTTCGATGCACTTTAACTGTCATATGAATGGTGCATAAACAGTATTATGGCGTTGCATTTCTAATTATAGCTTATTATAAATAAATAAAAGATAAATATTGTGTGTGCACAGGCCATCTTGTCCAGGATATTGTGAATTTCTTGTGTTAAGTACTATTTCAAGGAGTTTTGGGCTGAAATACCATCCATAACAGTAATAATTATAACATTGAATATATTCCTGGCAGACTCTATTATTCTTTACTTGGCCAATGAGCTAGTACGAAAGAACTGGCTTTCTGAAAACCCCATTCTATAACCAAATTGCATGTTTCCAAAACATTTCCACTGGAAGCATAATTTAATTGAAAATCCATTCACATAACAAGTGACGGTCTGAATGAGTGGTATTGCAATTTGTGGTTTGGAATCTGAACTGTGTCCGATGAAGACACGTCTTGCAGAATCCGTTTTCCACACAGACTTGTTTTGACTGAAAGGAAAATTAGGGCTTCTACGTTTTTTTTATTTTTTTTTAAAGATTCCTGAAGAAAAATACAGTTAGCTGTGTGACCTTTACATTTCTATGTTCCAAAACCATATGTTCTGTGCAAAAAGAACTAAGTTAGGCATTATTTAAAATAACAGCAGTTTAACGTTTATATTCACATATGCACATTCCTAGCGTCTAGGTACAGGCGCAGGTTTGATTTTTTTTTTTTTTAACCAGATCTTCTCTCCACTTCTTACTATAATGCCATACCATAACAGATCTGCACCACAATGCAATGGGAGATTACCCTGCTAATCCTGAATAAGTGACTTGCCAGTTATGCCCCGTACACACGGTCGGACTTTTCATCTACAAAAGTCCGACAGCCTGTCCGACAGACTTCCGGCGGACTTTCAGCGGACTTTCGGCGGACTTGCGGCAGAATTTCTAACGAACAGACTTGCCTACACACGACCACACAAAAGTCCGACGGATTCGTACGTGATGACGTACACCGGACTAAAATAAGGAAGTTGATAGCCAGTAGCCAATAGCTGCCCTAGCGTGGGTTTTGTCCGTAGGACTAGCATACAGACGAGCGGACTTCGGGGTCCGTCGTAGTTACGATGTAAAGATTTGAAGCATGTTTCAAATCTAAAGTACGTCGGATTTGAGGCTAAAAAAGTACGTTGAAAGTCCGGAGAAGCCCACACACGATCGGATTATCAGCCAGCTTTAGTCCGTCAGCCTTTTGTAGCTGAAAAGTCCGACCGTGTGTACGCGGCATAAGAGTTTTCTGCACTGGAGAGAGTGAGCTCTAATACCTACTTTGTCAAGTCTTTTACTGGCTACTAATTGTAGGAATATGTAGGAAAGTAAGGAAAATGTAGAAAAGTGTTTTACAGTCAATTTTTCAAATAGCTTCACCTGATTAAACTAAAACTATGCAATGGATTTAAGTGGATTTTATATTCAGCGTATGGATTTCTAGACGGGTATGTAGTTGTGTTGTTGTATGACTGGTGTCTAAACTATTCAGTATCTATTTAGTATGATGAACTATTCACACATGTTCCTATCTAGGGAAGATCTTATTACCTATCTTTGGTAGAAAATACTAGTGGGAGCCTACCTTTGGGCAGTAAATAAAATGGCTTACAAGCATTTTTTTAATTATTGGCTCAATTCACTAAACAATAACATGTGCCATAATAATCATTATTTCAGCTCTCATTGAGGAAAATAATAATTATTACAGTTTAATTAACTGAGCCAAAGGGCAGGAAACCAGGGTTCTTGAAGGTAACTCAGTCACTAGATGAACCTGAACATAGGACCACAATAAAACATATCTGGCATAGCTATACAATTAAGGAATATACTATTGACTGATTATGTTGTAACATTCTGCTTTTTCTGCATTATAAATATTGGCATTTATTGGGCAGCCATTTACCAAAAACAATCTAGTCAATCAAAGGGAAGCAGGCACATAACTGGTCTGTAGTGCACTGATTGGTTGTTCAGTAAACATCAGATAACCTGACAAAATGTCTGCCAAAACAATGAGCAGAAAATGTATATACATTAAATGTGATCAGTGGCTCCAGTTATTGTGTAGTTAAGGCAACCTGTGGCTTGTATGTGCTTGTCAGATGTTTACCCACCCACGTTTTTCAGTGGCAGTAGTGAGAATTGCATTGGTGATATTGGTCTGACAGAGAAGCATTTTTCCTCAGGTACACGTAGTACTACACAGATGAGAAGATAATTTGGCAATTCACTTTGCTTGAGCAGCTTGCAGTCATTTAATTAAACATCAAACATACTTTGGTTTGCTGGCAGTATGCATTTACACATAAAATCACATAAGTGGGTAATGTGAAACCAGAAACCAGAAACAAAATTATTTTGTCAGCTTTTTCTGAAATACCAAATATGTTCTATGCATCTAAATTCTTAGTTACTCTCATACACATATGCTTCGAGATCTCTGTCACGTACGCAGTCTCGTGTAGGGTCAGCCAATATGTAACTCATGAGCTGCTATTAAACTACAAGTCATCTTGGTCTTACAAACATTATCATATTAGCACACACTGTTTCTAATCACAATTATTATTATTAGCCATATTCTGGCAAAACATGGTAACAGAATGCAACTTTTACTCATCTGACTGTATAAGCCTAAAATTTGAATGGTTGCTAGGGGTTATTGCACTTTTCTTTTTTTTTCTGTTTTATTGAACAAGAAACTTGTAACTAGGCTTCTTGCAAATTTTACTAACGGTACTTTTACACCAAAGATGTCTTTCAAATGGAAAAGAGAAATGTGCCAATCTAGTTGGATGTCCAGTAGAGGAGAAAGATGTTCTAGCTTTAGGTTCTGTCTGCACCTATACCTCTAGCAGTAGGACGGTGTCATATTCTCATGTCTATACTCTTTGATAGAACGTTCTCACTGCCATAGCCCTGATTTATAGACTTCACTGCCATACCCAGGGGCATAGTTACAGATCATAGAGCCCATAGCAAAATTTTTATTGGGGCCTCTGGCATCCTTCATTAATCTTAAAATAAATTATGTTTAAATCAAGGACATATCACAGGAGAATTGTGAGCATAGTCAGTACATTACTAGGGACCAGAGCTGTGGGCAGAAGTTGTCAGGGAACAAGGGGTGCATCATTGCATGGAATTACCTTTTAACCTTCACACTCCAGCTAACTGTTCTGTGCTCAGAAGCTCACCATTTTTTTTCAGCATCACAGATTCCAGGGCCCATTAGTACTACCACTGCTGCAGAAAATGTAAAAAAAAGTTATAGGGGCAATAATAATGATCATCACAATATTTTATGATATGTCATAATTGCTAGTTTGCCACGCTAGGCAAACTAGGCAGCCGCCTAGGGCGCACTGCTGCCTAGTGGGTGCATCCACAGCCACTGCCTTCCCCTCTAGCCTGGCTGGAGAACACAAGGTGCTGAAGAATGCCACCCTACACAGGGCTGTCTGGCGGGCACAGCTGGGGAGAAGGAGGACAGTGGGGAGGGGACTCTGGGGAGCCGGACGAGACTAGCACACCTGGGGAGGTGGTGGAGGACAGTGGGGAGGGGACACTGGGGAGTCAGATAAGGCAGGCACAATTGGGGAGGTGGAGGACAGTGGAGAGGGGATACTGGGGAGCCGGACGAGACGGGCACAGCTGGGGAGGCGGGCACCATCAGGTCTCCGGACAAAGGCCAAATGATCCTGCCCGGGTGAGCCTGCTCTGACTTTGTTTCCTGTTGTAGTCAGATGTGCCCTAGGCAAGACTATCAGCAGGCGGCGTTGGGGTGGGGGGGGGCTGTTAGTCTTGCCTAGGGCGTGAAATAGCCAAGCACCAGCCCTGCACAATTACTGTATAAGGCTACATTCACACCAGCTATTAGAGCTGGTGCAAAATGTAGCGTCAGGAATCTTCTGATTCCGGGTAGGTGTGAGAACAGGCCCCGTTCACTATAATGACAGGTCACGGGCAGCTGCATCTATTCGTGGCTCTCTGCACACCCAGCGATTACCTGCAGTGATTTTGCCAGTGTGAATGTAACCTAACGCTACTACAAACCATTTTGCACTGTAGCTTTTGTAAGCATTGCAGACAGCTCTCTTGTCAGTTTTTACCTAAGGAGATACTCTGGGATTTGTTACAGAAAGAGTATGTTAGGCATACTTTTATTGCTGGCCTGGGACGACCAGGATCTTTGAGAGTAATAAATGTACACTACTAAGACAGCTAAACACATTTTTCTTACTACACAGCCAGCAAAGGGGATCTGTGACTAGCCAGAACAATTATGAAATCTCCTCCTTTGTGTGTCTGACATTAGCTGTTCTTGATTGGAAATGTCACAGGAGGTACAGGATCGGTGTCAACAGCAACCTCTGCAATCCTTATTAATACAGTACTGGATTTGTGTTATCTTCACATACACACAGAGTTTTAATGTTTAATTTACCCCAAGAGCCCCCTAAATGGGGCCCCTTCCACCCCAAGTCCCATAACAGCTATGTGGGTTGCTATACCTATTGTTACACCCATGGCCATAACTGATAGAAAGTTATATTGTCCCTGATAGACAGACCTTACTGTCATTGTCGCTGACATACAGATTTCACAGCCATAATCCTTCATAGAAAGACCTTATTGCCATAACCCTGACAGACCTCACTGCCATAGACCCTGACAGGTAGCACTCATTGCCATATTCCGTGACCTAATTTCCATAGTCCCTAACATATGGATCTCACTGCCATAGTTCCTGATACATAGACCTAATTGCCATAGTTCCTGATAGGTAGAGCTCATTGTTTTCGTCACTGATAGACAGATCTCACTGCCAGAGTCCTTGATGGACAGATCTCACTGCCATAGTTTCTGATAGGTAGACCTCACTGTCATAGCCCCTGATAGACGGATCTCACTACCATAGTGCCTTAAAGCTGAACTCCAGCTTTTGCTACACTTTACATAGTACGATTGAGCCAATCTGGCCCAAACAAAATGTGTCCCCCATTGACATGTGAGGCCGCTGTATGTACTGTAGCTGAGGTTACATAAAGCATACTGCACTGTGTTCTGGGTTTGAGCCAAGAGTTCTTGTCTCATACCCGGAACACGCTAGAGTCTATCTGATCGTCACTCAGCCAATCAGAGAAAGCAATGTAGTCTATTAATATCTGATTGCTCAGATAGGTTGGCTGATGATGTCACCTCTGACTCAGCTAATCAGAGAAAGCTTTGTATTCATTGCTAGAATACATTGTTTTCTCTGACTGGCTGTTCTAGGTATGAGACAGGAAGTCTCGGCTCGAACCTGGAAAACAGTGCGGTATTGCTGTATGTAGCCTCAGCTACATACAGTGTATACCCCCCATCCAGCGGCCTCATATGTTGGTGAGGGGAATAGTTTGTTTTGGCCAACATGTAAACCGTAGCAAAAGCTGGAGTTCAGCTTTAAAGCCAGACCTTGTTTTGATAGACCATTGTTTTGATAGACAGATCCCACTGCTATAGCCCTATAGATATACAAACAGTGTGGCTCAGCCTGTCATCTGCTTCTTCCTCACAGTATTTACCTGGCAGCAGCCAATGCCAATGGCTATCACTGTGAGAAGAGAGAGACTGCAGAGAAGAGCTGCTGCAAACAGACACAGCACTGGGTCAAGATTGGGCTCAGGAGGATGTTTAATGAGGGCTGAGGGGAACAATATTTGAAAAGTTTTTTTTTTTTTTTACCTTAATACAGAGAATGCATTAAGTTAAAAAAAATGTTTCCTTTATAACCAGTTATAGTCCTTGATAGCCAGACCTCATTGTCATTGTCTGTAATAAACAGATTTTACTGCCATATTCACTGATTATTGAAGCTCACTACCATAGTCCCTGATAGACAGACCTTGTTGCCATGGTCTCTGACATATGTATATTGCTGCTGTAGTCCCTGATAGAAAGACCTTGCTGCCATAGCCTTGATAGATTTCAGTGCCGTAGTCCCTGATAGGTATAGCTCATTGCCATAGTCACTGATATACAGATCCCACTGCCATAACTCTGATAGACAGGCCTCACTCATGGTTCCTGATAAGTAGAGCTCATTGCTATAGTGACTGAAAAACAGATTTCACTGCCAAGGTCCTTGATGGACATATTTCAATTCCATAGTCCCTGATAGACAGATCTTGCTGCCATTGTCCCTGATAGACAGATATCACTACCAGAGCTCAGATAGATAGACCTAAGTGACATAGTCCTTAATAGACAGACCTTACTGATATATGCCCTGATAGACAGACCCCACTGCCATAGTCCTTGAAAGACATGCCTCACTGCCATAGTCCCTAAAAGACCTTGCTCTATAGTAAATACAGCCCTTTTATAGTTCCTGATAGGCAGACCCGCCTGCCATAGCCACTGGTCCTGGAGTGTCATATTGGTAAATTCAATCCTACCATAGACCCTGATAGGCAGACCTCACTTCCATAGTCTCTGCATATACAGTTGTGCTCATAAGTTTATATACCCTGGCAGAATTTATGATTTCTTGGCCATTTTTCACAGCATATGAATGATAACACAAAAACTTTTCTTTCACTCATGGTTAGTGTTTGGCTGAAGCCATTTATTATCAATCAACTGTGTTTACTCTTTTTAAATCATAATGGCAACATAAACTACCCAAATAACCCTGATCAAAAGTTTACATACCCCAGTTCTTAATACCATGTATTGCCCCCTTTAACATCAATGACAGCTTGAAGTCTTTTGTGGTACTTGTGGATGAGGCTCTTTATCTTCTCAGATGGTAAAGCTGCCCATTCCTCTTGGCAAAAATCCTCCAGTTCCTGTAAATTCTTGGGCTGTCTTGCATGAACTGCATGTTTGAGATCTCCCCAGAGGAGCTGGTATGATATTGAGGTCAGGAGACTGAGATGGGCACTCCAGATCCTTCACTTTATTCTGTTGTAGCCAATGACAGGTCGACTTGGCTTTGTGTTTTGGATCATTGTCATATTGGAATGTCCAAGTACGTCCCATGCGCCGCTTCTTGACTGATGAATGCAAATGTTCCTCCAGTATTTTTTGATCACATACTGCATTCATCTTGCCATCGATTTTGACCAAATTTCCTGTGCCTTTGTAGCTCACACATCCCCAAAACATCAGCGATCCACCTCAGTGTTTCACAGTAGGAATGGTGTACCTTTCATCATAGGCCTTGTTGACTCCTCTCCAAATGTAGCGTATATGGTTGTGGCCAAAAAGCTCAATTTTGGTCTCATCACTCCAAATGACTTTGTGCCAGAAGGCTTGAGGTTTGTCTATGTGCTGTTAGACATATTGTAAGCAGGATACTTTGTGGAATCTATCTATCTATCTATCTATCTATCTATCTATCTATCTATCTATCTATCTATCTATCTATCTATCTATCTATCTATCTATCTATCTATCTATCTATCTATCTATCTATCTATCTATCTATCTATCTATCATCTATCTGTGCCTCCTCTTTGTGCATCTTGAAGCAGCCACACCACATTTTTTCAGAGAGTCCTGTATAGATAGATATGGGTTTTTGTTTGCATCCCGAACAATTTTCCTGGCAGTTGTGGCTGAAATTTTAGTTGGTCTACCTGACTGGGGTTTGGTTTCAAGAGAACCCCTCATTTTCCACTTCTTGGTTAGAGTTTGAACACTGCTGATTGGCATTCTCAATTCCTCGTATATCTTTTTATATCCCTTTCCTGTTTTATACAGTTCAACTACCTTTTCCCGCAGATCCTTTGACAATTCTTCTGCTTTCCTCATGATTTGGAATTCAGAAACATTAGTGCAGCACTGGATGAAAGATGCAAGGGTCTGTCAGGAGTCCAGAAATGCATTGACCTTTTATACACACACACACACACACACACACACACACACACTCACTACAAGCAAATAGATCACAGGTGAGGATGGTTACCTTTAATAGCCATGCAAACCCCTTTGTGTCAACTTGTGTGCATGTTATCAGGCCAAAATCACCAGGGTATGTAAACTTTTGATCAGGGTCATTTGGGTAGTTTCTGTTGCCATTATGATTTAAAAAGTAAACACAGTTGATTGGTAATAAATGGCTTTAGCCAAACACTAACCATGAGTGAAAGAAAAGATTTGTATTATCATTCATAGTCTATGAAAAATGGCCAAGAAATCATAAATTCTGCCTGGGTATGTAAACTTATGAGCACAACTGTACTAACCTCTCTGACGTGATATATATGGAAGAAGCAGGTGTGTGATTCAAACCTCATGCATATTCCCATTTATGAAACATCAACTTAGAGTGAACTTGGTCTCTAAGACACAATGCACGCCATTTGCTGTTATGTAACACTTTTCATTATTACGCATGTATCATTTTATAAGGCAATTTGCACCTCTGGTAATAAGATGCAAGAATTAAAAAAAATGAGAAAACAGAATAATTTCTGCTTTCAGTATTTTATGGAAGGAACATGTGTTCATATGGTCTGTACTATTAAAATATTTGTTGCTTTGCAAAAAAAGAAATAACGCCATATTTCAGCCATTCTGCTAGTACATAATGTACTAGGACCAGGACACTCTAGGGCAGCACATGGTCCTCATTAGCATACATTTAATCAGTGGGGGGAGCTTTATGCTTATCACTGTAATTAATATTCCAGCTGTTAAAAAGAAGATGGTTCAAATGTCCAGCTATGCACCAGATTTGGATTTCTGCGACTTTACTTTCTATACTTTGGTTATATTCTGTCTTTGGCTTAAAACTTCCAGCTTATCTGTGTTATGATAAGCACTGGATGTTCCAGATTTTTTTTTTTTTTTTTTGAAAAATGTGTTTTGCAATACTTATCCACACAAATAAACACGTGTTTGACTGTACTAGCAGTGTACACTAGTACCCACCGACTCCGTCTGGATGGGGTAGCAGAGTGTTCATTACATAAGTTGTTAAAGCATTGACCAATTATAAGTGAGGAGAGAGGATTTTGCCTTGTGTGGATGGCCATATGCTACATTATTGTATTGTTACTCAAGCGGTGGGGCTGCTGGTGGTACTTTTCCACAGTTTGGATAATATGGATCTCAGAGTGGAAGAGTATGGCCACATAAGTGTTGGCTGATAGTGGCAGGCACTAAAGAGAGTATGTGAATTTAACCTTCTTGAGCCCTGGCTCTCATTGGCACGATTTGACATGTCAAATCGCATGTCAAATCGGCGGCAATTGCCGCTGCATTTGCGGCGCCACACCAATTTCAAAAAGTAGTTTCTGTACTACTTTTTGTGATTTCGGGTTGTGATCTACATTGACATCTGTGCAGAAACCTGCACAGATGTTTCTGAAATCACGGCCAAAATTGGGACTGACACGGGGGAGTGAAATCATACGAGTTTAGCTGAACTCGCACGGCTTCTTTCCCGCAGCTCAGTGTGAACCTGGGCTAAATGCATGTCCATTCTATGTTTTTTGAGAAGAAAATGATTAGTGATAGATTAGATTAAAGCTATGAATTTCAATTATTGATAGACCTGCCATGTTTGCTTGGTATTGCCATATGGAAAATGATTGCATTTCAAAAAATAACTTAAATTGTTAAATTAAATTGTTATAGTTAGGTCCATGCCATTTGCTGCTATTATTATTATTATACAGGATTTATATAGCGCCAACAGTTTGTGCAATGCTTTACAACATGAGGACAGACAGTACAGTTACAATACACTTCAATACAGGAGAAATCAGAGGGCTCTGCTCGTTAGACCTTACAGTCTAGGAATGTCTGCATGATTGACATTAATGATTAATAATGAAATGGCCTACCTTTCCACTCAGAGACAATAAGGCCAAAATTAGGTTAGTTTTTACATTGCATTGCACTTTCAAATGTTTTTTTTTTTTTTTTAAGGTGTTAGTGTAGTTATATTTCCTGTGCTGTTTGTTTGTCTTACCTTGTAATGATGGGCCCACATGTTGTGGCCGCATTTTATAGTGTCATGGCTGATCAATTGCCCTATATCCATGGTTTGCTACAGCTAGCCTTGTCCCTATTTTTCAAAGTCATACTACATCCAATGCATGTGCTGCTCTGTGCTCATCTGCTCTGTGCTGCATCACAAATGTGGGAGTGTCAATATAGTAAAAACATTTTTCAGCTGCATTGTCATCTCTCCTTGTGTCTATGAATGCCCTTCCTGCTTTTGTCTGTGTCAGATCTAATTACTGTGCAGGTCTCACCTGTACCAGCACTAGACTGAGGGATCCAGGGATTGAGGGATATGTCATTTTTCCACATGAAATGTTAGTTACTGAGGTCATGCATTAACCCAGGCGTGCCCAACCTCTGGCCCGCGGGCCTTTGATGTGCCTGTGACTTCTTGCTCTGGGATGGTGGGTTGGCAAGCCCAGATTGCGTGTCCCAACCGTCCATCCCAGAGCACTGCGCAGCACCTGCAGTGTCAGCAAACCACAGCACAAGCAGTCTTAGGCTCCTTTCACATGATTGGTCCATCGGGTCCGCCTGTCCGTTTTTCAGGCGGACCCAATCGGACCCTCCATTCACCTCATCAGAGTAGCAGATGTTAACAGGCTTGTGTCAGTTTTACACCTGCCTACCTCTAATCCGATCCAATAAACAAAAAAAAGCAAATTTATCCCCTTCCGTCTGGGCGGATTGGATCGAAGGGCCCATAGAGTAAAGCGGGCTGTGTCCATGTCCGCTCTGCATATGCATCATGTTTAAACATAAACAGAAAATTGTGAAACAGCAAAGTGAAAATTTACTTGACTGATACAGGGCAACAAATGATACCATGAAACTACAGGATCAATGCACATCCTATGCAGGTGAAAACATGAGGTGCAGGAAAGAAGGTTTATAATGCCATTGTAATCCCACTTCAAAGGCAGGTCAACCTCTTTGGCATGGTACTTGTTTAAGAGGAAGCGCTTAACCCTAGATTCAGCCTGCACATTTATTTGTACATTAATTTTCTATAATTAAGAGGTGGGAGTCACCCAACAAACCAAACTTTGAATACTTAAATTTTAAGAAAAATCCTATCGTTCACCATGTTACGATCATAAACTTGTTTGAATGAATCCCTACAGCAAAAAGAGTCACAAAAAATGCAACCACTTCTTTAGGTTGATTCTGAGCATCATTTATACAGGAATACCAGCAGTGAATAAATAAATGTTTGGCTCTATATAATGGGAATTTCACTGGGAATTAAAGTGATTGTAAAGTCTTGTTTTAGTTTAGTTAAAAATAATAAACATATTATACTTACCTGCTCTGTGCAGTGGTTTTGCACAGGGCAGCCCAGATCCTCCTTCTCTCTGGTCCCTCTTCAGTGCTCCTGGCCCCTCCCTCCTGTTGAGTGCCCCCACAGCAAGCAGCTTGCTATGGGGGCACCCGACCCAAGTTATAGCTTCATGTATCCATTCAGACACGGAGCCGCGCCCTGCCCCACTCCCTTTTTCTCCTCATTGGCTGACTGACTTTGACAGCAGCGGGAGCCAATGGCGCCGCACTGCTGTCTCAGCCAAGGAGGAGGGGAGTCCCGGGCAGTCGAGACAATCCTGCAACATCACTGGATCTAGATGGGACCCAGGTAAGTATTGGGGGGCTGCTGCACACAAGAGGCTTTTTATCTTTTTTATAAAAAACCTTCTGCCTTTACAACCACTTTAATTTCACAACATCTGAGCAGGTTTTCTTGTATGTGTGAGGTATCTACAGCAGTTAAATTTTGAACAATGTTGATAGTTTAAACTTTTGTGGGAATATTAGCATAAAGTGAATATGCTGTTAACATTTTTTTTTTATTAAGCTAACCTGTAAAGAAAAGGATTGCTACTTACCTACCTTACAGTCTGCAGTATTGATCTTTGCTCAGGTGTATACAGTAGTTAAGCTGGCTAAGAAATCTTCTGCATCTCTGACACACTTCTGGGTGTATAAGTGTCCTGAACCCCCTATCAGCTGTGTGGTTCCATCAACTGGTCGCTACTACTGAGTCCTTTAGTGACCTTGCAGCCAGCAGAAGGAACCTCAACACGAAGAGGTGAGGCTGCCAACACATCCGGAAGTGTGCCGAATGCATTAGAGTTTTAGCTAACTTATTCCCTGTGACATATTCCCTGTGTAAATGGCCAATTTTCATTTTTGAAGGGGGTATCTGTTTGTAGAAACGATAGCAAACTTTAAAAATACCAGGCCCATGCCACATCTAAAGTATCTTTTGAAATTTTGAGATACTATCCTCCATAGCCAAGATACAATCATGAATGTAGTTTTACTTACAAAACCTTAGGTTATACACCCATCTTATTATTATTATTATTATTATTCAGTATTTATATGGTCTTAACAGTTTCCGCAGAGCTTTACATTATAAAGGGATAATACAGTTACAATACAATTCAATACAAGAGGGTTAGGAGGGCCTTGCTCTTGAGAGATTACAATTATGTAGCTAAGGAGAAGAGGAAAGAGTCATAGCTGTAACAAGATAGCAGTTTATTTCAGACTAATACACTGAAATTAGTTGTCCAGGAATAATTCTAATTTCTAAATTCTAATAGTCCTGACTATTGCAGATGGCAGTGTTAAAGGACTGGTATCGTGAATAGTTGCCATCCATCAATGAGGATCAGCTTTCCCTCCTGACTATTGGTCAGACTCTGATAATCAATAGTTAATGAGTACAGAAAAATAGTAAACTTCTGCACATGAATTTTAATAAATTGTGCAGTGTTTAGTTCAGAACTTTATTTTTTGCTGTGTGATATTACAGTATATTATCATCATGATATGGAAAGGCGTTTTTTTATTTGTCTGTTTACATCGTAGAAATATATTTCTAGTTGACTAAACTGTAAAATGGATTGGAAGGGATATATGGAACAAGTGTATAGGTTTAGAGAAAGTACCAAGTGCCAAATAGTTTACCTGTTCATAAAAAGTATTTACATAGATTTTTTGGTTATACAAAAAATACTGCAAAACAAACAAATGAACAATGGTGATGTGGTTGACCTTGTTCAGTTCAGCTATGCATATAGTGAGTTTCAGGACAGCCATAAGGGCATTTACAGAGTAGGAGACTGCCGTCAGGAACCATTTACCAGGCCAATAATCTGAATAGGTAGTCAACAGATACGAAGGTCAAATACTGGAAATACCAATAACACATACACAAGGATTACCTGGCATCTAGGAAGGATTATCATGTTGTAAACCCCTGAAGCCCAATAGGTTCACTCACAATGAAAACAGGCATTGGACAGAGGCAGGAAGTGGGTGGAAAAAGAATGTTTACTAGACACAGGGCTAGAAAACCCAGAAGGAAGATCAAACAGAAAAAGTGAACAAGGGTCAGTGAAAGTCGAAGCAGAGGAAGAAATCAAAGAAGGACAAGACAGAAATAATGTTCAGAAGACAAGCTAAAATACAAAATCAAGATCAAGGTTACTGTATAGAAGCCAACTGCTTTAACCCAAACACAGAATTCTAGAACAAAAAGCTGAATCCCAAATTGGATACATTGAGCTCCTAGGAAATTGGAGGGGGGGGGGGGCACAGGGGCACTGCAGATCCAAAAAACAGACCGATATCCTTATACATTATTGCTCAAACACGGTTTAGGTAAGGAGAGAGTGGAGACACAGAATGGGAGACAGACACAGGCTAACAGGTTTTAAGGATATGTCAAGGGAAATCACTGGTTTAGTCAGCACTGGGGTTGATTTACTAGAACTGGTGCAGCTGTGCATGGTAGCCAATCAGCTTCTGAATTCAGATTATGCAATTAAGCTATAACAAAAAACTGGAAGCTGATTTGTTTCTGTGCATAGCTGCACCAGATTTTCCACTCTCCAATTTTAAGAAATCAACCCCATTGTGTTGGTAGTTGCAAAGACCCAGTTACAGTGTTGTGAAAAAGTATTTGCCCCCTTCCTGATTTTTCATTTTTTTGCATATTTGTCACACATAAATGATTCAGGTCATCAAACAAAGTTTAAACATTACACAAAGATAAGCCGAGTAAATACAAAATGCAGTTTTTAAATGATGATTTCATTTATTAAGGGAAAAAAGCTGTCCAGACCTTCCTGGTCTTATGCGAAAAAGTAATTGCCCCCTCGCTAAATCATGGATGAAGCTGTCTGTCAAAGTGAAGCACGCTAAATGATCTAAAAAAGCAACACATCGTGCCGCGAGCTAAAGAAATTCAAGAACAGGTGAGAAACAAGGTAATTGACATGTATGTCTGGAAAGGGCTACAAGGCCATTTCTGAGGCTTTGGGACACCAGCACACCACGGTGAGAGCCATTATCCACAAATGGAGAAAACTTGGAACAGTGGTGAACCTTCCCAGGAGTGGCTGGCCTACCAAAGTCACAACGATGACTCATCCAGGAGGTCATAAAAGAACCCAGAACAACATCTAAAGAACTGCAGGCCTCACTTGCCTCAGTTAAGAACAGTGATCATGATTCAACAATAAGAAAGAGACTGTGCAAAAATGGCATCCATGGGAGAATTCCAAGGCAAAAGTCACTGCTGACCAAAAAGAACCCAAAAGCTCATCTCACATTTGCCAAGAAACCTCTTTATTATCCCCAAGACATTTGGGCAAATATTCTGTGGACTGAGGAGACAAAAGTTGAACTTTTTGGAAGTCGTGCATCCTGTTACATCTGGCGTAAAACTAGCACAGCATTTAATAAAAAGAACATCATACCAACAGTCAAACATGGTGGTGGTTGAGTGATGTTCTGGGCTGCTTTGCAGCTTCAGGACCTGGATGACTTGCCATAATTGATAGAACCATGAATTCTGTGCTCTACCACAATATCCTGAAGGAGAATGTGCGACTATCAGTTCGTGACCTCAAGCGCACTTGGGTTATGCAGCAGGACAATGATTTGAAATACACCAGCAAGCCCGCATCTGAATGGCTAAAAAAAAAAAAAATATTTACGTTTTGGAGTGGCCTAGTCAAAGTCTGGACTGAAATTTGATTGAGATGCTCTGGTTTGACCTTAAACAGGCCGTTCATGCTGCAAAACCCCTCAATTCTTCTTCTGCAAGAAGAGTGGGCCAAAATTCCTCTACAGCAATGTGAAAGACTAATTGCAAGTTGCCAATTGCCAGTTATAGCAAATGCTTGATTGCAGTTGTTGCCGCCGCCAAGGGTGGCACAACCAGTTATTAGGTTTAGGGGGAAATTACTTTTTCACATAGGACCAGGCAGGTTTGGACAGCTTTTTTTCCCTTAATACATTAAAACATCTTTTAACCACTTGCCAACCGCCGCACGCTGATGTATGTCCAAACTTTGGCGGCGGATATCGTTGTTATGGCAACAGCTAGCTGCCATAACCCCGGTATCTCCGTTTTCGTGCGGCGGTCGGCTTTCAGATAAAAGTGGTCTCTGCTGCGGATTCGCAGCGAGATCACTTTTATCGGTGGCGGGAGAGGGACCCCCCTCCCGCCGCGATCCGGTGCCCTCCGCTGCTTACCGGAGCCGTCGGTAGCGGCGGAGGCGATCGCGTCCTTCTCTGTGCTGTACCTGGAGACGAGTGAGGCTAAGATGGCACCCACTTGTCTCCATGACTTCCGCCCATACGTCTTAAAGGCACATTTTTTTTCAATGTCATTTTTTTAATGATATAAAAACAGTGGTCAAACAACACGTGAGGTATCACCGCAATCGTTAGAGCAAGAGCAATAATTCTAGCCCTAGACCTCCTCTGTAACGCAAAACATGCAACCTGTAGAATTTTTTAAACGTCGCCTATGGAGATTTTTGAGGGTAAAAGTTTGACGCCATTCCAAGAGCGGGCGCAATTTTGTAGCGTGTCATGTTGGGTATCAATTTACTTGGCATAACACTATCTTTCACAATATAAAAAAAAATTGGGCTAACCTTGCTGATGTCTTATTTTTGTATTCAAAAAAGTGAATTTTTTCCAAAAAAAGCGCGCTTGTAAGACCGCTGCGCAAATACGGTGTGAAAAAAAGTATTCCAATGACCGCCATTTTATTTTCTAGGGTGTTAGAAAAATAACGATATATAATGTTTGGGGGTTCTAAGTAATTTCCTAGCAAAAAAACCTGTTTTAAACATGTAAACACCAAAATGAGGCTGGTCCTTAAGTGGTTAAAAACTTAATTTTGTATTCTCTTGGGTTATCTTTGTGTAATATTAAAATTTTCTTGATGATCTGAATCATTTAAGTAAGACAAATATGCAAAAAAAAAATCAGGAACGGGCAAATACTTTTTCACAGCACAGCAGTAGATTCTGGCAGGTGCCCAAACAACACTTGTTTGATCCATGTGTGGCTTTTCAAGCTTATATGATTTCATATAACTAAGACTAATGTAAAATGATTGTTTTAGTTTGTGTGAATGAAATGAGGAACTTCAATTTTAAGTTTTTGTACTGAAGCTTACTGATGGGGGGTAAAGATGTTCTAGGAGCAAGTGAACCCTCGTCTGAAATATCCTGACTAGAGTGTTCCTTCAAACCCAATCAGGCCTGGAGATCATTCCGATAAGAAAATAATGACACAATAGTCAATGCATTGGGGATGTTCTGCTTTTACTTCCATAAACGGTCACTTATATAACCAAAATGACATCACAAAAAAAGTTCAACCCTTTCATTAATAGATGCTAAAATTACAGACATTACATACGTATCAGATGTTTGAAACTACCAAAAATAGGACATGATTTCTTCATACAGAAACTGTCAACAAGAAAAAAAACTTTATGCGTCATTTCGGGGAAATCATATCATTTACAAGAATTTGAAACTAACTTTTGATAGACGTCACATATACATATTATTCTAAAATGGATACACATTTTTATAGATTTTTATAGCTAAAATAAAGGACAGCAAGCTGAAATATCCCCACACTTACTGAAAAGTGTATTCAGTCATTTTGGTTAGTAGGGAGGTTTACGAGTTTAAGATGACTTATACACTGTATTGTAAATGTTAGGTCTACTAATGTTCCTGTCTTGACCTGTGCCAGCTCTCATATTTCTGCAAATGTGCCTTAAGCGCTTACCTGGGACAACCTTGACCATTTTTCTGCCCTTTGGCTTTTAGTTCAGACTTGTAGAGACTTTACAGAGGCTGCGAATTGTTTGTAATCCATCATCATTAAAAATATTTTCTTTCTCTCATATTATGCATTTGAGCTCCTGTTGAATCTGAAGTAGTTGTGTTAAGCTACATAACCCCGGGAGGGGCTTGAAAATTTCTGCTGATTACAGGAGAAGAAAAACACAGCAAGCCACGCTAACATGATGAAAACCACATAAACGTCATATTTTAGTACATCCTAATTTATTTTAATCTAGACATCGATTGGTTTAGTTAAACAATTTCCATTTTTGAGTAACCCAATAGCCATCTTTTTTTCATTAGAGGAACGTGTTGGGTTTAAGTGTTTGGGTTTAGATATACTTTAAGGTTGACAATACAATAAGATACTGAAATTCGTTTCTCCTAAAAATTTCACAAAATTGTGAAACATCTATGGGACCAGTAGTTCTGGCCAGTGTGATCTGTAAGCCTCTGTAGTCATTCTCAGTACTTCAGTAAAGCCAGTTCTGTTGAGCTTTACATTTTGAGAAGCCACACCTTGTGTAAATGGGGCCCAGAAGGCCAAAGCATGCAGTTTGCAGGTGGGCTTTTTCAGTCAGCAAAGGCCAAATTATATTTGAATACCCTAGTGAGTGAAGCATCCAATTACAAGTCTTCAATGAATATATGTACTTTCTTCTTATAAGCAGACATAGTTCCTCTTCTTTAAATGGAACTATTATGCATCTCAGTGCACACATTGCAAAGAAAGACATAATAATCCCCAGTTCTAAAAACATCTGAATTGAAGGTGTCAGTGTTACCTACAGTAAAGCTACTAAAAAAGGGTTTCTGTTGCTGTCTTTACACAGATTACATTGACAGGAGCATTTTGGCAAGTTTTTTTTTTTTTTTTTCATAAAACCAAACTCTTATATATAACAAAAATCACAAATTAAAGGGGCTCATGACCATGTATGATTTCCAATTGTGGCCTCTTGCATTTCACTGTAAGGATTGAAATGAATAATTTTGTTAAAAATTAGCTTTGTAAAACCACATTCTTGACTTTTTATGTGTCTGCTTGTAGGCAGGTGCAGTTTATTCTCCCCTCTGTAGGTGGTACTGTGTTGCTGACTGCTGTACAGTGGAAATTTGGAATGAGAGGAAAAATTGGGGATGAGAGTTTCCTCTGCAGCCTGTGTAGGTGTCATCCAGAGAGTATTGGTCCAATTTGTTTCTGCAACACTGGGTGAACCCAGCGGTCATCTTTAGTGAAATAAATGCTAGTAAATATCAGTGCCCCACTGAAGTTGGCACACTGAAGTTGCAAAATGAATAGTATAGGGGCAGTAGATAAAGGAAGGGAATTGGGACTTTGAATGAGGCTATTGACTGGTTAAGGTAATTATGTGTTTTAAACATGGTTTAATGACATAAAAATAAACATGAATACATTACAATGGTATTATGTATGGAGTAATATCACATAATATGAATGCACACATGTCAAAACTATCATAAATTCATGAATGTACATAACACAGTAAATACCAATAAAAAGTAGTTATACAAAACTGTATGAATTCATATATATACATATGTAGGCTTGGCAGCACTGGAAAAATATTAAACAATAGGAGTAACAATATTATGATATTATAAAATTGAATAGATGTTATATCTAGATGAAGTCATATAAAGGCATATAGCTACAGCCTTGATGTCCGACGCGTTTTGTGTGTGAACACTTCCTCCAGAGGGGATGCTATAGGGCATCTACAAAGAACAATATATAATTAGATCTAATACTGAAATAAGCACAGCATGAAAGGACAAGTTTGTCAGTCCTGGGTACTTACATACAACAGAATAGAGTGGTATGTAGTATGAGTAGGGCCAGGACCAGAGGGGTAGTCCATCCCGGGAGTTGAGGTAGTTTGTAGCCCCAAAGCAGCACATGCCACATCTCCGGAGCATAGACCTCCAATCTCCTTGATAGTCAAAAATAATGGGCAAAAAGATAATAATTGCCAGTAGGGTCTGTAATGGATAAAAGAAATGTCCATTGTTATAATGTAACAGATGTGAGAATGAGTTGGAAATAAGTGCCAAGTGGAAGCATAGAACAAGGTAGAGAGAAAGCAGGAGAGGTGGTGGTGAAGAGACACCAACCGAAATGTGAGGGATAAAACTGATGAATATTATACAAAAACCATCATAGGAAAAAGCAACAATCACCAAGAAATTATAGAAGTAGAGAAAAGAGTGACATGCTGAATAGCAAAGTATTGGAATCACATAGTCATTACCTTGGATTCGTGCATACAAGTAAAGTGTTTCCCTGCAGTGCAGTGTCTACTTGTGTGAAGCAGAAGAGCTATGCCATAGAGATGCGCCCTAAATACGCCCAGCACACACAGGATACCCAGCTGAGTCAGCTATAGTAAAACAAAATCTCGTACTCTCACTGGAGCGCCCATGGATGATGTCACACGTGGAGCATGGTGCGTGGCGCTGATGCGCTGTGGGTGGCTGCCCGATCCCCCCAGACTCCCCCGCCCCCATACAGGAGGTGGAGGACACCCAGAGCGCATGCAGTTTCCCGGTATCAGATGACAAACGGCCCAGATGTAGAGTTGCCCACAACTCTCCACCAGGATTGCTGATGTGTGGCAAAATATGCGGCCAAGTCTTGTCAACTTAGTATTGAAAAGTATTGAAAAGTCCTGTGTGTGTGGACTCAAAACAGAGTCCACTAACACACCAGACAAACCTTAAACCTAGATGACAGGGGAACACTGCCTCAGCTCCCGGGATGGACTACCCCTCTGGCCCTGCCCCTACTCATACTACATACCACTCTAATCTGTTTGTATGTATGTAAGTACCCAAGACTGACAAACTTGTCCTTTCCTGCTGTGCTTATTTCAGTATTAGATCTAATTATATATTGTTCTTTGTAGATACCCTTTAGCAGTGATGGTGAACCTTGGCACCACAGATGTTTTGGAACTAAATTTCCCATGATGCTCATGCACTCTGCAGTGTAGTTGAGCATCATGGGAAAAGTAGTTCCAAAACATCTGGGATGCCAAGGTTCTCCATCACTGCCCTATAGCATCCACCCTGGAGGAAGTGTTCACACACGAAATGTGTCGGTCATCAAGGATGTAGCTATATGCCTTAATAGGACTTCATCTAGTTATAACATCTATTCAATTTTATAATATAATATTTTTACTCCTATTGTTCAATATTTTTCCAGTGCTGCCAAGCCTACATATGTATATATATGACTTCATACAGTTTTGTATAACTACTTTTTATTGGTATTTACTGTGTTATGTACATTTATGAATTTATGATAGTTTTGCCTTGTGTGCATTCATATTATGTGATATTACTCCATACATAATACCTTTGTAATGTATTCATGTTTATTTTTATGTCATTAAACATAAATACATTATCTACCAGGGATGGAGGCAGACACGTGCTTCATTCAAAGTCCCAAAACTCCCCATTTTTTCTAGTATAGGGACAGGATCCACGCTGACTAGGGACAGCTCATCTATCCTAGGGACAGGTTCTTGACAAAGAGGGACAGAATAGGGACACCGCTGCCAGCACTCTTAATTTCGGGACTCCTGTGCTATGATTTGGAACCTACATCTGTCTGCTATTTTTCAATACTCCACCATTTGCCTGTAGCCACCTCTCTACTCAGATGCTGCTCTTGTCACAGAAGCCTGTCAAAGTAGCATTTTATAATCTGCTGGAGAATTGCTAATGTGACGCTAACATTGCTGGAATGTTTGCAACTGTGTTCTTGTTATATTGTCCTCTTGGTTTTTCAATTTTCGTGGAACTGTTCAGTGGATGGACTAGTGTCTTTTTTTTCAACCAGATTAAATATGTAAACAATATTTGTGACAATTTTTGGGTTCTCTGTGTGCCTTTCCTCCACATCTGTTACAAACCCCTTGGCCCCACCCACATGCTATCCAGAGTACCAATTATTCCTTGTCATTTATTACTAGTAAAAACAGTAGGACCAGTCGTTTTCTTCACCTGAATGGATAATACCTAATTTCTAGATGATTTATGGAAAGGCCAACAGAGACCAGCTCTCTCTGTATTTACCTATAGGATAGTGAAAACCTGGTCTTTGACAGTTACCCATAAATCAAAATCGTTCTGCCTGAAAGGTCAATACAAAGCACCTGGTTTCATTCTAGGTCTTTCATTTCCAATAATGTAGTGAAGAAAATATGGCTGTCAGGCTGTCCTTCCTTTAAAGTGGCAGGAGGTTTTTTACCTTAATGCATTGTCTGCATCAAGTTAAAAAAAACTTCCATGTTTAGCTCCCCTCCTCCCCCTGCCCAGCCCTTCCCAAATACTTACCTGTCCCCAATCTCAAATCCAGCACTGTGCCCATGAGTCGCAGCACCGCTCTCTCTTCAACAGGTTTAGAGACCGCAGTGGGAGCCATTGGCTGCTGTTGCTATCAATAAAAACCTATGAGCAGTGAGTAGGGAGAAGGGCTGAGCCATGCTGTGTGTGTCAATAGACGCACATATCTCAGTTGAGGATCGAGTCTGCATGAGTTTTCCTATAACAAGTGGCTTGCTATGGGGGCACTCGGAAGGGAAGAGGGGCTGAGAGTGGGGGACCCCGTAAAAGAAGGATCGGGCTGCTCTGTGCAAAACCCTTGTGCAGAGCTGTTAAGTGTAACATGTGAAATCGGGATCGCATCGCAGGATCCAGGAAGAGCTTACTTACCTTGTCCCCTGGATCCTGCGATTTCTCCCCGCAGTGTGAGCGGCTTGTCCTCCGCTCGATTCATCACTGAGCCGAGCTCCGTTCCCTGCGAGCGTTGCGACGCTCTGCATGCAGTTTTATATTTTAAAAACTGTTCTTTCTGCCTGGAAACTGGAGATTGTCCATAGCAACCAAAACCGTCCCTTTACATCAAAAGGGGTTTTAGACCAGCTAGAAAACAGCGATAATAAATTAGAATCACTTGCAGAATTGAGCGATAGTGATTTGTGGGGAGATCCGTCATCAAACACTGAAAAGTAATGATAGCGTCAATTCTGCAACTGAGCAAATTTTTGTGTTTTTGATTTGATTACATTATTGAATATTTTTTATTATTATTTTATTATTTGGTATAATTATTTATGGTTATGTATTATATTATAATTTATGTTTTCATGTTTCAAACTTTATCATACCCGAGATGTCTACTAGACTCTGGTTTGGACAGATTTAAGTGAGTTATTCCTAAGAACTACAGGCCTACAATAAAAAATGCCAAAATTCCATGCAAAATAATTGTACCGCTTTCAGCATCAAAAATATGAAATAATCATACCACCAAGGAGGTTAACAAAGCTTTGCAAACACTATAATATAAGCAGATTCCTTGTTTTGTTTTCTAGTAGGTTGGAAAATGAAAGCAGAAAACTGATTGGCTCCTACATACAATTGCTAGTTTTGCTTTGCTATGTGTTATTTTCCCAAATCAGAACACAAAATACTATAGTGATCATACTCACAACAAGTGCAGCAAAATTAAGAGAAACACGTTGTGCTCTTTCTTAAAGTGGTTGTAAAGGCAGAAGGTTTTTTATCTTAATGTATTCTATGCATTATGATAAAAAACCTTCTGTGTGCAGCAGCCCCCATCAGCCCCCGTAATACTTACCTGAACCCCATCTCGATCCAGCGATGTTGCACAAGAGCCTTGGCTGTCCGGGACTTTTCCTCTTGATTGGCTGAGACACAGCAGCGGGCGCCAATCAAAGTCAGTGAACCAATAAGAGAGAGAGCGGGGTAGCTGTGGGGACACTCGGCAGGAGGGAGAAGCCAGGAGCGCCAGTGAGGGACCCAAAAAGAGGAGAATCTGGGCTGCTCTGTGCAAAACCATCACACAGAGGAGGTAAGTATGATATGTTTGTTATTAAAAAAAAGCAATACTTTAATATCACTTTATATAGAAGATGGCACTGTATACTGGCCCATAAGATGACACCATACTACTAACTGCCTGGGAGTAGTGGTTTGCAAAGATTCTATATTATGCTAAACTTGTGTCACCCCAATGTGAGGTTATGTGCTGTTACTTCTTTCATTACACACAATTGTCATAATACCAATGGTGTATCAGTCCACCACAGCAGCACAGTGTGCCACCCTTGCAAAATGTTTTCCACTTCCTTAGCATCGGGCGATGCATGCCTGTCTTCATATTTTGGATACCGGTGTATTCCTGTGCCATTTCCATGGGACTAATCTTTCCTCAAGCAGCCAAGAGTGACAACTATCATTTACATATTACAACAGGCAGCTTGAGATTACAAGAAAAAAGTAGTAATGGCTAACCCTTCTCCCGACTAAGTCAATCAACATCGCCAGGGATTGGATTTCTCTATAGCTAACATAAGCTCTGGCCTAGTTTGTCATTAGAACACAATTACTAGTGGAATAGAGTGTCCATTTATACTAGGTGTACTGACGTAGAGTGGGCCCACAGTCTCTTTCAGCCTTTCTGCCCCTAGTCTCAATATGCCTTGATGGTATCTGATCTGGCTAGTGTGATACCGATGATAACCAGTCAGTTTAGGGTTAAAGCTGCCTATTCCTATGTGGCAACAATAAGTTTGGCAATGTCACAAAAAGTTATAATATGTGGTTGTGAAAGAATACCAACAGTTAATGAAGGCAATGTTGGTTTATTGAATAAATGTTGGTTTATTCAAAAAGGGAAAGGCTGGTGCCATGAAAATCAGCTAAAATATTATTCTTTATTAATACAAGTGAAAAACCGCCATAAAATACCAATGCGTTTCGACCAAGCCATGACCCGCAAAGAACCACGTCCTGAAGAAGCAGTATAGCCGGGAAACGCGTAGACCTTAGCAACAGTACACAGATTGCTTGTCTTTGTGATGTATCTAATGTCAATATGATTTCTATATGGTTTTAAACTGCATTTACTGTTTTAACTTATATGTTCTGTTGAATCATACATAAGTGACACTATGGGTATATTTAAAGTCCCAAAGCCTCCCTTACCTTTCCTTCGCCATACATATAGGGATGATACCCTGAGCCACTCTATTAGTGTATGTTTAACCACTTCCAGGACAGCCCCACATACCTTTACTGAGGCAGGGCGGCCCGGGTGTGCAAAGTCACATACCTGTAGGGGTTTAGGGGTGTAGCAGTTTAGGGGGCGCGCTACTCCCACTGTGATTGGACAAAGTGGGAGCCAATCAGCGGGTCCGGCGACCACGATGCCCGCTGCGACCCACTGATCATTCACAGGAGGGACGCATTAGCGGTGTGCTGATGTAAACAAAGCACACCGCTGATCTGTTAGGGAGAAAAGAGTGAGAGGAAAAGTGAGATATTGTTTTTAGCTTTTCCTCCAGTGAATCCACTCTCCCACAGTTAGAAACACCTCCCAGGGAACACATTTAACCCCTTGACCGCCCCCTAGTGTTAACCCCTTCCTTGCCAGTGTCATTTATATAAGGATCAGTGCATTTTTTTTTAGCACTGATCACTTTATTGGTGTCACTGGTCCCCAAGAAGTGCCACTTAGTGTCAGATTTCTCTGCCGCAATGTCGCAGTCCCGCTAAAAATTGCAGATCGCCACCATTACCAGTAAAAACTAAATAAATAAAAGTTCCTAAATCTATCTCATAGTTTGTAGATGCTATCATTTTTGCGCAAACCTATCAATATACGCTTATTGGGATTTTTTTTACTAAAAATATGTAGCCAAATACATATTGGCCTAAATTGATTAAAAATTGATTAAAAAATGTGTGTTTTTTACATTTTTTTTTGGATATGTATCATAGCAGAACGTAAAAAATATTATTCTGTTTTTTATAAAATTGTTGGTTTTTTTTTGTTTATAGCGCAGAAAATAACAGCTGATGAGTTGATCAAATGCCACCAAAAGAAAGCTCTATTTGTGGGGGAAAAATAGACAATTTTATTTGGGTACAGCATCACACAACCATATCGCAAAAAATGGCCTGGTCGGGAAGTGGGTAAAAAGCTATTCTCCATTCCACACACCCTTCCTCCTTTTAGGCCCCTTTCACACGAGGCGGATCCATTTAGCAGAGTCCACCAGCTCAGCAGGAGATTGCTCCGTTGATCTCCACTGATCCGGCAGATGACCGGTCCATCTCTGCTCATTGAGCAAGGAGGAGCCTGTCAGAGCCCTGCTGATTCCTATGGGGAGATCGGACAAAAACAGACAGGATGTCCGCTTTCATCAGATCTCATCCGATCCGCCAAGATGGATGGCAAATGTATCGCCACATGTCTGTCTTGAGCAGATCAGATGGCAGGCGGGTGTCATCGGACACATCTCCGCTGACATCTCCCTGCCCATAGGAGTCCATAGATGGCCCGCTCGGATCCGCTTGGAAACAGGCAGGCGAATCCGAGCGGGCTTGCCATGTGAAAGGGGCCTAAAAGTATTTTGTGTTTTTTTTACTTGTATTAATAAAGAATAATGTTTTAGCCGATTATCATGGCGCCAGCCTTTCCCTTTTTGCATTGACTGATTATGGAGGTTTGCAGAGACTTCCTAGGCTGTGTGACTTGTTCCTGAGGCTGACGAGGAATCACATAGGAGGTAGCCGTTCGGATGCCCCTTTTCTAATGTTGGTTTATTAGTGTAGAGTTAGATGTCCACTTTAAAATATAACTGTATACCTCTTATAATAAAGTAATAATTTGCAGCACATGTGAGACTTGAGATTTCAGTGTACACCACTGTCTAGTGGATTGGTAAGCAATGCATTGCTAAATGGATGTACTCTTCCTAACCACGTGGAGCATAGTTATATTTTTTGTGAAGGGAATAGAGTAAAGGAAAATGTTATTATTGGCGTAAATACAGAACCGATATTATTATTTTTTCTAGGTGAGCCGTCCACATCCAGCGGACTCCCCTCTTCTCATCCTGTTTGTCATTGGTGGAGTCACTGTCTCAGAAGTCCGAATGGTGAAAGATCTTGTCTCAACTCTCAAGCCAGGTGTCCAGGTACTAACATAGCAAATTCTCCAAAAATCTCTGAACTGAACACAAATGCTGCTATGGATTGTGTGGAGGTCAGAAAATCACCTTGAACTTTTCATTTCTTTTGAGTTGAGGCCCCATTCACACCTCAGTGTTTTGGAGCTTCAAGCTCCAAAAGGCTGGAGGAGAAAAAAAATCAATTATTTTCTATAGAGATGGTTCACATCTCCACTCCAAGTGGCCTGAAGCTCAAAAAAGTTCTGGAGCTTTTCTTGTAGCTTGAACTGGGCAGATTTGAGTGTTTTTGGCATGTTTTCTTATTCCCATAGAAATTAATGGAAAGTGTCATTCGCGCGTTTTTGTGCGCAGTCACACATTTTTGCACGTTTTCTGCTCAAATGAAAAAATGTTAAAAATATAATAGTAATAATATATGAATAAATAAATATAAAATAAATACACAAATAACTAAAAATCTTCATGAATAAATAAAATAAATTAATAATATGTAATAATATATAAATAAATATTAACTAACCCCTAACCTTAAAAAATCGAAAATAAATTATTATAAATTATTAATAATAAAAAAATAATAATAAACACCCAAACCGGAAAAAAAATAAGAGTAATGTATTTCTTTATTTTGTGTTAGGGTATTTAGTTATTTATTATTATTATTTATTTTATTTTTTTTAAGGGTTAGGGGTTATATATTTATTTATAATTACCTAGTATTAATTTATTGAATTTATTATCTGTTTATGATTATTTTTATTTGTGTATTTATTTTACATGTGTATTTATTTTAGTTATTATTATTATTAGTAGTAGTACTAAAAGTAGTAGTAGTATTATTAACACCCTACCAAAAAAAAAATAACCCTAACCCCTAATCCATAACCCCAACTTCTAATCCTAACCCTAACTGTAATTCTAACCCCTTACCCTAACGAAAAAATAAATAAATGAATAATAGTAAAAAAAAGAAATAATGAAAAGCTGAAATACCTAGCAACAAATAATGCAACAGATGATAGTTTTCTTTATTGGCTAATAAAAAAACAGCAAAGCTCAAAATATTGCAAAAAATTGTGCAAAAAACACATAAAAGATGCTCAAAGACACTGCGTTCAGGTAAAATGTTAGCAAAACTTTACTTGCATTTACAAATACACTGTTTATAATGAGTACCACAAGACTCCTCTGGAAATATTTTTGGGTGTCAAAGGATTCCTGTTGAAGTTTTTGTAAACGGATGTGCATTTGTTTTGTTTCATGTTCTATATTATATAGAATATTTGTTTTACTTTCACACTGGGCCGTCGGCAGTAAAGCGTCGCTATTTTTAGCAGCGCTTTACCGTAGTTTTTGCAGGGGTTTTCGGCCGCTAGCGGGGCGGTTTTAAGTCCAGCTAGCAGCCGAAAAGGGTTAAAACAGCCCGCAAAGCACCGGAAAGCACCGCTTTGCCGGCGGTTCTGCAGCAGTGCTCATTCAGTTCAATGGGCAGGAGCGGTGTACACACCGCTCCTTCACCGCTCCAAAGATGCTGCTTGCAGGAGTTTTTTTCTAACGTCCTGCAAGCGCACCGCTCCAGTGTGAAAGCACTCGGGCTTTCACATTGGAGAGACAGGAGAGGCTCTTTACAGGCGCTATGCAGGCGCCTTTTTTTGGCGTCTGTAAAGTGCCTCAGTGTGAAAGGGGTCTAATAAACATTTACTACATGGCAAAGGATTTTCAGAGGTTAGCCAAAGAGGCAGCAGAGTAAAATCTTCCTCTCTGAAGGCTTGCGCTGAAATTTTGGATTGAGCCTTATCATATGGGATGAGCAAGTCTGATGACACTTTTAGCTAGAGCTATTGAGTTCCGTAAACAAAAAGCTAAAATAGCCAGACTTATTAAAAAGGAACTAGAGTGTCAGTTGTTGGCTTTAAATGAGAACACAATATATTAGCAATAACCAACTAGCTGACCGAAAAAAAAAAATATTTTAAAATGTTTTTACAATCGTGGACACAATAAAGAAAATGTGTACAGAACCACATTACATCAATCAAACATGTCTTGACCCCGGACATATCAAAATGAGCATTTGATGAAAAAAGTGAAGGTTGACCTTGTCCGTTCTCACCTCTTAAGACTCTTAATTATTAAGGCTGTCTATTATATTAATAAAAGAGGATTGGGAGGGTTAGGGTCGATCTCAAATTTTCATTGTAAAAGCGCACATAACATCTGCATATACTTTTTTTTTTTTTTGTTAAGCTTGAATTTCCCAGAGATCATTGGCTAAATCACACATTGGAGCCCTAAAAATAAGCATAGTTTTACCCACAGTTTTTCAGGACAAACTGCAATCCAAATGGAAATAAAATAAGCATTTGTTTTTTTGGGGGGGAGGGGGGGCAGCCACCTCTTACACCAACATACTTACCTTGTAGTTTGTGGGCATTTTTTAAGTCTATATAAACTGCAGATAAAAAATTTTCTTCTCATTGCTGATAGTTTGCTACAGCTTAACATAGAATGTGTCCATGAAGATTCTTCTGGTTGAAAACTTTCCACCAGAGCAAATATGAGTCACAGTGGAACATAACTCAGGAAAAAAAAACACATTTGAGTGCTATACATATGCTGAACAACCAAAGTATGTGCATTTTTAAATGCATATATTGAAGATAACCAGTCATTTTTACTTTGCTTTTTAAAAAGAGGAAAACTTAAATGCTTTATTATTCTAAAATATAACTACCAAAAGAATGAGGAAGTTATTGGGGCAATAATTTATGAAGTGGGACACGAAAAAAGAATAAAACAAAAGTTGAGCTGTTGCCTTTAATATCCAATGAAATTCCTTGTAGGAAAAATGTGAACTCCGCATTTGCTTCTGCTTTCATAAATCAGCCCTATTATCTTTATTTTCTTTATTTACAATGTCTGCTTTATTCGAAAATATCACCTATGATCCTCCTTCTGGGATGTCTTTGAAAGATTGTGAAATATAAGATTACAATGATAGCTGTAATGTAGGGGTATTATTAGGTTTGGTTTTTAAGATACAGAAGTGTAAAGAGCAGTAGTTTATTGAGCTATAAATGTGATCACGTTCCCTGGCAAAAAGTCTATAATCCTCTCGACTATGTTAATCTTGCAATGGACATTTACAGTACTGATGGGGGAGTGTAAATCCTCCAACCTCTGATAGGATTAGAACCTGGATTTTGTTTTATTCCATAGAATTTCTGGCAAAATATAGTTCACAAACTACTAATTTAAAGATCGACTTGACTGAGTTGAATAAAAATAGAACTGTTAGCTCTTTTTCCTTAATCCTCCTGATGGAAGGTGTTTAGAAAGATGGTGGCGTATCCACTTTTGCATATGACACTTTAACACATCTACCAGTCGGTATCACGATATGTACTTTGAAAGTAAAAATCAGCTTTAGTAAAGACATTTTTGTCTGTCAGCTTGGTCTGTAATTCCTATCATCATGTCTAATGGAATGAACTAGATATATTTTAATGCTCTTAGTCTGCTTTAAGATAGGAAACCCCATTAGCTTTATCATGAATGCAGGAAGTTTGAAGTAATGAAGATAGTTGCATAGTTAGCAAATATAAAAACAGACACAAGTCCATCAAGTTTAGATGATTCTTACACATTTTGACAATGATGATCCTCAGGAATGATGCTCCACATACTATCATTTCAGGGTATTATGTGTAGCCTTAAGTCTTCTAAAGCATCTACAGTATTACATGTTATGTATTTACAAAAAAAAAAAACTGTCAAAGATAACTTCTAGCGTGAAAGGGGTAATGATGCAGCCCATTTTAAAATCTTCTCATAGCCTTGCAGAAATGTGCAAAAGTAAGAAAAATCATGTTCAGAAAAGTTCTTTATTTTACTTGATAAAACTGGTTATGCCAAGTAGATTTCATTTATAAGCCACCGGTACTGTATGAGGAATTCTAGATGTCAGTTCAAAAGTCTCTTGTTTGAACCTTTGAGTAGTCAATAGTTCTCTCTGTGGGAATACTCTATATTAGAACTAGCCTAATACACACAAGTGCTAAACTGTACAGTACTATTGCTGTTGCAGCCCACGTGGCATCTGTGTGGTCTGGGCTTTAGATGGAGACCAGCCTCAGATCCTTCAAGCTCGCCACCTTCAATGATGCCAAGGGGTTGTAAAGGTAATTAAAAAAAAAAAAATAACAAACATGTTATACTTACCTTCACTGTGCAGCCCCGAACCTGCTCTTCTGGGGTCCCTCGGCGGCTGTTTCAGCTCCTCAACCAGAGAGAACTAACCACCTTAATGCAAGCTCCCTCGCATGGTGGTTAGTTCTTGCGGGCGCGCTCCCGTGATATAGCCGGTGGCTATAGTTGCTCACTGTATCACCCGGCCCCGCCCCGCCCCGCCGCATCATTGGATGTGATCGACAGCAGCGCGAGCCAATGGCTGCGCTGCTTTCAATCCATCCACTGTAGCCAATCAGCGGCCAGGCTGAGCGGCTTAATGGATGTCGGGAGCAAGCGGCTGACTTTCGAGGTGTCAGGTAAGTAAAACGGGGGGGCTGGGGGCGGCGGTATTGTCGGAAGTTTTTTCACCTTAATGCGTAGAATGCATTAAGGTGAAAAATTTTTTACCTTTACAACCCCTTTAGGGTAATATCTGTGGGGAGTGTCTTGCTGGTTCATCTTAAACGTTCCTACAGATACTGCACAAGCTACAGGCAACATCAGTGGTACTCTCCGAATTGCTGATGCTGTCCACTGGTCCAAGAGGTCAAGCAGAACAGAAATATGTGCACATCGAGCAACACTTCTCGCAAAACCTAGATGTTTGCATTTGTGGGGCTCAATATGGGGCATAGGACAAAGTTGTGCACCTTTAGTTATAGCTTAAAGTGTATCTAAAGCCACAAATAGGGGGGGCGTGTCCAAGATGGCGCTGGGAGCGGACGTGTAGTACCAGAGCTCCCACTCCGGACCTAAATCCTTCTTAAATCCTGGTGTGGATTTCGCACATATCGCCCAGCCACACACATCGAGGTCTCCCCTGTGACCCGGGGAATGAGCAGATACAAAAAAGGGGCACAGAAACCGCGAGTTCCTGAGGATACGCGAGCGCCGCCGAAGCCTGGGCCTTCTCTCACTGGAGCTCACCACATGGAGACGCAGACACCCGCCCCGCCAGACGGCGTGATCCAGGCTGGATCCCAGGCATTTGAGGCCCTGATGCAGGCCATCTCCACGTGCCAGGCCACCCTCACCATAAAAATAGATCATGTCCAGGAGGAAACCGCTCTCATCCGCCGGGACATGGACCGCTTTAGAGAGCGAGTGGGGGAGGTGGAGCGGCGGGTCTCTGCCACGGAAGATTTGCAGAGAGAACACCATGAGGACATCCAGATCCTGAAAACGAAAGTGAAGACACTCGAATCCAGGGCCGAAGATGCCGAGAACCGGAACAGGAGGAATAATCTCCGGGTCCTTGGTCTCCCGGAGGGTGCAGAGGGAACAGACCCGGTCGGATTTATGGAGAAATTGCTGCCAA
This sequence comes from Lithobates clamitans, assembly GCA_037952925.1. NCBI lineage: Eukaryota > Metazoa > Chordata > Amphibia > Anura > Ranidae > Lithobates > Lithobates clamitans. The sequence goes on from JBBGZY010000577.1 coordinate 2,245,396, forward strand.
CTCTCCTCCCGAAAGCACAGTTTTCCCCGCACTTCTCCATCGAACGGGCTCATCGTATGCCTGCCAGCAGAGGCCCACAGGGAGCGCCGCCGCGCACTTTCATTTTCAAACTCCTGCATTACAGAGACAGGGACACAGTCCTCCGCTCTGCTCGCCTGCAAGGTGACCTACACTATGAAAATACCAAGATTCTCATCTTTCCAGACTATTCTGTAGAGACACAGAGGCAGCGGAAGTCTTTCGATCATGTTCGTGCCATGTTGAGAGAGAAAGGGATCAAGTACAGTATGCTATTCCCAGCCAAACTGAGGGTGCAGGATGGCGAAAAAGTACAATTCTTCACCTCTCCTAGAGAGGCAGCGGCATGGGCAGACACCATCAGAAGATAACTTCCATCGGGGAAACCGTGAGTACATTGCTGGAGAGTCTGCAGGGGATTTGTTCCTAGAGGGGAGGGATCGATACTGGACACTTCTGTAAATCTCCTATCATCTCATTAAGGTCACCCAGGGGCTACTTGTTCGGTACCCTCTCTGAACTTGTGACTCATGACCTAGCCCATGCTCCCACCCTCCAGCACAACCCTGGTGGCACACAGGTTTCTCCAGGATCCAGCATGCGGCTACGAGAGATGACCGGTATGAAACTCTGAACTTCTCCTTATATATAAAATATCCTTTACCGATTCTGCATGCGGCTGGACAAAAGATGGACTTCCCCATTAATCCTGAGGCCCACCAGGGACGCAGATGTGACTTCTCATCCTCCTTGAGACAGGATAGGACTTCAGTAGCCACTTGCCTTTTGCACTTTCCCCCCCCCTCCTCTCCCCCCTCCTTCCCCCCTGCCAGCTTCTCCAGTAAACCCTCGATCCCGGCTGGGGTCGGGGACACTCGGCAGCTACCATAAGTTTTGTGCCCCCGGGGCTCCGGGTGATCCACACCACCTCTTCCTTACCGGAACTCAAAGTAAATTTGACTATTTTTTGATTTTTAGAGGTTGGTTGCCTCTAGTTCACTGCCTTCATGACTAGCCTTTGGGCTGTCGTAAATTCTGGGTTACAGACCTGCCTCCATGTTGGGGGGTCGGGTGGGGTGGGGGGAGGTTCGGGGATGTTGAGCCATGTTTCTGGCTCCCAGTTTTCTTTTTGTTTTTATTACTATTATTTGACAGTACTGTGTTTGCTCAGCCTACTAAAACTCTTGCCGGGCCTTGGTTCACCTCGACCGTCCCCTGTGGCGACCGGCGGTGCACCGGGACTTGTATGCAACATACATCCTGTTTCCTTAATATTTAAACTGTATACATGACTAACCTTGACATCCTCTCCTGGAACACACGAGGCCTAAACTCTCCACTGAAACGCTCCTTAGTGTTTCAATTTATTAAAAAACACAATCCCCATATTTGTGTGTTACAGGAGACACATCTGATTGGTAGTAAAACCCTCAGCCTAAAGAAACCCTGGGTAGGCTATCACTACCACTCTACCTATTCCAACTTTGCTAGAGGGGTTAGTATCTTGGTCCTTAAAACTCTCCCTTTCAAACTCCTTGATTTAATTTTGGATCCTGATGGGAGATATGTGCTAATACATGCTCTGATATATGACCTACCATGGGTGTTGGTGGGTGTATACCTGCCCCCCCCGGCTTCCTTCAGGGTCCTTAATTTAATCTCGGGAGGGCTGGCTCGGTTTCCCCCGGATAATGTGGTGCTAATGGGGGACTTTAACCTGGTTCCGGACTCTGGGTTGGACAGGAGCTCGGTGGGCGCTACAGCTCGCCATGATTTGGCCGACTGGGCTGATACGTATGGTCTGGTGGATGTTTGGAGATGGAAAAACCCTCAAACCAAAGCATTTACATGCCACTCGGCCACGCATAGATCATTTTCTCGTATAGACCTGGCCTATGTGGCGGCCCCTGTCCTTCCCAGAGTCCGAGATATCAGCATACTCCCAAGGGGGATCTCAGACCACGCCCCGCTGCTGCTATCCCTGGAACTGACGGTGACTCCATCGGATAGACTCTGGAGATTGTCCAGATTTTGGATATCTGACACAGATGTGGACTCTCAGTTTCGGGAATCAATGCAGCAATTTTGGGAAGTCAACCCGGGCACCGCCCCTGCTAATACTGTTTGGGAGGCCTTTAAGGCCTCATCAAGGGGGCATTATCAAGGTATTATCGCTAAAGTAAGGAAATTACGCAGGGCAGACCTTACCAGACTTGAGGCTGACGCGATCAGGCAGGAGGCTATTTATGTCCGGTCTCGCGACCCACAAGACTATACCACACTCCAATCCCTTATCCAACAAACCTTACTGACACGGACCTCCCTGACACAAAAAAAGCTATTATACCAGTCCCAACGCATATTTGAGCAGGGGGAGAAGACAGGTCGCCTTTTGGCTTGGCTCTCCAGAGAACAATCCGGGGTAACGGCAATAGCGCAGATTAGGGACCAGGATGGGACACTTCATTCCTCCCCAGCGGAAGTGAATAGATGCTTTTCCAATTATTACCAGCAATTATATAGCTCACGAGTAGTATATGACCAACAAGCCCTCACTGACTATTTGGGGGAAATTGACATCCCAGTCCTTACGCCCACCGCAGCAAACAATCTGGACACTCCCATCCAACTAGAAGAGATACAAAAAGCCCTCAAAATGATGCAGACGGGGAAGACGCCGGGTCCAGACGGCTTCCCAGTGGAGTTCTATAAGACCTACATGGAAGAACTAGCCCCTAGACTGCAGAGGGTTTTTAGCTCAGCTCTGGAAACTGGGGCCCTTCCGGCCTCGATGAATGAAGCAGTTATAGTGCTCATTCCGAAGCCTGGGAAGGATCTTACCCTCTGTGCGTCCTACCGCCCTATTTCTCTCCTAAATGTTGACGCGAAGGTCTTAGCCAAAATCCTTGCCAATCGTTTAAATAAAGTCATCACTGCCCTGACCCATCCGGACCAAACGGGGTTCATGCCCGGTAGAGGTACAGACATAAATATCCGTAGATTGCACACTCATATCGCGGTGGCCGACCCGGGGAGCCCTGGGGTGGTGGCCTCACTCGACGCAGAGAAAGCATTTGACTCGGTCGAGTGGGGCTACCTGTGGAGGGTCCTTTCCAGATTTGGTTTCGGTCCGGTCTTTCTCTCCTGGATTCAGATGTTATACGCATGTCCAAAGGCCCGCATACGCACGGGGGGTAATCTTTCGGAACCATTTCTCTTGGAGCGGGGAACTAGGCAGGGGTGTCCGCTGTCCCCGGCATTGTTTGCCTTGGCTCTGGAGCCACTTGCGGCCCATATTAGAAGTGACCGAGCTATTAGGGGTATCAAGATAGGCCCACTAGAGGAGAAACTGTCCCTTTATGCCGATGATTCCCTCCTTTATCTAGCCGATGCCTCCGGGTCCTTGAGGGCTGCCTTGTCTCAGTTTGATGCCTTCAGCCGTTTTTCAGGAGTCCGCATCAACTGGGACAAGTCAGTTCTCTTTCCACTTCATCCTTCCCTACCTCGTACTGACACTCTGACCCCTCTTGGATGGGTTGAAGAGTTTACGTATTTGGGCGTCAGAGTGGCCTTATCTTTAGATGGCTACCTGGAACGTAATATTCTTCCGGTGTTGGATAAGCTTACCAAACAATGCTCCACTTGGCGCAAGCTCCCACTTACGCCGGTGGGCAGAGGGAATCTAATCAAAATGGTGTATATGCCCAAACTGTTATACTTTTTTCGTCACACTCCTGTTCATATACCCCGGGCTTTATTTCGGAGACTTGACAGCATTGTGAGTGACTTTGTCTGGGCGGGTAAACCTCCTAGAGTGGCCAGACGGACCCTTTATCTTCCCCTCTCCGGAGGTGGCCTGGCCCTCCCAAATTTCCTTATATATTACTGGGCGGCGGTTTTGGTTACCGTCCGTTGGTGGTTTTCTCAGCCTAGACAGAATCCAGCGGTTACCCTCGAAGCCGCAATCCTTGGCTCATACGCGGCCCTTTCTAATCTAGTCTTCAGGGGGTGTAAAGCACACCCGGCTGTTACGGTGCCTATGAAGACCACTATACGGGTTTGGCAGTGCTCCCGGAAGGCACATAGTGACCCTATGGTGGCCTCCCCTCACACACCCCTCTGGGGCAATCCCTCACTTCCCCACCTGAATACAGTACCCGACCCGGCGGCATGGGCAGCGAAGGGCATTGTTACTCTTAAGCAAATAATGCCAAATGGCAAGATCCTGACATTCCTGGAACTAAAACAAAAATTTAATCTTCCTCGATCCTTTCAGTTCCGTTATTGGCAGCTCCGACATGCCCTTACCTCCCAATTCCCCGGCCCAATAACTCTGACTTCTGACTCTATTGAGAGACTTCTTACTTCAGAACTTCTGCACAAACCACTTTCCACCCTCTACATGTATCTAACAGTGGCTCACGACACGGACACCTCACACTTGCTGGCCAAGTGGAGGGTAGACATTCCTAACCTAGACGAGGAGATATGGGAAGATTGTGTGTCCACGTTTATTCCCTCTATGATAGCGTCTAGAGATCGTTTTGTGCAATTAAAATTCTTGCACAGGGCATACTATACCCCACAAAGGTTGGCCAACATATACCCCTCTCACAGCCCAATATGCACGAGATGCTCCACTGAGCGTGGTTCATTCCTCCATATGGTATGGACTTGTCCCAAGATCCATCCATACTGGAGGGGAGTGGCGGAGGTACTAACGGAGGTCTGTGGTGTAGAGTTGACACTGGACCCTCTTGTCTTCTTGCTCAGCTATCTTGGGGATGTAGAAGGTGACCGCTATACCAAATTGTGCTTGACTTTTGCCCTCTATTATGCAAGACGAGAGATCCTATTGAAATGGAAGAGTACAGGGCTCCCTACAGTTGCCGAATGGCGTAATACAATTAATAAAGTCCTTCCATTATACAAAATTACATATGAAAGTAGAAACTGCCCGGCAAAATATGATAAAATATGGTCAAACTGGTCTGATGCCTAAAACAGTGAGTTCATATTATATACAACTGTTATGGTTCGGTTTTCGTAAACGGCTGGGGAGCTAGGAGTGGCTGTGGGTCGTTCTCTGGTGCATCTCCCCCCCCCGCCCTTCCCCCCCCCCGCTTCCCTCCTTCCCCTGTGTTCCTCCCTTCCCCTCCTACCTTCCTCCCCCTCTTTCCTCCCTACTTCCTCTCCCCCCCCCCCCCCCCAGATCGCAATAATCTCCTTTTTGTTATATCTTTAGCAGGAGACTGTTAGGTATAAGCTAAGAATATCTCTATTTATATAAAATACATGCACCCCCCCTTAACCGTACTTTTCCTTTTGATATTGGAAGGTTCCAATTAGTCATATTCTTTACTACAGATTGTTTTATTTTTGGAAACCCTGATTTTCCGTTTGCCTAGCAATGGTTAAATCCCACTGAGTTGTGTCTAGTGGCAAATACTGTACTGACTATGTTCATGCTATATGTATCTTGTAATTTTCCCTTTCTTCAAATAAATAAAAACTCTTACTGTCAAAAAAAAAGCCACAAATAGACACAACAGGAGATGATAAGATATTTCTCCAAAGTGAGGTAAATCCCCTCTTAGACAGTTGTCACCAAAACAGATTTCTCCTCTATTTTTGTTTCAGTGACAACTCAAAATTTTGGATTTTTCCCTACTTCCTGTCTCAGTAATAGTGATCATCAGGACAATTGAAGAGGAAGGTGATTGCTCCTCAGATGCAGCAAACAATAAGAACTGACAAAAGTACAAACCTTTCCAGATTCTATCCAAAACTATAAGGCTCCTTTCAGATGGGACGGACTCTGTCAAGAGAATCTGCCTGCTCAGCGGGGGATCTGTCCACTAATTCCCACTGATGAGGTGGATGATAGGTCCGAGTCTGCTCCATTATTTGGAGTGGACACGGACACAGCCTGCTCTTCTCTATGGGTCGGTCAGATGGAAACGGACTGCCTGTTTCCATCCGACTGTCATTGGATCCGATGCGCTAGATGGATGTTTTTGGCAGTCCAGAACAGATTTGATGCAGGCGGATGTAAATGGAGACATGTCCCCATTTACATCCGCCTCCCTATAGGGAACAATGGGTGGTCCAATCGGGTCTGCCTGTCCATTTTTCAGTTCGCCCGTGTCCGATCGGTCCGCTCATGTGAAAGGGGCCCAGAACAGTTCAAATCTGCACACATTCAGGGCACAGTGTAGTCACAACACGGTTTAACACTAATGTTTAGTCCCCATTCGTTTACAAAGCTTCCTTTCATAGGTATAATCCCTCCTGTTTATGGGAATGGAATACAGAGAGAGATTGCATGCAGTTATAACACAATAATTAATGAATGTGAGTAAATACTGAACTATCTGTTTGATGGGTCCATCGTCTGGCACACGTGGCCACAGTCTATAAGTAGTGCGGAAAGCTATTAAAGGCAATATATTCCGAACTTAGTTTGGACAAAATGATATGAGAAATGGCATGAAATAAATTTAGTGATTCATGAATGGTAAAAGCTTACTGTAGTTCTAGTTGTTTTCTCCTTCTTTGACTATTCTTTGACTATTTTTTACTTTCCTGCATGCCGCTGGTCTATTCCTGTCTTAGAGTCCATTTTAAGAAGCATATTGTAATGTAGTATTGGCTGGAGAAGTGTCTTTATAAATGCATTATTTATGCATTCTTAGGTCCATATGTACTGGAATGAGGTGTACATGACATGCCGCTAATGTGTGGTACCATTCCTGTAAACTCAGGGCTAAGTTTAGAATATTATTATTCAATAAACAATGAGCTCTATAAGCCAAAATTAGAAATGAAAGCCAGAATTGGCAAATTAGATAGGAGCTAGTTCAGTTTCAGCTGTCATTTCACTAGAAAGAGAGTCTGTGAATTTTTATATTAACATTAAATAATTATTCCTTCAGTCCTGCTGAATAAACTCCCAGTGAACTGCCTTAGCTGCCAAATTATTTGTAACTCTGTCCAGCCACTTTATGAATTGTGTACACCTCTGCTGGACAGAGGTCAGTAGGTGATACCATTTGCTCTGCTAGACTTAAGGTATACAGCGGAATCACCTCCCCATTATAGCATGCTGACTGGACAATAAATGAATAAAAGCTGATCGTTGTAAGCACCCCTGTCAGTGGTAAATGGTTTGAATTAACCCTCTAACTGCTACATCTGCAGGACATCTTGTTCTGCTGAAAAACAACAGACTTACTGGCTGGATCAGTAGGTGAAAATAAAAGAAAAGCCTAATAAAGAAAATGAATGCAGCTACAATGCCTTGAAAAAGTATTCATACCCCTTGAAATTTTCCACATTTTGTCATTTTATAACCAAAAATGTAAATGTATTTTATTGGGATTTTATGTCATAGACCAACACAAAGTGGCACATAATTGTGAAGTGGAAAGAAAATGATCAATGGTTTTATTTTTATTTTTTTACAAATAAATATCTAAAAAGTGTGGCGTGCATTTGTATTCAGCCCCCTCTACTCTGATACCCCTAACTAAAATCTAGTGGAACCAATTGCCTTCAGAAGTCACCTAATTAGTAAATAGAGTCCACCTGTGTGTAATTTAATCTCAGTATAAATACAGCTATAACTCTGGAGGAGCTGTAGAGATGCACAGCTCAGATGGGAGAATATCTCCACAAATCTGGCCTTTATGGAAGAGTGGCAAGAAGAAAGCCATTGTTCAAAGAAAGCCATAAGAAGTTCTGTTTGCAAGAAGCCATATGTGGGACACAGCAAACATGTGGAAGGAGGTGCTCTGGTCAGATGAGACCAAAATTTAACTTTTTGGCCTAAAAGCAAAACGCTGTGTGTGGCAGAAAACTAACACTGCAGATCACCCTGAACATACCATCCCCACCGTGAAACATGTTGGTGGCATCATCATGTTATGGGGATGCTTTTCTTCACCAGGAACAGGGAAGCTGGTCAGAGTTGATAAGAAGATGGATGGAGCTAAATACAGGGCAATCTTAGAAGAAAACCTTTTAGTCTGCAAAAGACTTGAGACTGGGGCAGAGGTTTCCCTTCCAGCAGAACAACGACCCTAAACATTAAGCCAGAGCTATAACGGAATGGTTTCGTTCAAAGCATGTTCATGTGTTAGCATGGCCCAGTCAAAGTCCAGACCTAAATCCAAGTGAGAAGGGGGCAAGACTTGAAAATTGCTGCTCACAGACGCTCCATCCAATCTGACAGAGCTTGAGCTATTTTGTAAAGAAGAATGAGCAAAAATGTCACTGTCTAGATGTGCAAAGCCGCTAGAGACATACCCAAAAAGACTTGCAGCTGTAATTGCAGCGAAAGGTGGTTCTACAAAGTATTGACTCAGGGGGGCTGAATACAAATGTACGCCACACTTTTCACATATTTATTTGTAAAACATTTTGAAAATCATTTATCATTTTCCTTCCACTTCACAATTATGTGCCACTTTGTGTTGGTCTTTCACATAAAAGCCCAATAAAACACATACGTTTTTGGTTGTAACATGACAGAATTTGGAAAATTTCAAGGGGTATGAATACTTTTTCAAGGCACTGTATAATATAATAGATGTTTACTTTTGGGTTTAAGGCCGGGTTCACACTGGTACAACAAATGCTCCGACATTGGGAACTCATGTTGCATGATGTGTGAAAATCAATGTTTCCCTATGAGAGCCGTCCTAACTGGTCCGACACAAGTCGGTCTGACTTTAAAATGCTCCCTGCACTACTTTGGTCCAACTTTGATCCTACTTCAGCCCATTGAATATCACTGAAGTAGGATTGCGGTCTTAACTGATCCGACTTGTGCTCTGATGATCTTGAAGGGGAACTCCACGCCAAATAAAAAAAACGCATGGCTTCCCCCTCCAAGACCATACCGGCTGACATCATTCGGAGGCCCTGCCCCTCATGACGTCACCACCCCATCATGCCTGGGCTGTGACATCATAAGGTGCGGGGCCTCCAGATGACGTCAGCAGGTGACCCGCCCCATGCCAATATAAGTAGTGGCACACCGCGCACCAAGCATAAGAGTGGGAGAGAGTGTCAACATCAGGAGAAGACAGCAGAGAAAACCCGGCAAAAGAGTGAGAAGACAGCAGAGAAAACCTGGTAGAGGCAGAAGACAGCGGACAGAGGGAGGAGAATCGGAGAGGGCTAGAAGACATCAGCGGAGAAGAAAAACCTGTGTACTGCGTTTTATTTTTGACACTTTTTTTTTTTTTAGGTGAATGGGTAGGGGTACAATGTACCTCATGCTCATTTACACAGGATGGGGGCCGGGATCAGGGGGCCACCTTGTTAACGGCAAGGGGTGTCAGGAAGAGGCCCTTGTCCTCATCAACATGTGGACAAGGTGCTTTGGGGTGGGGGGGTGCAACACCCCCCCCTGCCCCAAAGCACCCACCCTCCCATGTTGAGGGCATGCGGCCTGGTATGGTTCAGGAGGGGAGGGGGCCGCTCAGTTGTCCCCACCCCTTTTCTGACCTGCCGAGCTGTGTGCTCGGATAAGGGTCTGGTATGGATTTTGGGGGACCCCCACACCATTTTTTCGGCAGGGGGGTTCCCCTTAAAATCCATACCAGACCGAAGGGCCTGGTATGGTCTTGGAGGGGGAACCCATGCCGTTTTTTTATTCAAATTTGGCGCAGAGTTCCTCCTAAAGATTCATACCAGACACAAAATGCCTGGCATTGTCGGGATCAAAGTCGGATTCCTGTTCATTGATGTTGGACTTCAAGTCGCAAGGCAAAATCAGATCCAGTGTCGTACGACTGTCGTGTCATACCAGTGTAAACCCAGCCTAATACCATTTTAAGGCTGATTCAGAGGGGCAATTTATTTCATGGCGATTAACCCCCATTTTGTTATAGTAATATCCTGCTAAGAAATCTATAAGGTTTTTCTTTGAGATCAGTAACTCTTATGCAGCGTACACACGGTCAGACTTTTCGACCAAATCCAAATCCGGCGGACAATCCGATCGTGTGTGGGCTTCACCGGACCTTCAGCGTACTTTTCCAGTCGCAAATCTGATGGACTTTAGATTTGGAACATGCTTCAAATCTTTACATCGTAACTCCACCGGACCCAGAAATCCGCTCGTCTGTATGCTAGTCCGACGGACAAAAACCAACGCTAGGGCAGCTATTGGCTACTGGCTATCAACTTCCTTATTTTAGACCGGTGTACGTCATCACGTGTGATCGTGTGTGGGCAAGTCCGTTCGTTAAAAAGTCAGTCGAAAGTCCGCTGGAAAGTCTGTCGGACAAGTCCGGTCGAAAAGTCCGCCCGTGTGTACGCAGCCTAAGATCCAGCAGCGTATCATAACAGCGTCAAAATCGCTAGTGTCAATCACCCTTACCTCTATGAAATATTGCTGAAGAAGAGCGATTTGTAGCAGAGCAAACTCCAGTGACGGAGCACTATAGCTAGCTACTCTAAATAGTGAATTGTTAGTGGCATCACTGGCATTAGCGAGTTTAGCAGCGATGAATCTCTGCTACAAAATCTTCCATCTGACATCAGCCTAACAGTAGTACAGAAAAGTGAGGTCACCAACCTGCCTATGGTGGATGTGTTAATCTCAGGACCTGTTGAACTGAATTACCAACCCTTCCACTAGTAAAACATTACCAACCCTTTCACTGGTAAAACATTCCCTTATATGTATTTTAGCTGTTTGCTGCTTTTGGTAGACTTTCTGTCTTGGTAGACCTATGGTTAATATGCAGCTGTGGCCTTTTTCGAGTCCTTCTGTTAGAACTGCCTAGTAATACTACCAAAATCAAGCTTGGGGTGATCATTCTCATTGTCTCTGTTTGCTGATCATAATATCTTGTTGTTTTGACCAGTTTGTTAAGAGGCTTAGGCTTGTCAGTGGTGAAAGTGTTAAGAATTATTTTCTGCCCACTTTAGTGCTCAGTTGAGCATTGTGCTCTGTCAATAGCTGCACTAAGTGAAAGACTTCTTTTTCATTCTGCTGATTTCAGATCCTTTTACTAATTTCTCGTCTCTTTCATCGCTTTCAAATAGAACACCAAAAATGCTCTTACTGTTTTCATCGGCAGCTCAATTGTTGCGTATTGATAGATGGGACTGGTGCAGCTTCTCAAAAAAAAATTCTTTAATGATGCCCCAAAATAACAGGGCATCATTAGTGAGAAGGATGGTTTAAAACTATGCGTAGGGAATGTTGGCTGACTTTCTAGAATGCATTGAGTTTTGACAGCAGTGACACTCCATCTGGCAGACTAACAGCTTCAGGTTGACCTAGGTGGCAGGTCACTTTCTAAAGAAGAATGCTGGTCTGTTAACTCTACAACATCGCATGAAAAGCATGCACTGCTCTGTTCTTTTAAAAACCTGTTATGGCGATTACAGGGTTAATGAAAACCTTAATGATGTTTGCATGCATTCCTCACTCAGGAGCAACATAGTGGGGGGATAATAATTGCTGAATTAGGAGAGGTAAATGGAGTTTCACTGAAGCAATGCAAACCAGTTCAGTTTGTTGGTTGAGGTTCCAGAGTTCATTTCAGCATAGTAAACATTTGTGGAACTCTGTGATTCTATCTATATGGAACTATTAAATCTATTACTGAAAAATGTATTTGCTCTCAGTTAAATTTTTAAATGAGTTAATGTATCTAAAGCCAGAACGTTTTCTTCTTTTAGGTCATGGTTAGAGTAAAACCTGGTACGCACTATTGAGTTTTTTGGGTTGAACGAAAAAAACTGTCAGCTCAAGTCGGAGCCTTTGTACTAACGATCTGACGTTAGTACAGCGATCTTCCCCGATGAACCATTGTGTTCTGACGGGGGGGGGGGGTTTGGGGGGCAGGCCTCCCCTGGCGGAATAGTCTGATCAGCGCAAGGATCAAGAGCTGGTCCAGCATGCTCGTCCAACAGAAGCTGACCAAATGGCCGGCTCCTGTGGGACCAGCTGCTATGCACATCGGATGAATGTCGGCTGTTTTTTTATTTAACTGGCCGATGTTGCCTGGCTTTCGGCTCGTGTGTACGTGGCTTAAGAGACGATTAAAACCCTGTCAGTTTTTTTTGTGCTGTCTATGTCCCATAAGGCAGGTTTCTCTTCACTTTCTGTCCTGGAGACACAATATGAAGTAAGAGGAAATCTGTTCAAAGTGGGGAAAAATTCCTTCTTAAGCCCGCCATGCATGGATCCAAATTCAGCTGGTCCCTGCTGAACCGGACAAATTTCAATCCATGTATGGGCAGGGTGGTTGTACAGAAGTCAATCAGCGCCGCCAATCATAGCCCGCTGCGCTGATCAGTGTATTCCCCGCCCATCCCAGTACAAAGACACAGTGGGAGGATTTCCCACCCACCTTAAATGTGTGAATGGAGGAAATGAGTAATTTTTTTTTTTCATTAAACCCGCTGATTGAGCAAAAAAAAAAATCATCTATGCGCTGCTGTAGACAGTTGTCACTGGAAAAGGTATTCTTTTCAGAATATTCAGATTTCCCCTCTATTCCTTTTCCAGTAACACCGGTAAAATTTTTGTGCAAAGGTCACCAGGAAAAATAGCAAAGGTGAATCTCCCCAGGGGAGAGTTAGGGAGGGGACAGTTATCAGCAAAATCGTGGAAGGTATAAGTGAAAGTTGTGGAATCCAGAGTCTATTGTGTGCAGTACAGTAACTCAGGATAGGCAGGTCTTCCATGTCTAGGGACCTCAACAGTGCTCTTCAGTTAAAATCCAGGAAGTGTAGAAGAGTTCCTCACCAGTATAAACCGGTTTGGCAGTTTGTTGATGCAGCATACAACAAGGCTGGCTGTAGCAACCACCTGTCAAAGCCTGCAATTCTGCTACTGAACTTTTTTTAAGCCATTTCAGTCCATTTGAACCCAATTTATTCCCATTTTCACCAGACTTTTGAGGCCTGAAAAGGGTGGCATTTTGATACCCCCAAAAGCCATTGGTCTGCTTATTTTTATTTTGATGCTGAAATTAACGCTTTTGGACTGCTATTTATTGGTAAACCAGACAGGGATTTTTAGCACTTCTTCACTCTATCCAAAAGTAAGCAATAGGTTAGATACATACCTAGTAAAACTAGCAACAGCCCATACGGAAATGTAATATTACACAACATTATATCCCTTGAACTTTCTTTTTATCCCTTGTTGAATAATATATAATTCTTATTATTTATTTTAAAGGAAGTCCCTGTTGTGACATGCATATTATGCGTTGCCATTGTTGACCTCTTTGTAAAAAATGCTAGCATTCTCTGTGTTTTTTTGGATAGAGCAAGAAATGGTTAAAACCCTAGCATTTTTATGAGATTTTCTCACTAAGATTTACTCACTTTCCAGAGACAGAACGGGAACTGAGAAGAAATCTCTCCAAAGTGAGGTGAACTACTACAGTATATTAGTCACTGGATCAGTTGTCCCCATTGTTAGATGTATCCCCCCCCTGTTCTTGTAAAAACTTTAGCATTATGTATTTCCATTCGTTTTGGAATCAGTTATGATGGTCACTGGACAAACACGGAAGAGTGGATTTGTCCAGTGGGGACACAGACAGCAGTAAAAACCTCCGCCACTCTGTTCAAAAGTTGTATTTATTTAAATAGACTTTGAATTGCAATAAAACAGTGACATATAGTTCAGCTGGACGATCTTACATTATGTGACAAAGCAGCCAGTTAAAAGAAATTTATCTTTGGTAAAAAAAAAAAATTCCAATCAGATTTAGCACTTCCCCTGCAATAGTGCCCTTGTTCTGACAAAATGAACAACCTGGCACAATGTGCAACCCGCGTCACCTCCTGCGACGTGGAATCATTCTGCCAGGTTGTTCATTTTGTCAGAACTCCATTGCCATTCCATTGCTCCCTCCATTGTTCTGGCTTCACAGGTGTCTATCAGATCGTTGTTATCACCTACTCCTTCTTTTAATTACTGGAATTGGAAGAGCTGCTTGGTGATTACTGGAAACTTGTGTTCCCTGAAAACAAACCTTGCTTTACAGGATTAGCTTTGCTCAGCGTTTGGCATGTGTGTTAAATAGGTGTGGCCTCTCATGGGTCCTTCTCGATTAATTCTGTTCTATCTGATCCTTAATAGGAACCTAAAGATCTCTGTCAATTCATTCTTTCCTTCTGTTCCATGCTATATCTCCTTAGGTCTGTACTAAGATTTCTCCACTTCTGTGTAGTGAAGATGAGACATGCCCTCATGCCCTACAGTGCTTGGTGCTTATTCATCAAGGCTTCTTTAAAAAAAAATGTGACCACTTAGGTCAGCTTTGAAGGGTAATTACTGTTTCATAGAATATTGCAGAAACCTATTAGAACAGAGCACCCTATAAAAAAATAAAATGTAGTGTTGTAGCTCCATTGATGAAAATTCTTCCTCACACTACAAGGCTTGCATGTGGCCTTATAGTCAATACTCTTGATTACTATGTTTTATCCCAGATCAGGTCTTTCCAGTCATCCTCATCCCTGTGTAGGTCATTTTTTCTCCTGGAAGATTAACAGCTGCAGCAACAGAGAACTGCACCATATCCTCCTCACTTGGACCACTGAGCCACAGCTACCATGGCCTGCGACAATGTTGTGCACATGGTCGCTTTGTGGCAAACTTTATAGAACATCACATTTGGCAGGCAGTACCACCATCAAACATGACCTATGCAAGTGAATAGGATAGCACTGCAGCCACGTGTAATGCACACAGTTGCAATGCAATGCAGTGGGCTTTTATTGGTTAACACAAGCATTGAGGTGGTGATATGCCTGTCGAATGCCTCTGAAAAATGATTCACCGCATGTATAAATGAGCTCCTATGGTGTCACATACAATGATTTGTAGACCTGCAGTTTTTATTAAAGTGCACTCATTCTTTAAGAAGCATGTTTATGAACGTGTTCAATATATTATTCAGCACTCATTATTGATGTCACATTGGACTTATTTGGTAAAAAACATTAAGGAAACGTTGGATAGACAGCTCTGCATGACACCACATAAATTACCACTAAGTATAATGCTACAAATGTTAGAAAACATTGTCCTTTTTTCTGCTGCCAGATAAGTACATTTGTGAGGGTCGTAATCACCCTTCAGCTTCTTATTCCCATAGCTCTAAAGAATACAGTGGCGTAAGTGCAGCGGTTTCCAGATTCACTGGCCATGTGTTAGACACAGCAACCCAGTCACGAATGTCTGTTGGCAAGTTGCTCTGTATACTGACAAAGCCTAATCACAGAGTGATCCTACTTTTAGTGATTGTTGTTTGAGAATGGCATAGCAGGTAAAGCTTTCTTGTACAAAGCTTTGTTGATGTTTAGTGCAATCAATAAAAACTCTGAGAATATTATTAGAACAGAGACTTGAAAAGAAAAAGACTTTTCCCTAATTATTAATACATACAATATATGGTACTCAACTAAATAAATAAAGTAAAGTAGCAGCGAAGTATTGTAATGTGTAAGCCATCTATAAACTGGGCTGCCTTTGTCATTAGGCCCATAATTGTATGTGGCCACAAAGTAGGAAAATGGTATATGACCTGAATACAAGAGTCATTTGTACCCCTTAGCTGTTCAGTTCAGGGTCTTTCCTGCCATAGAAAGGAACTAATAGAAATCTAATTCTGAGATAAGCACTGTGTCTCATTGGCTTGCAGGTTTTCCTAAAATGATGGTCAGGAGACACCACAGTGGTGGACACTTTATTACCAAATCGTACCCCTTAGCGCTGCAACATAAGCTCCTTGTGTGATTCTGCCGGTTTGGAAGTAAGCCTTGCGTTTTATTTACCCAAAATGGACAATGTAGGCTGAAGTCACAGGCACGGTTTGTGTGTGTTGGGGCTCCAATTCATTTTGATTAGTTCTGCTACCTTTGCCGTTGAAGAAGAGCTACAGTCTGATGCTGCCACCCAACAGTTTTAGGTATGGGGGTGATACTGTTGGGCAGTGTAAAGTATTTCTGTAAGGGGGGGACCACAATGGGGAGACTGTCTAGCACACATGGCAGGGAAAAAAATATGTTTCTGCTTATAAAAGCTGGAAATTTGGAGTGATAAATGTAAGGTGACATTGTGTAATGCAGTGTAAGTAATCTTTCTCTCATCCTTCTATTTCCCCCATGAGTCTGGGCAGATCACTGAGTGTCACCAAACAGTGATGAAGCTATCTTGCACCTTTAAGCAACCCGCGTACTTACTAGGGGACTCTACAAAGTTGTATTTTATATTCCATGTAACATGATCCCATTCAAATTTTAGAGACGCTATACTTTTCATTGAATAAATGTTTATTTTTTGGGTAGTCATGGGTATGGGTAGATTGGGAAAGGGTTAAAACCCCTGTCATGTTTTTATTGGTGTTTGTGTCCTACTTGGGGAGATTCAGCCTCTCTCTTTGTTCTGTTGGCGATTGTCAATAAAATAGCAAATGATGGGAAAAACAACATTTTACAGTTCCCAGAACAGGAAAAGAGACAAAATTGTAGAAAGGAAATGTGTTCTGGAGACAACCGTCTAAGAAGAGAATTCCCCTCACTTTGTAGAAAATTTCTTAATTTCTCCAAGACAGGAAGTGAAGGGAAATATCCCCACAGATAACAAAAAAAAAAAAAACCTGACAGGGGCTTTAACTTCTTCATACTCAATCCAAAATTAAAAAAAAGTTTTGGGTATACATACACTTTAAAGTGGTTGTAAACCCCCCGACCTATTTTTACATATAGGTCAGCCTATAATAAGGCTTACCTATATGTACTGAAAATATCTCCTAAACGTGTGCCGTTTAGGAGATATTTGCCTTGTAGTGCGCCGATGATGTCATCGGCGCATGAACAGTGAAGAGACGGCCCTCTGAGCCGTTTCTTCCCCAGCGTGTGCTGTGACTCTCAGCTCCCACGCGCATGCGTAGGAATGACGTCACAGAGCTGGAGGGCACAGAAGGAAGAGGGGCAAAGATGGATTCTTCCACCAGCGGGGACATCGCGGGCTTCGTTTGCAGGTAAGTGCCACATAATGGGCTAGTATGTGATGCATACTAGCCCATTATGCTTTTACTTTGCAGGGGAATAAAGAGGAAGTAAAACCCATCAGGGTTTTTAACAATAAACTATACAGCAATAGTAGTATATATAAAAAAAAAAAAAACATCAGTGCAAATATTCTACAAGAGTAACATGAAAGCTACAAACCAACATAATGATCAATCGAGTATACACCTATGATGTTCTCACAACTCCAACAATCTTGGTAAAATGTGTGGAAATTTTTATTTATATGTAGCACCCTCCTAGTTAGGTTGCTAGGACGTAGAAAATGTAGTTCTTTTTGGCTCTTCTGTAATCAGTGGAGCAGTTGTCGATTGCTTCTCTGGATCTCACAGACTGTAAATTTGATTGCATTTCTCTGTCTTCCAGCAGTTTCTGTAGTATAGAGCAAAGCAAATGTCAGCCTTAATATTTATTGTGCTCCAGCCAATCCCTGGGGAGGTGTGCCCAGATGGTGGTTTAAGAGACTTATAAATAGTCTTGGATCTGGAGCAGGAGGGTTCTTCCTCCCCTCCGTGCAATGGAATACCACTATCTGAGTGAGAATGGCTACCTCCACCTGCAGCAGCTATCCTGATTCCAGCAGTGATTCATCGAGGTCCCAGCTGTGGCAGAGCTGGGGGGGGGGGGGCTATTTCATAGAATCCCTTTGTGGAGCACTAGTCAAGGGATTCCTCACTTGGGAACCTGGTCTGGAGGGCTCACTGAAAAGTGTCCAGTGGGTACTGGAAGGGGCATTTGGTGATCCTGTGACATTATGGGTATTGAACTCTGGGTTCTAGTGACTGTGTGCTGCATTCCCCTGGGTGGACAAGTCAATAGTATTCTCGCATTGGGATAGCTTTTCCTGCCTAGCTGTTCCTGCCTAGAGATTTAGTGAAACGAAGTCTCCTGCATATATATTCGATGAAGTTGGAGTATCCCATATTACCCAGCAGCCCATTCCAAGTTCTTCAGCAAAAAAAAAAAAAATCATAAAATACATCTTCTAGCCTGATTATTGACTGAATTATGGCCGCTTCTACGGGTGGTAGCACTACATATGTTTTTTTTGTCCTGGGATGTCATAGAGTCATAGTCAAGTGTCAACAGCAAACCTGTTCAGATCCCATAATGCAGTGGGAACTTTCCTTATGATAGTTCCTGTAGAGCTCCAGCTCTATCAGGCAGTGAAGGGAGTCAAGGAACCAATTAGATTTTAGTTTATCATAGTCAAATAAGATGAGGTTTTATTTATTGCTGTGGGTTTTTTTTTTTTCCTGTTTGTCTAAATAATTGGTGATGCGTGATGATACTTTTAAATGGTTTCGTTGCATATTAACTCTGCTGTCAGTGCAGGGAAACTAGGCAAAACTTTTTATTGGTTAAATCTGTTAAGCTTGGCAGTTTGGTCAATATAAAACAGAACCACACATTTTAATTATAATGCAGTACATCTTTAGGCAGACAAATGAAAGAAACCAAATCTTTTTCTTCTCTTACAATTTTTTATTTTTTTTGGTAGGTGGTGGTGTTGTCCACAAGACTTCTGAAGCCTTCTGACATTCTTGAACAGCTGTTTGCAGCAGATCGTCTACATCCAGATACCGGCATCTGATTGTCTTATTTTCTTTCATCAAATGAGTGATGGTCCCGCGTAAAAATCACTTCAAGTTTTGCTCTGATTGTCTAATGTCTCAAACACGTTCCAGAGCTCCAGAATTTTCAATCTGAGTTTGTTTATTTGTATTCCCTAAAAATGTATACTTGTTCAGGAAATTGCTGGGAGAAGAAATGGCCTGCAAATGTGCCTTGTTAGTATTCCATTCCTTGTTATCTCTGCACATGTTTTATCGTAGATATTAGAAGATTGTTGGCTTACCCTATTGCAGTTGTGCAGTACGACTTCTACCTATAATCTGTGGTTGGCTTCAGATTCATTAGAACTCAGAAGCCAGACATCCTTTAGCCTAATAGTCTATTGTTCCGCTAGGAGAATGGCATTCATAAAGCTAGCCACAGACATTAGATGTCTGATTTCACAGCATTGGGGGCCAATGGCCATGCCTTTGGCCGCATGAATAGACATTCTCAGGAAGTTATTCATTTTCATGACCAATTTGTTTTTCCATGTGATTAGGCTGTGATAAGCTGATGCCAGAAGGAAAGGGGGGGTAGGTGTGACTGCTTAATGTATAGACATGTATGCTCATCTGATGAGGCAGTACTGTCTAAGCAGATATCTTTGTAACGTTTTCATAGGTTAAAGTGACACCAAACTATATCCTTATTCTCCAAAAATAATCTGTACGCATCCACTACTTAATGGCCCTGTAATGTATTTTTCATGAAATTCTTTCTTACTGTGTTTTTCTGCCTCCATGTAACATCCTCCATGAACTTCTGAGCCTCTCCTTTCCCCCTTGACTTTCATTTGCTTGGAACAAGCACATAGTAGTTGTCATCACATGAACTTATGCTCACTACAAATCCCATAGTCCCTAGTCCACCTCGGGAGTGATCAAGAGAGGATGGCTACATTCCCACATACAGTGGAACCATAGAGAACGAACAGAGCCATCCTCATAAAGGAAGCCGGGTCACAGCAATAACAAAAAGAGGAGGGTTACAGACCTTGAGGGGGCTGAGAGCAATAGAAGGAACATTTTTTGAGTTAAAAATACATACTTGAATAAAGTTATTTTCTTTTTAAACCAGAGCTTAGTGTCACTTTAAATTGTGTCAACATGACTGGCTATGGTTTATTGTCTGCGTCTAACTAAATACTGCATGCAAGAAATCTTAATTTAAGATGGGTAATACATAGAAAATACTGACTTTTCTGGAAGTTGATATGTGCATAGTTCTAGACACCTCCAACATGGCAATACTTGGGCAGGGGTAATACACTGTATAAGCTAAACTACAGAGAAACCACTAAAGACACAGATAAAATACATACATGAGAGCTGCTTTACCTGTCAAAGGAGTTGTATTTATGTCCATCCATTTCTTAGATTTACACAGGTCTGCAACACATTACATCCCTGTCTGGAAGGGCAGGAAATCAGATTTTTCTCTTCTGCAGTTAAGTAACACTTAAAGAGGAAGTAAACCCTGATGTGTTTTACTTCCTCTTTATTCCCCTGCAAAGTAAAAGCATAATGGGCTTGTATGCATCACATACTAGCCCATTATGCAGCACTTACCTGCAAACGAAGCCCGCAATGTCCACAATGTCCCCGCTGGTGGAAGCATCCATCTTCGCCCCTCTTCCTTCCGGGGCCGCGGACTCCGGCTCTGTGACTGGCCAGGGCCACCAATCACGGCACACGCTGTGGAAGAAACGGCACGGAGGGCATCATCGGCGCACTACAAGGTAAATATCTCCTAAACAGCGCACGTTTAGCAGATATTTTCAGTACATATAGGTAAGCCTTATTATAGGCTTACCTATATGTAAAAATGGTTTAGGGGGTTTACAACCACTTTAAAGGTCTCCTACCCACACTCATTCTGTGACTGGGAATTGAGAGGAAAAGCAGAAGATCATCTGTCTATCACTCTGCTGTCTCCTCCCATCAACATGCTCATTGCACTGCAGCACAACTGATCAGCTTTCTTGTGTAATTTTTCACTCCCTTAGGCTGAGCTCTTCTGTACAGGGACTGAAAGAGGCTGATATTGAGTCATATTCAAGCACCTACACGTTTGCTTTTTCAAAATACTGTTTATGATGTAATAACGAATACAGAGCTGTGTTAACTTGTGTCTTTTGTATCTGCCTGGACTTTAGCCTAAAGGCACTGAGCACTGTTTTTTGAGTTTGGTGTCCCTGTTCTCTTCATACCCAAAGTGTTGGGTTTTCGAGGGGGCTTTGATGGCTTTCAGGGAGGTGAACTGTCAGTCTACAAGTATGCTGTGGTACCTTATGGTTTGGTTTCTTTAAACCTAGCCTTTGTTCATTTTTCTTGCATGCAGTACAAGTTTCCGTTCAGTCATGGTGGTCAGGATAAAAGCCTATCAATGGTCTGATGTCTGTGGCCACCTACAAGCAGGTATTGCTTCATCACTTGAAGACTTACAAGTCCCATTATACCCCTCCAAGCAAAATCTGGTGTGACACACTGGCACTTGTAGATCCACAGCTGGAGATCAGTTCATTTTCTGTAGGTGTAATGACTAAGATTCTTTAGCTGCCAGTTAATATATATTATATCTCCTTTTCCTGAAATATGCTTTAACGTGTTGCTCATTATTTTCTCCTCCCTGATGGTGGCAAGTTCTGACAATAATAAAAATCACTTGGCTTGTACCTGTTGGCTCTTTCATTAGGTAATAAGCATGTCTGTGAATTGATTCATAATGTTACATAAGATGCTGTTCTAGTAGATGTAAGTACAGTAAGATCCTGGCTTTTGATGCCTCTGAATAGTAATATGGTCTGTATCTGTAGCTGCTTAAAGGAACAGCTATTGTGCATAGCTTTTTGAATTTCGTTACTTGCAGACTACTAATTAATCACTGGACTATATAACAATATATAACCGTGACGATTCAAGGCTGGGAACATTGTATCCTGAAAATTTCCGTTACATTTAAGAAAACTACCACTAAACAGTGTTTTCTAACCATAGTCTGATGAAGACAGTAAGTCCGTCCAGCTGTGTTAAATACAATACTGTATTTATCTTGTAGGCAAATTAGGAACAAGCCTAGCGCAGCTCAGCTCAGAGGTAACATAAAACATTGTCATTAAAGGTATAACAAGAAATTCACAGCACCCCATAGCAACATTTCTGAGGACCTTATTAGTGGTAGGTGACCTAAAATGCACTCCTTTCTATAACCTCTGAATATTGTCAGAAGGTACCGGCCTTTGAATTCCAGCTAAAGCCTCACTAATCCTAAAATGCCCCCCCCCCTTCTCTTAACACCTATACTAACTAACCTGTGTAAGAAAGATGCAAATACTTACCTATTTTAAGGCTGCTCTAGTCCAGTCACATGATCCAGCTCTCCTGTATCAGCCAGCGGCAGCTGTTGGGAAGAGGAGGGATCGCCGTCAACAACTCCACCACAGAAGCCTATGAGTGACGTCACCGCTTCCAGCTTTGCCAGCCATTGGCTGACAAGGGTCACGTGACTGGACCAAAACAGACTGAAATAGGTAAGTATATACTTTTTTACACAGGTTAGTGTAGATTTTGGGAGGGGGTAGGATGCATTTTAAGTCTAATTAGGTATTAGTTGGAATTCTACATTATTGCACCTCTAGAAGTCTTTTATTTTTTTTACTTAGGAGGGGAAAACCTCATGGGTTCCTATGGCTGTAATTACTCCCTTGATTATAATTATTATATTTGGACTTAAGTAAAAAACTTTACTCCAATCAAGACCCATTATTTTTTCTTCCTACATATATAGTGCACAGTGCTGTAGAGTAGGAATTACAGTAGCCTGGTGGCCTTCTTATGCCCCGTACACACGGTCGGATTTTCCGATGGAAAATGTCCGATCGGAGCGTGTTGTCGGAAATTCCGACCGTGTGTGGGCTCCATCGGACATTTTCCATCGGATTTTCCGACACACAAAGTTGGAGAGCAGGAGATAAAATTTTCTGACAACAAAATCCGTTGTCGGAAATTCCGATCGTGTGTACACAAATCCGACGGACAAAGTGCCACGCATGCTCAGAATAAATAAAGAGATGAAAGCTATTGGCCACTGCCCCGTTTATAGTCCCGACGTACGTGTTTTACGTCACCGCGTTTAGAACGATCGGATTTTCCGACAACTTTGTGCGACCGTGTGTAGACAAAACAAGTTTGAGCCAACATCCGTCGGAAAAAATCCTAGGATTTTGTTGTCGGAATGTCCGAACAAAGTCCGACCGTGTGTATGCCCTATTACACTGTGGTTTTAGATTCAGACCCTTTCATATCTCTATTTTCATAGAATTTGCTCAGACACTGTTTTGTGTGGGTTTCTTCTAGGTCCTTGAACTTTCTCGTATAATCCAAAGTGGTTTAACTGGCTTTCTAGCCAAACTGCCGGAGGTGCATATGAGTACTTAAAGTGGGGTTCCACCCAAAAAAACAAAAATACCTGAAAAATTCTAAAAAAAACAAAAAAACATTTGGATATTTTTTTTTTTTACTTACCTCTAAATGCCTGTTGCTAGGTGGTCCCTCGTAGTCTGCCTCTTCCTTTGCCTGGGCTGGTGACATCACTTCCCCCTCGGCACAGGAAGGGCTCGGCTCTGCTCCCTCCCTCCTGTCAATCATCTGGGACCCATTACAGGTCCCAGGTGATTGAGCGGCCAATCACGGCACGCGGCGCCGCTCACGCATGAGCAGTGGGTGCCAGGCTGTGAAGCCACAGCCTGGCGCCCACAGTTGAAATGCCGGCGCCGACGAGTGTTGCTTCGATCCCCCGCATCGCTGGATCCAGGGACAGGTAAGTGTCCAATTAAAAGTCAGCAGCTGCAGTATTTGTAGCTGCTGACTTTTAATTTTTTTTTTTTTGGACCCCCTTGGTGGAACTCCTCTTTAACTATGTTGCAGCATGGACAATAAAATAAAGAATGAAGCCCTCCATACTAATATGAAGCTGTGCATTGGATAACACGAAGTTACAAGTCTTTTTGTTTACAAGTCGATTCTTTACTAACAAAATGATCCCCAACATAATATGCACTGCATTCACTATTTCATATACAGTATATTGTACATATACAGCTTCTTCTTTCATAGCCACAAACACTTTACAGATGGAGATTCATTGAGAGGTTCCTGTGTTCTAGAAAAGATAGCAGAAACGTCACCTTCATACCTGTAGCCTCCATTTTCTTACTTCCATTGGGCCTCGTTCATAAAACTGGTGGTTAAAAAAGTGGAGCCATCCCCTATGATATACAAACAGTGGGTTAATTTGACGCACCCTGGGTGAGGCTATATGGGGAAAAATATGGGGATGGGGACTAGTACGTAGAGCAATAATTCAAATATTTAAGTCCATGACAAATAGTCCATATTAATAGTTGAGGATGCTTTTCCCCTATGACAATCAGACTGCAGCTCTCATCTTTTGAGCTTATAAAAAAAAAAAAAAATGATACAGGGGTGTGGTTAGCTACAGTACATAATACCTTCCCTTTTCCTTTCTTCTATTCTTTTGCACGAAATACTTTGTTTCTTTTCGTGTGAAGGTGAAGATGCTGGTGTTGAATGTCCTCCCAGATCTGCACTTGGTTGTCATTATTTGCATTCCTTACCGCTTACTGGTGACATCATCACTGTACAATCAACTTTGTTTTTTTAATCCGTTAAAAGAGAAATAATACATTCACGCATATTTCTTTGGAATTCATTGCAATTTTAAAATTCTTGTTTCATTGTTTACAAATGGAACACAAGTCAATAGTTACAGTATTTTATAACAAGAAAGGCATGTAGCGTGTTGTCTGCAATTCATTAGGCATCTTTGTTGTTAGGCTGTACTGCCAATGTTCTGAGTTGAAAAAAATAGTTTTAACACATTTTGTAGGAAGACGGAGGAAAGAGGAAAATAGCTATGAAAAATAATGGAAAGGAAGAAAGAAGACACAGGTGCTGATGTGTACGTGTGACACGAATGGAGGGTACAGAGCTGCCCATAACAAGATAGGTGATTGCTCAGGTGCAATGCAGGCATTATAATGTGTTGTGTCTCATTGTGTGAAGTTTCATCAATGGAAACAATACTATAAGCTTCTGAGCTGCTCCACTGTTGTAAGACAGCCTATCCTAAAATCTTTGTTAAAAGAAGAATAAAATTTTGAGTTTTAGTTTCCTTCATTGCAGTGTCATTCATTTACACGTGCAGCAGGTGCCAAATGACTCACATCAGTGCACCACAATGCATGCATGCCATACATTGTGGTGCACTACATGAACATAAAGGTTCAGGTCTGTTTTTTCCTGTTACCATGCATTGGCAGCTATATTTGAGGAAATGGCTGCCTTATTGCAACACACATGGCATGGTATGTCTAGTTAATCATATTCAACTGGACTTGCTCTGTAATGTTGAAGATGTTTTGTATCTGATCCCAAGCCACTTCTTCAGTTCTAATGAGTTTCATTCCCCATCATTTAAAGTCCCACAGATAGCACAGAAATCTTAATCCAATCACCATGGAAAGGCAGATGTTATTGTTAAGAACAAGATAGGAGGTGTGAAAGTTGCTGAACCACCTTGTTCTAGATACATAATATTATCCTCGGTGTCAGAAAGACTCTATAGGTGTCAGTTCTACTATTTACATGATTGAAGGTGTGAATTGTTTTCAGAATGCCAAGGTAGAGACATTAAGACTGCATTATATGTAGTGCTGGGAGGTTCAGAGTCAACAGGTTACAGTAGCACACTCCAATGGAACAGCATAGTGTAAAGGGGGGCTTGAGATTTTGATTTGCATTGCTGGCAGTGTAATGTTTGGACAATGAGGATTTAGAAAGGGGCTTCCCAAAATGACAGGGAGTATGTGCTTTTATATGGTTTAGAAAACTTCTCAGCTGCTTTAACACATGTTTGAGATCATAGCAGATATGTTTTAAAGCTGTTTGTAGTGTAATAAGTTGGATGCTTTTGTTGTTAAAAGACTCATCATGCAATATATTGAAAAAGCGTATATAATTTCCTTATGATTGATTTTCATGTAAAAAGTGAGGAAACTTTTTAGCCTTTCGAACAGCATTTTCTGAACAACACCCCTCCCCCAACCCAAACCCCTCACCCCAAACCCCTCCCATCCTCCAACTGTGCACCCTTTCCCTTTTCCACAATATACTCACACTGTTCTGGTAAGTAGCCCACCAATGTTTCACCATAATGCCTATCTCGTGAATGGCATGTCTTTCACTTCCTGAAGCCTGTGGGTGTGCAGAAGAACACTATGGATCACTTTGGAGATCTACTGCACATGTATTGGAAACAGGACTGATACCCAACATTTAGTTACAGTGCTGCTGATATTCTCTAAACTCTAGCAGTCTCCACACATGCCAGCAATCAGCTTCAAGTACAGGAAATCTCCCATCACTAATAAGTTCTTTGTGGCGCTCTTCACTGGATCATGTGACACCGAGGAACCACAAATTAGTTACTAGTGATGGTAGACTTCCTATGCTGGGAGCTGATTGCTCATTCCTAAGAAGAACCCTGCAGATTAGAGATGCCAGGCCTGGTCTGAGCATAGTGTAGAGCCAAAAATGTTGCCAATACCTGGGATATGCATAGTAGTGGCAGGTAGGTAATATTTTGTGTTACTAATACACATGCATGGTAGCTTCAACAGTTAATTTAGACCAGCACCATCCACAACAGCCATACTCAGTAGCTTATCCAGAATGCTTTCTACAGTAGGTCAGTCTGTGTTGTAATGTCACATGACCTTTTATTTTCTGGCCCTGTCAGCTCACACCTTCAACTTCCTTCCCGACCGCTGCTGCTGGCCCAACGGACCAACAGAATGACAGAGAAGCCAGTGGAAAGTCTATATGTGCACAAAGTGAGCACCTGGTATGCCTTGCATGGTCATCCAGGTGGTTTACAGCATTCCATAGGAATAAATAGAGATTGTGGAGCAGAGCCTAGCTGTGAGAATTTTTTAAAATATATTCAAGATCTCGGTGGAATGAGGAGAAGTAAATATGACACTTGGAAGATGTGCTTGTGGAGGGTGCCTGACCCAAAAAAATAATGGGTCATGGAAGTACACTTGTTCTTTAAATGCAGTATTTTTATGTTTGATTATAAATTGAATAACTTGAACTGTTCTAAAATAAATGTCATACAAGCAAGCTAAAAATTTTTTTTACGAAAAAAGCACTTTATTTAAAATCCCTGGAAACAAAATATTTGCACAATTAAATCATCTTTATTACCGGGTAGGGATATTTTATTATACGGTATTGATTTTTATTTGCCAAAATTTTGATACTCTTTCATACCTGCGGCCTGCCATCAAAAACTTTAAACACTTTCCAGCTGCATTCTTTTAAAGTTAAGGGACATTTTAACATAATAAGTCAAACCTGTGTGCTGAAAGCCACAGTACTGGCAGACGGATTAATTGGGAAGCATCACACCAAAAGATGTTAAGACACAAAAGTCCTATTATAGGTTCCTACAGCTTGGCTTTTATGGTGGTGACATAGGAGTGTGCCATGGTTTAATACTCCGTTGACATGAAAAGATGTGTATATGCTGAAACTGCAGATTTTTGACCTTTTTGACCCCCTGGGTGAGAAGAAGAAAAGAACAGCATTGTGCTCTTGTTTTCACTGGGGCATAATTGCCTGACAGATGTGAATTTACTTGCAAAAGGTCAACACAGGTAGAATTTATGCAGACAGCTGTATTAATGTATCACCTTTGAAAACGTCAAGCATGTGACAAGGAGGTGTTAACATGTCACACAAGCCATGTTTATCTACATCGTCATATTCTTTGTATGTGTCTGCCAAGTAGTATTACAATAATCTGGATCGAAATTTTACATGTCGTGTCTATGGTGTATTACAGACATATAATAGTCCTGAGACTAAAGCTGCTTAGAAGTGAAAGGATTCTCTGCATATATAGGGATAGTGGCGCCTAGTATTTCCCATTCCATGCCATTTCTGTCTGATGTATGTACAGATCCAATATGCACACACTGTTTAAATTTTAACTTGTCCAACAAAGCCAAAGACACCAGGTACAATGCCTATATGGTCATCTGCCTGATAAAATAATTAAAAATGCCTTTAAACTGTGAAGATATTAGAGAGACCTATATAGCAAAAGATACACATGCTTCCATACTAGCCTCTTTTGAAATATACTAATAAACGGAATGTCCCTAGCTTCAGTACTTAACTCAGAACAAGCACGCAGCCAGCGAGATCAGAACACCTGATTTGCCAATGTGATATCACCACCCTGCCTCTCCACCTTGTCCAACTAGAGAGAAAAGTATTCTCTGAATGGCGCCCATGCTGAGAAGCCAACCTCCTGTGTTCAACTATGTAACTATGATTTCCAGATTCCAGCATCAGCCAGGTATGGTATATGCATAGTTACATTTGTCCAAACTGAACCAATGTAACTGTGTATAAAATATCTATATCTTTAAAATAGTCAATTTTGATTCTTATCAATTATGTTTACTGATTACTTGTATCAAATATTTTATGATTATCAATTGTTAATTAATTTTTGAATAAACATTAAAATTATATAATAATTATTATATTATTATTACTTCTATTATTATTAGTAGTTGTATTTTTATCAATATTAATATTATCATTATCAGTATGAATCAATTTATGTGTCCATTTGTGTTTTTCACGTGATTATGACACCTAAATAGATTAAAGTAGAGCATATGTATCTCAATACTGTTTATATATATATATATATATATATATATATATATATATATATATACATATATATATATATATATTCGCATTGCATGCCTCAAGTAAAGTCCCAACATTTTTCTTCTTTTATCCACATTTACAATATTAAAGCAGCAGGATCAGCATGACAGCCAAAATAGCTGGGGGATGGGCAAATAGCTCTATGTACCTGCCCAGTCCAACCTGCTGAATGAGTTCCTTGCCCAGAGGCTCTGCTGGCTTCCACACTGCAGGCTATTCCTGAGTGAATTAATCTCTGTGCATACAAAATCCCTAAATGAGTTGACATCACTCAGCAGATTCAGAGCCATCAACAGGACTAGTAAAAAATATCAAGCCCTCTCTTATGCATTAGCTGAGTCTTTGTTCCACTGACCATCATTGTAGCAGGGACATTTACATCAACCACCAATGTAAGGGGCTTTTATAAGAGTGGGTCTATAATTTCGTATGGCCACCTATACGTGTGGGTGAAGGGGCTGCTTTCAGTGTTAAAGAAGTGAAGGCGGGGGGGTTGCATACATCACAGAACACCATAGCATAGGCAACTGGCCAGTACTGGTAAAATATACTGTTATGGGTGTGAAATGCAAGGACCCCAGGGATTTCACTGGAAAGGTGTCATGTTGAGGGGTGGCAGGCTCCATTACATTTTGCTAGGGTGTCCTGTTGTTTGTAATTACACCCCAACATGACAATCATCATTCTTGTGTTAGGAATTTTATTAGTTACTAATAAAGGTATATTTTGCATTGGTTCAGTGGACAGAAAGGTGTCCACTGCAATAAATGCACAGCTTAAATATCCCTCAATGGCATTGTAAGGATCCTTCAACTTTACAAACTGCAGCGATGGAAATAAACTTCAGATCTATGTTGTTAAAGTCTGGGCTCTGCATAGGGGTTCCTCTGCCAGGAGACATAACCTCTGGAGTACAGAACACTTTCCTACGTGGTACTGCCAGATATGTTCTGCTGGAAAGCAGGAGCAGATACATTCTGATCTATCATAGGACACGAAACTGTGCCAGCTTTGGAAAGTTTGGCTACATTTTTAGAAGCCTATCCACTGATTCTGTAATAGTAATTAACCTAGGAGCCACAAAGGTCCCCAGAGACAAATTTGCAGAGGATCCTGAGGATATCTGTCTGCCAAAAGTGTCAAAAAACAATCAGTTTAATATCCCGACCACAGTTTAACTAAAGGAGATAGCACAGCGTTGTCTGTACATGTCAAAAATAAAATTTTGCTAAAATGTTTTGAACCTGTAAATTATATATGAGTGTTACATAATTAATAAGGTTAGAGAAAGATTCATAAATATCATATAAGTGTGCACCAAGTGCTTTTCTATGTAAATATACACACAAACATATACACACACTGTAATACAGATTGGCAGAGAAGAAAAAATCCAAAGGTAGACTACAGCACATTTGAGTTTGAACACAAAGCTGTTGATTGAACAAAGGAATATTTACTGTGCACTCTAATAGGTGAATGTTCGTAATAATGTAAATCTGTGTTTACTTTAAGGCTAAGTTCACACTGTTTTGTGACGGGAACACACACACAATCATGCATGTTCCTGACATGCGAGAAAAATGCACTGCTGTTTAGCAACCTTAAGTGTGGACACTTTCACCCCTTTCCAGTCCAGCCCAATTTTCAACTTTCAGCACTTTGAATGACAATTATTCAGACATGCAACACTGTACCCAAATTACATTTTTAGATTTTTTTTTTTGCAACAGAGCTTTCTTTTGGTGGTATTAATTCACCACTGTTTTTTTTTTATCTTCTGCTATATGAATAAATAAAGGCTATATAATAAATAAACATTTTGAAAAAAATAGTTTTTCTTGATTTCTGTGTAAATCGGTGTATATTATTTAGCGTGTGTGAAAATTATAGTCTACAAACTATGGTGTATATATATTTGAAAATTGATCACTCCTGATGTACTGACTTCCTATCTCATCTCTTGAGGCCTGAAAATGCCAGGACAGTACAATTACCTTCCAAATGACCCCTTTGTCATTTTTTGTCACAGTTTTTTGGAAAATGAAAAAATAATGTATTTGTTCACAA
The DNA here is from genome assembly GCA_037952925.1 of Lithobates clamitans. Taxonomy (NCBI): domain Eukaryota; kingdom Metazoa; phylum Chordata; class Amphibia; order Anura; family Ranidae; genus Lithobates; species Lithobates clamitans. The sequence goes on from JBBGZY010000577.1 coordinate 2,276,016, forward strand.
AGTTGTCATTTTCCCAGGTTATTTCTCACACTAGAATAGGTATATTGATAATTACACCCTAAAACACATTCTGTTGCTCATCCTGAGTATAGGGATACTGTATAAATGAGACGTTTTCACAACCTAACCACATAGAGAGGCCCAAAATCCAAGGAGCACCTTCAGCTGTGTCATTTTAGGAACACTGTATAAATGTATACTTTTTTTTACAAATTTTTATTTTATGAATATACAGTAGCTCACAAAAGTGAGTAAACCCCTCACATTTTTGTAAATATTTTATTATATCTTTTCATGTGACAACGCTGAAGAAATGACACTTTGCTACAATGTAAAGTAATGAGTGTACAGCTTGTATAACAGTGTAAATTTGCTGTCCCCTCAAAATAACTTACACACAGCCATTAATGTGGGAGGATGTGCAGGTATGTCCATCCGCATCGGTGCTGCTTCTGTCCAGTTGTTTATGTACTATGGTCAGATGGGAAGCGGTTAACAGACGTGCGTGGGTCATGCACTAAATGCGACAGGATTTAGAAAACAGGACCTGGGACTTCTTTCACCGTGTTTCTGTGGGTAGGGCAACCCATTGAAATGAATGGGCTGCCCTACCTGTAGAACACAGCCCACTCAAGTGTAAACCGGGCCTAAATACCCAACTGTGTGAGGAAATTTAATAAAAATAGTGTTTTTTTGCGAGAATTGGATTCCTGCAAACTGAACAGCCTCTACTCCTTTAGTTAATAAACCCATGTGTCATAAAACACTACAATATGATTAGTGGTAAATACAGTATGCAGGGCAACCCTTGCTCTTTCTCTAGCCAGACAATACAAAAAAACTATTGTAAATCTTAGGAAAACAAACAGGAACTATGCCCAGTAGTCATTTTGGCAATTTAGGTGTACAGTTGCTACATTCATTTTTGGATTTGGGAGGTTGTTGCTTGTGTGTTGCTGCGACATTAATTTTGAAAACCAACCAAACACACCTCCACAATGTATCTGCGCAAAATTTTTGTGTTGATGTGAAAATAACTTTTATCTGCAAGTCTAACACTTAACATTTAACCATAAATAACTTACTTAAACTGCGCTAACCTTAACCTCCCAACCTCATTTTAGTACTAAATTAACCCTAAAAATTCCCTACATGTTAGGCATCTAAATACTGATGCTGAATTGATGCAGTCCTATGCTAAATGCAAAACCTGTTATGGCAATATACTCAATCCCAATTCATAAAGTAGCACTACAATAGAGAGCCAAAAAAGTAAAAAAAATCCCTAGTGTTCCTGCTCATAGACATGTTCATTTTGTTTTGTTCCAAATTAATATTCGGACAAATTTTTCATTATTCGGAGATTCGGATATATCCAAATACCCGAATTACAATATAAACAAGTTTTACTGAATGCTCCGAAATAACGTAATGAAATTTGTCTGAATTTCGGATCGAATTTTACATTGAACTCCAGTCGAATTCTAACTACACATATTGCTGAAATCAAAGACTGTTTGTTATAAGAGTACCATTTCGAAATAATGCTGTTTTTGTTAAGCCAAAGGTGATTTAAAAAAAGAGTCATTGTAATCATTTGATGAAGATTTTTCTTTTGTTTGTTCACTTTGCTGCATTCAAATCGAAAACGATATAACATTTTCGTTTCGACTGATTCGAAAATTTATCGATTTGAAAGTTTCGAATCAAAAAAATCGGTAAATTTGAAAATTCTGAATATGATTTGATCGAATCAACCTAATTGAACTAAACAAAATGATTAGATTAATAAAAATGAAACGAAACAAAAAAATGTTTTCTTCATGCACATACCTGCTAGTCCCCTTGCTTTCCTGTTAAAAACTGACCACACTAAACAGGAGAGCACATGGTCAGTTCTCTAGCTATGCTAGGAACTCAGTGTACTCTCCTCCAATGATCAGACTTGTCCTGACACGTCCCCACTGCACAGCCTTTCACTGGAAAGCTCAGTGTGCTGCTGTTTCTCCTCCCCCCTGCTCTTATGCAGCTGAGAGTAAAGGAGATGTGATCACTTATAAAAAAAAACAGGGGAAAAAAGGTATTTATATTGTTTTGTAAATCTACACATGTTTTGCCTTTTGTTTCTATTTTAAACTGAATGGGTTGTTTTACAAGGTGAATGTTTACAATCACTGTAACCACTTGCTGACCGCTGCACGCCGATACGCGTCGGCACAATGGCAGTGGTGGGCAAATGGGTGTACCTGTACGTCCCCTTTAAGAGCCGGGAAAAGCAGGCGCGCACGCCCACCGCGTGCAGCGTGACTGTGCCCGCGGGACTGGTGGACTCGATGTCCGCTGGTCTCCCGGCGATCGTGTCATGGAGCCTCAGAACGGGGAAGTGCCTATGTAAACAAGGCATTTCCCCATTCTGGCTTGTGTCATGACAGAGATCACCGCTCCCTGTCATCGGACTAGTAGCCCATCCCCCCCACAGTTAGAATCACTCCCTAGGACACACTTAACCCCTTCAGCGCCCGCTAGTGGTTAACCCCTTCACTGCCAGTGTCATTTACACAGTAATCCGTGCATTTTTATAGCACTGATTGCTGTATAAATGACAATGGTCCCAAAATAGTGTCAAAAGTTTCCGCCATGATGTCGCAGTCCTGATAAAAATCGCAGATCGCCACCATTACTAATAAAAAAATTAAAATGCCATAAAACTATCCCCTATTTTGTAGACGCTATAACTTTTGCGCAAAGCAATCAATATACGCTTATTGCGTTTTTTTTTTTACCAAAAATATGTAGAAGAATACATATCGGCCTAAACTAAGGGAAAAAATAGTTTTTTTATATATATTTTTGGGGGATATTTATTATAGCAAAAAAATTAAGTTTTTTTCAAAATTGTCGCTTTTTTTTGTTTATAGCGCAGAAAATAAGAAATGCAGAGGTGATCAAATACCACCAAAAGAAACTCTAAATGGGGGAAAAAAAGGACGCCAATTTTGTTTGGGTGCAACGTCGCAATTGTCAGTTAAAGCGATGCAGTGCCAAATCGCAGAAAGTGCTCTGGTCAGGAAGAGGGTAAAATCTTCCGGGGCTGAAGCGGTTAAGTCCAATGTTACATTTGAATCTCAAGATTAGTATGATGTAGATCAACATATAGTATATGAAACCCTTGATGTCCTGTACTTGACACTTTGGTAAGATTACATGCCCAATAGATATCTGTTTGGGAAAATGATCAGCCCAAAGGATTTTAGTGGGAGGAATTAAAGAGGAACTTCACCTGGCCTTTATAAAACAAAATGTCAGCAGCTACAAATATTGTAGCTGCGGACTTTTAGGAAATAAGTATTTAAATAAAATGCCAATTTTTCACAGGGTTTCTGTTTTTCCACACTGCCATCTTTGATTGACCCTTGCTGTTGCACATTTGCAATATGGCGGTCTGCAAGGAATCTGGTCCTGTAGCATTTCAGGATGTGTGATGTATATCCAAGGCACCAAGGGCTACATCATCCTTGCCTAGGGGAAGGTGCTTGCTCCATTAACAAAAAATATGGCATGTTCGTGGGACATACAGGGAGATGGGAGGAAGCAAATAAGAGAAATGTATTTGAAGTGTGCAGGTCTCCTTTAAGTCTAGTTGTATTGGATAGCAGTCAGGAGATCCAAACACGAAAAGGTATGTTTCATGAATGAGCTTTGCATGAATTTGCACTTTCTTTTATCTTTTCTGTTTTTCATTTCTCGTAAATGTTATGCTGAAATACAGTCACGCTGAGGGAAAGTTATCACTTTCTTATCATCTTGACTTCTGTGTATAAATGCAGGTCTGCCTGATCTGAAGCCAGCTCTATCTAGACCAGGGGTAGGCAACCAGTGGTGCCGCAAGTAGCACACAAAGCCTCTTTTGCTGGCACTCCACTCCCTCCCCATCAGCAGAGCAGTGCAGGGAAGTGTCAGTGAGACACAAATGCATTCCAATCTCAGAATTCCTCACGCCGCACCTGCACTGGGGGGGGGGGGGGGGCACACATTGTACAAGATGGGAAACATTGTTTGGTTCTCTAACTTTGCTGTAGCTGCGATCGTCGGCTTTTGTGATGGGGAAGAGATTGGGTGCAGTTCTGCTGGGGGGGGGGGGCGGTCCCTGTTTCCAGGAGGAGGAGGACTGTCATTGGCCACTGCTAAAGCCAATCACAGTCCTGCTAGTCCCGTCCACCATCTGGAGGAAGATGACTCGCTTGGTTGCCAATACTAATCTCAGAAAGAAGGGATTTCACTGTGATTGAGAAAACCACAATCAGTTGACAGTTTGTGGAATTACTGTTGAGCTCCTGGGAACTTTGTTGAAATTATTCCTGAACCTTTGCGTCACTTACTACTGAACCCCTGCACTCTATGTCCCTTTAAGCCACAGCCAGTATTCAGTGCAATAAAAATCACACCCAACTTTTGCTGTGCCGCACTTTTTCTCAGCTGTGGGGGCCCAACTTATGATCTTGCACACAGGCCCACTGCTTTCAGAAAACGCCCTTGACTTGAGCTCATCATTGCGCATCCATTCAAGATGCTTGTATGTAAAATCACATACATCACATATAAGCATGTGGGCTGGATGCGAGAGGTGGATCAGTAGGATGAGTGTGCCAGGACAGATAGATGTGTCTCATCTCTGCTTCCTTTCACCACTCTGCATATCATAGATGAGAAGAGGGTACAGTGGTGGGGAAAATGAGCAGGAGGGGTTCAGAGGTGGAGGGTAGGGCAGATGTGCAGAGAGGTAGAGTGGTGGAAGTAATGAGAAGGGGCTTCTGCAGTGGGACAGAAGAGCAGCGGAGTACAATGATGGGGCAGATGAGCAGGGGGGTTCAGTGTTGGGCCAAATGAGAAGGGGGTTACAGTGGTGGGACAAATGAGCTGGGGGGTTCAGTGTTGGGCCAGATAAGAAAGGGGGTTACAGTGGTGGGAAAGATGAGGAGGGGGGTTCAGTGTTGGGGCAGATGATAAGGGGGTTCAGTGGTGGGACAGAAAAGCAGGGGAGTAGAGCAGTGGGGCAGATGTGAAAGGAGGTGTATTGGTGGGACAGAGGAGCAGGTGTAAAAGAGGTGGGGCAGAAGAGCAGGGGGTACAGTGGTGAGACAGATGTGCAGGAGGTAAATTGGTGGGGCAGATGAGAAAGCAGGTTACATTGGTGGGGAAGATGAGCAGATGGGTTCAGTGTTAGGACAGATGAGAAGGTGATTCAGTAGTGAGACAGAAGAGCATGGGGATACGTCGGTGGATGTGCAGGGAGGTACAGTAGTGGGGCAGATGAGAAAAGGGGTACATTGATGGGGCAGATGAGCAGCAGGGTTACAGTGGTGGGAAAGAAGAGCAAGGGGGTACAGTGGTGGGGCAGATGTGCAGGAGGTACAGTAGTGGGAGGGATCAGAAGGGAGGTTCAGTGGTGGGACAGAAAAGCAGGGGCTACAGTGATGGTGCAGATGAGCGGGGGATTCAGTGTTGGGGCAGATGAGAAGGGGATTCAGTGGTGGGACAGATGAGCAGGGGGGGTTCAGTGTTGGGCCAGATGAGAAGGGGGTTCAGCGGTGGGGCAGATGTAAAAGGAGGTGCATTGGTGGGACAGATGAGCAGGGGGTTACAGTGGTTGGGCAGACGAGCAGGGGGTACAGAGGTGGGGCAGATGTACAGGGGGAACAGATGAGGGACAGATGTGCAGGAGGTACAATGGTGGGACAGATGTGCAGGAGGTACATTGGTGGGGCAGATGGGAAAGGGGGTTACAGTGGTGAGGCAGATGAGCAGATAAGTTCAGTGTTGGGACAGATGAGAAGGTGGTTTAGTGGTGAGACAGAATAGCATGGGGGTACACGGATGCAGATGTGCAGGAAGCTACAGTGGTGGGGCAGATGAGAAAGGGGGAACATTGGTGGGACAGAAGAGCAGGGTGGTACAGTGGTGGTGCAGATGAGCAGGGAGGTTACAGTGGTGGGACAGATAAGCAGGGGGTACAGAGGTGGGGCAGATGTGCAGGGTGTTAAAATAGTGGGGTATATGTGCAGGGGGTTACAGTGGTGGGGCAGATGAACAGGGAGTACAGTGATCTGTGGTGTGGAGTTGCAGGAATTGGGGCTGATCTGAGGCATGAGAGTGCAGGATGTTCATCTCTCACTACTCTAGTAGTTTACAGCATTTACTTTATAAAAAATCCTTTTCGTGATTGACAGTGTGAAGTTGACATTTTTTTGTTATAAAATTGGCACTTTCAATGTCTTTGAAAATATATATTTTACGGCACACTGTGCTCAAAAGTTTGCCTACCCCTGATCTCGTGGCTAGCATTCAACCCATATAGATAGAGAATATACTGATACTGATCTTTCATCTGATTGGGATTATAGCAGGAAAAATTGCCTGGCATATGTTAATCACATTTCAGGATATTTATGCTCACATTCTAAAGCTATTCAGTTATTATAATGGTTCACCTGAGCCACTTACTTTAAAAACTCTACCAGGTATAATCAGATGGGATGAGACTTGGTTGCACTGACAATTAAAGTAGAACTAAAATCTGCAATACTTACCTTAGTCCCAACTGTCCATTGTACGTGAGGTCCCTTGCTAGTGCTAGTACCTTCTCACCACCTTCTTCCTGGTGCCAGTCTTTGGCCATCTTGAGTAATGAGTGGTGCTGCGCTGTTAAAGGTGTACACTATGAGGTCCAAGGATGTGTTCCAAACACAAATAAAATAGGCAAAACGAGAATGCAGCACAACAAAAAGTGCGAATAGGTGACTCTATTCCTATATTAATAAGACTCCTCACAGGTGGGCATGTAATGGATTTAGAACAATCTCTGTACCAAAAGAATATAAACAAGACATACAGTGCTCATAGTGAATATTTAAACAGTACCATGACTGAAACATTCATAATAAAGTGAAGCAAAAAAAAAAAAAATCAATGAGAACATGGAAAAGATTCTGAAAGTCCTAGAAATGCTCTGGTGAAAAAGATAAAGAAGTGCTGGAATCTTTCAACATGCAGGTATAACAAATATGTGACAGATGTCTCTTCATTCCATTCAGTGACACCTCTGTGTGAAATGGCCTCTCCTCTTACTGCAGTTTCCTCTATGGGTTCTCCTATAGATGGGCCGGCTGTTGGCTCTCAGGTATATACAATCCCGGCTACCTAGGTTTCCCTGATGAAGTCACATGGTCGTGACGATACACGTTGGGATTGATTGACAGGCATAACGGAAGTGACGCAGGAATTTGAGCTCGCCGCTCGTGGATTGCATGTTGTGTTCCTTCTTGTTTAAATGTGAGTGTTTCAACTGTTTATTTTTACTAATAAATATACCAAAATGTTATTACACTATTTGGGCATTCCCCTTCCTTCCTCCACACGTTATATTGGCGAGTTTGGGAGGACTACCAGACCACTATAGAGGAGCTACCATCCATCGCAGAGCACTAATCACTGGGCTAAGGAGAGGAGGACCCCTAGAGGTAGCTGGGATTGTATATACCTGAGAGCCAACAGCCGGCCCATCTATAGGGGAACCCATAGAAAAAATCCATTACATACCCACCTGTGAGGAGTCTTATTAATATAGGAATAGAGCCACCCATTTGCACTTTTTGTTGTGCTGCATTATTGTTTTGCCAATTTTATTTGTGTTTGGAACACATCCTTGGACCCCACTGTGTACACCTTTAACAGCACAGAACCACTCATTACTCATTTATACATTACTGGTCACAGATTTACCTATTGGTGTTTGCAGCAGTTATTCACCTTATCACCATTTTTAGTGATAGCGCAGGAGTATTCTTTTACTAGCTTTGGCCATCTTGATTGGCCAAATTGATTGGTCCATTTCCCCCAGAAGCCTTTTGGAAATCGGAGCAGTGTATAATCTGAATAATCTGCAAAATGTCTCTAGCATTACAAATCAAGACCAATTGAATGTAACTAAGACTATAGTCTTTGTCTTGTAAAACATTTTCAAAAATAATTTTTAAAGTTTTTAAATCTGCAGCTTTCATTAAAATAATACTTGGAGATCCTGCCATAACGGTCCCTGTTCAAGCACTTCCTGTTATAGGGTGACAACACTCTGTCCCTGTCTCCCAATTTCTCTTCTGTTTTGTCACTCTGTCACATGCGGCCATGTTTACGCCCATTCTGCAATCATACTCCACTGTTGTCATTCTCAGGAAGGTGGTCAAGAGCCATGATGTGCAGCTTAAGCTGGATTTAATGCATGGACACAGAAAGTAGGTAAATGAATAAAAAAAAGAAAAAAAAAGGAAAAAAATATTTTCTAAAAGAAAAAATGTATTTGTGTATAATACAGTGTTTAGGTAAACAAAATGGTATTTAAATAGTAATGTAAATTGTCACAAATACTGTAGATCAAAATTTGTTGGTTAATGTAGTTTGGTGCTGTAGGAAAAGGGAATCAGTATTCTAGTTAACGCATCTGTAGATTCGGCTCTGCTGCCTCTATCGTCTGTAAGTATAGCTGTCTCTACCATACCTTGTGCTTTGTGTTATAAACCTGCCAGACAATGTGATGTGGATAAATGTAACTTTTTAAAGCAACATTGTGATCATCTTAGTGTGAGTTGATCAAAGAGAAAGAAAAGCTAAACTCTATTGCATGCATGAACTCTGAAGATGTGTCGGGCCTTCTACAGCCATACAGCCACATGGAGGAGGAGATCACCTGCTTCACAGATGTTACCATGAAAGCATTAAAGTGCATTCTGCACCGTATTGATTACTGGATAGTTAATGTTCCCATTAATCATAGTGTATAATGGCTAAATTATATGTCTGCATTCCACACCCACCACAAAGAGGCTGCTTTACAGCTTTCCCTACTCATGTACAAATAAGCACATAGAAAGCAGGCCTCACCAAATATTGACTAATTCATTAACAAAGTATGGACTGTGCACTTTTCTTCTGCAAATGAAGCTTGTTTTAAGGTATGATCACCTGTTCTGTTAAAGGCCAACTTCTTTTGTTTTGAATAGAGTTAGGTAGGATCGTACCTCCGTCAGTTTTTTTTTTTGGAGGGGCGGGGGGCTGTGTTCCTAATGGGGCCCAGACTACAACAATAGACTTTATCATTGAAATAGAGGAAGGATTAGAACTACTGTCAGTGTTCTGTTACTGTGTTTAAGGGCTCTCTCACATGGCCAGTAGTGCCTACCACCTTCTGGCCCACTGTGGACCGCGGCATAGCAGCAGCTCCCAGGTGTTTAGAAGGTGGTCCTGCCACCTCCTAAATATCTGGGGGGGGGGGGTTGTTAATCTCGAGGGGAATTTTGTATTAAAATACCACACAACTGAGAGCCAAGCATTTGGCTCACAGTTGCGGCACACTCCCGTTGACTTTAATGGGTGCATGTGTACAGCTGTAACGGTAAAATTTAGGTGGACAGTAAAGCCATGGCTCAACCACCTCTTTTTACTGCTCCCCGTGTGAAAGAGCCCTTTCTGTTTCAGTGGCAACTACATTATTACTGTTGTCACAGAGACAAAAATAAAAATGTAATCTCCCCAACAGGGACACAGTAAGTTCACAGAAGTCTTGAATTTATCCAAAAAAAAAAAGTAAATACATTGGCTGTAGTTGGAACTTAGTTTACTGTATGTCCATATACCTACAAATATGAAGTGTATTGGGTAGTTGACATTCCTTGGTCTTTTTGTACACCAGATAAAAATAGGACCAACATGGACGCCAAATCCGAAGAAGTGATGAGAATGCACCGTCACATTTTCTTAGTAGACTTTAAGATAACAGATACAGAGCTGGCGAGCTTGATGGAGAAATCAGAATGCTCAGTGGTGCTCTTTATTTGTCTTTCCTGTGACATGTTTTACATTGATACTGGAGGATGGACTTCTGGAATGTGCTCATGTGCTTGAATCCTCTTCTGTCCTAGACTAGGAAGCTTTTAATGAATCACTGATAAGAGAAAAAGAAACTCAGGTGATGTGAGGGGTTATTTAATGTGAAACTGTACCTAAGTGAACCTTGATCACCTTACTTCACCTATATCAAAGGTGCCTTCATACAATATTGGATACCTCAAGCTCAAATATATATATGGTTCCAGAAGGGCAACATATCAGGTTAGAATTTTTGGAAACTTCATTCCTGACCAGTTTTTGAAGGTACATGATCTGGGACCACTGTCCTGACTTATCAATCAGGCAGGACAGAAAATGTGGTTTCATGTTGTCTGTTTCATGCTTGATCATTGTGCAACTTTTTTTTGTAAACAAGAGATTGGATAGGCTAGATAAATAACTAGATTGCACAAACTATGGTCAAATGTGTTAAAGGCTTGACTCCCTGACCCAGCTCACACCTCAATCTCTTCCCACCTCAATGGACATAAATGTGTTACTGACTTTAAGCGTACAACCCTATGAAATATTCTGTGGTTTACTCTGATGGAAGATAGACCACCTCTAGAGTATATAGGTGGCTTTATAGTGTATTATACTAGGGGTGGTCTGAGGCCCAGGGCTAAATATATTTAAAAAAGAAGGGACCCTTGACTTGAGCATTGCCTAGAGTCCTCAACCAACTTGTTCCTCACCACATACGACAAAATATAAAATGCTACATAGTCAGTAAAACAAAAATCTCTGTAAGAGTTTCAGTTTGGCTTTGTGCTTATCATGTCTTGGGTTCCTGATGTTGCTAATAGAGCCTATTCAATGTTGCAGTCCCGAGGAAACACAGTAATCTTAGCAGAACATATATGAAGGTCATAGCTATCAACAGTAAGGCTGCTTTCACACTGGGGCGCTGGGGGCGTCGGCGGTAAAACAGCGCTATTTTTAGCGCTGCTTTACCATAGTTTTTGCGGCGGTATTCGGCTGCTAGCGGTGCGGTTTTAACCCCCGCTGGCGGCCGAAAAAGGGTTAAAAACCGCTCGCATATTGTGGCTATAGCCGCGGTATTGCCGCGGTATAGCCGCGCTGCCCCATTGATTTCAATGGGCAGGAGTGGTGAAGGAGTGTACACCGCTCCTTCACCGCTCCAAAGATGCGGCTTGCAGGAGATTTTTTCTTCTCCTGCCAGCGCACCGCTTCAGTGTGAAAGCCCTCGGGCTTTCACACTGAACAAACGGTAGCGGCTGTTTTGGGTCGGTTTGCAGGCGGTATTTTTAGCGCAATAACGCCTGCAAACCGCCCCAGTGTGAAAGGGCTCTAATTCACAAAATATACTTTTGGTACGGCTATTTCTGTGCCTAAAGATACTTTATTCGCAAAGGGAAAGAAATTGGAAAATTGCTCTAAACCATAACAACCAATTAGAAATCATGTTTTATAAGTGTTACTACAACAGACAGGTGTTGAATGTTCTTGTATAGAACCCCTGGCAGCTTTTAGACAGATGGTTGTAATCTTTGCTCAGATGTGCTGAGTAATATTTGGAATTCCAGAATGTTACGAAACATCTGAAGATCCTGCGGTAGTCACATTATTTTTAGCTCACCGTGTTGTTAGGAGGGGCATTATATTCACTGTGCCTTGATTTGTTCAATATATAATGTATTTTTTCTATATATGCAATAAGTTGCTGCCATCATATGTAAATATGAATTTCAGTTTCACCCCTTTTAATCAAAAATCATTCAAAGTTAAAAATAAAAAATTAAAGGAAACGTTGGTTAAAAAGTTAGCCCTGTGGGCATTTATTGTACACAAAAATAAATAAGTTAAAATTTACAAAGCAAAAAGCACAAATGGCTTTTAAAGTGCAATTCATAAATCTGTCAGCCTCAACCTTGATCTTCATTGGCTAACTCAGAGACACAGACGGTTCATCAGCCATGTATCTCCTGTAGTAAAAATCAAAATGAAACATAGCGCCCCCTAATGTCTGAAGATGTAAGCCCCCAGAACATTAATTTTACCACAGGGAAGGAAAGTGCAGATACAAAGAACATTTACACAATGCCTTACAGACAGTCTGCTCTGAAGACTCTGCATGTGGTGTCACATAAATACACCCTACTTATAGGAGGTATATTATGAGTCAAAGCCACATCTGCCCACTGTCATATTACCACTGCCTGACAGAATATCTTCTTATAGACATGGACATTGCGGCATTCATCCAATGAAAACAGCACTTTGTTGGGTATAAGAATACAGGTATGACATTTACACTGTGGTAAAATTAAAAGGGGGGTGTTTTCCTACTCCAATTTCCCACTACAATAGTATTTAGTGTGAATCCCATTTATGAGTCCACAAAATGTTCATTGCATTTCATCCCGCATTTCAGGTATCCACCAGTCATCTTCCTGAAACGTTTTCATTGACGTCCATATGCCACATAATCCATTGTTCAGCCTGGCTCCTCCATGCCACCTTAACACCCTCTCTCCTTATGTCTGTGCTGCCTCCCAGCCAGCAATGTCAAAGTTAATCCATGTTAGCACCTTCAGAGCTCTCTTTATTTCTCTGGAAGAACAAAAACAACATCTGCCACAGACATTCTTCAGACAGATGTGGCAGTCCTCACTTTGGCAGACAGGACTTGTTTAAAGCGTCTTTTCAAGTCCTGCATGTTTGGAGACTTTGGCCGTGGGATGAGAGAGTTTTTCCTCTTCTCCGACGTGCTGGTAACCTGGTGCTTGCTGATCTCTTTACAGAGGACCTGAAAGGCATTGTACACGTCAATATAGTTCTCGCTGACGCTGACTTCATAAAATGTGCAGCCCAGCATGTTGGCCAGCTGTAGTCCGTGTTGTGGTTCCACCTGCTTGAGGTGCAACAAGTCCGCTTTGTTGGCCACAATAACAATAGGAACTCTGTTGTCAGGATGGAGCTGGCGCACATACTGGTGAAGGTGGTTAATAAGTTCATAGCTCTTACAGTCTGTGATTGAGAAGACAATGACAACAGCATCTGCCCATCTGATAGACCTGTTAAGATGCTCGTTGCACTCCAGGCTTTGCTCATGTATCTGGGGAAGGAAAAAAAAAATAAAATAAGGTGACCTGGTAAAACAATTGAGAGGAAACTGCTTTTCTAACGTGCCACAGAGACACCATTTCCAAAAGTACTTAAGTGCCGTAGAAGATGTATGCAATATCAATCTGTCTACTCCTTCACCCTCCTAACCCAATGTATGTTGATGCAGCTGCAGAATCTGGAATCAGATACAGCCGAGTTTTCTGTTCTCAGGAGGAATGTACAGCAAAGAGAGAAAAAGACTTTGTAGTGGGGCAGGAAGGGAAATGAGCTGGCTAGACAGTGAGTCTGGAAAGTAAGAAGATATAAGCTGGAAGCAGTTACATCTGGACAGCTGCCCATTTTCAACTGCTGTAACTAGACAAATTTCTGTGAGCGCACACAGCCATCCTAGGAGGACTAGACAGAATGGCAAAGAAATGAGCCTATACGTGTCCCCAGTTCCAGACCATTTACAGCAGTTGGATTCAGTTCAAGAGTTCACCGAGTCACCTATAGTACTCTCACGCAGAGGCTTGCATCTCCTGAACTGTTTTCTTAGGACACCTAGCACACAGCTAACTCAGCAATCCACTGTAGCCCTAAAGCTAATAAAGCTCTCTTTTATTTGTTCTGCTAAAATAATAGAATAGCAACCAAGCCAACCATATTCCACCAAAAGGTGGACACTGTAGATTTGATTTACTAAAACTGGAGAGTGCAAAATCTGGTGTAACTCTACATAGAAACCAATCAGCTTCCAGTTTTTTTTTTTTGCCAAAGCTTAATTGAACATGCTGAGATTAGAAGCTGATTGGCTACCATGCCAAGCTACACCAGATTTTGCACTCTCCAGTTTTAGTAAATCATCCCCTGAGTGACTGATGGAACTAATTACAAGTTTCTGCCCCATAAACAGCTGAGGGATTAGTAGGGACTGTGACAATGGAGATCAGAAAGTGGATTTACCTGAACACCTGGTGTGTCCTGCACCTGGATGGCGAGATTCATTCCATCGATCTGCACTTGTCGGCTGTACAGGTTTCCTAAGAAAACAAAGGCACAGTTCATTAGGGAAGGGTGGAATGGACAGGAGGGAAATACAGAGCTGTCAGACATATGTTAGCATGCACTCTATGTTCTGATCATTATGCCAACAGCAGCAAGTCAATCCATAAATCCACAGTTCTTACCTGCATTTCGTTCGTAGTCGCCAATAAACCGCTTGGTGAGAAATCTGACCACCAGAGCTGCAAGGAAAGAAACAAGAGAATGGTAAGCTGATTGTAAAACGCTGCTTTCCCCCCCACTACCCCATCAACAGATTCCTTCTACAAGTGGGCGAGCTGCAGGTGGTGTCTCTCCATACAGCAATTGTTTTACATTACAATACTGCCGCACAGCCACTGCCACAATTAGTGGTGCACTCGTACAGAAACGACCATTAGCGGCAAACAATTATACTGAAATGAGTATAACCTATGTGATTATCTAGGCAATTACAGGACAAATCACCATCACCTTCATGCTGGGTATGACTGAGTGATCTTATATTTAGTACTGCTGAAGAATGCATTCTGAATGTAAATTTATAAAAAAAAACAACTAAACACTGCTCAGAATTATAAAAATAAGCTGAGCAGAGTGATAGAGTCATTGATAAATTCTGCTGCAAAGGTTATTTTCATTCAGGAAACGGTTTCCTAGGTTACGATGGCATGGGCTGGCATCCTTCAATGGAGTGTCAGAACAATCATAAGCAGGAGGATGATGAAGAATTGTAAAAAATATATATAATAATATTATATATATACATACTGCATGTGTGTGTAATATATATATATATATATATATATATATATATATATATATATATATATATATATATTATATATTATCATAATATATTAAAATATTATAGTTTTTAATATAATAATTAGCAAAATATAATAATTTTAAAAAGGTTGTATCTATAGATATAAATCTATCTGTATATATCTACAGTAGATATATAGATATATCTGGATATATAGATATATATATATATATATCTATATATGCAATTTAGTCCTATCAATGATCTAAATAGCAGTAAAATGATTTGCTAATTTATGAGGTTTCTGATCTGATTTCTCTCTCTCTATTTATAAATAATGGAGAGATAAAGAGAAATGATTTTGGAAGCTGCACAGTGACTCACCTGTCTTGCCCACTCCACTGCCCCCAATCACAGCGATCTTGATGACTCTGCTGCTGCCAGTGCTGGTGCCCGCAGAGTCGGTGCTGGCAGCCGGTGGGCACTCGCTGATAGTGCACATGTTCTGGATCAGACGCATCCTGCCAGTCTCTAGTAGTGGAATGGTGCAGAGAATGGAGAAGGGTGCCGTTTGTAGAGACTTGTGCTGTTTGTAGATGGGGTGTCTGTGTATACTGATAGTGTGTCTATGATCCCAGCAGTGCTGTGTCCCCTCCAGTCCTCCTCTCCTCTCCTCTAATCCTCCTCTCAGCTCCTGGCTCATCTGATCTACACTCTGCACAGCCCGGCTGTTTTGTTCCAGCACAGACAGCAGTATGGCCCCTCCCCTCCTATCCTGACAGCCAATTACCGGCCCGCGCAGCTCGCCTGTCCCGCCCCCTCTCCTGTATGTGTGTGTTGTGTAATATTGTCATGCACAGCCAGTGGGGGGGACATGGCTGGACAATGATAATCCTCATCACAACATAGCAGCACTGCCGTCAGAACACCCCGCACCCTTTCATCGGGCATTACTCTTCAGACACTGTGACGAATTCTCTACACATAACATGCAGTGAGATCTGTACTATGGGGAGGAGGGTGACACCATGAGTGAGATCTGTACTATAGGGGGGAGGGTGACACCATGATTGAGATCTGTACTATAGGGGGGAGGGTGACACCATGATTGAGATCTGTACTATAGGGGGGAGGGTGACACCATGATTGAGATCTGTACTATAGGGGGGAGGGTGACACCATGATTGAGATCTGTACTATAGGGGGGAGGGTGACACCATGAGTGAGATCTGTACTATGGGGAGGAGGGTGACACCATGAGTGTGATCTGTACTATGGGGAGGAGGGTGACACCATGAGTGAGATCTGTACTATGGGGAGGAGGGTGACACCATGAGTGTGATCTGTACTATGGGGAGGAGGGTGACACCATGAGTGAGATCTGTACTATGGGAAGAAGGGTGACACCATGAGTGTGATCTGTACTATGGGGAGGAGGGTGACACCATGAGTGTGATCTGTACTATGGGGAGGAGGGTGACACCATGAGTGAGATCTGTACTATGGGGAGGAGGGTGACACCATATCCCCCCTTAATCTCCTCATCTCAAGGGAATAAATGCAGTTCCTCTAATCTTTCCTCATCCGTGCCGCCTATCAGTTTGGTTGCCCTTCTCTGCACTTTCTCCAGTTCCCCCATATCCCTTTTGTTAACTGGTTCCCAAAAATGAACTGCATATTCCAGATGAGGTCTTACTAATGATTTGTACAGGAGCAAAATTATCTCTCTCTCTCTCTGGAGTCCATACCTCTTTTAATACAAGAAAGGATTTTGCTCGCTGTGGATTGGCATTGCCTGCTATTAATAAAGTGGTTGTAAAGGAACAAGGTTTATTTATCCTCATGCCATGTATCTATGCATGAAAGTAAAAAACCTTCTGTGTGCAGCAGTCTCCCAACCCCGCTAATACCTGAGCCCCCTCTTGATCCAGCGATGTCCAAAAGAGCCTTGGCTCTCTGGGGACTCACACTTTTGATTTGCTTCTGGTGTGAATGGACACACAAAGCCGTGGCTCGGGAGCCTGCCTGTTTGGGTGCCCCCACAGCAAGCTGCTTGCTGTGGGGGCACCCAGTAGGGAGGAGTGGGACCCAAGAAGAGGAGGATCCGGGCTGCTCTGTACAAAATTACTAAGCAGAGTAGGTAAGAATGACATGTTTGTTATTTAAAAAACACAAAACAAGACTTTAATATCGCTTTAAGTTTATAATCTACCAAAACCCCCAGATCCTTCTTCATTATGGATTCCCCCAATTGTACTCCCCCTGTTATGTATGATGCATGCATATTCTTAGCCCCCAGGTGCATAACTTTACATTTATCAACATGAAACCTCATTTGCCACTTAGTTGCCCAATTAGACAGTACATTGAGGTCGTCTTGTAAATTGGAGACATCCTCTAAGGACGTTATTCCATTGCATAGCTTAGTGTCATCTGCAAAGACTGAAAAGGTACTTTTAATTCCAAACCCTATATAATTTATACAGATATTAAAAAGGGAGACAGTACAGTTACAGTACGATTCAATACAGGAGGGTCCTGATTCTGAGAGCTGACAATCTAAAATGGAAAGTAATGACCATTAATCTCCCTCTCTCATAGACCTGAATAGCAGGAGGAGTTTCATCGCTCATTCATAAGATTTCCCAAACACTAATCTTTCATAGACAACGTGGGGTGTGCCATTTTCTTCTATAGGAGTTGTGGTAACATCTGACAACTTGGGGCGGGAGGGTGCTTAAAGGGCTGGTCATGGCTCGAATTTCGGCCAGTTCATTAGGAACCAGTGAAAATGTGCTCCTTGTAAGGCCAGCTTTAGGTCCCTGTCACTCATACATACCAGGGTTCATCTAGAACAGTGGTTCTCAACTCCAGTCCTCAGGACCCACCAACAGGCCAGGTTTGCAAGATAGCTGAAATACATCAAAGGTGATATCACTTGCTGCTCAGTGATTGCAGTATTCTAGTCTGCATCTCCCCAAGGTAATACTTAAAATCTGGCCTGTTGGTGGGTCCCGAGGACAGGAGTTGAGAACCACTGATCTAGAACAAGCTTTCTCAACTTTTTCAACACAGAGGAACCTTTCAAATAATTTTCTGGTCTCAGGGAACCCCTGCTAAAAATGACTATATCTAGAACTCATAATACTTTAGTGTGATGGTCAGTGGGAAGAATGCTCCTTACACTTGTGGTAATTGGAAAGAATTATCCCCTATAGCTAAAAAGATCATTGGTGTCAGTGGGAACTTTTCTGAGAAGCAAAAATTAGTCATTGCTTAGGGAACCCCTAGCAACCTCTGGTGGAACCCTAGTCGAAAACCCTGATCTAGACAGTAGCAAGTTACCCTACCAACATGTCTTTGGAGTGTGGGAGGAAGCCAGAGTACCCAGAGGAAACCCATGTATGTACAGGGAGAACATGCAAACTCCATGCAGATGGTGTCCTGGGCTGGTAGAACAGAGAGCAAATATAAAGAAT
This sequence comes from Lithobates clamitans, assembly GCA_037952925.1. NCBI lineage: Eukaryota > Metazoa > Chordata > Amphibia > Anura > Ranidae > Lithobates > Lithobates clamitans. The sequence continues at coordinate 2,294,316 of JBBGZY010000577.1, forward strand.
AGCCCCAAGCTCTGGGAATCATTGAATAGTCATTTATCAAATACTAGACTGAAAAAATGATGGGAAGACAGAACTCTGTGGTTTTCAGTCAGAGAGCTTGTATTTCTTTCCACGAGGAGAGCCCAGAGAAAAGAAAATCTCTCTCACTGCTGTTGCCATGCTGTAAAACCTCCCTTCGTGATTCTTGTAGAACGTGCAGCCTGGATACTAAGTGGATTATCATGATCCTCGTTGATCGCCTGTATATGACTGGCTTGTTCTAGTTTCCAAGTGACATATTTGCAGTTCAGTCACCTACAATGAATGCCTGCTTATTTCAGCACAGAGGACATCACAGTTTATTTGTGTCTATTAGAATACAACACTGACGTATGTCAGGCCAACGGTTATCGAACGCTCCCTATCAGGCTGCAAATAAGTGAGGAGAAGCAAGAAGTCTCCCTTGCTGCCACTAGAGGGATAAAATGTTCACTTTTCACTGACACTTCTCCTCTCAGCTGTGTGCCGCCCTAGCTGTTTATTGCTGGCAGGCCTCCATGTGTTTGCATGAAATTCACTTGGCAGCTGCTTCCCTCTGTACACATTCATCAGTCAGAAATTCCTTTTTCAGATTCCAAGTCTGCCAAGCTTTTCAGGCGGGAAAACAGCTCATGTTCCACCTGGTGGATGAAATGTGCTCCATCAGAGGGACAGCGAAAATTCTTCTCAGTGCTGTTTTTAAAGTGAAGTGATAGGGGTGGCCATTGCTGACTGTCTTTTGCGAGGCTTTATTTCTCACCTCTGCTCTATTGTTTTGACTCATTTGTAATGACCACTTTCCTCGCCCCATCGTACCTCCGTCACTGCATTCAAATGTTCTGGTTTGTTGTGGGTAAAGCAATCTGAGTTCTTTGATGCCCACTGTTCTTTTATATTTATATTAATATGATTTTCAGTTATTTCCATGAAACCTGAGGAAGGAACTAAGGAAAATAATAATAATAATAAAAAATGAAAATTTTATTAAATAAAGGCTTTCTGACACATGACTATATATGGAGTCCTTATGCCAAATTCATAAAAGATGTGCGAGTTCCATAGATAATTCTGGAACATGCAACAAATTCATAAAGGGTACTTTTTAACTACCTGGGATCCATCACTTTTATTTTCTGACAGGGGGGTAAAATTTGCATTGGTCTTGTAATAGGCTTCCGCTCCCCTCTTCTGACTGGGTGGAGTGAAGTCTGCCAATGGTGAGACCCCGTCCCTAGAACAAGTGAGAAATCAAATGTTTTGATGTTGGAGTCAGCCTCAACCCTCTGTGAGGAGATATTACCTATCTGTAGTATTAAAGAGTCCCTTTAACCACACTCACATAACTGCAATGACCAAATGTTGTTACCATACTAACACTATTCCCTGAGCTTTCCATTATCCACACCAAAAGTCAAAATATTGGCCTCCTGATATACATAAAAAAACCATCATTCCAACACACATAAATAAACCACATGACCTTGTCTCTTTTCCGTCTACCTTCCCAAGAACCCCTTGAGTCCTCCCACTTTGATCTTCTGCAAGGGAGCATAGTGCAGTATTTTGATTGGACGATATAATAACATAATACTATAAATAACATAATACTAAACATAATAATGTTTAAAATATTCAAAAATCAAAGCACATTTTGCAAAGTTCAGTAATCCACCAAATCAGTCATTATACTTCACTGGTTTGACTTCAGCAAATCAGTGTGTTTTTGGTTCCTATAGATAACTGCGTATTGCACAATGGTTAGTGCACTTCTTAATAAAATAATGCATTTCTTGGTGAACTGTTATGCCCCGTACACACGGTCGGATTTTCCGATGGAAAGTGTGTGATAGGACCTTGTTGTCGGAAATTCCGACCGTGTGTGGGCTCCATCACACATTTTCCATCGGATTTTCTGACACACAAAGTTTGAGAACAGGCTATAAAATTTTCCGACAACAAAATCCACTGTCGGAATTTCTGATCGTGTGTACACAAATCCGATGCACAAAGTGCCACGCATGCTCATAATAAATAAAGAGATGAAAGCTATTGGCTACTGCCCCGTTTATAGTCCCGACCTACGTGTTTTACGTCACCGCGTTCAGAATGATCGGATTTTCCGACAACTTTGTGTGACCGTGTGTATGCAAGACAAGTTTGAGCCAACATCCGTCTGAAAAAATCCTAGGCTTTTGTTGTCGGAATGTCCGATCAATGTCCGACCGTGTGTACGGGGCATAAGACTTGCATGGTGGTCATCTGGGGTTTATAGATCAGCTGTAGGGAGACTATCATCCATGTGTTTGACTAACTACTTTATCACCATTTGTGACATGTTATGTGCACCCTGATGACCTCTTGATTGCGTACTTTCAGCTATTTTGCTGCTAGGCACTTCTTGTTCTATATGGGTCAGTGTAAATAATTTAGCTGTACACATACAACACTAAGGACTTGATTCACCTAAAGGTCATAAAGCAAGGCCTCTCTTGTTACTGCTACACTTCAGTTCTTAAAGAATTACTGTACATTTCAAACCTATAACAGGGTTAATATAGTTGACCATACCTCCTAACATCTGAAGTAAAGAAAGAAGGACAACCTGGAAAGGAGATATCATGTGGCACATGGAGAGCGCCGCTGTGAAAAGTGGGTGTGGCTAAACTGGGCTAGAAACTCATACTCAGACTCATAGTCCATACTGCACACATATGCCGCAGTCCTTGTACCCACAAAATACTCCTGAACTACTGTACCACAAGTGAGAGTTTTATAGACACACATAGAGTGAAAGGATCATCTTTAAAAATAAAACAGAACAAGGGCTAGCAATTTGTCTGGGAGTATTAGGCCTCGTTCACACCATGGTGCAGAGACGTCAGTTTTTCTGCACACGTTCTGCAGGGGCACAATAAAAAAAAAAAAAAATTTCTCTATGTGCCCGGTTCACACCACAACACTGGTAACAGGTGCAGATTGTTTCTGCATGGGAAAAAAACTGACATGACATCAACATTGGTGTGATAGGGGCACATAACTGACGGAAACTGATGTGAAACTGATGCCAGTTTTTCCATCAGTTTTCATGCAAGTATGGTGTGAATGAGCCCTAAAGGAGACCTTGATTAAAATAGTTTGAAACTACGAAGCAAAAAATCAATTGTTGATACAATAAGCTCTTTGTTTAATTTAATGTACTGTATAGCGCTAAGCACTCTGTTATCTGGTACACTATGGGGTTGATTTACTAAAACTGGAAAGTGCAAAATCTGGCACAGCTCTGCATAGAAACCAATCAGCTTCCAGTTTTTTTTTTTTAAATCAATGCTTAATTGAACAAGCTGAAGTTAGAAACTGATTGGCTACCATGCAGAGCTACATCAGATTTTTCACTCTCCAGTTTTAGAAAATCAACCCCATATGCATAGAATGCAGTAGTCAGTAGTACATGGCATAGTGCCCCATATATTATTGGTCAAGAGGAGGCAAAGATGACCAATGTCCATGGTCAAAGAGAGAAACAATTGCCTGGTCAGTGGTAGAAAAAATGGTCAAGAAGAGTGAAAAATGCCCCATGTTGGTGGTCAGGAGAGGTAAAAAAAGGGCAGCGTGGGGTGTTTGCTGTATGCCAACTGTGGCATTATTGGGAGTGCTTTCTGGAAATAGCCAAATGACTGCCCTATTAATACAACTCATGGAGACACCCCCCCATGAGCTGTAAACTACTTCAGCAGTAAGGATGAGCTCTGGCGTGTTCGCACAGCCCACGTGCAGAGCCCGCCAGGAAGTCGGCACTGCGCTGCACTAATCACAAGCAGTGAGACATTGTGCCGATGCATGGCTGCAGAGATCGGGAAATGTCTCACTGCCTGTGATTAGCGCAGCACAGTTCCGACTTCCTGGTGGGCTCTGCACGTGCGCGGTGCGAACATGCCGAAGCTCATCCTTATTCAGAAGGATAGGTTGCAGGTCCTGTTCTTTTTGCTCCCCCTCCCTCAAAAGTGCTCAAGGTGGCTGCCTCTTTTGCTTACCCCTGGGACTGAATATACTTCTCTAGATGAATGGTACCTACCTTTTTTGAGAGAAATGATATGCAGATCTACAACAGTGCTGCATTGTACCTAATAACAAGTGTTATTTGTGGCACACTTGGTACAGCTAATGTTATCTCTCCCCCCCCCCCTCCATCCCCATCCTCAGTACAATTCCAAACTGGTGATTCAATTCAGCTATTTTAATAGTTTTGTTCTTTCTTACAAAATTACGCTAAAGATTTGTATTTTTTCCTCTCCTCATCCTTACTATTTTTAGAATTGGCAATCCTTGCTGGATTTAATCATAACAACCTTTCAGTTATAAAAAGGTGTTTGAGAAAAAGGCTAAGTGCACACATTTTGACTGCTGACTCCTCATCCTACGTTATACATTACAGTACTTAAAAAATATACACTATAGTGTACAAGTTCTGGTGGGCATCACAAAAAGCAGAGACTTGTTATAATTGATTGTAACTCCTGCAACCAGATTTAACCTTTCTTTTTTTTTTAAGCACATATTTTTTTATATAACCTAGGACTGACTGATTTGCATTTCAAACATTCTTTGAAGCATGTTTTACTGTCATAGGCGTGCGCACGGGGTGTGCCGGGTGTGCCTGGGCACACCCTAATCACCCCATGCCGTCTCCAGAGATTTGCCCCAAAATGCTGCATCCAAAAGAGTGTGTGGCCCGCGCTGCCTGTGAAACAGTTTCACAGGCAGCAGATCGTGAGAATTGCCAGAGCTGATCAGGGTATGAAACTGTCAGATAATGACACTGCATGCAGGAAGTGAGAGGAGCTGTCTTAATGTCAGAGTGATGTCGGGGGTGGGCGGGACTGAACGGCCATCAAACTCAAGCCAATGGGATGGGGTCTGGGCGGGCCGCTACATTTATGTGGCCCCGCCCCCTCTCTAAAGCAGCTCAAACATTGGCTGGCGTTTATAGCACTTGGTCCCGCCCACCCCCGACATCGCGGCTCAGTTGTAAGTCATCACAACTCAGCCGTGATGTCGGGGGTGGGCGGGACCAAGCGCCAACACCAGCCAATGATTGGGCTGCTTCAGAGAGAGGGCGGAGCCAGAGAAATGTAGCGGCCCGCCCAGACCCATCCTATTGGCTGCTGTTTGGTAACTGTTCAGTCCCGCCCACCACCAACATCACCGCTGACATTTAACAGCTGGTATCTCTCCATGCATGCAGTGTCATCATCTGACAGTTTCATACACTGAACAGCTCTGGCAATTCTCACCATCTCCTGAATGTGAAACTCCCCCTCTCCCCTATCAGTGCCAATCAGTGCCAACCAATGCTGCCAGTGCCAACCAATGCTGCCAATCAGTGCCAATCAGTACTGCCTATTCGTGCCAGTGCTGCTTATCAGTGCCAACCAATTCTGCTTATCAGTGCCAACCAATGCTGCCTATCAGTGCCAGTGCTGCTTATCCGCGCCAACCAATGCTCCTATCAGTGCCAGTGCTGATCCTCAGTGCCAACCAATGCTGCCTATCAGTGCCAACCAGTACTGCCTATCCATGCCAGTGCTGCTTATCAGTGCCAACTAATTCTGCCTATCAGTGCAAACCAGTGCTGCCTATCAGTGCAAACCAGTGCTGCCTATCAGTGCCAACCAATGCTGCCAATCAGTGCCAACCAATGCTGCCAATCAGTGCCAACCAATGCTGCCAACCAGTACTGCCTATCCATGCCAGTGCTGCTTATCAGTGCCAACCAATTCTGCCTTTCAGTGCCAACCAGTGCAAACCAGTGCTGCCTGTCAGTGCAAATCAGTGCTGATTATTAGTGCCGACCAATGCTGCCTATTAGTGCCAGTGTTGCTTATCAGTGCCAACCAATGCTGCCTATCAGTGCCAGTGCTGCTTATCAGTGCCAACCAATGCTGCCTATCCGTGCCAACCAGTGCTGCCTATCCGTGCCAGAGCTGCTTATCAGTGCCAACCAATTCTGCCTATCAGTGCCAACCAATGCTGCCTATCAGTGCCAGTGCTGCTTATCCGCGCCAACCAATGCTGCCTATCAGTGCCAGTGCTGATCCTCAGTGCCAACCAATGCTGCCTATCAGTGCCAACCAGTACTGCCTATCCATGCCAGTGCTGCTTATCAGTGCCAACTAATTCTGCCTATCAGTGCAAACCAGTGCTGCCTATCAGTGCAAACCAGTGCTGCCTATCAGTGCAAACCAGTGCTGCCAATCAGTGCCAACCAATGCTGCCAATCAGTGCCAACCAATGCTGCCAACCAGTACTGCCTATCCATGCCAGTGCTGCTTATCAGTGCCAACCAATTCTGCCTTTCAGTGCCAACCAGTGCAAACCAGTGCTGCCTGTCAGTGCAAATCAGTGCTGATTATTAGTGCCGACCAATGCTGCCTATTAGTGCCAGTGTTGCTTATCAGTGCCAACCAATGCTGCCTATCAGTGCCAACCAGTGCCAACCAGTGCTGCTTATCAGTGCCAACCAATGCTGCCTATTAGTGCCAACCAATGCTGCCTATCAGTGGCAACCAGTCCCAGTCAGTGCACCCTATCAGTGCCAACCAATGCTGTAAATCAGTGCCAACCAATGCTGTCAATCAGTGCCAACCAATGCTGCCTATCAGTGCAGCGAATCAGAGCCTATCAGTGCCCATAATTGCTACCAATCAGTGCCCATCAGTGCCAATCAGTGCTGACAATAAGCGCCCATCAGTGCCACCCATCAGTGCTGCCTATCATTGCCACCTATCAGTGCACATCAGTGCTACCAATTAGTGCCCATCAATGCTGCCAATCAGTGCCCATCAGTGCTGCCTTAGCAGGGATGGTGGAAACCCCTCTACAGACAATTGCAATACAAATTACCTTAAAGTGCAACAACTTTTTAGTTGGGAGGTTCACACCATTATAGGACTTTGGAATTTTTATTTTTTAGAGCGTTACATTTAATTGTATATGTTTTAGTTATGGTTATAATGTGAATGATTGCACTTGAATTTCCCACCACCCCTGCTAAGTCCATGTCTTTATGAACCTTGTTTGTGCACTGGTGGGCAGTCATGTTGGAACAGGAAGGGGAGATCCCCAAACTGTTCTCACAAAGTTGGGAGCATGAAATTGTCCAAAATGTCTTGGTATGCTGACGACAGAAGAGTTCCCTTTACTGGCACTAAGGTGCCAAGCCCAACCCCTGAATAACAACCCCACACCAAAATTCCCCCTCCACCAAATGATTTGGACCAGTGCACAAAGCAAGATCCGTAAAGACATGGATGAGCGAGTTTGGGGTAGAGGAACTTGACTGGCCTGCACAGAGTCCTGACCTCAAAAAATGCCCTTCTGTAAGAATGGTCAAACATTCCCATAGACACCCTCCTAAACCTTGTGGACGGCCTTCCCAGAAGAGTTGAAGCTGTTATAGCTGCAAAAGGTGGGCCAACTCAATATTGAAACCCTACGGACTAAGACTGGGATGTCATTAAAGGTCATGTGTGTGTGTAAAGGCAGGCGTCCCAATACTTTTGACACACACACACATATATATATATATATATATATATATATATATATATATATATATATATATATATATATATATATATATATACACACACACACATATATACACACACACACGTATGTGTGCTTGAGCTTTCGGTGCACACCCTAATGTAATAGGCTGCGCACGCCTATGTTTACTGTGCATTTTTTGTCTGTGTGTTTTTCCATCTCTTTTAAAAAAATGTCTATAGATTTCCAGCAAAATCCATGATAAATGTGTTATTTGGGTTACCATTAATTCAGGGTAGGGCAATCAAGTTTTACAGTATGTACAGTTGTAGGCAGGTGCAGTCTTTTTTCTCCACTGCAGGGGGCACTTGACTGTAGTGTCAAAGCAGATGGGGGAGGAAGTCGGGAGGAACTCGGTTCCTCTATGGTTGTCTCGGTCACAGGGAGGCAGCTATCCCATTAGATGGCAGGGCCCTATGTGACTTTGGGCCCATCTTGGGTCAGCCAAAGTCTATTCAAGACCCTGGATACCGGGCTTGGCGTTAAGAATCACAATTTTTCCGCCTTGCGATCTTGACAAAGTATTTTCCTGATTTTTGCAGAGAATTCTCTCCTCTGCTAAAGCCACACCCGTCAAAAGAAAAAAAAAAAAAGCGGGCAGTCTGCCAAGTATTACAACATTCTTCAGCCGCGGAACTAAGTATAAACATTGTAACGATTTGTCCTTTAGATCAAAGGAATACACTTCAGTGTGTAAATGAGGGAAGTTTAACCACTTAAACACTAAACCATTTTCTTACATTTGCTGGTTTCCAGTTAAAATAATTTTTTTTGCTAGTAAATTACTTAGAACCCCCAAATATTATATATATATTTTTTAGTTGGGTGAGCTTCCTGCTGGGCCTGTTTGCACTGTTAACTTGACTACAGTGGTGGCTGGTGGTATTGTTTGGGGGGGGGTGGCAAAAACAATGCACCCCTCGGGCGGTTGCAGTTGGCGGATCACCCACGACCACCCCCCAGGTCGGTCAGCGAGTCATCTGCAACCCCCCCGTGGGTCAGTACCTCACACACACCGGGGACTGACGCTCCTCTTTGCCCATACTCTGCATGGCAGCAACTCCTCCTCCATACAGCTCCGCTCTCTCCCAGTGGCCACAAAACTCTCCTGAAGCTCCAGAGCCCGCCACCATACCATCCCCACCCTTCTCGTACTAGGCCAATGGGCTGGCATGTCCTTTCGGCCAATCGGAACACGGGTCTCAGGACCCGCTTCCTGATTGGCCAGGGGGAGAATCAGTATGACATTAGCGAATATTCATTCGCTATTGTCACACAGCTGGGTGGGCTCAAGGCTGCGCCTCGAGCCCACCCTTTTCTGAAGCCTATTAGAGCCTCTGGCCGTAATCACCTGCTTCAAAAAAAAAAAAACTACATTGGAATGCATGTGTTTGGCACCCTGCATGTAGATTAGGGGGTCGAACACATGGATGGATGGGCTGCCACTGCTTGGCTGTTACAATACAACGTTCTTTGCAAAATGGGACTCTGGGTGTTTTCTGTTTGCCACACTAGGCTGTATCTACCCAACACAGTTCTTACAAGGCACAGTGCAATGCAGCACTATGAGCTGCTGTCATTGGCTCTACCAGTGTCTTTCCTACAACTGAGCACATGTGTGAAAACTGCTGTAAAAAGGACATTTGTATTTAAAGCTGACGTGCAAACAAAACATTTGCGGTAAGTATTGGCAATTGGTATCTGCGAGTAGTAAAAAAAAATTATCGGTGCTCGTAGAAAATTGGTATGGGTGCATCACTAATGTGGACAAAGGTAAGTACTGACTTGCGACTGCAGCTTACTTGGGAAAGGGGGTTCTTCTAATTGTGTGTTGTTCCAATGCAGCTCAGTTTGAGGTTTCTGCCATGTGCACACTGACATCAATGTGACTTTTTGGTTGATAATTGTGCACACTTTTTCTTTCTTTCTTTCTTTCTTTCTTTCTTTCTTTCTTTCTCTCTCTCTTTCATTCTCTCTCTTCTCTCCCCCTCTCTCTCTCTCTCTCTCTCTCTCTCTCTTTCATTCTCTCTCTTCTCTCCCCCTCTCTCTCTCTCTCTCTCTCTCTCTCTCTCTTTCTTTCTTTCTCTCTCCCTCTCTTTCTTTCTTTCTTTCTTTCTTTCTTTCTTTCTTTCTTTCTTTCTTTCTTTCTTTCTTTCTTTCTTTCTTTCTTTCTTTCTTTCTTTCTTTCTTTCTTTCTTTCTCTTTCTTTCTTTCTTTCTTTCTTTCCTTCCTTCCTTCCTTCCTTCCTTCCTTCCTTCCTTCCTTCCTTCCTTCCTTCCTTCCTTCCTTCCTTCCTTCCTTCCTTCCTTCCTTCCTTCCTTCCTTCCTTCCTTCCTTCCTTCCTTCCTTCCTTCCTTCCTTCCTTTCCTTTCTTTTCCATAAAAATGTAGCATGGAACCCTGTGATCTCTACCTATACCTTTTATTTTACATCCTTTTGTTTAATAGGTTATAAACTTCAAATTTGAGTTTAGAAATGTACCTGACCCCAAGATGAAAATGAAGTATATACTCACCAGTGACAGATGACATGAAGGATCATTTCTAATACATAAAAGACGCATTATGGGCTATCTCAGTCCCTTTGAAAACAGCTTACTACTGTCAGATCTGTAGAAATCTCTACGCCCCCCTGTTTTGTCTGCTGGCAGTAAGCTCCCAGACATGTCTATACAGGCTACTGCATCTTCCCACACTCTTGTCACTATGACGGTCCCCTGTCTGTGATTAATGGCCGTATAAGCCCTGACCTGAGGTGTTTTCTAGCAGGCTCCCAGCTGACTGTCTACAGACCATACAGGTGATTCCCTGACAACTCTGAACAGAAGAAATTTCCTCTCTGTCAGAAATCCTCTTCTTAGTGATTACATGGAGGTGAAAGCACCTTCTGGGGAGGATTTACAAAAGCTGGATCAGAGGAGACAGAAGCAAGGACTGACGCCCATAGCAGCCAGATTCCTTGCTTCATCTCTACAATTAAAGATTGCACATGATTGGCTGTGCTATGGGCAACATCCCAATCAATCCCAATCCCAACATCGCCCCTCTGCACTGAGAACCAAGCGATCAGAGACCGCTAATTGCTCAGTTCTCAGATCTGGTCTGGGCACAGAGAATTGACTGCCAATTACCGCTCTGTGCTCTGCCTTTCCAGCACTCACTGGAGCGCTGGGCCTTGGAGGGGGTGGGAGCAACTGGCTCAGATCTATGAAGCCCACTGTGAAAGGTTTGAAAAATGGCACACCCAAATCCAGGTGCTCCAAGGCTCAGGATGCCCTTCCTACATCCAAAAACTGTATCCTGAGTAATAAAACGAAAGAGCCGGCACTACTGGAAATTCCATCTGCGTTCTGACGCGTTTCAGCACAAGCATTCACAGGATATGAACAAGGTTTGTGCCAAAACGCGTCAACTGTCATTTTAACTTGTGTGCAAATGGGAAAATCCGGACAGCCGCACTCCAGGAAATTATAATCCAAACTTCTCTATTTTAAAATCAGGAACATGTCATACAGCACATCAAAGGCAGAGTGTACAGACAGGCAGCTAACTTTTAACTTGGTCATGACCTAATAAAGATCGCAGATGGAATTTCCAGTAGTGCCAGCTCTTTTGTTTTATTACTCAAGCAACTGGCTCAGGCTCTCAGGGGCACACTAAGAGGCTGAGCCAGCTGCCAGTCAGGCATCTGAGCAGATCCTGACATTACTGTCGGGATCCTTCCAGAGCTTCTATGTTCTATGATGTCAGCTGACAGCGAACTAGCCTGCTGTAAACTGAATTTGGCCAAAGAGCTTTGGCCATACATCTCCTTTAAAGTGGATGTAAATTTGATTCATGAAATTTGACCTAAGCACATATATCTGTAGTGTTTTCTTATCTCTCCCATGTGTTTCTGCTGTTTCCTTGCTCCGTTATCAGCATGATAACGTCTGACAAGTTCTCCGTCAACCAAGATGAAACCAGCCTGAAATTTGTGTTGGGGGAGGGTGCTATAAATAGATTAGCAGAGAGCTTGTCTTGTCACAGCCCAGCTCTCAAAGTATCTTCCTTCCTTTGCCTATGTGGAGGGGGTTGTGTGCCTTTCCTCCAATCAGCTGTCTTGGCTGTATGCCAAGAAATCCACTCCCAGTGCTGAACAGGAAGAGAAAATCCCTAACGTGCACTTTCTAAAGAATGTAGCAAACTGAAGACAGCAGATATACATGTAAAACTTATGTAGGGAGATTTGTTTCATCTCTGTGTATCATCTGAGGCTGTTCACTTCCCTGGGTATATGGGGGGTTATATCCATTTTATTAGAAGGAATTGTTAAGATTAATTTGTCACAAAAAAAACATGGTGGCTGTCATTTGTGACCTTCTTTGAACTGGCTATTATATTGTCCCTCTGGCATCATTTTTTTCCTACTTTCTGTGTCAGTGACCTGAAAAAAAAGTCTAAACTTTAGATCTGTATACTTGTTAGGTTAGTTATTCTAAGGCTTGTTTAGACTTTCGGCCTGGAAGGATTTAAAATCATGCAGTTGAGCCAAACTTTTTATGACCCTCCCCCCCCCTTAAGCTGCAAAGGCAGCATAAGCCACGGTTGTGATGCTTGACGCTCTGGCAAGTAATATCATGTTTGGTGGGTAGTACTGTCACTGAATGTGACCCATTCAAGTGAATAGGGAAGTGCGACAAGTGCCCCCCAACTGCATGCAATGCAGGTTGTGGTGCATTGGTGAAGCAATTATGAGGTTAAAACAGGTGGTGAGGACACATCATATTGCCTCCTCACTGCCTGTCAAATGCCTCTGATAAGTGCGGACTGCTTCTCAGAACCATGACAGTTTAGACGCAAGTCTAAACTTAGCCTAAAAGTAATTTCAACTATTCTTCAATAGAATAGTCAGTAAAGCAGTGCCATTTTAAATTGTATATGTAAGGATCACCACCAGTGTGCAACTACTAGTAGGCACATGCCCAATAGCCAACCAATAGAAGTGCTTAGTGAACACTCAATGAAGATTTGACCGTAGACCTGCATACCATTGCTTACAACCCTGGTTTTCTAGAGTTTTTCCAAGTCTGCTGCTAGTAGACTCCAGCATGTGACAGTATTAGTAGAATACATAGTTATCTGTCAAACCTTTTGCCACACTAACAATAGAAACAGTGATAAATACAGGTGTTGCATTGGGTACCCAATGCTGTGTGCCTACAGGCTTTAGAGATGGAAATTGCCTGTAGCAATTATTTTTCCTTTATGACTTTACACCCAATGATGCAGCCATACTTAATGTGTTACTAAACTCACAACAGTAAAATCAGTCTGTATATGCAGTAGAGCATGCTTGTTATACTCACTGTGGAACCTAAGGGGTTAATCCTTCACATTGTGTAAAAAGGCTGTTTGAGCCTGTCTTCTCTGATCCTCCCCTTCTTTTACTGTCCCCAATCCATCTGCTGATAGTACAGCGCCTTGGGGGCCCTCTGCACATGCTCAGTTTGGTGTGTATTGCTAGAGAGTTTATTTTATAATTTTGGGAAGGTACATGTGTTTAGCACAGGGCCAATCAGCACTGTCCAGACAGAAAGTCAGGGGTCATTCAGGCTCATAGGACAGTCAGAGGAGAATGAAAACTCCTCCTACAAGCTTTAACCAGTGCTTGGCCGGACACTGATAGAAGTCACAACACTGCTATATACTGCTGATGAGAAAAGGTATTTAGCAGTTTATATTTACTAAATAATTGTATTTCCATGTTCTGTGTACTGTGGGAGACCAAATATAGTGAATGCAGGGTCCTGGGTTTAGTAACATTTTAAAGTGGAGTTCCACCCACTTTTACAACTTGGTTTTAACATAAAGACAAGGTGGCCATTCAGAAAGCGCTGTGCGGACTCGCACATTCGCAGTAGGAAACCGGCTGTAAAGCCTGAAGGCTCCACTGTCGGTTTCCCTTAGTTACAATGGCGGTGCTTGCACCTCATCCGATGGACGGATCGGCCTCAGGGGGCTGACATCACGGGCTCCCTGGACAGGTAAGTGTCCTTATTAAAAGTCAGCAGCTACAGTGTTTGTAGCTGCTGACTTTTAAAAAGAAAACTTTTTTGAGGGTGGAGCTCCACTTTAACTATTCCAGTTAGCAAGTGCTTACTGTAAATGGCCTTGTACATTTTATTTTCTAGTATTTTCTGCCAAGACGCTTTGTGTCATCCCAAAGTTTTGGCAGGGTGTAGCTACAATGTGCTCTGTAAGGTTGAGTCTGTGTACTTTAAACATGTCAATTGTTCAGACATATGAATATTATTATTAAAATACAAGATAAGCATAGGCATGCCTTGACTTGATCATCGGCTAAAAATTCCTGCATTGCATATCTGATTTTTGTCATGCACCTCTAAGATATACGAATATCATTACACATGAACACACACAAAGAGATAGGCATAAAGCACTATTGTAAAGGTGTATATTAATAGAATGTGCATGTGTGCGGCCAGTATCACTCACCAAAAAATCCCTCTAGATCCCCCAACCTGATCCTCTGTTCCCTCTACAATGTTCTTTTATCAGGAGGAAGTAACAGGGCATTTTACTATAAAGTGAAAACATTCACTGCAGTTTCTGGTAACAAGAATTCATTCAGTAAAAAGACTTGTTCCATACTGTTTTCCTTGTAGGCCACTGAGGGATTAATATACATTTATTTATTACATCCTTTCTACATTACAATAATGTTACTATAGAGGTGACTTATGCATGGAAATTCTGTGAAAGCTCACCAAGACAAAGGCGGATGTGGTGCTAGGCTTCCCGTTTTAATGGCAGCATAAATTTAGAATGTACATGTACACCGCACTGCATTGCTATAGAACATTGGGTGGATTTAATGGTGGCTCACACCTCACAATTTGCTTTCTGTTGGAAGGTGTTAAAACTCCTCACCTACGTATGTAGCCACCAGGGCTGGAAATAACATTTGTCTGAGATAAAGGTGTGAAGGGAAAGTTTCTCACACAGCACAGGAATGTAGACGGCGGGCTTTCTCATGAAATGTTCAGGGGCCAGTAAACCCGAATAACAACATGGTTTGTATAATATAGCCCTTAATAAAATTCATAAATATGGATATAAATGTTAAGATTGACAAATCTGGTTATTTGTAAGTCTTGACGCTGAGGGATGATATGTTCCTACACATTATTGATGTTTGGTTAATCCTAATAAATCTTATGGGTGGCCATACACAGCTGGCCTAATTTTTCAGCTAAGCATGCGCAAGCATTTTTGTAGGCTTTAACTGCTATACAAGCTTTTTGTTTGACTTGCTGTAGTTTCAGGTTTTACTACGGTCATAGATGTGTTGATTGCACAGACTGATCCACTTGGCTTTCCATGTGGATAGAGGATGTTCTATAGTGAATGAGACGTCCTCATCTTTCCAATGTGCACCCAATAAAAGTACATTAGTGATTAGTTTGTGCAACTACATATTTAAGTGAAATTGTTTCATGCTTCTGATTGCAAATAGTATGGAAAGTCAAAGACTTTTCTACGGGTGAAATTAGGCTATAGACATTAGAGGATGGTCAGGAATGCTGGTTCAATTTGACCATCTAAATATGTCTAATTTGAAAGTGTAAACATACATGGGGTCATTTGAGATTATCCCAGTTTGCAACCACATTGGAATTCAGGTTTGGAGAAGTAATTAAAGCTGACCTATACTGTAGTTAGGTCTGCTTAAACAGGCAGGTTTTGGGCCAGGTGAAGTACCCAAACAACAGGTATAGTTGCAAGGCCAAGGGCAGGATTGAGGTCAGAGCCACAATGAGCACTGACAGGGCAATAGTGTAACCAGGGCCGTATTTAATATTGATTGGATCCTGGGCAAACATTGTCTTGGGCCCTGGGCCCCCCCCCCCAAATGCAATTTCGCTCTCTACCTGCTCTGAGTCATACACTGACAACCAATATAATGGGGGATTTTACATCAATAACCAATAAAGGGGGATTTCTACACTGGCCACCAATGTCAGGGGGGATTTACACTCACCACCAATTTAAAGGGGGCTTCTACATGGACCACCAATGTAAGGAAGGATTTTAAACTGACCACAAAGGCAAGGTTTTTTTTGTTTGTTTTTTACCGATTACAAATATAAAGGAGTTTCTGCACTGACCACCAATGTAATGGGGATGTACACTGACCACTAATGTAATGGAGATTTACAATGATGACTAATGTAGTAGGAGCATTCATAGTAACCACCAATGTAATGGGGATTTACACTAACCACTAATGTAATGGAGATTTACACTGACCACTAATGTAACAAAAGCATTCACAGTAACCACCAATGTAGGGAGAAATTTACACTGACCACCAATGTAAGGAGGGATTTACACTGACCACCAATTTAAGGGGGACATTTAGTCTTTCACATTTGCGTGTGTCAGGAACGCATGAAAAATCGCTTTCCTGACACCACAGAAACGTGCTGCCCTTTAGCAGATACACAGTGTCATTAATTGTTTTTTTTTTAATTTTTTATAATCAAGTTTTATTGATTTCAGCAAAATAAAAGGGAACAGAATAAATGTTCTCTGAAAACATACAATATGCTGCATGACATGTACAAAAACAGGTTCTACAAGTTAATGAACAATATAATAAACCGAGAGTCTCTGCGACTGTCATTTTATCTGCAGTATGCAGAAACCCATATGAAAACAAAACAACCAAACATGTAAGAAAACACCTTATGTACAGGCAGGGCAGCTCTTGGGCTGAAACATGCCAGAGAATTAAAATAAGGAGGATAAAGAGGGTAAAGATAAGGGGGTGAGAATGAGAGAAAGAGAAATGACCTGCCTAATTGTTACCCAGGCATAATAAATGCTAACTTAAAGTAAAGTATGATGTTAATCTGTTTCATGACATACAAATTGGTTACCATAAGACAAGAGCGAAGACATACTCAATCATTTGGTATCTCTTGGGCATAGTACATCCACCCCGTCAGTGCCTTTAATTGTTAATGACAACCTCATGCATCTACTGATATGTGCGTATTCACATGGACCAAAATTCAGGGTGCTGTGGCATCATGTTATTTTGAAAAGGGGTTCCACCTCCAGTTTGTTTACCTTTGCAGAACAGGCTGATGTAAGGCCTAATGACCACAATTGTAGGCAGGACTTTTAAGCATGCCCCAGTGGGCAGCATTCAGCAGAAGTGATGGTGGATATGACCTCAGGGGGGACCCTGAGTGTAACAACAGGTATATAACTGTGCAAAAATTAAGTTTTGGGCTTACCTTACGTAGAGTTCAGAGAGCTCATGAAGGCCTCTTGAGCCCCTCCCTAGGGAAAGAGAGCCTTGACTGATGGGGGCATGGCTAGGTGCATGACAAGGGGAACGATTGGTTGGGACATGTGGATGGGCCAGAGCTCAGGAAATTGCGTGCCCCAGGGAATTCTTGGTCTTGCTGTAATGGGCTATGCCCTTGAAGGAAAATTGGAAGTAGGCTGTCTGTCCAGCACTTATGGTAAGGACAGGCCCCACTTCCCTCTTTTGCTTAAGTGCTCACATTACGACTGTGACTGGCACTGGTTAAATATGTTCACATGTTATGTGTTGGCATTTTATAAAGCTGCGGCCTTGCCCTTTCCAACCTAATGGTCGTTGTGTCTTATTTAATGGGGTAAAGGGCAAGGGTGGTGGGGGATTTGATCCCCTTGTGTTACGTTAAGTGGGACCTAAGCCCATTGCACCTCATCAGTCATGATTCTGGTCTGCTGTCCAACAGTGGGGTGGTTTGTGTCACACCAAGTGAATTCAGTGCATGTGGCCACATGCATGTGTGTACCCTTGTAAGAGTGCCAGAGACTTAAGTCCTTATAGTTTTTCCATGTTTGGGTAGTTTCTTTCTGCATGTCCTGGTTTTGTCATATCTGGAAGATTATTTAGCTTATGCCCCGTACACACGAGCGGAAATTCCCCCAGCAAAAGTCCAAAGTGAGCTTTTGGTCCGAAAATGCGACCGTGTGTATGCTCCATCAGACTTTTGCTGGCGGAATTCCAGCCAGCAAAAGATTGAGAGCATGTTCTCAATTTTTCGGTCGTAAAAAGTTCCAAACGGAAATTCCGATCGTCTGTACCAATTCCGACGCGCAAAATTCCTACGCATGCTCGGAAACAATTCAACGCATGCTCGAAAGCATTGAACTTCATTTTCTCGGCTCGTCATAGTGTTGTACGTCACAGCGGTCAGTGAACTTTTGTGTGACTGTGTGTATACAAGCCAAGCTTGAGCAGAATTTAGTTGGAAAAACCATCCAAGATTTTTCAGACGGAAATTCCGCTCGTGTGTACGGGGCATTAATATTATAACTGTGCCTAGTGTATATGAGAGTGTTAGAAAATTAGTCTGTGAACTCCTTAAGGGAACAGGGATAAATCTCAATGGATTGATCATGTAGGCCCGTAGTGACTGCCCCAGCTACTACTTTAAACTAATATTATTGCCTCTGTACTTTTTTGGGGTATTTATTATAGCAAAAAGTAAAAAATATATATATATTTTTTTAAATTGTTGCTTTTTGTTTTTTTATAGTGCAAAAGGAGAAAGCTCTATTTGTAGGAAAAAAAGGACATGAATTTTGTTTGGATACAGCGTCGCACGACCGTAGAATTGTCAGTTAAAGTGATGCTGTGCCGTATCGTAAAAAATGGCCTGGTCGTTAAGGGGGAAAATTTTCCGGTCTGTAAGTGGTTAATAAACGCTCCTAGCAGCAGCTTTTGAGTCTTTTTTTTCTTCTAGAAGCAAATCTTGTTATCCTATATGTCAATGCACACTATTTTAGTCTAGAAGCGTTTTTTGAAGCTTTAGCTTCTAGAGCAGAAAAAACAACAACTTTTTTTGCATTTTTGGGAGCAATTTGACAGCAGAAAAAAAAAAGTGAAAGCTCCTAACTGCTGCTAAAAGCTAGCACAAAAACGCTATTATGAGCGTTTTTCCATCCAGTGTTTTTCTGGCATTTTTTTTAGCTTATAGTGGGCACGGAGCCTAAATATGTAATTAAGATTATTCTTGAATTAAGCTTTAACTATTTAGGTACTAGTGTAAGGTGACACACCTAGGCCTCTATCATAAATGTAATATGTGAGCTGCCATTGCTGGACCCTTTCTGGAAATGCTAGGTAGCTGGTTCTGACTGGCTTCAGTACTTCTGTGTCACAGACCTAAAACAAGAAAACCAGAAACGAAAGCCAGAGAAAAGTATTAAGTAATAAGTAATAATTTCTGATCTCTATACAAGTTCTACATATTTCTTTCGTAATGGGTTTTCCTTAGGTCCCTTTCACACAGGCTGTCCAATCAGGTCCACCTGTCAGCTTTTTAGGCAGGCTTGATCGGACCTTGCAGTCTCCTCTATGGAGCGACACCCCCGCTATCCGATCCGATCCTGCCCACAAAAAACAGACAGAGATGTTGGTCCTATTTTCCATCTGTCTGGCAGATAGGATTGGATGGAAAAGGACAGGCGGTCCATTTCCATCCGATTTCCCCATAGAGGAGAGCGGGACTGTGTCCGTGTCCGCTCTGCACAGGACCTTTCATCCAAATGCTCAGTGGGGATCAGCAGAGCGATCCCCCGCTAAGCAAGCGGAATCAGCTGCACGGAGGCGCCCCTGTAAAAAGGGCCTAAGCGAGCAAAAATTACCCTATGGATAATTATCTTCTTGGGTATCAAAAACTTTGCTAAGCTACAAGTTTGTATCTTTTAGATGTGGTGTGTGTGTATGGGCCAAGCTCATAAATTTCAGATTGGGTTCATGAAATAAAGTGTCCCCAACAGTAACAGATTAAATGCTCGAGACGTTATCCAAAATCTTTCCAGTGCATTTCAGGTAATATACTGTAGAGTACCCCTGTATATCTATGCATTTATGGACATTGCCCTCTAAATGCAAATAGATATTTTTGACAGATCCCTTATGTTTTATAGATGCTAAAAATATATTTTCTAGAGTGTATTTAGTGTACGCATTATTGTTTGCAAAAATAAAGAGTCTATGTAAACCAGCCATTCTGTGGAACTCTTGTTCCTCCAGAGATTGCTAGGGGTTCCTTGAGGTGTGGTTGATTGACCTCTTCTATGATGCTTGCATAGCCTTCACAGCCAACACCGCTTGTCACAATGAGGCATGAAACTAATGGACTTTAGTGGTGGAATTCTAAATGATGAGCAGCACTATTGGTTTGTTACACTGGTGTGTGCCTTCCCCTCCACCATCTGAAAGCAGGTGGGAGGGAGAGGGGGAGAGGGCACTGCTCTGCAATTGCTATCACCTGCCCGCTGCACCCCTTGCTGTCTGGACCCCCTGTTTCCCTGGGTCCCATACAGGAGGAGAGGTGCCCCCCCTCCCATCAATGGCCCTGGTGGGCATAACAATGCCTCAGGCTTGGTGGTCAGTGGCAGTAAAACATCTATGGTCAGAAGGAACAAAAATAGTGCCCTGTAGTTCTAGTGGAAGGAGTAGTGCCTCACCGTTGGTGTCAGTGGAAGGAACAGTACCCCATCCTTGGTGTCAATGGGAGGAATAGTGCTCCATCATTGGCATCAGTGGGAGGAATAGTGTCCCATCATTGGTGTCAATTACAACCCCTGGCAAAAATTATGGAATCACCAGTCCCTGAGGATGTTCCTTTAGTTGTTTATTGTTGTAGAAAAAAAGCAGATCACAGACATGGCCAAAAACTAAAGGCATTTCAAATGGCAACTTTCTGGCTTTAAGAAACTCTAAAAGAAATCAAGAAAAATCATTGTGGTGGCCAGTAACAGTTAGATTTATAGAACAAGCACAGGGAATAAATTATGGAATCACTCAACTCTGAGGAAAAAAATTATGGAATCATGAAAAACAAACAAACAAAATAACACTCCAACACATCACTAGTACTTTGTTGCACCACCTCTGGCTTTTATAACTGCTGCAGTCTCTGAGGCTTTGACTTAATGAGTGATAAACAGTACTCTTCATCAATCTGGCTCCAGCCTTCTCTAATTGCTGTTGCCAAATCATCTTTGCAGGTTGGAGCCTTGTCATGGACCATTTTCTTTAACTTCCACCACAGATTTTCAATTGGATTGAGATCCGGACTGTTTGCAGGCCATGACATTGACCTTATGTGTCTTTCTTCAAGGAATTTTTTCACAGTTTTTGCTCTATGGCAAGATGCATTATCTTCTTGATAAATTATTTCATCATCCCCAAACATCCTTTCAATAGATGGGATAAGAAAAGTGTCCAAAATTTCAATGTAAACCTGTGCAGTTATTGAAGATTTAATGACAGCCATCTCCCCAGTGCCTTTACCTGACATGCAGCCCCATATCATAATTGACTGTGGAAATTTGCATGTTTTCTTCAGACAGTCGTCTGCATAAATCTCATTGGAACGGCACCAAACAAAAGTTCCAGCATCATCACCTTGCCCAATGCAGATTCGAGATTCATCACTGAATATGACTTTCATCCAATCATCCACAGTCCACAATTGCCTTTCCTTAGCCCATTGTAACCTTGTTTTTTTGTGTTTAGGTGTTAGAGATGGCTTTCTTTTAGCTTTTCTGTATGTAAATCCCATTTCCTTTAGGCGGTTTCTTACAGTTCAGTCACAGATGTTGGCTCCAGTTTCCTCCCATTTGTTCCTCATTTGTTTTGTTGTACATTTTCTGTTTTCAAGGCATATTGCTTTAAGTTTTCTATCTTTACGCTTTGATGTCTTCCTTGGTCTACCAGTATGCTTGCCTTTAACCACCTTCCCATGTTGTTTGTATTTGGTCCATGTTTTAGACACAGCCGACTGTGAACAACCAACATCTTGTGCAACACTGCGTGCTGATTTACCCTCTTTACCTACATACTAACAAGCAGATTTAATCTGATGCAGGTGTTAGTGTTTGTAATGAAAATTTACAGGGTGCTTCCATAATTTTTTCCTCAGAATTGAGTGATTCCATAATTTATTCCCTGTGCTTGTTCTATAAATCTAACTGTTACTGGCCACCACAATTATTTTTCTTGATTTCTTTTAGTGTTTCTTAAAGCCAGAAAGTTGCCATTTGAAATGCCTTTAGTTTTTGGCCATGTCTGTGATCTGCTATTTTTCTACAACAATAAACAGCTGAAGGAACATCCTCAGGGACTGGTGATTCCATAATTTTTTGCCAGGGGTTGTAGAAATAGTGCTCTGTTATTTGTGTCAATGGGAAGAATAGTACCCCATCGTTGGTGTCAGTGGGGGAATAGTGCCCTATCATTGGTATCAATGAAAGGAATAACATAAGAAGTTATGCTCCACTGTTCATGTCAGTGAAAGTTAGGGTGCCTTATCATTGGTGTGAGTAGGAGCAATAGTGCCTTCTACCAATGGTAGGAATAATGCCCCAAGGGTCAGATAAAGGTAAGCAAGAGGCCACAACTGGCCACAGTTGGTTAACCACTGCTCTAGGGTAAAAAGATTGTGAAAGGCTGATGTAAACTATGTAGACTGGTATCCCTTGAAGCTGATCCAAGAACAGCTAGGACAACATATAATGATGGCTAAGGAGCCATGTTCTATAAGGAAATAGTTACAAAAAAAAACATCATGATCCAGTAATCGTGAAAAAATGTAAAATCCAGTTTGGAAATCCCATGCTATTCTCAGCTACACTGGGATCATTCTAAAACATGAAATTGATCAGTTAACAAAGATAAAGTCTGAGTATGGGTGACATAAAACGAAGTACTAGAGAAAGCACACCAATCACCTGCATACTGTACAAAACAAAACATATTCTACTTTCTCTGCCTGTGGATGAAACCAGCTGAACACACAGAGACAGCTAACAGCGCACTTCAGTCTATTTTACAGAGGCGTCTTTTATGTATAGAATGTTTTTCTCAAGATCTTCCCTTCCATCTGTGCATGTGTTGACATGCCTGGGTTTACTGGATCCAGAAGGCTGGGACTGATTTTTACAAATGAATAGACTTCTAGTGTTGGTTTTACATGCTCATCTCTTGTGGGTGTGTTTGGGTGATTCTAGAAATTGCCAAGTATTTATGGACTTGTGTGCAATTTTACAACACTCTCCAGACAGGTGTAGCCCCAACGTCTGCTGAAAAAAAAAAAAATACCCAGCAGGATAACAAATCTCTGTGTTATATTCCATTTGTTAGTCAATGTTGGTAATGTTTTGTTTACCTGCTTGGCGTTATTAAGAAATATATGGGCTTATTTTATATCAGTTAATACACTGCAGCAATCAGAGTTCACTTATAGAAAACACTACTCGCAGCGATTATGTCTAGTTTATATCAATTCACGTGTTATCACAATACTACTTTAAATGCTTCATCCAATACTATTACTCCTTCAAACATGCATATATCATATAGATGCAGCATTTAAGCACTTGCCCTCCGGAAGATTTACCCCCCTTCATGACCAGGTCACTTTTTGCGATACAGCACGGCGTTACTTTTACTGACAATTGTGCAGTCGTGCAATGTTGTACCCAAATTAAATTTATGTAATTTTTTCCCCACAAATAGAGCTTTCTTTTGGTGGTATTTGATCACCACTGACGGTTTTTAATTTTTTTGCTGCAAACAAAAAAATATCGACAATTTAAAAAAAAATTTTTTTTTAACTTTCTGCTATAAAATACATCCAATAAAGAAATTGAAAAAAAATCAAATTTCGAAATCAAAAATAAATTTAGGCCAACATGTATTTTGCTACATGTTTTTGTTAAAAAAAAATCCAATAAGTGTCAATTGATTGGTTTACGCAAACGTTATAGCGTCTACAAACTATGGGATATATACTGGAATTTTTTTTTTATACTAGTAATGGCGGGCAATCAGCGACTTACAGAGGGACTGCGATATTACGGTGGACAATTGGACACTAACTGACACTTTTGACACTTTCCGGGAACCGGTGACACTAAGGCTGGGTTCACACTTATGCGAATTGGATGCAGTTTCCCCGCATCCAATTCTCCAATTCGCATGACAGGAGACTGGTTGAGTGGAGCTGGTTGACACATCTCCGGGGTGGCTGCGGAGCGGATTGCACAGAGGTCCTGTCCGTCTTTGGCTCTGTTTCAGGTCTGAATTCAGGCAAAAATTCGGGCCTTAATTCATTCCTGAAATGGAGAACAGGGATGCACCGAACCCCTGCTGTGAGCCGCATCCAAATTGCAAATTGTCAAATTGCATGCCAAATCGCAGCCTATTGCTGGCAACGGCACCAACTTTGCGGCGCCGCACGGATTTCCAAAAGGAGTTCCTGCACTACTTTTGTTGACTTCAGGGGGGCGATTTCAATAGACATCAGTTCATGAACCCGCACAGATGTCTTTCAAATCGCCCCTGAACTCGCACTGAAATGCGGGTTTGAAATCGTGCGAGTTCAACTAAACTCGCACGATTTCAAACCCGCCTTTAGCGTGAATGAGGGCTCAATCCATTTGCAGTTAAATTCACCTATTTCTTCCTCTGTCTTTATCAACCTCAACAACACCCTCTTCCCATGCGCTTCCCTTCAAAACTGTTACCCGCTGACATTAACTGGCGTAGGACCTCTGCCTAGCCTGCCTTCACATAATCTAGCACTCTGGTCCAAGGAATTTGTTTGTATCTACCTATTACCAGAAGAATTTCTATAATAAAAAGAATTTATATGTAGCATACATTGGGGGTCCTGTAAACCCTCAATATCTCATTCAATTAAAAGGTGGGTAAACCCCAAAAGTTCTCTTATTTGGTCTATTACAATTGAAAGAATTTTGTTATTTCTGTTAATAATGATCAAAAACTATGAAAAAATACATATTGATCCTGCCAGAAATCTGCGCTGACAACTTTCTGTGCTGCATATTAGTTATATTGTTTCCAGCTACCTCTGAGGATTAGAGGGTTGGGTTTAGACACACTTTAAAGCGGAGCTCCACCAAAAAGGGGAAGCTTGTTTGCTACCTCTCCCCTCCACTGCCACATTTGACACTTTTGCGGGGGGAGCGGATTCTTGGTTTTGACAGGTACCTGCTCCCACTTCTGGGTAAGATCACCGCACGGTGATCTACAACATTTCCAGCCCCTCCTCCTTCCCCCCCAGCTGCCTTCTGGGACACACAGAGGTCCCAGAAGACGGCGGGACCATTCAGGAAGCGCAGCACGACTCGTGCATGTACAGGTAGGAAATAGGCTGTGAAGCTGCAAGGCTTCACTTCCTGTTTCCCTTACTACAAATGGTGGCGCCTGCACCCAAAGCCGATTGACAAATTGGCTAGGGGTGCCGACCTTGCGTGATCCCTGGACAGGTAAGTGTCCTTATATTACAGTATTTGTAGCTGCTGATTTTATTTATTTATTTATTTATTTTACAGACTGGAACTCCCCTTTAAAGTCTAGTTAAAGTATCAGGCCTTTTTTCTCTTTGAAATTTTGCATCTTAAGCCCCATACACGCTATCAGATTTTCTGCTGATTTTTGTCTTCAGATTTACCAAAAACATATAATATGAGGTCAAACCTTAGGAGTTTCAATTTGTATGCAATCAGGCAGGCACTTGCACTACATGGTTTTGGTAAATCTGAAGACAAAAATCAGCAGAAAATCTGATAGTGTGTATGGGGCTTAACAATATGTGTGGATTTGAAAACAATTGTCACTGTCACACCTTCAGATATTTTCTCTTATGCCGCGTGCACACGACCGGACTTTACGGCATACTTGGTTTGGCGGACCGGAGTCCACTGCACAATCCAATCGTGTGTAGGCTCCCGCTGACTTTTTTTTCCCCAAAAGTCTGCTGGACCTAGAAATGAAACATGTTTCAAATCTTTCGGTCGTAAGTCCGCTGGACACTCAGTTACTGACGGAAAGCCTGTTCGTCTGTATGCTGGTCCGACGGACCAGATACGATGCAAGGGCAGGGTACTGCATCTCGCGCTCGCTGCAATAGGAAAAAACGATTTTCCTATTGTGGCGAGCGCGGGGCATACCAGGCCCTTAGGTCTGGTATGGATGTTAAGGGGAACCCCCTACGCTGATCATGCCCAGGGACTGTGACGGCATAAGGGGCCGGGGTCACCGCCTATATAAGTCACATCGGAGCGCTAAGAAAGCATTCCAGCCAGAGAGAGCGTCGTGTCAACATCGCAAGAAGAGAAGATGGCAGAAGGCAGAAGTCCGGGCCCCTGCTAGCAAAAGAGCGGCAAAAGAGCAGAAGATAGCGGAGGAGCCTGGCAGAAGACCCGGAGAGCGCGGGGAAGAACCGGAGAGACCCCCGAAACTGGAAGAAGACCCCGAAGCTGGAAGAAGACCCCCAGAGCTGTCTAATAAATTACTTTAAAAACCTGTGTAGTGTGTTTTTTTTATTGACACTTTTTCCCTAGGTGAATGGGTAGGGGTACCATGTACCCCATACTTATTCACATAGGGTGGGGGGCCGGGATCTGTGGGCCCCCTTATTAAAGGGGGCTCCTGGATTCCGATAAGCCCCCCGCCCGCAGACCCTGACAACCAATGGCCAGGGTTGTCGGGAAGAGGCCCTTGTCCTCATCAACATGGGGACAAGGTGCTTTGGGGTGGGGGGCCACAGGGCGCCCCCTCCCCTAAAGCACACCCCCCATGTTGGGGGCATGCGGCCTGGTAGGTTCAGGAGGGAGGCGTGCTCAGATCGGGGTCTTGTATGGATTTTGGGGGGGACACCACGCTGTTTTTTCGGCGTAGGGGATTCCCCTTAAAATCCATACCAGACCTAAGGGCCTGGTATGCCCCGCGACGGGGCTCGCAAGGTGTCAATGTCGCCGATAAAAGTGGTGAGGTTGACTTCCTTTTCTAGTCCCGTCGAACCCGAGTCACGTTCCAAATGAACGAACTTGTCCGTGTGTGGGCAAGTCCGTTCATTCTGAAAGTCTAACGTAACTCCGGTGAAAGTCAGTCGGGAAGACCAGCGGACCTAGTTTGCCGGAAAGTCCGGCGTGTGTAGGCAAGTCTGTCGTTCAGAAAGTCCGGCGGTAGTCCGGAGGGAATTACGTTGGACCTAGTTTCCCAGAAAGTCCGGTCGCGTGTACGTGGCATTAGTGGAAATGCACTTCCTACTCTTCCATTTCAATGCTTAGTGCTGGAATAGTCTAATAACTGCCACATCCAATGTGCAGAATTGTATTGCAGTAGAAGAGAGGTGGTGTGTCTTACCAGGTTTATTACAGTTCACTCCGGTGCCTATTGGACTTCACAGTCATATTTAGACACCCAACAAGGTATTATAAAAGAAAAGGGGGGCAGGGGAGACTATAAATGTATAAATGGAGGCTGCTAGTATTATTTCTATCTGTCTGGATATTTATATCTGTTAATTCAACTGGGTTTCAATACTGAACTATACTGTGGGACAGTATGTTATGATTTTTTTCCCTAAATGATTTATAATAAAAATGTGTTTGGCAAAACTTCTATAAAGGGAACCAGTTTAAAATCCCCTATCACTGGTATCACACCAGGTGTGTGGTACATACAACACTCTGAGACATTGGGGTGGATTTACTAAAACTAGAGAGTGCAAAATCGGGTGCAGCTGTACAGAGAAACCAATCAGCTTTCAGGTTTTACTGTGAAAGCCTAACTGAACAAGCTGATGTTTGAAGCTGATTGGATACCATGCACAGCTGCACCAGATTTTGCACTCTCTGGTTTTAGTAATTCCCCTCATTGTTCCACATATTCTCGAGCTAGCTTAGAATATGCCCATTTTTAACAGGAAGTAAAAGGTCTACTGTAATTTATACTGTTTTACAAATTTGTGTCATGCTCAATCTAGACACATACCCACTTTGTGATCCACTCCTCAGTGGGGTTGATTTACTAAAACTGTAGAGTGCAAAAACCAGTGAAGTTGTGCATGGTAGCCAATCAGCTTCTTACTTTAGCTTGTTCAATTAAGCTTTGACAAAAAAAACAGAAAAAAACCTGAAAGCTGATTTCTATGCAGAGCTGCACCAGATTTAGCATTCTCCAGTTTTAGGAAATCAACCCCAATGTGTCTAAAGATGCCAGAAGGTTACTACAGCACATCCTAACAACCGCAAGATAGTTAGTTGCCTCTTGCTGGTTGTAGACCCGTAGGACAACCAAACTTGTCTTTTCATTCTCATATTCGAAAAAGTAAACCTTGTGGAAGCTCTTAAGGCCAGAATGAATAATGCTCTTACTACCTATGAATTAGTGTGGGACCACTGGGTTTACTTTGACGCCGCCATTTAAGACAACCTTTAAAATGTCTCTTCTAGGGATGCTTGGTCCGGTCTTCTTCCTGCTTTCTCCTGTTCCCCTATATACTTCTTCTTCCCCACTACTCTGCTTTCTTGTCTTCTTTCTATCTTTCCTCTATCTATCTGTTCACACCCATGCGATCCGATTCCAGTGCCGGGAAAAAAAAGGTTCCTACACCTTTTCATGTGAATCCAATGCGAGTTCAGCCATATAACTGTATGGCTAAATTCACATTGCACAGACATCGCGTGCAAATCACATGCAATGTCCGTGTTCGCAATAGTGTGAACCTAGGCTTAAACAAAAAAAAACACTTGTCATTTGCAACTCCCATGTTTTGATAAATGCCATAATTTGCTTTGTATAAATTTAATTTAGTTATTATTTCCTTTATTGCATTAGTTCACAACACAACACCTTTTGATGGAGATCACTTTATGTATCAGCCATTGGGCATGTATTTGAACTTCAATTTACTCTGTCATTTGCCTTTTTTTCATTGAGGAAACTAATGAGAGGTGTTTTTAGTTTTCTCTTTGTAGTTGATTCTTATAAATTGGAGAAAATAATGACAATTTTAATGCTAATGGAATTATAAATGACTAAGCGAATCTGCCTTTCATTATCCCTATTAAATGGCTGCCCTTAAAGCCATTAGCAATGAAAAAATGCTGAGTTGTATTGAGCGTCTGCCAAGAACAACACTCTAATTTATTCATCAGTTACCAGGTTTGAAAATTAACACTTCATTATTCTGTTTGTTTACTGTTCTCTAACATACTTGGGGTTTCTGCTATTTGTATATACATATTTTCCTGAAAAGTCAAGCAAGTGTGTGTAATTTGGACTAGATGCTTGGCTTGCTTACATACTTTTGCTAATAGGTGTCTCTCATTCCCATGTCAGAAAGTTGGGAGGTGTAGAGGTACTGTTTATGTTCAGTGATGTTGGGATGAGGATCACTGGTCTGTTCTTCCTGCATAGGGTTGAGTAAATTTGCTTGGGTTTGATTCATGGGAGGTTTGTCCAATTCTTTTTAAAATTTGTGAAACTCGAACTTAACAACAAATCCCACTGGAATCGCTTGATTTGATTTATGTGGTTTTTATGTATGATGTAGTTGATAAAACTTTTGTATTTTTTTAAATTTGAGAAAATTATTAGCAGGTTATTGAATAATTATGAGCTGGAAGCTTCTCGTTTCAGCAATGAGCTTTACTTTCATGGAGAAATACATTACATGTCTTTTATCATCATGGAGACAGACAGGAAGAGAACACAAACGAGTGCATTGAGCATAGATAGACAATACATCTTGTTATATCATAGAATGTAAGAAATATACACTATAATGCCACAGCGCCACCTGCTGCTTGGATGGGTATAATGCATACAGTATTGTCAGTTTATTAACAACTTTACATTACATGCTGTTGTTCTTTTGCAACAAAAATGGGATCTTTTGCAGAAGGAAGCCAAGTGACATGGACCTGTTGCTGGTGCCTGTGCATAACACCAGTGAAACTGAGACACTGAGAGGTTGTTTGTAGAGCTAGGACCAGAGCTGGAAGGACCCATTGCTGTCAGAGTCCACAGCAGGGGAGAACCAGTGAATCACTACCGAATGGTGAGCGGTATCCACCGCGACATTATGCCAACTGCAGAACATCTGGGGTGGTATATCTCCTCCTCTGCAAATGTGCATGCTTTTATGTGGGTAAAACCGCACAAGAGTTTTGGCGAAGATCTTATCGCCATCTCGCCTCTATGAGGACTTGTAATCCCGGTCTACCTCTTGGTAGACACGTTACCAGTGTTCATGACGGAATTTGCCCCAGAGTCTCCTTCCTGATCCTCGACCACATCCATCCTGGTATGCGGGCTGGGGACTAGAATAAGACCCTGCTCCAGCATGAACAAAAGTGGATTTTCCACCTCAACGCCACCCAACCACCTGGCTTCAATGGGTCAGTCTCATTCAGACCCTTCCTTGAGGGTTATACCTCGGGGGGGGGGGGGGGGGTCTGAGTGGGAACCACCTGATCCTACCTGAACTAACATAAGTAGTAAAGGGGCTATCTATGCCTAGATGGTATTTTTGCAATGTACTCTAATGCCCTGTACACACGGTCGGACATTGATCGGACATTCCGACAACAAAATCCATGGATTTTTTCAAACGGATGTTGGCTCAAACTTGTCTTGCATACACACGGGCACACAAAGTTGTCGGAAAATCAGATTGTTCTAAACGCGGTGACGTAAAACATGTACTTTGGGACTATAAACGGGGCAGTAGCCAATAGCTTTCGTCTCTTAATTTATTCTGAGCATGCGTGGCACTTTGTGCGTCGGATTTGTGTACACACGATCGGAATTTCCGACAATGGATTTTGTTGTGGGAAAATTTTATAGCCTGCTCTCAAACTTTGTGTGTCGGAAATTCCGATGGAAAATGTGTGATGGAGCCCACACACGATCAGAATTTCCAACAACTAGGTCCTATCACACATTTTCCGTCGGAAAATCTGACCGTGTGTACAGGGCATTACTCCTATGCATTCTCCAGATAGTTTACTTTTTGTGTCTTCCTTCCCCCTTACAGTTCTATTGGACTTCCAAGATAAGCTCTTATGTTATAAGTGTGTTATAAATGTATAATACTTGTGTTATCTTTGCAATGAATCACCACCTATATTTACATCCACATGTTCTGCTGCCCTGGGTTGTGTTCTCTCCATCATAATTCCTTTACATTTCTGCGCAATTTCCCTTTTTGGGGAAACTAATATGCATGTGTCCCCTGTGGCTGTCCCGGTTTGTTTTCCGGTTAGCGAGTTGATGCCTGTCTTTCTGCGCATGCCCAAATGGTCCCCTACTCAGCGCACGGGGGGCGTTTGACATGGGCGGCCTCTGTTTACATTGGAGCAATGTGACCGGACTCTTTTCTGGGTCACTAGGCTCCTGTTTGTGCGCCGCAGGAGGGTGACGCGGGATGGCGTCACCTCCACACCATTTCCGGCCTTTCTAGCTGGTATTCCTGACGTGCTATGCTATTATTATCTTGTACATACACTTGTCATCCTCTCAACTCATTTTTATATATGCTCTTATATATGCATTATTCTTTAAATTCTGTCATATATTTATATTTAGTTTGGTTTACACATCAGACCAACAACTATCCTCTTTCTTCCTTTCAGCGACTACAGTCGCTCGAGGATACACGAGGGGAACTTTTAGCGGGCTATGCCAGAGCGTCCTTTGTGAGGGACTATGTCTCTTTGTGCTTAGATGCGAGATCTTCTCGCTGAACTGGAACCGATCGGGCTTACAACCACAGCACGGTTTTTAATATCTTCCTTTTTAATTGGATGCAAGATACCTCGAACAGTTATACAGTTTGCACAGTCAGTGTATTTACAATTGTGATATGGAATAGGAAATGTCGTGACATTATACATGTCTGTTATGATGTTGTATTATATGCATCATGTATTTATTTATTTATACTCTTTCTATCAATTGTAGACGTATATACGTCCTGTTGGAACCGCACATCCCTGAAGAAGTGAAAATATATATTACAGACTTGAAACGCGTTGGGTCTTTCTCTTGTCCTCATTTGTATTTCAACAGATTAACTGTGGTTACCAATTGTGATATCAACTGTATTTTTTCTGTATCAGCATCTAACTCAATTTAATGTATTGTACATTTATATAATTACCTTTTTAACTTCAAACCATTAAAAGATTTATATATTTTTAGTTTCTTTCTCTACACAATCCCCATCCACTTGTTTACATTCACCTGTCAGCCAGGAATGCCCAGCCAACAGCTGAATGGATCAGGTGGGGATAAGTCATGGTTGGGATGATGCCATTTCCCATGCTGGCTCCCTAACAGTCAGCATGGGCAAAAAAACCCAAAAAAACTCTTTAGCAATACACACCAAACAGAGCATGTGCTGAGTACGACCAAAGCTCTGTTCTGTCAGCAAATGGATTGGGGACAGGAAAAGAAGGGGAGGAGGATCAAACAGCCTTTTTACACAAGGATTAACCCCTTCCACAAGCATGATTTACTGCATATACAGACTGATTTTACTGTTGTAGGTTTAGTAACACGTTAATGACATATATTGTCATAATTGACACTACGGTTGATACTGGTACAGAGAGTTAGTCGAGAGGCCCATCAAAATTTTGCTATGGGGCCCCACAATTCATAGTTGCGCCGCTTGGGTCTTTTTGTTCCATGTTCAATCCTTCATTACTTAAACGAATGCAAAATAAAAACGTGCTTGTGTCCAGCAGTTAAAACGATCGTTAAATTGCTTAATTTGCAATTAAATCTCTGAGTGGTTTCATCAGTGTACTCAATCAAAAGGAATATTGATAATTGACCAGTTCTGAAAACAGGAAAAAACATGCAGTTGTTATCCACAAATGCCTGACAACATCAGGCGTAGTTGATAAAGCCAGACCTTAATGGTTTCACGTTATGATTGCAGTCTTTGCCAATTATCTAGAGATCCTGATGCCTGAATGTTGTTGTACACAAGTGCTGGCACGTGCAATGTAATGCTTATGCTAAAAAAAGGACATAACTGTTTTGCATGTAACATGCTTGATGGAACTGATCATAAATAACGACTTTACTCAATAAAATACTAACGGCAGTGTGCCTTCACCTGGATTTTGCCTATGTA
Organism: Lithobates clamitans; assembly: GCA_037952925.1. Classification (NCBI taxonomy): domain Eukaryota; kingdom Metazoa; phylum Chordata; class Amphibia; order Anura; family Ranidae; genus Lithobates; species Lithobates clamitans. The sequence continues at coordinate 2,326,984 of JBBGZY010000577.1, forward strand.
TAATATACTATGATATGTACTTCCATAGGTTTGAAGTTACTTTGTGCCTCTGTGTATTTTCATTAAAAAAAAATTTCTGTAAATATGTATAAAAACTGAAATAAATACTAACGGCATTATTAAAGTAAAGTATCTTATAACAGCAAACTAAGTGTATGCATCTTGCAGTTAGTGAAAGATGAATTTTGATTGACTATCAGATCAGGTGGCGTGGTGCCCTTAAAGATTAGATGCCAGTTGGCTTGCTTTGGTTCTTTTTGGTCATATCAGGTAGCAATCTACTGTTTATAAGCTACCATCATATACTGTGCTTAGGTGTATTGAGGGCAACAGTGATTGGACAGGCAGGCTGCAAACATTCAAATGTTAATCATTAAACAATAGTCCATAAGGTGCTTTGAACACTGAAGTGAATAGTGACGGATAAATAAAAAAAGTATTCACCAGGTGCACCTCCACCGTGAAAATTAATAAGATGTAAGCATACAAGATCTCTAGACTCCACGTTATAGTAATTTACACAAGCATTTGGATAATGACACGACACTCAAAACGAATCCCTCAGTGGTTAGACTGGAAAGGATAGTAATATGGCTGGCCAACCAAGCCCTCAGTGTTCCTCAGATGTGACCAAATAAGGAAGAAAAAGGGGTCCACATAGTGTAAAACCATAAAGCATTTTGTTTTGAGAAAAGGTTGCTAAACATTTACACCAATCCAGTAAATAATCAGCAGTTAAAATAGTAGTTCCCAGGATAAAAACGACTCGTATACAAGCTCGGATGGCGTGGTTAGTTCAGACATAGACTCCGCTCTGCATGTTTCGTCAGAAGTGACATCATCGGGGGTCTAGAGATCTGGTAAGCCTACATCCTATTAATTATCACGGTGGAGGATCACCTGGTGAATACTCATCTAAACCAGTGGTCATTAACCCTGTCCTCAGGGCCCACTAACAGGCCAGGTTTTATGTATTATCTTGGGGAGATGCAGACTAAAAAATACTGCAATCACTGAGCAGCAAATGATATCACCTGTGATGTATTTCAGTTATCTTGCAAACCTGGCCTGTTAGTGGGTCCTGAGGACAGGGTTGATGACCACTGATCTAAACCATCACTTTTTTTGGATTTTACTTCAATGGACTTTTTTAATTATCTGTCACTATTCACTTCAGTGTTTAAAGCACCTTATAGACTATTGTTTAATGATTAACTTTTGAATATTATTTATTTAGAGTGTCAATTATTTTTTTGTATGTTTTTGTACAATTGGTTCTGTTGTGGGATTGCAAGCAGCTTTATTTCACTTATTATTATCACCTGTGCGGTAATATTTTTTAAAATCTTTGTAAGGCTGCAAACATTGGAAGGTGAGTACAAATTTACAAATATTCCTTTATCTGACCATAACCTTGTAATATAGCAATGATTTTGAATATATGTAGACACATTTAGGGCTTGTTTACACATGCTATGTCCTCTGAAGAGTAAGGATGAGCTCAGGCATGTTCACAACCGCACATGCAGAGCCCGCCAGGAAGTGGGCACTGCACAGCGCTAATCACAGGCAGTGAGACATTTCCCGATCTCTGCAGCCGCGGATCAGGAAAATGTCTCACTGTCTGTGCTAAATGCTCCACAGTGCCGACTTCCAGGCGGACACTGCACATGCGCTTGCAAACCCGCCTGAGCTGATCCTTACTGAAGAGCAATCCACAGTGGATCACAGCTCAACCACATGTTTTTTCTGCCCCCCAACTGCAAGTGTATATTAGGCCTTAGAAAAACTTGTCTAATTGTTATTGTTTTTCACCTGTTAAGCCACTGAGAAGTCAGTAGCATGCCTGCCCTGTCCTCATAAACCTAAACATGAAAAATTGCCCTAAGCTCATAGATGAGTCCGTTTTTTGGGTTCAACCAACAGACTTGATTCCCCCATCGACACAGTTGATTTGGATGGGGCTCGCATATAAGAAGAAGCCAAGTATTCCTACCCGGATTCAAAAAGTAGCTACCTTTGTAACAGGAAGTCTGAATCAAATTGGTTCCATAAAAGTACAAAATTTAATAAATACGCTAATGTCACAAGAGGCAAAGCCTCCCAAATTTTAACAAAATGCAGCAAGCATGAAAAGTGCAAACAACTTCACACATCATATTTCACGGGTCCTATCCATAGGAGAGATAACCCGGAAAGATTTCGATGTATCAAACACATGGAAAGACAAGACGACACATAAACAACGTTACACAGACAAATAAACAAAAAAAACCCCTCCCAACAACGTTACACAGAAAGTCTGGACACCAGCTGTTCGTATTCACAGGAAAAATGCTAAGCGACAAATTCGCATAAAAAGTGAAAAAAATGTCCTTCCATATTCAACATGGAACAGTCAAAAAAATGTATGCAAGTTTCCTGTGAATAGCCCCCGGGGGATAATAGAAAATCAAAATAGTGTATACAAATACTGCAATCTTCCCCTAGATTGAATCAGGTTGGTATAGAATTGGTTGGATGGATCTCACTGACTGAGTGATTCTTAATTTCAAGAGGCCTGTGCTAATCTGACTGTAACAGAAAAATGTCCTTAAGTTGCCATCCAGCATATCCTCAGGTTATTAATCAAGAACATTTTCCCGGAATGGTAGAGAGCTTCAAACGCTTCAAACGTAATTTTTTAGCCCCCAAGAAAAAGTCCTTCTGTATAATAATTAGTGCATCATGATTAAAGTGAGCGTATTAACCTGTTGCCAATATCAGGAGGAGTACAATGTCCCGTAATCAGAGGTGCATCCACAGAGCGACCTGTGGGTCACAGACAACCAAAGGTAAGTTCAATGACTTGGATGTATTCATTTGGAAATCCCAAACAGGGATGATGTTGGTTGTATTGTTGCTAAATGAGGATCTTCCCCCGGTACCGATCCAACCCCACTGACTCCCCGGACAGGAGCCGCCCCGTGAACTCGTACACCGCCTGCATCGCCATCACCGACCGACCGATCATATTTGGATGGGGTAATCCTCGCCGATGAGAGGGATCCATTCACAAAGCAGTACCTCAGATACCGCACAGCATTTAAAAAAATAAATTTAATCCACTAAAAACGCTACAAAAATACTGCATGCGCTATTTTATGAAGTGATGCAGTCGTTTAGTAGTGAAACCTTGCGTTAATTTAACACCTGCGGCTAAGGAGGGGGCGGCTATGTCCTTAACAACCAATGAGTCATCAGCTGTCAGCGGGGTTCGCCGCTGACAGCTGAATGTAAATAAAAGAATTTCCGGCATTAACCAATTCCTGACCATGTTACACAGATATACTGCGGCACAATGGCTCTCCTGGGCGAAATCCCGTACGGGTACGTCCTAACCTTTTTTGGCTAGCAGAGGGCGGGCGCATGCCCGCTGTACGACGGGGGACCCGATGCAGGTGGGGATGCAGGTGGCGATGCGATCGCGTGCACGAGCGCCAGCACAGGGATTTGTGTGTGTACACACACAAATCGCTGTGCTATCAGAGGAGAGGAGCCATATCATTTTTCCTACTAAGTAGGAAAAATGATATGTCTCCTCTCCTAGTCACTCACATCGCCAAACAGTTGGAACACACCTAGGGAACACACAATTAACCCCTTGATCGCCCCCTAGTGTTAACCCCTTCCCTGCCAGTGACATTTACACAGTAATCAGTGCACTGATCGCTGTATAAATGCCAATGGTCCCAAAAAAGTGTCAAAAGTCTCCGATCCGTCTGTCGCAATCATGCAATACTGCTAAAAAACGCAGATCACCACCATTACTAGTAAAAAAAAAAAAAAATAATAATAAAAATGCCATAAAAATGCCATAAAAATGGCATAAATCTTTCTCATAGTTTGCAGACGCTATAACTTTTGCGTATACCAATTAATATACGCTTATTGCGATTTTTTTTTTACCAAAAATATGTAGAAGAATATATATTGGCCTAAAGTGATAAAGAAATTAGTTTTTTTTTTAAAATTTGGGGGATATTTATTATAGCAAAAAGTAAAAAAAATAGTTTTTTTTTTTCAAAATTGTTGCTGTTTTTTTGTTTATAGCGCATAATAAAAACTGCAGAGGTGATAAAATACCACCAAATGAAAGCTCTATTTGTGGGAAAAAAAGGACGCAAATTTTGTTTGGGTACAGCATCGAACAACCGCGCAATTGTCATTTAAAGCGACGCAGTGCCAAATTGTAAAAAGTGCTCTGGTCAGGAAGGGGGTAAAATCTTCCGGGCTGAAGTGGTTAAAAAAATCATGGAAAAAAACTCTGGGCCCCCCCCCCCCCCAAATTTTTTTTTAAAGATACTGTGGGGTCCTAACCCAAGATCCATACCAAACCCTTATCTGAGCATGCAGCCCTGCAGGCCTCCTGAACCATACCAGGCCACATGCTCTCAACATGAGGGGGTGCTTTGGGGCAGGGTGAGCTCCCCTCCAAAGCACTTTGTTCCCATTTTGATGGGGACAAGGGCCACTTCCTCACAACCCTGCCCACACCAGCAGCCACTCCCCCTTAAGTGGCAGAGACATCAGATGGGGGTGTGTGCCCTCCGGTCACATTTAAAGCAGTACCCTCCAAAACACAACTTATTCAAATGCAATGGTGGCCGGTGGTAATCTTTTTGGGGGGGCGGCAAAAAGTACCATTCCCCGTCGGTCGGCGTGGCGGGTCTGGTGCACTTATCCCATCTATGCAGCGCTTCACCAATGGCTTCCCCTGCTCGGTGGTGACAGCTTTCCCTTCCTCTGCTCTCCATGGGCATGAATGGGGCTGCGACCACACGCATCGCATGCAGTTGTGGCCCAGTGGTGCAGGTTCACTATTCAGAGGGTGATGCCAGTGTAAATGAGCCCTTATAGTGATCTGAATCTCCACTCTTGAATTATTATTATAGCGCAGTCTTACCTATCAATGGTTATTTATATTTGTATTATTTATTTGCACTCATTACCTGTCAGAAGAGTCAGGTCAAGTGTCAGGATACAAGATAATCTTGTATCTTTCTTGAGTTCAGTGCTAATAACAGATAATCAAAAATCTATTAAGCAACAAAGCTGCTGTCAGAATTATATGAAAGGCTTTGTTAATTGCCATCTTCCAGCAAGCCTGCCAGAGTGTCAGTTATATGTTCTCTATTCTATGTTTGAAGTGCATTTCCACTTTTGCAACTAATTAGGATAACACCTACTTTATATTGCTATATGTTTTCATTCACAAAGCAGAACTTAAAGAGATTGTAAAGGTAAAAATTACAACAAATAAATAAAAATAAACATGTCTATACTTACCTTCTCTGTGCAATGGAATGGAATTGCACAGAGCGGCCATGAACTTCCTCTTCTCGGGTCCCCTCCTCTCTGTCCAGTGCCCCCACGGGAAGCCACTTCCCATTGGGGCGCACATGCGTGCTTTGCTCCCAAGCCCCGTTGCTGCGTCCATTTACTCGTCCCCGCCCCCCTTGTCACTGGCTTTGATTGACAGCACTGGGAGACAATGGCTCCAGGTGCCCCAGCAAAGCCTGGGAAACCTGGAAGTGAGGGGAGAGAAGAGCTGCAAACGTGTACAGTGCTGGATCAAATGAGGGCTCAGGTAAGTAAAGAGGGGGGGGGATGCTGATGCCTAAACATTTTTAAGTAAAGCATTAAGGTAAAAAAATGTTTCTGAAAACTACTGCTTTCCTTTCCTTTCTCTGTGATACTTAGGAGGTAGCTGGGAAGTTAAAGTGTTTGTTACCCCAACACTTCATATTCCTGATATGTCCCTGCTGTACCATGTACTTGTATGAGAAAGTATCCTGTTCTCCTTGTATTGCTTCCCTTGTTCGAAATTCCTGGTGTTTCTACCAGTCCCCCAGCTTTCCTATTAAAAACTGACCACACTAAGCAGGAGAACACATCGTGGTCAGTTCTCTAGCTATGCTGGAAACTCAGCGTGCTCTCCTCCAATGATCAGACTTGTTCTGATACGTCCCCTCTGTACAGCCATTCACTGGGAAGCTGAGTGTGCTGCTGCTTCTCCCTGCCTTTCTTATGCAGCTAAAAACAGAGGGGTTGTGATCACTTATAAAAAAGGGGAAAAAATATTCATACCCCTTGAAATTTTATACATTTTGTCATGTTACAACCAAGAACATAAATGTATTTTTTAGGGATTTTATGTTATAGACCAACACAAAGTGGCACGTAATTGTAAAGTGGAAGGAAAATGCTAAATGATTTTCAAATTTTTTTACAAATAAATAAAAAACATGTGGTGTGTTTTTATATTCAACCCCCATTACTCTGATACCCCTAACTAAAATCTAGTGGAACCAATAGCCTTCAGAAGTCACCTAATTGGTAAATAGAGTTCACCTGTGTGTAATTTAATCTCAGTATAAATATAGCTGTTCTGTGAAGCCCTCAGAGGTTTGTTAGAGAACCTTAGTGACCAAACAGTATCATGAAGGCCAAGGAACACATCAGACGGGTCAGGGATAAAGTTGTGGAGAAGTATAAAGCAGGGTTAGGTTATAAAACAATATCCCAAGCTTTGAACATCTCACGGAGCTCTGTTCAATCCATTATCCAAAAATGGAAAGAGTATGGCACAAATGCAAACTTACCAAGACATGGCGTCCACCTAAACTGACAGGTCGGGCAAGTAGAGCATTAATCAGAGAAGCAGCCAAGAGGCCCATGGTAACTTTGGAGGAGCTGCAGAGATCCACAGCTCAGGTGGGAGAATCTGTCCACAGGACAACTATTAGTTGTGCACTCAACAAATCTGGCCTTTATGGAAGAATGGCAAGAAGAAAGCCATTGTTGAAAGAAAGCCATAAGAAGTCCTGTTTGCAGTTCGCGAGAAGCCATGTGGGGGACACAGCAAACATGTGGAAGAAGGTGCTCTGGTCAGATGAGACCAAAATTGAACTTTTTAGCCTAAAAGCAAAGCGCTATGTGTGGCGGAAAACTAACACTGCACATCACCCTGAACACACCATCCCCACTGTGAAACATGTTGGTGGCAGCATCATGTTATGGGGATGCTTTTCTTCAGCAGGGACAGGGAAGCTAGAGTTGATGGGAAGATGGATGAACCCAAATACAGGTCAATCTTAGACGAAAACCTGTTAGAATCTGCAAAAGACTTGAGACTGGGGTGGAGGTTCACCTTCCAGCAGGACAACGACCCTAAACATACAGCCAGAGCTACAATGGAGTGGTTTAGATCAAAGCATATTCATGTTCAGGGGCGGACTGACCATTCGGTCACTCGGTCGCCGACCGAGGGCCCGACGTCAGGAGGGGCCCCATGAGCGGCTCAGTCAGCAGAGGAAAAAAGCCGCCCGCCGCACCGCATGAAAACCCCGTCCTCCTGGATTTTTACAGCTCTCAGCACCGCGGCCAGCCCGCTGCCCGAGCAGACCTCGGCTTAGGCTGAGAGAGGCTTTGTCAGCAGGGAGGGGCGGAGCAGGGAGCTCCACTGACGCTCTGACCCTGCCCTGCCCCGCCCCTCCTCATGTAGTCTGAGTCTGAGCGTCTCTCCTGCACTTCTGAGAGCTCCGCTCTGGACCACAGAAATCACCGCCCCTACCGACGAAAGCTCCGCCCCCTTTCCTGGCGAAAGCTCCGCCCCCTTTCCCGGCGAAAGCTCCGCCCCCGGACCTCTGAGAGCGGGAGGTGAGCCCGAATGGTCAGGTAGGTTCTGCTGCCTACATTATATAAACGGCCTGTAGACCCCTTTTTTTTTGCTAAACCATCCCTGGAAATGTTGTTTACCCCCCTGTATAGCTGTGCATTGCTGAAAGTTTACATTTTAAAACTGGCTACCTGGTTATCTCCTGTAGTCGCATTCGCAGTCTGGTTATCTCCTGTAGTCGCATTCGCAGTCTGGTTATCTCCTGTAGTTGCATTCGCAGTGTCTGGTTATCTCCTGTAGTCGCATTCGCAGTGTCTGGTTATCTCCTGTAGTCGCATTCGCAGTGTCTGGTTATCTCCTGTAGTCGCATTCGCAGTGTCTGGTTATCTCCTGTAGTCGCATTCGCAGTGTCTGGTTATCTCCTGTAGTCGCATTCGCAGTCTGGTTATCTCCTGTAGTAGCATTCGCAGTCTGGTTATCTCCTGTAGTCGCATTCGCAGTCTGGTTATCTCCTGTAGTCGCATTCGCAGTCTGGTTATCTCCTGTAGTAGCATTCGCAGTCTGGTTATCTCCTATAGTCGCATTCGCAGTCTGGTTATCTCCTGTAGTCGCATTTGCAGTCTAGTTATCTCCTGTAGTCGCATTCGCAGTCTGGTTATCTCCTGTAGTCGCATTCGCAGTGTCTGGTTATCTCCTGTAGTCGCATTCGCAGTCTGGTTATCTCCTGTAGTCGCATTCGCAGTCTGGTTATCTCCTGTAGTCGTATTCGCAGTGTCTGGTTATCTCCTGTAGTCGCATTCGCAGTGTCTGGTTATCTCCTGTAGTCGCATTCGCAGTCTGGTTATCTCCTGTAGTAGCATTCGCAGTCTGGTTATCTCCTGTAGTCGTATTCGCAGTGTCTGGTTATCTCCTGTAGTCGCATTCGCAGTGTCTGGTTATCTCCTGTAGTCGCATTCGCAGTGTCTGGTTATCTCCTGTAGTCGCATTCGCAGTCTGGTTATCTCCTGTAGTCGCATTCGCAGTCTGGTTATCTCCTGTAGTCGCATTTGCAGTCTAGTTATCTCCTGTAGTCGCATTCGCAGTCTGGTTATCTCCTGTAGTCGCATTCGCAGTGTCTGGTTATCTCCTGTAGTCGCATTCGCAGTCTGGTTATCTCCTGTAGTCGCATTCGCAGTCTGGTTATCTCCTGTAGTCGTATTCGCAGTGTCTGGTTGTCTCCTGTAGTTGCATCCCCAGTCTCTGGTTATTTCCTGTAGTCGCATTTGCAGCCTCTGGTTATCTCCTGTAGTCGCATTCGCAGTCTGGTTATTTCCTGTAGTCGCATCCCCAGTCTGGTCATCTCCTGTAGTCGCATCCCCAGTCTGGTTATCTCCTGTAGTCGCATTCGCAGTCTGGTTATCTCCTGTAGTCGCATCCCCAGTCTCTGGTTATTTCCTGTAGTCGCATTCGCAGCCTCTGGTTATTTCCTGTAGTCGCATTCGCAGTCTCTGGTTATCTCCTGTAGTCGCATCCCCAGTCTGGTTATCTCCTGTAGTTGCATGCCCAGTCTCTGGTCATCTCCTGTAGTCGCATTTGCAGTCTGGTCATCTCCTGTAGTCGCATTTGCAGTCTGGTTATCTCCTGTAGTCGCATCCGCAGTCTCTGGTTGTCTCCTGTAGTCGCATCCCCAGTCTCTGGTTATTTCCTGTAGTCGCATTCGCAGTCTGGTTATTTCCTGTAGTCGCATCCCCAGTCTGGTCATCTCCTGTAGTCGCATCCCCAGTCTGGTCATCTCCTGTAGTCGCATCCCCAGTCTGGTTATCTCCTGTAGTCGCATCCCCAGTCTCTGGTTATCTCCTGTAGTCGCATCCCCAATCTCTGGTTATTTCCTGTAGTCGCATTCGCAGCCTCTGGTTATTTCCTGTAGTCACATTCGCAGTCTGGTTATTTCCGGTAGTCGCATTTGCAGTCTGGTCATCTCCTGTAGTCGCATTTGCAGTCTGGTTATCTCCTGTAGTCGCATCCGCAGTCTCTGGTTGTCTCCTGTAGTCGCATCCCCAGTCTCTGGTTATTTCCTGTAGTCGCATTTGCAGCCTCTGGTTATTTCCTGTAGTCGCATTCGCAGTCTGGTTATTTCCTGTAGTCGCATCCCCAGTCTGGTTATTTCCTGTAGTCGCATCCCCAGTCTGGTCATCTCCTGTAGTCGCATCCCCAGTCTGGTCATCTCCTGTAGTCGCATCCCCAGTCTGGTTATCTCCTGTAGTCGCATCCCCAGTCTCTGGTTATTTCCTGTAGTCGCATCCCCAATCTCTGGTTATTTCCTGTAGTCGCATTCGCAGCCTCTGGTTATTTCCTGTAGTCGCATTCGCAGTCTGGTTATTTCCGGTAGTCGCATTTGCAGCCTCTGGTTATCTCCTGTAGTCGCATTTGCAGCCTCTGGTTATCTCCTGTAGTCGCATCCCCAGTCTGGTCATCTCCTGTAGTCACATTCGCAGTGTGGTTATCTTCTGTAGTCGCATCCCCAGTCTCTGGTTATTTCCTGTAGTCGCATCCCCAGTCTCTGGTTATTTCCTGTAGTCGCATCCCCAGTCTCTGGTTATTTCCTGTAGTCGCATCCCCAGTCTCTGGTTATTTCCTGTAGTCGCATTCGCAGCCTCTGGTTATTTCCTGTAGTCGCATTTGCAGTCTGGTTATTTCCGGTAGTCGCATTTGCAGCCTCTGGTTATCTCCTGTAGTCGCATCCCCAGTCTGGTCATCTCCTGTAGTCGCATTCGCAGTCTGGTTATTTCCTGTAGTCGCATCCCTAGTCTCTGGTTATCTCCTGTAGTTGCATTCGCAGTCTCTGGTTATTTCCTGTAGTCGCATTCGCAGCCTCTGGTTATTTCCTGTAGTCGCATTTGCAGTCTGGTTATTTCCGGTAGTCGCATTTGCAGTCTCTGGTTACTTCCTGTAGTCATTTATGATATCTATGGCTATGCATATTTATTGAATCCATATTGAGCACTATATTTGATTGGCTGTTTGCTTCTGCTTAGGCCTGGCAAACACGCACAATCGCACATGATGATGACTTCACAATCACTTTAATTTTGGAAAGGTACCTGTTGTTGCACTTTCTTTAATGTAATTCTGTGACGAACGCATGTAGTTTGGGCAGTGCAAAATGTAGGAGGGGATTTGTGTGGGTGTGGGTGGGAAAACATGAGTGGGGACAGGGGGCCCCAGGATCTCCTATTGCCCGGGGGCCCCATGAGTTGTCAGTCCGCCCCTGTTCATGTTTTAGAATGGCCCAGTCAAAGTCCAGACCTAAATCCAATTAAGAATCTGTGACAAGACTTGAAAAATACTGTTCACAGACGCTCTCCATCCTCCTGACAGAGCTTGAGCTATTTTGCAAAGAAGAATGGGCATAAATGTCACTCTCTAGATAAGCAAAGCTGGTAGAGACATCCCCAAAAAGACTTGCAGCTGTAATTGCAGCAAAAGGTGTGTAGTGCTACCCCCCGGAGGAGCCGAAGTCTCAGCTCCCTCTGGCACACCTGGCAATAGTGTAAGTGCAATAACCAATGAGAAACACACAGGTAATGATAAAACAGAAATTGTCTTTACTGCAATATTTCTGCGGAAAAGTAACAAATAGTGACAGTATATATTTATTTTAATTAATTAATTTATTTTAATTTAATTTAATTTTATTTATTTTAATATTTATAATAGTTCAAGGAATGCAACAGGAGAGCAATAACTGAGGTTATAAGCAATATAGCTCAATACTATATTCAGGCTGCAGAGGCTCACTTACATGGCAAATAAATCATAATATGGCACATAATAATAATAGCATAATAATATCAGATTGGTTACCTTTACTCAGCTTGGCTCTAAGAGTCCAGGCAGGAGGAGAGCAGAGGAATGTCTCCCTTTGTGTCAGGCCTCTCTCTTCTGTCCCCTGACACCACAGGCCCAACTTTACACACCTATTCAAATCAACAAGTAATGGCTTAACTTCCTAGACAAACTGTCCCACACACCCACTGCAAATACAGAGCTCTGAATAAGTGTGTCCGTATGGCACTAGTAGCTTCAGTCCTTTTAACCACATGCTGACCAGCGGGGCAAAATGGTACGGCTGGGCAAAACGACGTTATTGCGCGTGCGCCCCCGAGCCGATGCGAGTGCCTGGCGGTCTCAATCACCGCCGGGCTCCCGCGATCGCTCGGGGCACATGGAGAACCCAGAACTGTGTGTGTAAACACACAGTTTAGGGTTCTCTGAGGGGAGAACTGACAGATCGTCTGTTCATACAGAGTATGAATAGACGATCTGTTATCTTCCCTACACAGTCCCCTCCCCCTTCAGTTAGAACACAGACTAGGACACACTTAACCCCTTCACTGCCAGTGACATTTTTACAGTAATTAGTGCATTTTTAATCGCACTGATCGCTGTATTAATGCCAATGGTCCCAAAAATGTGTCAAAATTGTCCGACGTGTCCGCCATAATGTCACAGTTACGATAAAAATTGCTGATCGCCGCCATTACTAGTAAAAGAAAAATTATTAATAAAAATGCCATAAAACTATCTCCTTTTTTGTAGACGCTATAACTTTTGCGCAAACCACTCAATATACGCTTATTGCGATTTTTTTTACCAAAAATATGTAGAAGAATACGTATAGGCCTAAACTGAGGGAAAATTTTTTTTTATATATTTTATGGGGATATTTATTATAGCAAAAAGTAAAAAATAATGCGTGTTTTTTTATAAATTGTTGCTCTTTTTTTGTTTATAGCACAAAAAATAAAAACCGCAGAGGTGATCAAATACCACCAAAAGAAAGCTCTATTTGTGGGGAAAAAAGGACGTTGATTGTTTGGGAGCCACGTCGCATGATCGCGCAATTGTCAGTTAAAGCGACGCAATGCCGAATCGCAAAAAGTGCTCTGGTCTTTGGCCAGCCAAATGGTCCGGGGCTGAAGTGGTTAAAGAACAGATAAAACTTTGTGTCTTCAGCTAGCCAATTTCGTTGGTGCACGTAAACTCCTGAATAGCAGGGCTAAACAACACAACTTGCCCGGATTATCAAGTGAAGAAGGCAAGATCTTTTTCAGCAAGGTGAAAGGACAATGATGTCTGTATACAGTGTCCCTGGAAACAGATGGCCTTAGCCTATAGCCCTGTGGCACTACAAGTGTCAACAAGATGGCTAACAGCAATGATGTCTGTATACAGTGTCCATTTAACTTCTTCTGTGGTGCAGTGTCCCTGTTTCCTGCAAATGGGCAAAAGCTCTCTCATCCAACCCTGCGGTCAAGGCCCATACAAACATCCTGGAACAGCAGGCTCCCCTGGCGACCCGACTGGTCACCTGACACTGCACCTGGATGTGCACCTGGGATCCCCCTCTCTCAGACTAGATGTCCCAACTGACGGCGAATGCCTAAACCACGCTGTGAAATCACCTGGGAGACAGCATCTCTCCCTCAGGTCTGATCTCTTCCTCTGCCTAATGCTGTCTGAAATCAACATGGAGTCTCTCCTTTCCTGATCTCAGAGCATGCTGGTCTTTTGTAGTTCCAGACAGCTAAAAGGGTTGTAAACCCTTGTGAGGGAGCGATTATCCTAGGGGGTTTACCGATGCGGGGAGGAGCCGCAAGCGCCATTCTGAGAACCCAGAAGATGATGATCAGGGCCACTCTGTGCAAAACAAACTGCACAGTGGAGGTAAGTATGATATGTTTGTATAAAAAATTGAGGGTTTAAAACCCTTTTAAATCTGAACGTGACACTTGAGTCCTGGAACTACAATTCCCTTTATGCTTTGCTCCCTGATGGCAATCACTCTGCTGACAGGATGTGATGATACAGAGTCTTAGCTGGCACTAGAGAGAAACAGTTTCATTGCAACAATGTTGCAGAGTGTCTTTTGATATTGCAGGTAAGATAGCCAGCTCCCTTCTACATCTGGTTCTACAAAGTATTGACTCAGGGGGGCTGAAAACCAGTGTTAATTTTGGCAGCAAATTTCGATTTAGTTTTAGTCTTAGGACTAAAATGGCATTTTAGTTTTAGTCCCATTTAAGTCTTCTGCAATTGTTTTAGTTTTAGTCGTATTTAGTCCACTAAATCTCCAGTACATTTTAGTCGACTAAAACTCATTTTAGTCATCTAAAATCTAATGGGTGTAATTAAATTGTAATGCATTAGTTAACATTTCTCTACAATTTCCAAACTCATATACTGCTGGAGTGAAAAATCTCATATATTATTTAAGGTATCGAGGTATGAACATGCACTACAGGCCAGTGTTAATTTTGAAGTCAAATTTCAATTTAGTTTTAGTCTTATGCCCCGTACACACGGTCGGATTTTCCGATGGAAAATGTGTGATAGGACCTTGTTGTCGGAAATTCCAATCGTGTGTGGGCTCCATCACACATTTTCCATCGGAATTTACGACACACAAAGTTTGAGAGCAGGATATGAAATTTTCCGACAACAAAATCCGTTGTCGGAAATTCCGATCGTGTGTACACAAATCCGACGGACAAACTGCGACGCATGCTCAGAATAAATAAAGAGATGAAAGCTATTGGCCACTGCCCCGTTTATAGTCCCGACGTACGTGTTTTACGTCACCGCGTTCAGAACGATCGGATTTTCGGACAACTTTGTGTGACCGTGTGTATGCAAGACAAGTTTGAGCCAACATCCGTCGGAAAAAATCCTAGGATTTTGTTGTCGAAATGTCCAAACCATGTCCGACCGTGTGTACGGGGCATTAGTCTTTTGACTAAAATGCCATTTTAGTCTTTTGACTAAAATGCCATTTTAGTCAAAAGACTAAAATGGCATTTTAGTTTTAGTCGTATTTTAGTCATCTCAATTGTTTTAGTTTTAGTCGTATTTTAGTCGCCTAAAATTAATTAATTTAGTCAACTAAAATGTTTTAGTCGACAAAATTAACACTGCTGAAAACAAATGCTTGCCACACTTTTCAGATATTTATTTGTAAAAAATTTTGAAAACCATTTATTATTTTCCTTCCACTTCACAATTATGTGCCACTTTGTGTTGGTCTATCACATAAAATCCCAATAAAATACATTTACCTTTTTGGTTGTAACATGACAAAATGTGGAACATTTCAAGGGGTATGAATACTTTTTCAAGGCACTGTATCTATACAAAAATGTTTTGCCTTTCATTTCTATTTTAAACTGAATGGTAAACTTGTTTTACAATCACTTTAAGCTGGCTTTACCTGTAGAATTTTGTTCAAAAAAAAATCTTATGGGAACATCTGTTAAATTTTCTAATGGTCGGGTCAAATAGATGATATTTATTAAGTGATGAAAAAAGGAGCAGAATGGAACATTTTTCTTGAACAAGCAAAATTCTAACTGTGAATGTAGTTTTTGTGCTAGAAAAATTGCACAAAAGCACAAAATAATCCATTTTAGTATGTCTGGGATACTATTCAAGTAGCAGGTCTTAAGGGCTTTCAAACAAAACTAGTTGACTCGATGGCAAGATAAAATGCTCTTTTTAAAATGACTTTTCAGAATTTCCATTTAAAATTGTGAAGAAATTTCTACTGGTTTATTGCTACCTTTAGGTCGGCGATAGACAGTTCTAGCTGTTTATGGGCAGGCTGAATGGTCAAAGTTGATTGATCGATCAACTTGGGTATAACCAACCTGCTGGATTTACTTACGATTATAGCTAGTGGCTGCTATAGCAGCTAGCAATAATCACTGCCTTCTCCTGGCGGGTATGGGGACTGCCTTCTCCTGGCGGGAGAATGACAATATCTCCGCAGGAGGGGGTCCCCTGTCAACACCGTCTGTGCAAATTTCTTTCCTGCAACCTAAATTATTAAACTTTATTCATTTGTTTGTGTGTTACATTTTATTAATTTGTTTGTGTGTTACATTTACAGCATTGGTTGCTAGGATGAAGGTCGTCTGCACCTTAGCAACCAATGATACCAGTCCCACTGAACTGACAGTGAGAGGAGCCTGATGGACTCCATGGGGGGGGGGGGGGGGGGCTTTATAGCCTGATACTGGGCTGAGAGTTCTGCTTTGATGGGCCCCTTTGGGGAGTAGAAAAAGTCCCAGTATCCAGCTATTCTCCTGTGGCTGCTGATCCCAGAACCACTTTTTCAGGCACTGCCAGCACACCTGGATGTAGCTGCCCCTTTCACTAGCCCTCCTGGCCAATGTTCCCACAGTCATCCCAGACTGTCACACTCACCAGCCATCTGGCTGTCTTCTCACTGGCTCCTGCTGTCCTCACACCTGCTCCCATGCATCCAGGAAGGATTCCTTCATGTGTTGTAGAGGGTCCTTCCAGCACCCATGCCCCAGACCTGAGGTCACCCCCCCTCCAGACTAGGGGGATACCCCAACAGTCTCAGGCAGCCTCCTTAGCACTCCATCTCCATCTTTCACTCAAACTCTCCTGCCCCAGCTGGGCTGACTCTGAGTATTTATGAGGTGGCCTGCCCCCTGCCAACCCATCTGTTGGGGATTGGTCAGGGGCCTCATGAATACTACAAGCAGCTCCTCCTAACCTCCCTCCCATTCTTCTGGAAATTTCTCGCAAGTTCCAGAAGTAGGGGGAGGTACCAGAAATGCTGCCTGCTGAGTCATACCAGCCTCCCTGATCCACTCACCCAACCCAGATTAAAACACAGGCTTGGCTACTAGCCAAGCCAAAACATTTTACCTACACTAAAAAAAAAACTATCTCTACCTAATCTAGCACACTAGAGGGTGCTACACTAATATAACAGTTTAAGTTGTACTATACCCAAAACCCTAAATGTCATATATTGCAGTTTACCAAAAGATGTGGTGGCTAAATTTGTTTTATTGTTTTAGACATTTTTCCCCTCTGTTTTCACCTGGTGATCTGGCCAGTAACACACCTCCTGTATTAGAGAGACACAACTCTGGATGAGGGAGAACAGGGTCATCTTTTTGACAGCAGCATTGTCAGTCTAGGGGGGAGGCGAGTGTTAGATGTATTAGCAGATTTAAATACACAAATTGAAGCCAAACTCCAGCTCACATGGTAGTTACACAAGCAGTTACAGCTGCATTTTTTTTCTTCAGGATTTTTGGGGTTTTAAGCCTTTACATGAATAAACAATAGCTGATCATTGATACATCTGCAGAGTAGCTTGTTCTGTTGAAAAGCAACAGATTTAGTGGCTGGATCACCAGGTGAAAATAGAAGAAATAAAGCCTAAAAAAGAAAAATAATGCAGGCACCACATCTATGATTTGGTAAGCTGCAGTATATTAAATATTTGGCTTTGGGTTTAATACCGCTTTATAGCTTGACTCCAGGTAAACAGCTAAATTACAAAGATAAAACACAGTATATGAGCTGCTTTCATTTGTGTTATATATCTGCCCAGAGTTTAGTTCTCGGATGGTTTTCTTTAATGAAGATGAATCACACCTTCAATAATCAATGGTAGCATCAGCTGTAGCATCCATGTGTATTGTACAGTTTATCTGTGGAAAGATTACATTTAGCTTAATTAGTTATGTAATAAGGTAATTTTTAGCAATACTTCACATTACCATGTCACAGCACTGCCAGAGAAAAGTGCATTATAGAGAACACAACTTGTGTGTATGTGGAATAATAAGCATAATTGATTGTATTCTGTTACCGACTTGAGTGACAGACCATAGCACAGAGCAGGGTAACCTCCTCATGACTGCTAGGTAGGTGTAATTCTCTAAGGTGAAGTCACGTGTGTTTGCTTCTCTGATATAATTTTAGTTTGATCCAACATTTAAATGTAAAGAGTAAAGCCTCGTACACACGATCTGATTTTCCGACGGGAAATGTGTGATGACAGGCTGTTGGCGTTAAATCCGACCGTGTGTATGCTCCATCGGACAATTATTGTCAGATTTTCCACAGACAAATGTTGGATGGCAGGTTTTAAAATTTTCCTGCAGACAATTGTCTGTTGTTGGATTTTCCGAGCGTGTGTACACAAGTCCGTCAGACAAAAGTCCAAAGTGTCAAACATGCATACTCGGAAGCAAGGACCAGCCAGAAGCAGTCGGTCTTGTAAACTAGCGTTTGTAATGGAGAATTAACATTCGTGACGTGGCAAATTATGCAATCTCGAAATGCAGCGCACAATTCTCTCCTTCTAATAATGAGTTATTGCAAACAAATTTTCAAAGGCTTTTTTTTCTAGTGATATCAAGAATAATATATATATATATATTTTTTTTTGGGCAAGTTACCACAACACCATTATCCCGTAGTTTTTAAGATCAAAGATTCAACTATGTTGGTGCCCCTTGTTAATTTAACATTCTATTTTTTTAAATGTAACTGCCTACTCCCAAACTGTCATTTGAAGTAAAACACATAGCTAAGTATTATTCTACACAATTTTTTTTATTGTGCATTAAAAAAAGAAAACAATTAAATTAGACATGCTATCTGCCAATTGAACTTAACCAAAAAGTGCAATCTATGCATCCAAAAATATAGAAAATATAACAAATCAAATCATTAGTCAACCAAAAAATAATGTCAAAGCAATAACTCCCAGGCACATAATAAATAACACGTTATCTCCTTCGATTCCGCAACATGGCTGGTTGACGAACGGCCGTTCAGAAACGAACCTAAAAGCGCGAAATGAAAAACGCGAATCAACACTAACTAAACTTCTACTAAAACAAAATTAGCAGAAGGAACCCAAAAGGTGGCGCTAAAGAGCTGAAAAACCACGTAGTACGTCACTACGTTCGTAATGTCAAAGCAATAACTCCCAGGCACATAATAAATAACACGTTATCTCCTTCGATTCCGCAACATGGCTGGTTGACGAACGGCCATTCAGAAACGAACCTAAAAGCGCGAAATGAAAAACGCGAATCAACACTAACTAAACTTCTACTAAAACAAAATTAGCAGAAGGAACCCAAAAGGTGGCGCTAAAGAGCTGAAAAACCACGTAGTACGTCACTACGTTCGTAATTGTTGGCCAACAATTGTGTGGCCGTGTGTATGCAAGACAAGTTTGGGCCAACGCAGTGCAGAACCCCCCCTCCTTGGCGGAGTCACCAGAGTTTCCCCATCTGAAATCATGGTCCCCAGAGTCACCTTTCTTGTAATAGGGTTCCCAGAGCCCCCAAACTTAAATCAGGATTCCCAGAGTTATCCTCTCTAGATATCGAGGTCCCAGTGCCCCCTCCTTACTTTAGGGTCACCAGAGCCCCCCTCCTTACATCAGGGTCCCCAGAGCCCCCTTCACACATCAGGGTCCCCAGAGCACCCTTCTTACCTCAGTGTCCCCAGGGAGCCCCTCCTTACATCAGGGTCCCCTGAGAGCCCCCTCCTTACATCAGATTCCCCAGAGATCCCCTCTCTTATGTCAGGGTCCCCAGAGCCCCCCCTTCTTATATTAGGGTCCCCAGAGAGCCCCCTCCTTACATCAGAGTCTCCAGATCCCTTCTCCTTACATCGGGGTCCCCAGAGCCCCCCTCCTTACATCTGGGTCCCTAGAGCCCCCCTCCTTACATTGTGGTCCCCAGAAAGCCCCCCTCCTTAAATCAGGGTCCCCAGAGCCCCCCTCCTTACATCAGGGTCCCCAGAGACCCCTCCTTACATCAGGGTCCCCAAAGAGCCCCCTCCTTACAGCAGGGTTTCCAGAGAGCCCCCTCCTTACATCAGGGTCCTCAGATAGCCCCCTCCTTACATCAGGGTCCCCAGAGCCCTCTCCTTACATCAGGGTCCCCAGAGAGCCCCCCTCCTTACATTAGGGTTCCTAGAGAACCCTCTTTACATCAGGGTCCCCGGAGAGCCCCCTCCTTACATTAGGGTCCCTACAGAGCCCCCTCCCTACATTAGGGTCCCCAGAGCCCCCCTCCTTACATCAGGGTCCCCAGAAGCCCCCAGAGCCCCCTCCTTACATCAGGGTCCCCAGATAGGCCCCTGCTTACATCAGGTTCCCCAGAGAGCCCCCTCTTTACATCAGGGTACCCAGTGAGCCCCCCTCCTTACATCAGGGTCCCCAACCCCCTCCTTACATCAGAGTCTACAGAACCCCCCTCCTTACATCAGGGTACCCAGAGAGCCCCGTCCTTACATCAGGGTCCCCAGAGAGCCCCCCTCCTTAAATCAGGGTCCCCAGAGCCCCCCTCCTTACATCAGGGTCCCCAGAGACCCTCCCTACATCAGGGCCCCCAGACATACCTCCTTACATCAGGAGCCCCCCTCCTTACATCAGGGTCCCCAGAGTCCCCTCCTTACATCAAGGTCCCCAGAGAGCCCCCCTCCTTATATTTTAGGTCCTCAAATCTATTCCCCTTACATCAGGGTCCATACATTTCCCCCTTTCATCAGAGTTCCCTCCTTCTTATATCAGGGACTCCAGAGCTGCTGCTCCTCCTCTAAAATAAATCAGAGCTTTTCCTTACCTTCCTTGAGTTCACTGAGCTGGCAATGGCAGCAGCAGCCAGGTCTGGAGGGAGAAACCCATGCTCCTCCACTAAACACAGAGGGGTGGAAGGGCAGAGTCAGACAAGCCATGTGGCACTGGTAACAGCTGCAGCAGCCCAGTCTGGAGCAGGAAATCTCGTGCTCCTCCATTGAACACGGTGGGCAGGGGTGGAGTCAGACAAACCATGTGGTTGGTTGCTAGATGCTGAGTGGTCATGACTTAGCAACCAACCACCACTGACAGCTGCAGGGGAAACCTGGAGGTGTGGCAGAAGCTAGGACTGCAGGAGAAAGTTCCGATCTCCGCTGAATGCGGGACAGAGTCGGAGTCAGATTAGCCAGGTGGTTGGTTGCTAGACGCCGGGCGGTCCTAGCAACTAACCACTATTGTAGGCAGCAGCAGGAGCCAGGAGGTGGGACTTCAGCGGTGTCACTGTGGCAGGTAGAATGTCAGATCTATGGCAACACTGGCACGGGCTCAAGGGGCTGCTGCTTCGGGCCCCACAAAAATAACTGGACCCTGGGCTTTTTTCCCCGCATTAAAGACGGCCCTGCACACACCTGTCTATATAAGGTCCCACAGTTAACAGTGCATGTCATAGCATAAACCAAGCCATAAAGTCCAAGGAATTGTCTGTAGACCTCCGAGGCAGGATTGTATCAAGGCACAGATCTGGGGAAGGATACAGAAAAATTTCTGCAGCATTGAAGGTATTGAGCACAGTGGCTTCCATCATACGTAAATGGAAGAAGTTTGGAACTACTAGGACTCTCCCTAGAGCTGGCCACCCAGCCAAACTGTGCCATTGGGGGAGAAGGACCTTGGTCAGGGAGGTTACCAAGAACCCGATGGTCACTCTGACAGAACTCTAATGTTTCTCTGTGGAGAGAGGAGAACCTTCCAGAAAATCAACCATCTCTGCAGCACTCCACCAATCAGGCCTGTATGGTAGAGTGGCCAGCCGGAAGCCACTCCTCAGTAAAAGGCACATGACAACCCGCCTGGAGTTTGCTAAAAGGCACCTGAAGGACTATCAGACCACGAGAAACAAAATTCTCTGGTCTGATGAAACAAAGATTGAACTTGTTGGCCTGAATGGTAAGCGTCATGTCTGGAGGAAACAAGACAACGCTCATCACCGCGCCAATACAATCCCTACAGTGAAGCATGGTGGTGGCAGCATCATCTGGTGGGGATGTTTTTCAGTGTTTTTCAGTGGCAGGAACTGGGAGCCTAGTCAGGATCGAGGGAAAGATGAATGCAGTAATATACAGAGACATCCTTGATGAAAACCTGCTCCAGAGCGCTCTGGACCTCAGACTGGGGTGAAGGTTCGCCTTCCAACAGGTCAACGACCCTAAGCACACAGCAAAGATAACAAAGGAGTGGCTACAGGACAACTCTGTGAATGTCCTTGAGTTGCCCAGCCAGAGGCCGGAATTAAAAGTGATTAAACATCTCTGGAGAGATCTGAAAATGGCTGTGCACTGACACTCCCCATCCGACCTGATGGAGCTTGAGAAGTCCTGCAAAGAAGAATGGGATAAACTGCTCAAAAATAAGTGTGCCAAGCTGGTAACATCATATTCAAAAAGACTTGAGGCTGTAATTTGTGCCAAAGGTGCTTCAACAAAGTATTGAGCAAAGGCTGTGAATACTTATGTACATGTGATTTTGTTTGTTTTTTACTTTAATAAGTTTGCAAAGATTTCAAACAAACTTCTTTTACGTTGTGATTATGGGGCATTGTTTGTAGAATTTTGAGAAAAATAATGAATTTAATCTATTTTGGAATAAGGCTGTAACATAACAAAATGTGGAAAAAGTGAAGCGCTGTGAATACTTTCTGGATGCACTGTGGTGTGTGTGTGTGTATTCATTTTATTTATTTTTTGCTATTTTTATTTTTTTAACTAGGTCATCAATTTGATTTGATTTCTGGGTACCAAATATTGGTTTTCTAAAGTTCTACAACCCAAAATCTCAACAGAAAGTAAAGGATTTACATCCATATATGGAATCATTTTGGGATCATAGTGACTGAACATTAGGTTCCATTTAAGCTGGTCATACACAGAGTAAATTACGGTCGGTTCCCGATGAACCAGCCAAAATATTCAAAAATGGGTGACCATGTCTGCACCCTCCCATTCAACATCCTGCAATTAAAAAAATTGAAGGAGCTAGGTGGCAAATTGTTGGCCGAACAGCGCCTACAATCAGATGCAAGCATTGATTAGGAATTTTGACAACTGGCCGTACCAGCTCTCAGAACTCAGTAGCCGCAGTGGCAGATTCGTATATCTGCGTTATTTGGTGCAGATGGAGGAATATGTTCTGATTCCAAACTTTGAAAGTGACTTAATAGAAACGGGGTTGGTTGTGCCACACTATTGGTTAAAGTGACACTAAAATTTGGTTTTAAAATAAAAAAAAATGATTCAAGTATGTATTCTTAACTTAAGTATGTACTCTTAACTGGAATACTGTTAGAGGGTGGCTACATTTGTTCTTCATAGTCTCACCCTCTTTTGGTGGCTCCTGAGATGGATTGTGGACAATAAAAGATGGATTACGGGATTTGTGGTGTTTGGAGCAGTTCACATGACCTCAACTTATGCCCCATACACACGATGAGATTATCGGACGAATGATCGTCCGTTTTTTATTGCATGCTAATCTCAGATCGAATCTGATGAGTTTATTAAGTCACAAAAATTCCCGCACGACAGAAAAAAAATTTGGAAGTGATGTCATGTGCTGTAATGCATTTGTATTGCATTTTTGAATGATAGCTGTACTGATTAAACGACAATAATACGATCTGGCATCGTACGAAAACAAAAATTGCGCATGTCCGATAGAATAATATCGGATGAACTGTCCTGATCGGCTCTCAAAAGCTCTGTACTAACAATCCGAATATCGTACGATCACTTCGAAAGTGGTATTTTCCATACGATTTTCTGATCGCGTTACGGGGCTTAACATGTACTGCTCATTGCAATCAAGCTGATATGAGGGGGAATGGAGAAGTTCTGGAATCTATAGAGAACATTCCAAGGAGGCAGAAAAACACAGACTACAGAACCAATTAGTAGTGGATGTGTATGAATTATTTTTGAAAAATAAGGATAATGTTGTCACTTTAATTGTAATGGAACTTAACATTATTATTATTAACGATTTATATAGCACCAACAGTTTACGCAGTGCTTTACAATGTAGAGGGGGGACAGCACAATTACAGTACAGTTCAATTCAGAAGGGACAGGAGGGCCCTGCTCGTAGAGCTTACATTCTAAAGGGAGGGACATGCTACGATTAACCACTTGCCGACCGCCTACCGCATATATACTGCGGCAGAATGGCACGGGCAGGCAGAATCACGTACCCGTACGTGATCTGCCTCCCGCGGGCGGGGGGTCCGATCGGACCCCCCCCCGGTGCCATCGGCGGTCGGCATTTGACTGGGAGCGTCGGGAGGCGAGGGGGAGACCATCCGATCGTGGCCCCCCCTCGCGATCACTCCCAGCCAATGGGAATCCTCCTCTGCCTGTGTGTCGTTTCACACAGGCAGAGGATGTGATGTCATCTCTCCTCGGTCTGGCAGTTTCCGTTCCAGCGCCGAGGAGAGAAGACAAGTGAGTGCACAAAACACACACACACACAGTAGAACATGCCAGGCATACTTTACACCCCCGATCCCCCCCCGATCGCCCCCCGATCCCCCCCCAATCACCCCCCCCCCCTGTCACAAACTGACATTAGCAGTATTTTTTTTTTTTTTTTCTGATTACTGCATAGTGTCAGTTTGTGACAGTTACAGTGTTCGGGCAGTTAGTATTACCCCCCTTTAGGTCTAGGATACCCCCCTAACCCCCCCTAATAAAGTTTTAACCCCTTGATCACCCCCTGTCACCAGTGTCGCTAAGTGATCATTTTTCTGATTGCTGTATTAGTGTCGCTGGTGACGCTAGTTAGGAACGTAAATATTTAGGTTCGCCGTCAGTGTTTTATAGCGACAGGGACCCCCATATACTATCTAATAAATGTTTTAACCCCTTGATTGCCCCCTAGTTAACCCTTTCACCACTGATCACCGTATAACTGTTACGGGTGACGCTGGTTAGTTCGTTTATTTTTTATAGTGTCAGGGCACCCGCCGTTTATTACCGAATAAAGGTTTAGCCCCCTGATCGCCCGGCGGTGATATGCGTCGCCCCAGGCAGCGTCAGATTAGCGCCAGTACCGCTAACACCCACGCACGCAGCATACACCTCCCTTAGTGGTATAGTATCTGAACGGATCAATATCTGATCCGATCAGATCTATACTAGCGTCCCCAGCAGTTTAGGGTTCCCAAACACGCAGTGTTAGCGGGATCAGCCCAGATACCTGCTAGCACCTGCGTTTTGCCCCTCCGCCCGGCCCAGCCCAGCCCACCCAAGTGCAGTATCCATCGATCACTGTCACTTACAAAACACTAAACGCATAACTGCAGCGTTCGCAGAGTCAGGCCTGATCCCTGCGATCGCTAACAGTTTTTTTTGTAGCGTTTTGGTGAACTGGCAAGCACCAGCGGCGTAGTACACCCCGGTCGTAGTCAAACCAGCACTGCAGTAACACTTGGTGACGTGGCGAGTCCCAAAAGTGCAGTTCAAGCTGGTGAGGTGGCAAGCACAAGTAGTGTCCCACTGCCACCAAGAAGAAGACAAACACAGGCCCGTCGTGCCCATAATGCCCTTCCTGCTGCATTCGCCAATCCTAATTGGGAACCCACCGCTTCTGCAGCGCCCGTACTTCCCCCATTCACATCCCCAACCAAATGCAGTCGGCTGCATGAGAGGCATTTTCTTTATGTCCTCCCGAGTACCCCTACCCAACAAACCCCCCCAAAAAAGATGTCGTGTCTGCAGCAAGCGCGGATATAGGCGTGACACCCGCTATTATTGTCCCTCCTGTCCTGACAATCCTGGTCTTTGCATTGGTGAATGTTTTGAACGCTACCATGCACTAGTGGAGTATTAGGGTAGGGTACAGCATTGTACAGACTAGGCACACTTTCACAGGGTCTCCCAAGATGCCATCGCATTTTGAGAGACCCGAACCTGGAATCGGTTACAGTTATAAAAGTTAGTTACAAAAAAAAGTGTAAAAAAAAAAAAAAACACAAACAAAAATATAAAATAAAAAAAAAAATAGTTGTCGTTTTATTGTTCTCTCTCTCTCTATTCTCTCTCTATTGTTCTGCTCTTTTTTACTGTATTCTATTCTGCAATGTTTTATTGTTGTTATGTTTTATCATGTTTGCTTTTCAGGTATGCAATTTTTTATACCTTACCGTTTACTGTGCTTTATTGTTAACCATTTTTTTGTCTTCAGGTATGCCATTCACGACTTTGAGTGGTTATACCAGAATGATGCCTGCAGGTTTAGGTATCATCTTGGTATCATTCTTTTCAGCCAGCGGTCGGCTTTCATGTAAAAGCAATCCTAGTGGCTAATTAGCCTCTAGACTGCTTTTACAAGCAGTGGGAGGGAATGCCCCCCCCCCCAACGTCTTCTGTGTTTTTCTCTGGCTCACCTGTCTCAACAGGGAACCTGAAAATGCAGCCGGTGATTCAGCCAGCTGACCATAGAGCTGATCAGAGACCAGAGTGGCTCCAAACATCTCTATGGCCTAAGAAACCGGAAGCTACGAGCATTTTATGACTTAGATTTCGCCGGATGTAAACAGCGCCATTGGGAAATTGGGAAAGCATTTTATCACACCGATCTTGGTGTGGTCAGATGCTTTGAGGGCAGAGGAGAAATCTAGGGTCTAATAGACCCCAATTTTTGCAAAAAAGAGTACCTGTCACTACCTATTGCTATCATAGGGGATATTTACATTCCCTGAGATAACAATAAAAATGATTTAAAAAAAAAAAAAATGAAAGGAACAGTTTAAAAATAAGATAAAAAAATAATAATAATAAAGAAAAAAAAAAAAGCACCCCTGTCCCCCCTGCTCTCGCGCTAAGGTGAACGCAAGCGTTGGTCTGGCGTCAAATGTAAACAGCAATTGCACCATGCATGTGAGGTATCGCCGCGAAGGTCAGATCGAGGGCAGTAAGTTTAGCAGTAGACCTCCTCTGTAAATCTAAAGTGGTAACCTGTAAAGGCTTTTAAAGGCTTTTAACCACTTGCCGACCGCCGCACGACGATGTACGTCGACAGAACGGCACGGGCAGGCAAAAGGGCTTACCTGTACGTCCCTGCCTGCCCGCGGGTGGGGGGTCCTATCGGACCCCCCCCCGGTGCCTGCGGCGGTCGGCAAATGTCCCCCGGCGATCGGTGGTGAGGGGGAGGCCATCCATTCGTGGCCCCCCCCTCGCGATCGCTCCCAGCCAATGGGATCATTTCCCTGCCTCTGTATTATACACAGAGGCAGAGGAAATGATGTCATCTCTCCTCGGCTCGGTATTTTCCGTTCCGGGCCGAGGAGAGAAGACTGAACTGTGAGTGCACCAAACACTACACACACAGTAGAACATGCCAGGCACACTAAACACCCCGATCCCCCCCCCGATCGCCCCCCGATCCCCCCCCAATCACCCCTCCCCCCCCTGTCACAAACTGACACCAGCAGTTTTGTTTTTTTTTTTTTTTTTTTTTTCTGATTACTGCATGGTGTCAGTTTGTGACAGTTAGTGTGTTAGGGTAGTGAGTGTTAGGCCCCCTTTAGGTCTAGGGTACCCCCCTAACCCCCCTAATAAAGTTTTAACCCCTTGATCACCCCCTGTCACCAGTGTTGCTAAGCGATCATTTTTCTGATCGCTGTATTAGTGTCGCTGGTGACGGTAGTTAGGGACGTAAATATTTAGGTTCGCCGTCAGCGTTTTATAGCGACAGGGACCCCCCTATACTACCTAATAAATGTTTTAACCCCTTGATTGCCCCCTAGTTAACCCTTTCACCACTGATCACCGTATAACTGTTACGGGTGACGCTGGTTAGTTTGTTTATTTTTTATAGTGTCAGGGCACCCGCCGTTTATTACCGAATAAAGGTTTAGCCCCCTGATCGCCCGGCGGTGATATGCGTCGCCCCAGGCAGCGTCAGATTAGCGCCAGTACCGCTAACACCCACGCACGCAGCATACGCCTCCCTTAGTGGTATAGTATCTGAATGGATCAATATCTGATCCGATCAGATCTATACTAGCGTCCCCAGCAATTTAGGGTTCCCGAAAACGCAGTGTTAGCGGGATCAGCCCAGATACCCGCTAGCACCTGCGTTTTGCCCCTCCGCCCGGCCCAGCCCAGCCCACCCAAGTGCAGTATCGATCGATCACTGTCACTTACAAAACACTAAACGCATAACTGCAGCGTTCGCAGAGTCAGGCCTGATCCCTGCGATCGCTAACAGTTTTTTTGGTAGCGTTTTGGTGAACTGGCAATCACCAGCCCCAGGCAGCGTCAGGTTAGCGCCAGTACCGCTAACACCCACGCACGCACCGTACACCTCCCTTAGTGGTATAGTATATGAACGGATCAATATCTGATCCGATCAGATCTATACTAGCGTCCCCAGCAGTTTAGGGTTCCCAAACACGCAGTGTTAGCGGGATCAGCCCAGATACCTGCTAGCACCTGCGTTTTTCCCGTCCGCCCTTCCCAGCCCAGCCCACCCAAGTGCAGTATCGATCGATCACTGTCACTTACAAAACACTAACCGCATAACTGCAGCGTTCGCAGAGTCAGGCCTGATCCCTGCGATCGCTAACAGTTTTTTTGGTAGCGTTTTGGTGAACTGGCAAGCACCAGCCCCAGGCAGCGTCAGGTTAGCGCCAGTACCGCTAACACCCACGCACGCAGCATACACCTCCCTTAGTGGTATAGTATCTGAACGGATCAATATCTGATCCGATCAGATCTATACTAGCGTCCCCAGCAGTTTAGGGTTCCCAAAAACGCAGTGTTAGCGGGATCAGCCCAGATACCTGCTAGCACCTGCATTTTGCCCCTCCGCCCGGCCCGGCCCAGCCCACCCAAGTGCAGTATCGATCGATCACTGTCACTTACAAAACACTAAACGCATAACTGCAGCGTTCGCAGAGTCAGGCCTGATCCCTGCGATCACTAACAGGTTTTTGGTAGCGTTTTGGTGAACTGGCAAGCACCAGTGACCTAGTACACCCCGGTCGTAGTCAAACCAGCACTGCAGTAACACTTGGTGACGTGGCGAGTCCCATAAGTGCAGTTCAAGCTGGTGAGGTGGCAAGCACAAGTAGTGTCCCGCTGCCACCAAGAAGAAGACAAACACAGGCCCGTCATGCCCATAGTGCCCTTCCTGCTGCATTCGCCAATCCTAATTGGGAACCCACCGCTTCTGCAGCGCCCGTACTTCCCCCATTCACATCCCCAACCAAATGCAGTCGGCTGCATGAGAGGCATTTTCTTTACGTCCTCCCGAGTACCCCTACCCAGCGAACCCCCCCAAAAAAGATGTCGTGTCTGCAGCAAGCGCGGATATAGGCGTGACACCCGCTATTATTGTCCCTTCTGTCCTGACAATCCTGGTCTTTGCATTGGTGAATGTTTTGAACGCTACCATGCACTAGTTGAGTATTATCGTAGGGTACAGCATTGCACAGACTAGGCACACTTTCACAGGGTCTCCCAAGATGCCATCGCATTTTGAGAGACCCGAACCTGGAACCGGTTACCGTTATAAAAGTTAGTTACAAAAAAAAGTGTAAAAAAAAAAAAAAACACATACAAAAATATAAAAAAAAAAAAAAAAAATAGTTGTCGTTTCATTGTTCTCTCTCTCTCTATTCTCTCTATTGTTCTGCTCTTTTTTACTGTATTCTATTCTGCAATGTTTTATTGTTGTTATGTTTTATCATGTTTGCTTTTCAGGTATGCAATTTTTTATACTTTACCGTTTACTGTGCTTTATTGTTAACCATTTTTTTGTCTTCAGGTACGCCATTCACGACTTTGAGTGGTTATACCAGAATGATGCCTGCAGGTTTAGGTATCATCTTGGTATCATTCTTTTCAGCCAGCGGTCGGCTTTCATGTAAAAGCAATCCTAGCGGCTAATTAGCCTCTAGACTGCTTTTACAAGCAGTGGGAGGGAATGCCCCCCCCCCCAATGTCTTCCGTGTTTTTCTCTGGCTCTCCTGTCTCAACAGGGAACCTGATAATGCAGCCGGTGATTCAGCCAGCTGACCATAGAGCTGATCAGAGACCAGAGTGGCTCCAAACATCTCTATGGCCTAAGAAACCGGAAGCTACGAGCATTTTATGACTTAGATTTCGCCGGATGTAAACAGCGCCATTGGGAAATTGGGAAAGCATTTTATCACACCGATCTTGGTGTAATCAGATGCTTTGAGGGCAGAGGAGAAATCTAGGGTCTAATAGACCCCAATTTTTGCAAAAAAGAGTACCTGTCACTACCTATTGCTATGATAGGGGATATTTACATTCCCTGAGATAACAATAAAAATGACTTAAAAATAAAAAATGAAAGGAACAGTTTAAAAATAAGATAAAAAAATAATAATAATAAAGAAAAAAAAAAAAAAAAAAAAAAAAAAAAGCACCCCTGTCCCCCCTGCTCTCGCGCTAAGGCGAACGCAAGCGTCGGTCTGGCGTCAAATGTAAACAGCAATTGCACCATGCATGTGAGGTATCGCCGCGAAGGTCAGATCGAGGGCAGTAAGTTTAGCAGTAGACCTCCTCTGTAAATCTAAAGTGGTAACCTGTAAAGGCTTTTAAAGGCTTTTAAAAATGTATTTAGTTTGTCGCCACTGCACGTTTGTGCGCAATTTTAAAGCATGTCATGTTTGGTATCCATGTACTCGGCCTAAGATCATCTTTTTTATTTCATCAAACATTTGGGCAATATAGTGTGTTTTAGTGCATTAAAATGTAAAAAAGTGTGTTTTTTCCCCAAAAAATGCGTTTGAAAAATCGCTGCGCAAATACTGTGTGAAAAAAAAAAATGAAACACCCACCATTTTAATCTGTAGGGCATTTGCTTTAAAAAAAATATATAATGTTTGGGGGTTCAAAGTAATTTTCTTGCAAAAAAAAAATATTTTTTTATGTAAACAATAAGTGTCAGAAAGGGCTTTGTCTTCAAGTGGTTAGAAGAGTGGTCGATGTGTGACGTAAGCTTCTAGATGTTGTGCATAAAATGCCAGGACAGTTCAAAACCCCCCCAAATGACCCCATTTTGGAAAGTAGACACCCCAAGCTATTTGCTGAGAGTCATGTTGAGTCCATGGAATAATTTATATTGTGACACAAGTTGCGGGAAAGAGACAATTTTTTATTTTTTTTATTTTTTTTTGCGCAAAGTTGTCACTAAATGATATATTGCTCAAACATGCCATGGGAATATGTGAAATTACACCCCAAAATACATTCTGTTGCTTCTCCTGAGTACGGGGATACCACATGTGTGAGACTTTTTGGGAGCCTAGCCGCGTACGGAACCCCGAAAACCAAGCACCGCCTTCAGGCTTTCTAAGGCCGTAAATTTTTGATTTCACTCTTCACTGCCTATCACAGTTTCGGAGGCCATGGAATGCCCAGGTGGCACAAAACCCCCCCAAATGACCCCATTTTGGAAAGTAGACACCCCAAGCTATTTGATGAGAGGTATAGTGAGTATTTTGCAGACCTCACTTTTTGTCACAAAGTTTTGAAAATTGAAAAAAGAAAAAAAAAAAATTTTTTTCTCGTCTTTCTTTATTTTCAAAAACAAATGAGAGCTGCAAAATACTCACCATGCCTCTCAGCAAATAGCTTGGGGTGTCTACTTTCCAAAATGGGGTCATTTGGGGGGGTTTATGCCACCTGGGCATTCCATGGCCTCCGAAACTGTGATAGGCAGTGAGGAGTAAAATCAAAAATGTACGCCCTTAGAAATCCTGAAGGCAGTGATTGGTTTTCGGGGTCCCGTACGCGGCTAGGCTCCCAAAAAGTCCCACACATGTGGTATCCCCATACTCAGGAGAAGCAGCTAAATGTATTTTGGGGTGCAATTCCACATATGCCCATGGCCTGTGTGAGCAATATATCATTTAGTGACAACTTTGTGCAAAAAAAAAAAAAAAAATTTGTCACTTTCCCGCAACTTGTGTCAAAATATAAAACATTCCATGGACTCAACATGCCTCAAAGCAAATAGCTTGGGGTGTCTACTTTCCAAAATGGGGTCATTTGGGGGGGTTTTATGTCATCTGGGCATTTTATGGCCTTCAAAACGGTGATAGGTAGTGAGGAGTAAAATCAAAAATGTACGCCCTTAGAAATCCTGAAGGCAGTGATTGGTTTTCGGGGCCCCGTACGCGGCTAGGCTCCCAAAAAGTCCCACACATGTGGTATCCCCGTACTCGGGAGAAGCAGCTAAATGTATTTTGGGGTGCAATTCCACATATGCCCATGGCCTGTGTGAGCAATATATCATTTAGTGACAACTTTTTGTAATTTTTTTTTTTTTTGTCATTATTCAATCACTTGGGACAAAAAAAATGAATATTCAATGGGCTCAACATGCCTCTCAGCAAATTCCTTGGGGTGTCTACTTTCCAAAATGGGGTCATTTGTGGGGGTTTTGTACTGCCCTGCCATTTTAGCACCTCAAGAAACGACATAGGCAGTCATAAATTAAAGGCTGTGTAAATTCCAGAAAATGTACCCTAGTTTGTAGACGCTATAACTTTTGCGCAAACCAATAAATATACACTTATTGACATTTTTTTTACCAAAGACATGTGGCCGAATACATTTTGGCCTAAATGTATGACTAAAATTGAGTTTATTGGATTTTTTTTAGAACAAAAAGTAGAAAATATCATTTTTTTTCAAAATTTTCGGTCTTTTTCCGTGTATAGCGCAAAAAATAAAAACGGCAGAGGTGATCAAATACCATCAAAAGAAAGCTCTATTTGTGGGAAGAAAAGGACGCAAATTTCGTTTGGGTACAGCATTGCATGACCGCGCAATTAGCAGTTAAAGCGACGCAGTGCCGAATTGTAAAAAGTGCTCTGGTCAGGAAGGGGGTAAAACCTTCTGGGGCTGAAGTGGTTAACATGCTACGATTTTGGACATTAAAATTTTGGGAAGTACAAAATAGCAAGCAAGTAAAATTTTGGAGAAGAGGATCATCCCTTGTGTTTATTAGAGTAATATTAAAGACAGATTTAAAATGTAAAAAAAAAACACGTTATACACACCTGCTCCGTGCAGTGTTTTTTCACTGAGCAGTCCCGATCCCCTTCTTCTGGGGTCCCCCCCGCTGGTGCTCCTGTACCCTCCCTCCTGCTACCATAGCAAGTAGCTTTCTATTGGGGAACCCAAGCAGGCTCGCTACCGTCCATTCACACACAGAGCGCAACTCGGCCCTGCCCCCGCTCTCTCCTCATTGGCTCAATGGCTGGGTTTGGCAGTAGCAGGAGCCAATGGTTCCCACTGCTGTCTCAGCCAATGATGTAGAAGAGACCCATCAGAGCCACCGCTCTCATACACATTGCTGGATCAAGAGGGAGTTTGAAGTATTAGGGGGGACTTCTGCAGAAGCTTTTTTACCTTCATGCATGAAGGTAAAAACCTTGAGCCTTTGCAACCACTTTATTAAGACTCCTTTCTGTATCCTGAATTCCTAAGTAGTCCAGCTTCCCTTATAAATTCTTCTGATACCCATAAGGGGAATTAAAGTGATTGCAAACAATCGCCTTATAAAACAACCCATTCAGTTTAAAATAGAAATGAAAGGCAAAACATTTGTGTATAGATATAAAAATATAAATACCCGTTTTCCCTTTTTTATAATTGCTCATATTCCCTCTGCCCTCATCATAAGAGCTGGGGGGAGGAGAAGCAGCAGAACACTGAGCTTCCAAGTGAATGGCTGGGGGGGGTGAGTCAAGACAAGTCTGATAATTGCAGGAGAGTAGGCTGAGTTCCTAGCACAGCTAGGAAACTGACCATGATGTGTCCTGCTGCTTAGTGTGGTCAGTTTATATTAGGAAAGCAGAGGGACTGGCAGTAACAAGGATTTCACACAAAGGAAGCAATACCAAGAAAACAGAATACTTTCTCATAAGAAATTCACTGTAATTAAGAATTGCCGAAAAAGAAGGGGGGAGGGGAACAGGAAAATGTGGGACTTTAAATGAGACACAGAAAAAGCTACGTCTCCATCCCTAATAAAATGTAAATTTATTTATTTTATTTATTTATTTCAGGTACTTATATAGCGCCATCAATTTACGCAGCGCTTTACATATACATTGTACATTCACATCAGTCCCTACCCTCAAGGAGCTTACAATCTAAGGTCCCTAACTCACATTCATACATACTAGGGACAATTTAGACAGGATCTAATTAACCTACCAGCATGTCTTTTGGAGTGTGGGAGGAAACCGGAGTACCCGGAGGAAACCCACGCAGGCACAGGGAGAACATGCAAACTCCAAGCAGGTAGCGTCGTGGTTGGGATTCGAACCAGTGCAGCAAATTGGGACTTTAAATGAAGCATGTTCAATGTGGCCAGAAAATTAGTCAATAATAAAAATATATATGTATTTCTTATCTGGACAGTGAAATACTGTCTCATATTGAATATGACGGTGACGCTGGACGCTGCATCGGCCGGAGGATTCCCATTGGTGACGAGCGTGGGTCTGGATTCAGCAGCACAGGTGATATGGGGAGATGTCGGTTCACGATTCCCAACACCTGTGTCTGTCTGTCTCTCTCCTTCCCTCCTCCTACCACCTAAATACCATGGTCCTGATTGGCCCGCCTTCGATCCCTGGGCGTATATATGCCTGACTGTGTGAGCAGCTATTGCTACACAGCCAGGGAACGCCGGGGATCCTTGTGGACACTGATCGACATGCTTACTGCAGGTATTGAACACTATACTTATTGTTATCTATTTCCTGCACTGCTATCAGTATATATTTTTACTCTGGGGCAGTGATGTCTTTTTGGCTCATTTAACCCCATACCATCAGTGCATGTAGTCTTA
Organism: Lithobates clamitans; assembly: GCA_037952925.1. Lineage (NCBI taxonomy): Eukaryota > Metazoa > Chordata > Amphibia > Anura > Ranidae > Lithobates > Lithobates clamitans. The sequence goes on from JBBGZY010000577.1 coordinate 2,361,165, forward strand.
ATACTATCCACTATCTTTTTATTAGGTGTTCGTCCCCACCCATTAGGGATATCCCCGTGAGCATTGTTGGACCGCCCGGGTGCATCCACCAATCCCAGACATACCGACTTAGTTCGGATTTCTCAGCTTTCATTTTCAATCAAATGAGAGTGTTTTCTTCCCAAACATGGACACACTTTGAAAATACGGTCAAGTAATATCCAAGTCCCGACGCTTTGTCTATTGGTGTGTAAAGTAAAAATATAAACACTGTTATGTAAGTATAGACTACCTCTATTTATTTTACATGTACCATCTTGTTACCAGTAGTGTATTTAGGTTTTGTGCTGCCCTAGGCCTGACTAAACTCGTGCATCCCCTAATTTAAATATGACCCACCCCTTCCTGTCAAGGCCACACCCCTTGCTGTTTAAAACCCATCCTGAAATTTTCAAGTGTGGACACTAGTTCTGAGGGCCTGGGGGAGGGGGGTAATAGATTCCCTTAATTTGCATAGATTTCCTCTTACTTCTTGTTTGGCTATGGGGCAGGAAGTGAAGGGAAATCTCTGCAAAGGGACAGGGATGGTAAAAAATAAACTGACAGGGGCTATACCCTCCCTTATTCTATCCAAAATGAAAAAAAAAGTGTTGGCTATAGTTCTACTTTAATCACAAATTTCTGATAATTTTATGGAAAGGACTAAGAAGATATAACCATGCCAATGGTGCAGCAGAAAACATAGCACAGTGAGGAAGGTTTGTGGTCCAGGATGATAGGACAGTCAAAATTAGAAGCGCCCCCCCCCCCCCCCCACAGTTCAGGAATGCCGGCCACCTGTATACTGAAAGCAGTGCGGCCGCTTTATGGGGGCGCTAGACTAATTTGCCTCTCAGCCCAGTCCGCTCCATAAGACTGGCGCTACACTGACAGTGTAGCACAAGCCGGCGGGGACTCTTTTCGTGCTGCCCCCCTGCAAAATGCTACCCTAGGCCTGGGCCTTGTCGGCCTAGGCCAGGATACAGTGTTGCTTGTTGCCAGGGGCGTAACTAGAAATAGCAGGTCCCCATAGCAAAATTTTGTATGGGGCCCCCCTGCAAATAGCCCCCCCCCCCCACAGCTGCCCTAGTGTCAATGCAGCGTTACCCATGCCACATACAGTGTGACCTCTGCCCAATGCAGCGTGACCTGTGCCCCATACAGCGTGACCTGTGCCCAATACAGCCTGGTCTGCCTGTGCCCCATACAGCCCCACCTATGCAGAGGAAGAGGCAAGCCACCCGGATCAGCAGAGAGCGGGATTGCCCGCTGTAATAGCTTTCATTTGAATTTCCTGTCTTCCCGGGGCTCGTCACATAGCCCCACCTCTTGACCCGACGCCTTTGATGATGTCACATTTCCCGCATTGGATCGGCGTTCTGTCTATCAAACGCACCAGGCAAAAAGGTGGAGCTATGTGACGTGAGCCCCGGGAACACTGGAAGTTCTAATGAAAGCTCTTACATCGGGCAATTCAGCTCTCTGCTGATACGGACAGCTCACCTCTTCCTTTCCTCTCTCTTCCCCTGGCTGAGTGAGACTGTGCTGGTGGTGCTCTTATCCTCACTGGGCCCCACTCGGCTGCAGGCCCCATAGCGCCCGCATGGGTCGCTATGGTGGTAGTTACGCCCGCATGGGTCGCTATGGTGGTAGTTACGCCCCTGCTTGTTGCCATAAACCAACTGGTTTGTTATTAACATACACTAATACACACATTATCTTTTATATATGTTTTTTTCTCTTAATAGAAATGAAGCAGCGTGTCTGTTTTTTTTTTTTTTACCCCTGATGAAGGAAATATACATAATTTAAAAATCGCTCTTCAAAACATGTTGGGTTTTTTGGGATATATGTCCCACTAGTCGAACTTTACATTTTTGACCTGTGGTGCATTTTCAGCTTAGCGGCTGTTTCATTTCCTGCAGTTTCTATTGTACATTGTTTTTAGGTGATTTTTGTACAGGATAATTTTGTATTGTTTATTACCATTTTTGTATCAATAAAATTTACATATCTTTTATTTATGGGTATACCCTCATTTACTTCTCCCTGTATTCGCAATATCCTTGGGGCTTGCTTCTCTTCTCCAGACATTGTTGTTTAGGATGTGATACAGGGTGTTGGGTTCCCCATATATCCCTGGTTGGTCTCCACCCCCCCTTTTTTCTTTAATATTGAATACAGCAATTGATAAACATACAAAAAATATATACATTAAAGACAATTGTCCTAGAAATAGATCATAGCATAAAAGTACACTGCACAATGTGGCATAAAATATTGTCCTTCATGTTTATGTGACTTTTGAACTAAGTGGTATAATAATAATAATAATAATAAAAATAAAAATAATAAAAATAAAATAACAATTAAGAATTGCCTGAGTGAACTTTTAACCAAAGAACATAATTAGGGAAAAAAACTTAACAGTTGCTGTCCTAAAAATGTTCATATCAACCAGCATCCATTTGGGATGCTAAAGATGTTTCACTTAGCAGAAAAATAACATCCACTCTGCCCTGAAAAGACAACCCATTAGAAATCATGTACAATGTGTAATTACATAAGACAGCATACCCATTAGCCTGTATCTGCTGGAGGAAAAAGGTGTTATTTTTTATAAAGGAGTTACATAACATTCTAAAATCAAAGATTACTGAATCAGCTCTTTCATATACTATTGGAAAAGTATGCTGCATAATTTTAATACAATAATATAAGGTTTAACAGACATATATAACATACACAGAGACGTTGTAGGTTAATTCAGGGCTTTCCATTTGTTGCCTGATGAGGTTTGGCGACTCTGGATTATTATATATCACATTTAATTCAATGGGTTGTGTGCGAATTAATTTTTTAAGGTCCCAAGAAAAAGGATCCCTGTACAAAGAAAGCTGGGAAGTCTTCCCTATCTGGGTATGAGACATGTTATATGGCTATATATTTAGTCAGGTAAAAAAAGACATCTAGTTCAACTACAGGTGATCTAGAGGAAGGCAAAAAAAAACCTTTAACCCTTTACCCCTCAATGCAATTAGATGTTTCCTGGATCATCAATCTGTGGTCTTATGACCTATAAATGTCAATATCTGGCTATATTTTGTGCATTTAGGATATTTTTTTTATAAAAAAATCTACTGCATTGGCCAGAATTAGTTCTCGAGGGAGTCTATTTCAGATTTTTACAGCTTTTCCTCTATGTGTAAAGAGTGTCCCCTGTGCTTTGTAAGGACCTTAAAAAATATGTTACCCCAGCATCTCCTATTCCTGATATGTGTTTGTTCTACCATGTACCTGTGTTAAAAAATATCCTGTTCTCTTTGTATTGCTTTCTTTGTGTGAAATACCTGGTGATCCTGCCTGTCGTCCTGCTTTCCTGTTTTATACTGACCACCCTAGTCATAAGAGCACATTCATCCCAGTATGGACAATTTTCTGGCTGTTCTGGGAGCACAGCCTGCCTGCTTTCCAATGGGCAGACATGCCATGACCCCTTGCATAGCCCTTCACTGGGAAGATCCTGTTTCTCCACCCCATCTCTCTGAGCCCTGTTTTGCCTTTATTTCTATTTTAAACTAAACCTCTACACCAGGTTCACTGTATAAACCACTTTTTTATTTATACATGGTAACTATATCCCCCTTAATCACCACTTCTCAAGAGTGAATAAATTCAGTTCCTCTAATATTTCCCCATAGCTGAGCTCCTCCATGCCTCTTATCAGTTTGGTTGTCTTTCTTGCAATTTCTCCAGTTCCCCAATATTCTTGTTTCGATTTGACTTTATTTAAACGAATTTAACACACACCAGCCACTTCTAGAGCATTTTTTTTCTTCCCATGTGTTACAAAACACAGAACCCAGACAGAAGAAGCACTGGGAGGGGATTGCTACTGCTTCACAACGCACAAAACTTCCTTTACACAGCCACAGGGCTACCAGTGTGGATATAGCTGCATTCAACTATGACATACTTTACATAACCAAAGGCATATTATACCATCTAATTCTAATGCCCCGTAGACACGGTCGGATTTTCCGATGGAAAATGTCCGATCGGAGCATGTTGTCGGAAATTCCGACTGTGTGTGGGCTCCATCGGACATTTTCCATCGGATTTTCCGACACACAAAGTTTGAGAGCAGGATATAAAATTTTCCGACAACAAAATCCGTTGTCGGAAACTCCGATCGTGTGTACACAAATCTGACGGACAAAGTGCCACGCATGCTCAGAATAAATAAAGAGATGAAAGCTATTGGCCACTGCCCCGTTTATAGTCCCGACGTACGTGTTTTACGTCACCACGTTCAGAATGATCGGATTTTCCGACAACTTTGTGTGACCGTGTGTATGCAAGACAAGTTTGAGCCAACATCCGTCGGAAAAAATCCTAGGATTTTGTTGTCGAAATGTCCGAACAAAGTCCGAGCGTGTGTACGGGGCATAAGAAGTATGATATTTCACTATAGATGGTGGTTAGGTTAATATTATTTTTTATAGTGAGGGGAAAAAAAGTATTTGATCCGCTGCTGATTTAGTAGGTTTGCCCTCTGACAAATAAATGATCAGTCTATAATTGTAATGGTAGGTTTATTTTAACAGTGAGAGACAGAACAACAACAAAAATATCCAGAAAACGCATTTCAAAAAAGTAAAGGGAGTGCTCCTAATCTGAGTTTGTTACATGTATAAAAGACACCTGTCCACAGGAGCTATCAATCAATCAGAGTCTAATCTCTCCACCATGGTCAGGACCAAAGAGCTCTCCAAGGTCATCAGGAACAAGATTGTAGACCTACACAAGGCTGGAATGGGCTACAAGATCATCGTCAGCTTGGTGAGAGGGTGACAAACGTTGGTGTGTTTATTTTCAAATAGAAGAAACACAAAATAACTGTCAATCTCCCTCGATCTGGGGCTCCATGCAAGATCTCACCTCGTAGAGTTTCAATGATTATGAGAGCGGTAAAGAATCAGCCCAGAGCTGCACAGGAGAATCTTGTCAACGATCTGAAAGGCAGATGGGACCATACTCACCAAGAAAATAATTGGTAACCCACTACGCCATAAAGGACTGAAATACTGCAGCGCCCACAAGGTCCCCATGCTCAAGAAAGCCCATGTACAGGCCCGCCTGAAGTTTGCTAATGAACATCTGAATGATTTAGAGGAGAACTGGGTGAAAGTGTTGTGGTCATATGAGACCAAAATCGAGCTCTTTGGTATCAACTTGCCGTGTTTGGAGGAGGAGGAATGCTGCCCTGTGACCCCAAGAACACTATCCCCACCGTCAAACATGGAGGTAGAAACATTATGCTTTGGGGGTGTTTTTCTGCTAAGAGGACAGGACAACGTCACCGCATCAAAGGGACGATGGACGGGGCCATATACCGCCAAATCATGGGTGAGATCCTCCTTCCCTCATCCAGGGCATTGAAAATGGGTTGTGGATGACAATGACCCAAAACACACAGTCAAGGCAACAAAGGAGTGGCTCGAGAAGATACACATTAAGGTCCTGGAGTGGCCTAGCCAGTCTCCAGACCTTAATCTCATAGAAAATATGTGGAGGGAGCTGAAGGTTCGAGTTACAAAACGTCAGCCTCCAGACGTTAAGGAATTTGAGAGGATCTGCAAAGAGGAGTGGGACAAAATCCCATCTAAGATGTGTGCAAACCTGGTGGCCAACTACAAGAAACGTCTGACCTCTGTGATTGCCAACAAGGGTTTTGCCACCAAGTACTAAGTCATGTTTTGTAAAGGGGTCAAATACTTATTTCACTCATTAAAATGCAAATCAATTTATAACTTTTTTAAATGTGTTTTTTCTGTATTTCTTTGTTGTTATTCTGTCTCTCAATGTTAAAATAAACCTACCATTACAATTATAGACTGATCATTTCTTTCTCAGTGGGCAAATGTACAAAATCAGCAGGGGATCGAATACTTTTTTCCCTCACTGTATAAAGTTTTTTCAATTAATATATATGCCTTTAAAAATAAAAAAAAAGTGTGTCCGCACATGGCTAGATACTTTTGAGCATTGTGTCTGAAAAGTCCTTTGATGTCAGCCATCTGTTTAGCGGTCTTTTTGTGATGGCACACTGGCACTATGTATGTGATGACCTCTGGCGATAGCAGGTTTTGTTTGTGATTAACCCAGACCTCAGATCAAAGGCCAGTGGGCACCAAGCCTCTCACAGATGGCTCTGTCAATTCTGATTCTACATGATACATGCTAATTGTGTGTTGCGTATTCTATTACTACAAGACTGTTGCTAACAATTTTGTTTTTTATTAGCAGCTGAGTCTTTGCTGCTGGGAAGAGGTTTTAAATAGTGAGCAAAATGTGAACTGAACATGGATAATCTGACTAACAAAATCAAACATCTGCCTAATTCTAAAACCTTTAAAATTGATTTTTGCAAGCTTTTGTGTTTAGATGTCTGTACCTTTCTACTTACACCAAATTTTGGGAAATTATCGACCTCCGAGATCAAATGTGCTAATTCTTACATATTTTGATTAGTTGAGTTAGAAAACAGGTGATAAAGGTGCTGGTTGGCTAAAGTTTTCAAAATATTTTACAATAAAAATGTATACACAGGCGAGTACCATATATACTCGAGTATAAGTCGAGATTTTCAGCCTTTTTTTTTTTTAGGCTGAAAGTGCCCCCCTCGACTTATACTCGAGTCACCGCCGTCTGCCTACATGATCAGCGTGTGATAATAAAGTTTAGAGGCTACTCCAGCTTTCAAAAGCCGCGCCTCCTCCTCGTCTGTGATAGGCTGAACACTCCATTTCCCAGCAGTCAGTGTACAGCCTATCACGGACATTCTCTCATCCCCATCCGTGGTATGAGAATGAGAGAATGTCCGTGATAGGCTGACCGCTGACTGCTGAGTGTTCTGCCTATCACAGACGAGGAGGAGGCCAGGCTTTTGAACAGTGGAATGGCCGCCAAACTTTATTATCACATGCTGATCGGTGATCAAAGGATGGAGATCGCCACAGGGAGGATGAAGATCACCACACGGAGGTTGCACAAGACACAGGTTGTCATGAAAGGCGTCCTGTTAGCACAGCCGTCGGCGTAAGATCGGTTAACAGAACCACTGTTGATAGAGCCAGAGGACGCGCGCGTAGGCGCGTTGGCGTGAATGGACGCATGCGGGTGCGCGCTAGTACGAACGGGTGTACGCGGGTGCACGATGGCATGTACGATCGGTACACGGGCGTCCACGAGGGTGCGCGCAGACGTGCAGTGTGACAGCATTTGGTGCCATTAGGCCTATTTAAAGGAACCTTTCAGCATGCTTTCTTGCTGTCCGGTCTACAGCGTTCCCTGTGACCCTAAGCTACCTGTATACCTGCCTACCTGCTTCCTGTTTACCCGGCCTGCTCCTGACTACTCCTGTTTGCTGCCAGTCCCCGACCCCGGCTTGTTTGACTATTCTCCTGCCTCTTCCTACGGCTATCCGCTACCTGCCTGTTGCTGACCCGGTCTGTATCCTGACTACTCTTCTGCCTCCGTTTGGTACCTGCTTGCCCGCCAGTGTTGACCCGGCCTGTCTGACCCTGCTTGTGCTCCAGCTGAACTACAGAATACCTCCCTGCTGCCTGCTGTTCCGTAGCTCCTGCCTACTACAGTGCTTCTCCTCACAGCCAGTGGTTCCAGTGTTCCTGCCAGAGTTCCGGTGCATCTTCTTACAGTCTGCTGTTCCAGTGCTCCAGCTGAACTACAGAACACCTCCCTGCTGCCTGCTGTTCCTGAGTTCCTGCCTGTTACAGTGCTTCACCTCACAGCCAGTGGTTCCAGTGTTCCTGCCAGAGTTCTGGTGCATCTTCTTACAGTCTGCTGTTCCAGTGCTCCAGCTGAACTACAAAACACCTCCCAGCTGCCTGCTGTTCCTGAGTTCCTGCCTGCTACAGTGCCTCTCCTCACAGCCAGTGGTTCCAGTGTTTCTGCCAGTGTTCCGGTGCATCTTCTTACAGTCTGCTGTTCCAGTGCTCCAGTTGAACTACAGAACACCTGCCACCTGCCAGGCACTTGTGGCCCCCTGTGCTCTCGAGTCCCTGTTTCCTCTATCAGGGGTTCTTGAGCCAGAGGCACACAAGAGGCCATTCCCTGCACTCTGGGCTCTGCCATCAGGTACGTGACACAGGTAGGCTGCACAGGGACACAGGACACAGGACACATACACATGTACAGGACACATGCACATACACAGGGACACAGGACACATGATACATACACATGTACAGGACACATGCACATACACAGGGACACAGGACACATGACACGTACACATGTACAGGACACATGCACATGACACAGGGACACAGGACACATGCACATGTACAGGGCACAAGGACACAGGACACATGCACAGGACACAGGACACATGCACATGACACAAGGACACAGGACACATGCACATGGACAGGACACAGGGACACAGGACACATGCACATAGGACACATGCACATGTACAGGACACAGGACACATGCACAGGATACAGGTAGGCTGCACAGGACACATGCACAGGAAACAGTGAGGCATGCAGCTGCAGATGGGCATTGTTGACCCTCTTTTTCCACTTACAGTAGCTGCTGCATTTCACACCCTCGTCTTATACTCAGGTCAATAAGTTTTTCCCAGTTTTTTGTGGTAAATTAGGGGCCTCGACTTATACCCGGATCAACTTATACTAGAGTATATACGGTATATTTGCTTACAAGGGAGGGAGGTGTCTAATGATCATGATGCCTCAAAACATCTTGACAAAGTACAGTAGAGCAATCAAAATGGTACCACATGGAAGTATATACATTTATCTTCACTTTGAGACTAAAGATTATTACCTAACTGCAACTTATTGATCTTTTATTGCAAGGTAGATTTGTCTTGGTCAGATTTAGGCATCATACAGTTACATCTGGCAGCTTGTGAAATTGTCATTGCCTAACATTTCCAAGGAACAGCTGCATGATATTTTCCCTCAGAAGGAAAGATGCCTCTAAACTGTGTAAACCATGCAGATAACTTCTGCTAAATTTGTGGTGAGGTTACATTTGCAACTATTGGGGGCATTAGTGGTAGGTTAACCAAAGCACAAAAACACAAGGTGAGTATAATAGCAAGTCCTAGTTGCAATCTTGAAACAGCCAATATGGGGACAATATGCGACCGGTCTAAACTATGTGGCGTGTTCACCAATGCCAGGAGCATGGCGGACAAGATGGGTGAACTAGAGATACTGTTGTACGAGGAGGATTTGGATTTTGTGGGAATTTCAGAGACCTGGTTCAACAGCTCTCATGATTGTCTGGCAAACATTCAAGGGTATACCCTATACCGCAAGGATAGAGAGGGTAAAAAAGGGGGAGGGGTATGCCTATATATCAAGAATAATGTACAAGCGAATGTGAGAGATGACATCACTGAGGGAGCTAGAGAGGAGGTGGAATCCTTATGGGTAGAGCTCCAAAGTGATGAAGCTAAGGGGAAAATAATACTGGGAGTATGCTATAGGCCCCCTAACCTGAGGGAGGAAGTGGAGACGTATCTCCTATCACAAATTGGATTAGCAGCAAGGATGGGAAGTGTTATCATAATGGGGGATTTTAATTATCCAGACATAGACTGGGCGGAGGGAACTGCGCATTCATTTAAGGCTCGCCAGTTCCTTAATGTCTTGCAGGACAATTTTATGGGTCAGATGGTAGACGCACCAACTAGAAATAAAACATTACTGGATCTACTGATTACCAACAATACAGACCTGATCACGGATGTGGAAATACGGGGCAATTTAGGTAACAACGATCACAGGTCAATTAGTTTCAGTATAAATCACACAAATAGGAAACATAAAGGGAACACAAAGACACTGAATTTCAAAAGAGCCAACTTCCCTAAACTACAAACCTTGCTAAAAGGCATAAATTGGGATAAAATATTAGGAACAAAGAATATGGAGGAGAGATGGGTTTGCTTTAAGAGCATATTAAATAAGGGCATTAGCCAATGTATCCCATTGGGTAATACATTTAAAAGAGTGAACAAAAATCCTGGATGGCTTAACTCCAATGTAAAAATGCATATAAAAGCAAAGGAGAAGGCCTTCAAAAAATACAAGGTTGAGGGATCATCCTCAACATTCAGACTTTATAAGGAATGCAACAGGAAATGTAAGGGTGCAATTAGGACAGCTAAGATAGAACATGAAAGACACATAGCGGAGGAGAGCAAAAAAAATCCCAAGAAATTCTTTAAGTATGTAAACAGTAAAAAAGGGAGGACAGACCATATTGGCCCCATAAAGAATGAGGAAGGACTTCTGGTTACAAAGGATGGGGAGATGGCGAAGGTATTGAATTTATTCTTCTCCTCAGTCTTCACGAGTGAATCGGGGGGCTTCAGTAACCAAAACTGCAGTGTTTATCCTCATGACACAACACAGGAAGCACCTCCATGGTTAACAGAGGACAGAATTAAAATTAGTCTTGAGAAACTTAACATTAATAAATCACCGGGACCAGATGGCTTGCATCCGAGGGTACTTATGGAACTCAGTCAAGTGATTGCCAGACCGTTGTTCCTAATTTTTACAGACAGTCTACTGACTGGAATGGTACCAGCTGATTGGAGAAAAGCCAATGTAGCACCAATATTTAAAAAGGGCCCAAAATACATCCCTGGGAATTACAGACCAGTTAGCCTAACATCAATAGTATGTATACTCTTGGAGGGGATGATAAGGGACTATATACAAGATTTTAGTAATAAGAACGATATCATTAACAGTAATCAGCATGGATTCATGAAGAATCGTTCTTGCCAAACCAATCTATTAACCTTCTATGAGGAGGTGAGTTGCCATCTAGATAAAGGAAGGCCCGTAGACGTGGTGTATGTGGATTTTGCAAAAGCATTTGACACAGTTCCCCATAAACGTTTACTGTACAAAATAAGGTCCGTTGGCATGGACCATAGGGTGAGTACATGGATTGAAAACTGGCTACAAGGGCGAGTTCAGAGGGTGGTGATAAATGGGGAGTACTCAGAATGGTCAGGGGTGGGTAGTGGGGTTCCCCAGGGTTCTGTGCTGGGACCAATCCTATTTAATTTGTTTATAAACGACCTGGAGGATGGGATAAACAGTTCAATCGCTGTATTTGCAGACGATACTAAGCTAAGCAGGGCAATAACTTCTCTGCAGGATGTGGAAACCTTGCAAAAAGACCTGAACAAATTAATGGGGTGGGCGACTACATGGCAAATGAGGTTCAATGTAGAAAAATGTAAAATAATGCATTTGGGTGGCAAAAATATGAATGCAATCTATACACTGGGGGGGAGAACCTCTGGGGGAATCTAGGATGGAAAAGGACCTGGGGGTCCTAGTAGATGATAGGCTCAGCAATGGCATGCAATGCCAAGCTACTGCTAATAAAGCAAACAGAATATTGGCATGCATTAAAAGGGGGATCAACACAAGAGATAAAACGATAATTCTCCCACTCTACAAGGCTCTGGTCCGGTCGCACCTGGAGTATGCTGTCCAGTTCTGGGCACCAGTCCTCAGGAAGAATGTACTGGAAATGGAGCGAGTACAAAGAAGGGCAACAAAGCTAATAAAGGGTCTGGAGGATCTTAGTTATGAGGAAAGGTTGCAAGCACTGAACTTATTCTCTCTGGAGAAGAGACGCTTGAGAGGTGATATGATTTCAATTTACAAATACTGTACTGGTGACCCCACAATAGGGATAAAACTTTTTTGCAGAAGAGAATTTAATAAGACTCGTGGCCACTCATTACAATTAGAAGAAAAGAGGTTTAACCTTAAACTACGTAGAGGGTTCTTTACTGTAAGAGCGGCAAGGATGTGGAATTCCCTTCCACAGGCGGTGGTCTCAGCGGGGAGCATTGATAGCTTCAAGAAACTATTAGATAATCACCTGAATGACCGCCACATACAGGGATATACAATGTAATACTGACACATAATCACACACATAGGTTGGACTTGATGGACTTGTGTCTTTTTTCAACCTCACCTACTATGTAACTATGTAACTATGTTCTGACTTTGTCAGCAGTACATATTCCAGGTGTGGAGAATTGGCAGGTGGAATTCCTCAGTCACCAGCAGTTGATTCCTGGACAAAGGTCTCATCATCCCAAGGTGTTCAGTGCAATTTGTCAGCGATGGATCACATCAGATGTGGATCTTCTAGCTCCCAGGTTCAATACGAAGCCGGACCGGTTTGTCGCCAGAACTAGGGATCCACAAATGATTGGGGGGATGCCCTAGTAACACTGAGGAACTATTTCTCCCTAATTTATGTCTTCCCACCGGCTCAGGTTCTTCTGCGTCTGTTATGCAGGATCCAGGAGGAGAAAACACCAGAATTATAATCACACCAACTTAACCCAGCAGGGCATAGTACGCTAACTTTGTGAACTTGGCAGTGGATGGCCCTCGGGTGCTTCTGGCTCTGCCAGACCTTCTGTTGCAGGGTTAAACGGTTTTAAAGCCTTCCTCTAGAAAGATTTATCATAGGACATTGAGGTCTTATGTGGCCTGGTGTGAAGCAGGGAAGTTTCATGCCTGTAAATACGTGATTGGTTTTATTTTACCTTTTCTTCAATCGGGGGTGGAATTGAATTTGGCCTTTGGCCTTTTTCCAGAGACTGCTCATTCAGTTATACGCACATTTGGTCAGGGGGTGACTCATATGGTTCTACCTATTAAGTCTCCCCTGTGTTCATGAGACTTGAATTTGGTCATGTCTGTTTTGCAAAGGGCATCTTTTGAGCCAATCGTGAGGTTTTGTTAGCCCTATTAACTTGGAAGGTTGTTTTTTGTTTTGTTTTTTGGTGGCAAACACTTCGACAAGGAGAGTGTCGTAATTGGCGACTCTTTCTTGTAAGTAGCTGTTTTTAAAATCTTCATCAAGGTGGTACTGTGTCCTCATCCATCATTTTTGCCAAAGGTGGCTACCAGTTTTCATTTGAATCGGGACATTGTCTTACCTTCATTATTTTTTCTCAGTTCTCAGTCACCTGGAGAAAAAGCCCTGCAGACATTAGATGTGGTTCAGACTATCAAGGTTTATTTGAAGATGTCTGCAGTGTTCAGGCAGCCAGATTCATTATTCATCCTTCCTGAGGGTCCTAGGAAGGGTCAGACAGCTTCAAAGTCCACCATTTTGCAGTGGATCTGTCAGCTAATTGCCCAAACCTATGGATTAAAGGGTAAGGCTCCACCTTTTCAGGTAAAAGGCTCACTCCACTAGGAGTGAGCCTTTTACCTGAAAAGGTCTGCAAGGCTACAACCTGGTCTACGGTACATACCTTTACAAGATTTTATGAGGTAGGTGTAAGGGCCACTGAGGATATTGCTTTTTGCTGCAGTGTACTGCGGGCTGCAGAGTAGTTTCCATGGGCCTGAGAGTGGCTTCTGTGTCTCCCTCTCCCATGTGCATTGTTTTGGGATATTCCAAGTAGTCATAATTTATAGCCTGCTCTGTGTCCCATGATTTATGAAAAAGAAAATTTTTGTACATGTACCTGTAAAATCCATTTCTTGGAGTACATCACAGGACTCAAGGGTCAGTCCCTCTGTTTGGGATTCATTGCTTGCTTCAAAACTGAGCTACTTCCTGTATGGGAGGGGTTATAAAGGGGAGGACTTCCTGTCTGTTTTTTTTCTGCCAGTGTCCATTCACCCATAGGTGCAGCACAGCCCAGGTAGTCATGATTTATAGCCTGCTCTGTGTCCCATGATGTACTCCAAGAAATTGAGGTTACAGGTACACAAATCCAATTAATGCTTTTAAGTGCACTTTGGAGTGTTTTTACATTTTTTACCCGTTTAACTGTACCATACTATGAAACCAGTAGTTAACCATGCTTAGATATAAAAAAAAAAATGAAAAAGAAAATACCTGGCATTTCAGGCTTCTGCAATATTGTCCTTAAACAAAGCTTGCATTATCAAAGTCCAGCAAGCCAGAATTCACAGTAATATATTTAATATGCATCAGTGTACTTGAAAGCACACTCTTATTCTGGCTACATTTAGCCATCAAGTATTGGTCACACAATGTTCCTTTCCAAATTACACGGTTCTCTGATCATCCATGCTTCATTTGTTGTCTTCACTGAAAGTCACAGAAGCATTTCAGAAAAGTTTGGGGTCATAGTAAGCTTTCTTAAGGTTACTTTTCTGGTCAGATGTGAGACAGCTGTGCCCATACAGAGGCTAGTATTCCCTTTTTTACCAGATGCAGATGTGTCCATTATGTAAACAGTAACCACAATCTATGTTCATGCATCTGCAATATCAGAGAATCAGAAAGACATTCCCAAAGACATGTGATTTGTATTTTTATTCAAATATTGGGGAATAGAAACTTAATACTTAGCTTTTCTTTTTTATTATTATTTTTAATATACGCATTCAGCCATGTATCATTTTTTACAGAATAATACAATTAAATTAAAAAGATATTCAAGGTTATTTTTTTAAATGTGGTAAAATAACAAACATGTCACACTTACCTGCTCTGTGCAGCCCCAATCATCCTCTTCTTGGGTTTCCAGCGGCCCTCTTGGCTCCTCTTCCCCCCCTTGCCAAATGCCCCCATAGCAAGCCGCTTGCTATGGGGGGCACACGTGCGTGGTCACTCCCAAGCCACCTCTGTCTGTCAATAAGACACATATAGTGAGACCCGGCCCTGCCCCCCCCCCCGTCTGTGATTGACAGCAGTGGGATCCAATAGCTGTATCTGAGCCATTGAGGAGGGAGAGAGCCTCTGCTCTCTCGCACATCGCTGGATCAAGATCAGGCTCAGGTATGTACTTTATTTAGGGGGGGCTGTGGGGGAAGCTGCATGCAGAGGGGTTTTTTTTCACCTTACTGCATAGAATGCAGTAAGGTAAAAAAACTTCTACATTTACAACCACTTTAATTATGCAAAGATATATGTTGTGGTGCCTTTTGTAATACAGTACCTTTTTCTCCTGGTAAAGAAGTGTTGTATGTGTTTCCTTCGCTATACACAGTATTGGGCTGTGCTGCATGGTACAAGTGTACTGTGGAAAGGCTATATTACTTTTTAATATCTTACACTTAAAAAACGAATTTACCATTTTAATGATTTTGTATTTAGAATTTTGAATACCAAATTCTCAAATATATATTTTTGATTGTGGTTAAAGGGCTTATAAAGGCATTTTTACCCATACTTTATTCTCTGTATTAAGGTAAAAAAATCTTTAAACAGCCTCTCCCCCAGCCCCCCTTAAAGTGACATTAAAGACTAAAAATTTTTTTTTTTTTAAAATAACAAAATGTTATACTTACCTGCTCTGTGCAGCTGTTTTGCACAGAGCAGCCCTGACCCTCTTCTTCTCGGGTCCCCCGCCAACCCACCTTGCCCCTCCCTCCTCTTGAGTCAAGCCAGAGCAAGAAGCTTGCAATGGGCGCACCCAATCAGGCACTCTCCCAAGCCGCTGCTCTGCACGTCCACTCAGACATGGAGCCGCGACTCGGCCCCGCCCCCTCTCTCACCTCATTGGCTCAGTGGAGGTGATTGACAGCAATGGGAGCCGATAGATAGATAGATAGATAGATAGATAGATAGATAGATAGATAGATAGATAGATAGATAGATAGATAGATATCCGATAGAATGCATGAAGTTAAAAAACCCTCAGCATTTAGAACCACTTAAACACTTACCTGAGTCCCATCTCCACCCAGTGCTGTGCCATCTGCAGCATCTCTTCTCCTCTCACTCTCTTCCCACAGGTGACTCGGTAGCAGTGGGAGCCATTGGCTTCTGCAGCTATCAGTAAAATCCTGTGAGCAGAGAGCAGGAGGCGGGGCCGAGCCCACAACCCAGTATGGGATCGAGCCTGCATGTCTGCCGCATAGCAAGCAATTTGCTATGGTGGCAGGCAGAGAAGAGGAGAAGCGGACAGCTTGGATTGGATCCCAGAAGAGAAGGTTCTGGGCTGCTCTGTACAAAACCATTACCCGCAGCAGGTAAGTATGACATGTTTGTTATAAAAAAAAAAAAACCTTTACTATCACTTTAATTTGGTATGATCCATGAATAAACTAGATAAACTTCATAGACACTTTACAGCAATCAGAGAACCTGACAACTGCACAGTGATTCTACTGTAACTTCAGCATGTGTGATTATACCAGTTTAGCATGCCTGTTTATTACCTGATAGAGATCAGCAAATCTGCATGGGTTTGGTTAGCGTCAAATGAATAATAATGCATTCAGGAGGTGCTGGGACTTTGATGTAAGTGCATACAAAATACTATAAATTAGAATAAGGAGTGGAGCATAGACATATGTCTAAATTGGGACTCCCAGGGGCATCATCCCGTAATCATAATTCAGAGGAACCACCAATCACCTAAATGGCACTTTAAATATGCCTTCGGGAGATTGGACACAGCTGATCACATGGATAAAGAGTCGCAGCTGCGGCGGGCAGGAGGCGGTTAAAAAAAACATATTAGTGAACATATTAGTTAAGTTACGATAGATTGTAACCTTAAATTCCCTTTGTGTACACCAAAATGTCTTTGCAAACCAAGATATTACTTTTTAACCACCTGGCATCCGCGCTATGGCCGAATGACGGCCACAGCGTGGACCTTAATTCCCGGGAGGCCGTCATATGACGGCCTCCCCTGTGCACGCTCCCTGCGCGCGCCCTACAGGGCGCGCGCCGGGCTGTGATCACCGAGTCACTGAGACTCGGCTGATCACCGATCCGAGTAAGGGGCTGGTCCCGGCCCCTTACCATGTGATCAGCTGTCAGCGTGAGAAAAAAAAGCCGATCACCGGCTAGGATATGAGGGACATCGGTCCCCAAGTGGAAGAGGCACATCTGCCTCATCAGTGCCACCTAAAAATGCCACCTAATAGTGCTCACAGTGTCACCTAACAGTGCCCACAGTGCCACCTAACAGTGCCAACAAGTGTCACCTATCAATGCCCACAAGTGCCACCTATCAATGCCCACCTGTAGTGCCAATCAGTGCCACCCGGCAGTGCTGCCCATCACTGCCACCCATCAGTGCCCATCACTGCCACCCATCAGTGCCCATCACTGCCGCCTATCAGTGCCCATCACTGCCGCCTCATCAGCATACATCAATAAAGGAGAAAAATTACCCGTTTTAAATTTTTTATAGCAAAATATAAAAAAAAACAATTTTTTAAAAAAAAAATTCAGATTTTTACATTTTTTTAACAAAAAGTAAAAACTGCAGAGGTGATCAAATACTACCAAAAGAAAGCTCTATTTGTGGTGAAAAAATTGTAAAAATTTAATTTGGGTACAGTGTTGTATGATCGCGCAATTGTCATTCAAAGTGCGTCAGCGCTGAAAGCTGAAAATTGGTCTGGATAGGAGGGGGGTTTAAGTGCCCGGTAAGCAAGTGGTTAAATGTATCATTAACATTATCATTGTGCTGTATATAGCCTGTGCTGACAGCAGAGCTGTGGAAGGAACCCAACAGGCCCCACCCATCAAAGGCTGCCTGCTGAAAACTTCAGGGGGGTGGAGACAAGACCAATTACCCTGCACAGAAAGAGAGAGCAGCAGTGACCAGTCTTCCTGTACAGAACCAAATTTTCACACTGGATTACTACACAGATCTGGGGGAAATACAAAAAGCACACCAAGGTTCCAATAAGAATATATGACTCTTGTATTTAGGAAATATTTTCTTATCCATGAGTTCAGCTTATGGTTTTTTGTGCATGCGGAGAACATCACTGAAATATATTTGGGGGGGGGGGAGGTTAGAATTTTGTGCATGATCCACATTTATCTTTACATATAAAACAACCATACTGGAACGAGGTCAGAGTAGGTGATAACAGTAATTGGTGGACACTCATTACTCTGTATATGAGAACAGGCCCATTATGTCCTGTTACTGCCATGAGTTATAACCGACATAAATAAGGGTCAAATAAACAAAGCTTAAAGACAAGCAGTAGAGATTCAAAAGTCATCACTTAGATTGATGAGCTGACATTCCATTGTAAAACTGTAAGTCACTCAGGCTCCAGTATGACTGCTACAATGTAACACAAGCATTTGCTAAGTGCTACTGTACCTGGTCATATTTATGTCCCACAATAATTACATACATACTTACTTAAACAAATAAATAAATAAGGGGAGTTATTGAGTGATTCAGTTGCTTTCCTTCTGAGCCCTAATTATTTTGTTGACAATAAGACATTACCTATGACCATATGTCATTGTACTTCAGTTCAATCTTAGCAAAGCAATCTGTGATATATTATTTTTATTGCAAAATGTGAAAAAAATTTCTAATGCCAAACATATGCTAACAGGTATGTTTTATGGACCCCAAAGCATCCTCCCCATGTTGAGGGTATGTGGCATGGTACGGTTCAGGAGGGGCGCTCTCTTTCGCCCCCCCCTTTTCCTGCCGCCTGCCAGGTTGTGTGCTTGGATAAGGGTCTGGTATGGATTTTGGGAGGACCCCCTACGCCATTTTTTTTATTTTGGCTCAGGGTTCCCCTTAAAATTCATACCAGACCTGAAGGGCCTGGTATGGATTTTGGGGGAACCCCCACACAATTTTTGTTTTCAATTTGGGTGTGGGTTTCCTCTTAATATCCATACCAGACTCAAAGGGCCTGGTAATGAACTGGGGGGGGGGGGGGGGACCCATGCCGTTTTTTTCAATGATTTATATCCATATTGCCGGGACCCGACAATACATTACAGCCACAAGCCACAAGTAGTATTAAATGACTTTTTTTCCTTTAGAAATGTAATTTTGCTGTGGTACTGTTTTAAACACAGGAAAGATGCGCTAATTTACAGGTATACTAAGGAGACCCCTCAGGCACGATATTTAAAGGAATATTTCATTAAGTGTTCTTGCATAGCAAGACCACTTACTGTTATCCCACATATATATTATTCTTATTATAGCCAAATTTACCACCCTAACTCCTCCCACAGCTTTTACACTACATAGACAAGTAATATACCGAAACGTGCAGATTGTTCCCGAATGGTGTGCTATTACTTTGCGGAACTTCATGATCAGCCAAAACATTATGACCACCCCATTATCAGCCAAAACATTATGACCACCCCATGATCAGCCAAAACATTATGACCACCCCCCATGATCAGCCAAATAATTTATGACCACCCCATTATCAGCCAAAACATTATGACCACAACGTGATCAGCCAAAATATTATGACCACCCCATGATCAGCCAAAACATTATGACCACCCCATGAAAAAAAAAAAATTAAAAAAAAAAATCATTTTTGAAAAAAAAAAAAAAATTTTGAAAAAAAAAATTTTTTGAAAAAAAAAAAATTTTGAAAAGAAAAACATTTTTTTTAAAAAAAATATCATTTTTGAAAAAAAAAAAATAATTTTTGAAAAGAAAAAAAAGAAATCATTTTTGAAAAGAAAAAAAAAAATTTTTGAAAAAAATGTTCAGCTCTTTCAGCCAATGATGGGACTTCTTCAACTTGTTTACTACTTTTTATACTTTTTAAAATATTAAGCTTTTTTATCACTTTTCACAGTTTTCCTGGCCAGGCCATTTTTGGTGTGATACGGCACTGCTTCGCTTTAACTGACAATTGCGTGGTCGTGCGACGCTGTAACCAAATAAAATTGATGTCCTTTTTTCTCACAAATTGAGCTTTCTTTTGGTGGTATTTGATTACCTCGGCAGTTTTTATTTTTTTTTCTATAAACAAAAAAAGGCCGACAATTTTGAAAAGAAAAAACATTATTATTTTTTACTTTCTGCTATAAAACATATCCAATAAAAAATGTAAAAAAATCTAATTTCTTCATCAGTTTAGGCCAATATGTATTCTAATACATATTTTTGATAAAAAAAATCCCAATAAGCATATATTGATTGGTTTGCCCAAAAATTATAATGTCTACAAACTATGGGACAGATTTATGGATTTTTTGTTTTGTTTTGTTTTTACTAGTAATAGTGGCGATCAGTGATTTTTAGCGGGGCTGCAACATTGCAGCGGACAAATCTGACAATAAGTGACACTTTTTGGGGACCAGTGACACCAATACAGTAATTAGTGCTAAAAAATGCACTGTCACTGTATCAATGACACTGGCAAGGAAGGGGTTAACATCAGGGGCAATCAAAGGGTTAAGTGTGCTACTAGGGCAGTGCAGTGATTGCGAATCTTGGCACCCCAGATGTTCTGGAACTATGTTTCCCATGATGCACATGCACTATGCATTGTAGTGGAACATCATGGGAAATGTAGTTCCAAAACATCTGGGGTGCCACGGTTCGCTATCACTGTCCTAGGGAGTGCTTTCTAACTGTTGGGGGAATGCTGTGACTGGAGGAAAACAGAGATCCGTGCTTCTGCTTAGCAGAAACACAAGATCTCCATTTTCCTCCCTCACAAAACGGCAGTCTGTCTTGTTTACATAGGCTGACTGCCGCTCTGTCTCTCCTCTAAACAATCAGCAGGTCCCGGCGGCCATCGCGGCCGCTGGACCCGCTGATTGGCTCCTGATGTGTCCACTCACAGCGTGAGCGTGGCTTCGACAGCACGCACATGCACCCCAGAGCCGACAACAGCGATCATGTACAAGTACGTGATCCAGCGCTTAAGGGCCGCCCTGCTGGAGGAAATGTATGTGGGGCAGTCCTTAGGTGGTTAATGTTAGATTTTTCACTTGACTGAAGTCTCCACCTGGTACCGGGCATTGATGAGTGCACTTCATGCGTAAGGTACCCCTGCGTGCAGGGTGAGCTGGCCCCGCCCACACATTGGTACCAGCAATAAATATATAGATTTTGAGGTGTACATTAAAGTGCATGTAAACCCTCATATATACCCAGTGAAGCGAACAACCTCAGATGATACACAGGGATTAAACAAATCTCCCTACATAAGCTTTACATGAATATCTGCTGTATTCAGCTTTAAATATTCTTTAGAAAGTTCAGGTTGTGTTACAGATTTTCTCTTCCTGTTCAGCACTGAGATTGAAGTCTGGGCATACAGCCAAGACAGCTGATTGGAGGAAAGGCACCCACCCCTTCTCCACATAGGCAGAGACTTGTAGAGCTGTTCCCTGAATAGTTTAGCTTTCTGCTAATCTATTTATGGCAACCTCCCACACACAAATTTCAGCCTGGTTTTATCTCATGTGTTTGGAGAACTTGTCAGGAGTTATCAGGCTGATAACAGAAGAATGGAGCAGGAGACAGCTACAGGACATAGTGCTTTGAAGAGAGATAAGAAAACACTACAGATATATGTGCCCGGCTCACATTTCATGAATCGGGTTTACATCCACTTTATTAAGGAATCTGACACATTACCAGGAGGTATTTGGCATACATCTAATATTAAAGGGTATATAATATTAAAGTTTGAGAAACCTTGTTTAGGGCACATGCATGCAAATGCATTGGAAAAGTGCAAGCATTTAAATGTGCCTATAAAGTGTACTTTGTAAAACACATACATGTACACATTACCGAGTCAGACGTACAATATCTGCTATAGGCATTGGGCAGGGATAGAGAAGTCGCCTATTTTGCCAGGCTATGTACCCTGATTAGTCTTGTATCATTTAGTCTAATAGCATACTTGACTAGCTAATTGTTTTAATGTTGTCTTTCCTGGAATCCCGTCTTGCAAATAAATAGTTTTACTACGTACTTTAGCCTGCAGCCATACCTATAAGAGACAACAGACTGGCTCATTAATTTTGGACGCTGTGTTTATTTGACAGTGAAATAGACATTTTGTTGTAAAAACAGACATTTAGGGGTGGAATAAGTGCTCACTAGACTACAATGTGAAATTAATTAATGCGTTTTTATGTATCAGCATGATACATAAATAGAAACAAGCATGATACACAACAGGCACCCTAAGGTGTGGGTGCTCTCTGTGCTCCCTAGTCACCCTGATCTAATGCTATAACTATTCAAATAATCTGTACAATTCCCCATCCCCCTATAACGCTGTGCTTGGTGCCTGGCTGACCTAATGTTAGCACCGGAGGCGTAACTAGAACCTTCAGGGCCCCGGTGCCAGAAACCATGAATGGCCCCCCTGACTCCCGAGTCACTGAGTCCGGGGGTGAAACGCAAGTGTGACCTTTGCGACCCTGGTAGTTCCACCACTGGTGTCAGTAGTCTTTTATTTTTGTTATTTTGTCTTTTTATCACTTTTTGTTTTACAAAGTTATTTTTGATGATTTTTAAAAAAAAAATTTAGGAGCCCCATTGAGATGGCTTTAGTGAAATATCGCAGGTCTAAACAGACCTCTGATGTTTCACCTTTAAGACAGATAAAGGAGATTGAGGACACAGCCCTCAATCTCAGCTGCACAGAATGAATGGACAGGAATAGCTCTGTACAGAACTTGCAATTTGTTCACACAGTGAAGCATAGTAAACACAGTTTATTATGCTTCAGTTACAAATTGACAGTTAGGCTACTTTCACACTAAGGCGCTTTACAGGCGTTTTAGCGCTAAAAATAGCGCCTGCAAAGCGCCTGTAAAGCGCCTCTCCTGTCACTCCAGTGTGAAAGCCCAAGTGCTTTCACACTGGAGCGGTGCGCTTGCGAGACACTAGAAAAAGTCCTGCAAGGAGCATCTTTGGGGCGGTGGAGAAGTGGTGTATATACCGCCCTGCCCATCAAATTGAATGGGCAGCGCTGCCGAAGCGCCTGCAAAGCACTTCGGCAGCGGCGCAACACGGACAGTATTTACCCCTTCTTTGGCTGCTAGCGGGGGTTAAAAGCACCCCGCTAGCATCTGAAAAGTGGCGCTAAAACGATGGTAAAGCGCCGCTAAAACTAGTGGAGCTTTACCGCCGACACTCTTACCGCCCCAGTGTGAAAGTAGCTTTAGTAATCGAAACGGATCACTGACTCTGTCCATTTAGAAAAGGAAGGGGCCAGTAAATGACATATTTACTGACCCCTTCACTGCTCTCCATCCTGACACATCCCCTGCAGCAGCCGGCAGGAGCGGGGAGGGGGAAGCGAGTAGAGCTGTGAAGACGAAGCACACAGGGGTCCGGGAGCAAAAGAAAGAAGAAAAAGCTGGATAGGAGGAGCATATACCTGTGGGAGGGAGAAGAGGAGAAGCAAGCTTTTAGCGGCAGCAGGAGGACAATGGAGGGGATCAGTTCCTCTATATGTCGCCCCTCCTATCCAGGTGTACAGGGGAGCTACACAGGCACCCTGGAGCATAGGGCCAGGTTGCAACTGCGACCCCTGTAGTTACACCCCTGATTAGCACCAATCACAGTCACATGGGATGCCCAGCCTATACAAATACCAACTTTTAGAAAATCAGTATTTGCAGGGGAATTTAAAAAAATTCTCCAGTGGCTTCAACCACAGGTCAAAGCACTCAACATTTTTAAAACTTCCAAACCTGTGCCCAGTCCCAGTGATTTCAGTTTATATCACTGGTAGACAATGAAACAGGATGAGGGGGATCAGACCATTCAAAGTTCCAAAGTGGGCAAAGTCAGTGGGTGACTCAACCCAACAAGGTCAAGTTTGGGTGGATTGATCCCTTAAGATTCACACATATTAATAGGAGCTGTTTAATTTCTGAATGATTGTCCAATGCAGGAACTGTTTCAAACTATGGCAAACCCCTACAGGCTTGAAAATATAAGCTGCCATGCCTAAAGCTGACCATACACAAGTAGAATTTTGTACAAAATGTTCCATTATAAGAACATTCTTTTGATTTGCTAATTAATAGTGGGGTCAAATCGATGGCTTTTTTTGACTGCTGTGACAAGAAAATAAGTGAATGTGTTTTTTTATTCGGGAAATTACATTCATTGCAAAACTGAATGCTTGAATAAAACAACATTTTTAATCGTCAAATCATTAAATATACTAAAAATTTTAGTACAAATGTTCAAATCAATTTTGATAGGAACTTTCATTTCAAAATCTACTAGTTTTAGTTTTTAAAGCTTTAAAAAGGCCTTACACATCCTGCAGGTCTGTGGCCTAAATTCCAAGTTGCACCGTGGCTCATATCATAGAACTATTCTGTCTATAAGTGAGTTGAATTGATACCCTGCAGCTCTTGGATGCTAATTTCAGTTCCAGGAACACTATATGCAGATGTTATTATGCTCTTCCTGTGTTTGAGTTTGTTTGGGTTCCTGGGTCTCCGTCTCCCCCACAACCCAAAACTATAGATTAATTGGTTTCTAGCCAAACTCTAGCGTGCATTGGTGGCTGTCTACGTTATTGTAAAAGCTAAATTGGGCTGTAAGTTCCATGTGGTGTCAGGAACTAACAAAACCATTCAGGGTGTGCTGCAAAGCCCTGCGGAACATGTTGGCACCATATAATGCAATAACATAAAAACATTTGTGCTGACTTTAACATCATTCTATTGTAAAATGATAGTCTGCCCTGAACCTAGACTGGAATATGTAAGGTCTTTCTGTACTACATCTGTTTGCATTTTGCATTATTTTCTGGGGCATGATAAGAAGGCCCCTCTCAGCTGAAAAATTAGAGCAGGCTAGATAATGAGGAACATACTGAGATTCCTCAACTTATCCATGGAATGTCACAAAATGAATGCAGATCAGCAACAGAAAGAAGGAAACTGAGCATTTAACAGGCCTCCAGTAGAAGTGGCTCTCGATGTGATCATGCATAATCAAATAATAACAAAACTTTAACTGTGGAATTCTAGAAAGCTAAGCTCTGACTCATAGCTCTATGGCACCCACATAGCACAGCACTCTAAATTAGGAACACTTCCCAAAATAGAACATGTTAGGAGTGCAGTACCAGCAGTCAGAAACTCCAGGTAGTGGAGGCTCAAAGGTCGGAATGCAGGGGCATATCCACAGAGATTGCTGTGAGAAAACCAATCATATTTCACGTGGAATGTAAATCTACACAGAGCTAGCAGGATTTGGAGGCTTCAAGGTACACAAACATTGGTCTGTGAACCAGTTTGAGCTGGTATCAACCATGAAGATCCCTAATAATGTGTAATTTGGCTGCTAGAAGCTGGGACATTTCTTACCCCATGCTGTTATAGGTCAAATATTATGAATTCTTGCTCTGCAAATGAAAGTTCATGAACAATAGAGAGGGCTGACTGGACAACTGACCACCAGTGCTGATGGCCTCTATCACTGAGTGTTCTGTAACTCCAGGTTCAATTTGTTTTTTTAGGAGTGTTTATTGGAAAAAACTGTTATATTACTTTACAATAGAGTATATGAAGCAGCACTGCATGTCTAATAAACATGGATCATTATACTTTACCACGTGGATTTTGGCCCAGGTTTTTTATGTAAATAGTGCCATTTCATGAAAAGACAGTAAAGCTGGCTCGATGATAGTAAATTTCACCTAATATTTAGGGATAGTATTAGAGATAGAAGGTTAGTGTTAATGAATGTTTTTGAATATGTTTAGGTGTTACATTAAAGTGACACTAAGTGATATCCTTATTCTCCAGAAAAAATTCAATCCACATCTACTATTTAATGGCCCTGTAATCTATTTGCATGGAATACTTACTTTGTTTTTCTGCAGTCTTGTAATGCCCTCCGTGAGCCAACTAAACCGCTGGTTGTTCAGAACAAGCAGTGCAGATTGGTTGGGCACTGCTTTCTAAACATAACAAATTCCAGAGTCCATAATCTCTAGCCAAACTGCGGAGTGAGCAAGAGAGGGTGGCTATGTTCTAACATATAGTAGGGCCATGGAGAACGAATGTTGCCACCCTCTAACACAAAGATGGTTTAGGACAGCAAAAAAAAACAAAAAAGAAGAAATTTGGAGGAGGATGAGAGCAATAAAAGGCACTTTTATGAGTATTTTTTTTTTTGAAGGTATTGCTCAAAGAGATACTTGTAATTGATTCAAGTGACCTTTCTTTGACCACGTAGAGCAAAAGAGTTACTTAAATTCCCTGTTTCCCAACAGCAAATTTTCACACATTTCCATACACCTGCTCCATTCTGCTTGTCCAATAAGAGTGGAGAGAAAAGCCGTGTGTTACCTTCAAACCTACTTGCTAGTGTTCTCACTGCTCTGGTGGACTTCCCCCTCAGCTACCTGTTACAATAACAAGACACCTAGGGGTTGATTTACTAAAACTGAAGAGTGCAAAATCTGGTTCAGTTGTGCATGGTAGCCAAGCGGCCTCTAAGTTCAGCTTGTTCAGTTAAACTTTGACAATAAAACTTGGAAGCTGATTGGTTTCTATGCAGAGCTTCCCCAGATTTTGCACTCTCCATTTTTACTAAATCAACCCAATAGTAATGTAATATTGGAGAGGCAAAATTAGTCATATTCTCTCCAATACCCCAAGTATTTAACTATTTAACTTTGCTTCAATATGTATCGTTGGGGAGGAAAGAGTTAAAGCTGAAATCCAGCAATGATCTTCTTTATTGCATACTTACATTGGTATGGCTTAGCACAGTGTAAATATGAATATCTCATACCTGAGGGGCCGCTGTGGACCTGACAATCACTGTAGTAGACCTTCCTGGTTCTGCACAGATTCTGTGTGAGTGGTTTCCCACACTGACCATAGGGGGTTGTTTGCTCAGCACTGTCACCATTCCTAGAACACCTTTTATTTTCTCCAATGAATAGAAGGCATTATCTGATTGAACGAGGTAGAGAGAATGGTTGGTAATGTTGACAGTGCCAAGCAAGTGGTTAGCATGCAGAGGAGAGGCCACTCTCACAGGACCCAGAAGATCAGGGCTATCACTGTAGTAGTGCCAACTACTACAGTGATTGTCTGCTTATTTAGTGTTCCTCAAGTACGAGGTTTGCATACTTACTTTGTGCCAAGCTGGATCTATGTAAGCCATATTTTTATTACTATATATAGTATATATCATTATAAAATTATAAAATTCATGTACAGTTACAGTCCCTTGAAAAAGTTTTCATACCCCTTGAAATTTTACACATTTTGTCATGTTACAACCAAAAACCTAAATGTATTTTATTGGGATTTTATGTGATTGACCAACACAAAGTGGCACATAGAAACACAAAAAATCTGCGCTTAGGAAAAAAGAAGAACTGCAGCCCCCCTGATTGGGAACACCACCTGAGTGGGGACCTAAAACATTAAAAAACCCTACTTAAGGAAAAATAGCGCTGTTCAAATAATAAATTAATAAAACTATATGTGAATCCAATCCACTACTGTGAATATTGCCAACTCTCCATATAAAGTGAACGGTGCTTTAAATTTATAGATATATATAAAAACACAAATAGAAACTGAAAAAAAAAATATACATAAATGGGATGTAAAAAATTTATATATATATATATATATATATATATATATATATATATATATATATATATATATATATATATATATATATATATATATATATATATATCAGTGATAATCAACTCATTAAAATAGGTGAAAGTTGATAGGTGCTAGGTACTGTGTGGCACAATAACTGAAAAATATATATGTATGTATGTGAACTCAAATAAGCATATTTAAAAAAACAATTGCACAACACGCATTACCGTGTGCGACTCTGCACACAAAAAATAAAGAAAGAAAGAAATAAAGTGACATGAGTGATACGTTCCAAAAAATAAAATTGGTATGTGTGTATATTCATACACTATAAAAGGACAGTCTGTGAGTAGTGATCCGTGCACAAAAAGAAAAATAAAGGTGACTCTTCAGTGCTCCCCACTTTCATCTGTATCACCCTTTTGTGCTTGCACTCACCAGAGCGCCTCACCCATGCAGGGGTAACAGGCATAATAGCCTATTCTAATGGCGGTGTCCCCCACTTTTGTAAGGTATCCCTTGGATTAGTACAGCTGCAATCCACCTCTCCAAAGCGGTATTAGGAATCCCCGACGACGGGCGTCCCCATATATATGGAAAAAGATGAGCCTTATAGCGTAAATCCGTGGAACCAAAGTATTATTTATTAAAAAATTTCCATATGTAGTTTTAAAAAGAGAGCTCCACTGCTCCGAATATAATATATTAGGACAAGGGATTTTTAATCTAAGTGATGTAGTTTTTTCGGATAAGGAGATGAGGATTTTAGACCTTGGACTTAAATTTGCACCTGATAAGAGTATTGATAAATTTGAGGTCTTTATTGATTTACAAAAATTCATAAGGGAATTAAAAATAAACACTATGTTTTGAATGATAAAGTTACACCAACAGATGAATCTTCTGAATATGTTCATATGAACCTCAAAAATAATTCAATTTTTAACCCAAAAGTCCCTAGAGATCAATGTATGGGTGCTTTTAAATGGATGGTTGATCTTGCCAAGCTGGACAAGAAGAGTTCCAAGAGCAGCCAAATCTGGAAAACAATCAAAGAAATAGGAAAAGGAAAAGAGGTTGTGATACGACCTGCCGATAAGGGGGAAGCTTGGTTACTTTGAAAAAAGAAGAATATGAAGAGGAAATGGACAATTTATTCAACTTGCCCAAAAAAAAAAAAAAAAAAAATTATATATATATATATATATATATATATATATATATATATATATATATATATATATATATATATATATATATATATATATATATATATATATATATAGGAAGGCCGGTTTACCGGCCTGAAATTATGGGAGGAGCCCGGAGGGTATATAGCCAGACCATCCACAATGGTCTGTGTCAGTTCCAGTGCGCGGTAGCTCACATCACAGGGCTGACTCTTCCCAGCTCACCTCATGTTCGGCAGTCTGTGCATTCAATCGCAGGTGCACTCCGGCTTTTCATTCGTGGTCTTCGTTCCCACTCACGGTCGCAGGTAGTATCCAAACTTTCGTGTCATGTGCAAAATCTTGCGGTTTATTATGCTTCTTATCCTGCACCCCTTTTGTGAAAAAACCTGCCCCGGAGTTGTTGTCGCTCATGTCCCGACATCATTCGGCACAGGCATAGTACATTCGCAAAGTTCCTTCTGACAAATATACGATTCATTCGTAGACCCAAGCCTCCAGTCACTGTCGGTCGTTCTCAATATCACTCGCAATAGGCTTCACTGGTCAAAAAATTCATGCTCCATGGGGTTGCCATCTCATTCATTAGGAGATCAGCATATATCGTTTGTATAGGTTTCTGTGGCTGATTGAGGTGTGGTTGAGCCCACCTGGTGCCTTCTCTGCACTTGATTAGCCTGGGGGGATGGGTGGTTGATAGGTGTTCAGTTTCACAGTAAGGGATGGCATACACTCTACAACCAATTTGTATCAGATACTCCTTACTACCGATTTATATCGGATTAATTTAATATGTTTTACAAACTGATTCATATCAGATGCATTGAGAGGCCGACTCTACCAACTCACTGCATGTCCTTCGAGATTGGTCGTAGGTTTTTATCAATTGTCCCACACTCACTGTCGCAGGTAGTGCTTTCCGTTACTTTATGTTCCCCTTCGTAAACCACCTACAACTTCGTAGGTCTTACTCGGTTATTCGCACACATCCGTACTTACTGCCTTTCTCCGTTCCTCATTCGAGCCCCTTACGTCCACAACCAATCTGAATCTAGTCGCATAATCAGCGCAAAGATTCGGATCCTCTGCAAAACGAACTCCACCAACCGATCCGAGTCCAGTCGCAGCACCGGCTTAAAGATTCGGATCCTTGGCAATACAAACATCACCCACCGATCCAAGTCCAGTCGCAACACCGGCTCAATGATTCGGATCCTCAGCATACACAAGCACTCACCAACAGTGTGCTTCTTTCATCCCACCGATCCGAGTCCAGTCGCAAAACAGCGGCTCTGCGATTCAGATCTTCAGCATACAAGCACTCACCAACAGTGTGCTTCTTTCATCCCACCGATCCGAGTCCAGTCGCAAACAGCGGCTCTGCGATTCGGATCTTCAGCATACAAGCACTCACCAGCAGTGTGCTTCTTTCATCCCACCGATCTGAGTCCAGTCGCAAAAGCGACTCAATGCTTCAAATCTTTAGCATACACAAGCACTCACCAGCAGTGTGCTTCTTTCATCCGACCGATCTGAGTCCAGTCGCAAAAGCGACTCAATGCTTCAAATCTTTAGCATACACAAGCACTCACCAGCAGTGTGCTTCTTTCATCCCACCGATTCGAGTCCAGTCGCAAACAGCGGCTCTGCGATTCGGATCTTCAGCATACAAGCACTCACCAACAGCGTGCTTCTTTCATTCAAACCAATCCCAGCCCAGTCGCATACCGGCTCAGTGATCCAAGACCACCGGCACAGCAAAAAACCCCACCGCACATTCCAAAAAAAAAAAAAAAAAAACTCTTTTACTTTGCAAATCACCGCAAACATTTACGAAATGGCTTCATACAGCCATTCATCTTTCGTAGCAACACGGCTACTCATCGATTTCTCCAACCCTTCCCCCTTTCAGGTCAGTAGAGTTCTTCAGTTGATCCATCCTGCAACAGGTGTGGACAGTATCTTCCTCAGCTTCCTGGTCGACCCAAGTCTCGACCTCAAAAAACTAAAACTCCACTACTAGGACTTCAAGGCAGCGGACACCATGTCGCAGGCCAGCAGCGAGGACCTCGCCTCCACCCCGTCGTCACCTGGGGCAGACTCAGCAAACGACGACTTACAGTCTCTCAGAGCTTGGACCATCCCCAAGCTTACAGCTGAACTACGGCGCAGGGGAATACCTTTCCCTGCGACTGCTAGGAAAGCTGAGCTTTTTAGCTTGCTATTTCCTCCGCCAGCGGCAGCCCAATCGGGCACCCAGGCATCAATACAGTCAATCTCATCAGCAATCACTCAGCTGCACTCCTTGGTGACCACACTATCGGCAGCAGTCACTGATGTCCAGACAAGAGTGGGAACCCTGGAGGTACATCAAGCTGCACCCTCACCATCTACAGTAACCACCGCCACCCCCATGCCTCTCCTTACAGGTACGCCCGACATCTATACCTACGTCCTCCCCGCACATCTCGTCCCAGCAGGCATCAGGAAGGACATCATGGATGGGAAGGACATTAACTTGGCATCCCTCCTCATCGCAGTACACGACCCAGCCGAAAACAAGTCCTATGCGTGGGAAGACATTTCCGTCGTCCTAAAGGCCAAAGACCATAGGCTTACCCGCAAACTCAATATTGCGGAGTTCGTACTAGCATTTGGCATGTTCAGAGACGTGCTATGCACGGTCAACCCCAACAGGAGAGAGGAGCTGGACCTATACCTACACGCAATAGTAGATCTAGGTTATAAATATGGGGGATGCTCCTTTTATGACTATCACAGGTCATTTTCAGCAAAAGCAGCAGCTAAACTTTCCCAGTTTCAAGTAGGAACCAACTGGAGTACCATCGATACAGAGCTGTTCTGTCGCCATTTCGCTGGCCTACGTTCCCCACTCTGTACCAACTGCCAGTCGTCCACCCATACGGCCAACTGGTGCTCCGAGTCAGGTGGCAGACGCCCCCCCAACCCTCCCTTCTTTCCCAGCGTCACTCGTCACTCAACGGCATTTACTCAGCCGGCTCAGGCAGACAGATTAGGACGACCCATCCAGGCACTAGGGGGAGCAGCCATATGCAATAACTTCAACTTTGGGGGTTGTAACTTCCCCCACTGCAAACTACTTCATGTCTGTCTCACATGCCACAAAGCTCACCCCAGGTACGCTTGCGCTATGAAACAGCCTAAACCCGAATGACTAAGCCGAGTGCACGTCGGATGGCTCGCGTTTTACCTCGCCTCACACCCAACACCTTCACTGGCAGCCTTTCTCATCCGGGGATTCACGACAGGCTTTCACACCGGACTTATCACACTCCCAAACACAACTCACGAATGCAAAAACCTGCTGTCAGCCGCTACCGACGAGGAAACCATCACCACCCTGCTGCAAACAGAACTAGACCGGGGATACATAATCGGCCCCTTTACACAATCACCTTTTTCTGTATGGAGAGTCAGCCCTATCGGCCTTGTGAAGGGCAAGTTTTCAAATAAACTTCGTTTAGTTTATGATTTGTCCGCGCCTCATTGTTCCTATATACCCAGTTTAAATTCCCTAATACCTTCAGAAGAGTTTACACTTAAATATTCAACGGTAGACTCAGCTATTCAATCCATCATTCTCGCAGGAGCAGGCGCCTGGTTGTCTAAAGCAGACATCTCGGACGCATTCAAATTGTTGCCAATTGATCCGTGCCTATGGCGGTGGCACGGAATCAAATGGAAAGGTCTATACTATTTCGCCACCAAGTTAACGTTCGGCTCCAAAAGCAGCCCGTGGCTATTCGACACTTTCGCTCAGTCTCTTTCCTGGATTCTCTCACAACATGCGTCCTGTCAGAAAGTGATCCACTACTTAGACGACTTCCTACTCATAGAGAAACCCAACGAGCCCCCAGTTGATCTAAACAGCCTCAGAACAATCTTTCATAATCTTAACGTACCTTTAGCGGATAAGAAGGTAGAAGGCCCGGCACAGATCGTCACCTTCTTGGGTATCATACTCAACACTCACACCATGCAAGCTAGTCTGCCTCCCGACAAATTGACCCGCATCAGGACAGTCATCCACACATTTACTAATACGCAAGGCTGCACAAAAAAGCAACTGCAATCCCTCCTTGGCATGCTGAACTTTGCCATAAGGATCATCCCTCAAGGGCGATCCTTCGTCTCACGTCTCCTGGTGTTCCTTTCCCAGGTACAAGACCCCGACCTAATATTTAAACTAGACAAGGCAGCCGTAGCTGACCTAGCCAGGTGGGACGATTTTCTAACAAACTGGAACGGCATTTCGATGTTTATCCCATCAGCGTCTCCCACTTCACCCCAAATAATCACGGACGCCGCAGCCTCCACAGGTTTTGCAGCTATTTTTGGCCACCACTGGTTCGCAGCACCATGGCCGCCAGAAATACTCTCGATCCCCGGGTTCAGTCAATCCTCCTCGATGTTCGAGATTTACCCCATTGTTGCAGCAGCCCACGTCTGGGGCAACAACTGGGTAGGACAAACGGTGACATTTTCCACAGATAATCTAGCCACAGCCTCTATTATAAACAAAGGTCGCTCCAAGTCCTTGGCCATCATGTCCTTCCTACGCAGGCTGGTGCAACTCTCACTACAGCACCAATTTAATGTCCTCTGCGTTCATATCCCCGGTAAATGCAACACTTCGGCCGACGCGCTATCTCGCTTTAACTACACAACCTTCTTTTCGCAGGAACCTGGAGCCGACCCGACCATGTCTGCTATCCCACATTGGTCACAGCTAACCCTGGATTGAAGAGACATCTTCATGACGCCACTAGTCTGATTAACCAGTCACTATCTCACAATACCCTGAAAGGCTACCATGCTGCCTGGAAAAGCTATCACAGGTTTCTAGAGGCTAACCCCGGGGCTATACCAGGAGATCTCTATCATATCCTGGCCTTCATTTCATACTGCCACACTCAGCTGAAGTTATCCTACAACACTATTAGACTCTACCTAGCTGGCATCCAGCATTTCACCTCTTTTCTAGATCCTAACAAACCATCTTTGTTCGCTACCCATGCGGTCAAGGCCATCCTCCGAGGCATCCACAAGCAGAAACCCCAAGTTAGCGGTAAACGCTTACCAGTCACCAGTGCCATGTTTCGAGACATGTCCACCATACTCTCACGCTCACCTTTCGGTTTTTTGCCCAGCTTGGTCATCCAAGCTGCCATCTACCTGGCATTTTATGGCTTTCTACGACCCAGCGAATTCAGTCAGCAGCACCAGTCATAGGGTCTTACGCAGACGCCACCTCACGCGTCACCACAGCCACTTCACGATACACCTCGAGGTATCCAAAACACAACAGTCCAGTCCAGGGGTTGACATCAAGCTCTTCAGAACGCACAACGCCTGGTGCCCCGTAGCCATCCTAGATAGTCTATTAGCCCATTTACTTGATCCCTCGCAGGACAGCCCATTGCTGCCGTTCCCGATCAGCCCGCTTAGTACCAACCAGTTCACTACTCACGTCAGGATCCTTCTGCGCAACTTAGGCCTTGACCCCAACCGTTATTCTGGACATTCTTTCCGTATTGGAGCAGCATCAGCAGCCTCACGAAACGGAGTCCCGGACCACGTGATCAGGAAAATGGGAAGGTGGAAATCCACCTGCTTTGCTCGCTATATTCCCAATCCACAAGTAGAAATGTCACGAGCCTTTTGCAAGCTCGCTCTGTAAGAAGACCATAAACTTAAATAAAACATTACCTCCCTAAACCAAGTCTTTTTGCGCCCTTCTCTGGCATACCGCCCAGCAGATCTGGGTTTACCATACAGCAGGCCAGGGCGCACTTCAGGTCTATTTATGTTGTTAGTCTTGTGACGTGTTTATGTGTTTCATATCTATCAGGACGGAGGACTCCGACCATAAATATAAATATATATATATATATATATATATATATATATATATATATATATATATATATATATATATATAATTTTATTCTTGATATCACTAGAAAAAAAGCCTTTGAAAATTTGTTTGCAATAACTCATTATTAGAAGACAATGTGCGCTGCATTTCGAGATTTCATAATTTGCCACGTCACGAAAATACATATAAAAAATTAAAAGGCAACCCCAAACAGGAATATGAGAAGAGTCTTAAAAAACTTGTGAATAAAGGAAGAGAGACCGGGATTCTAAATAAGAAAGAAGCTAAGTATCTGGTTTCAGAATCTACAAAAACCCCGGTCATTTATTACCTGCCCAAAATACATAAGCGGATAGAAAGAAAACACCAGGCAGGCCAATTATAAGCGCAGTGGATTCACTCTTCTCCAGATTGGGTGAATATATTGACCAGTTTTTAAAACCCCTCGTACTGAAAAGGAAGTCTTACCTTAAGGATAGCACCCAACTTATAAATGAGCTACAACAGGTTACAGGTGCCAGTAAGTGCCTTTTGGCAACGACTGATGTCAACTCCCTGTACACTAGTATTGTACAAAAAGACGGATTGGAAGGGGTTAAGATGGCCCTACATGAAGGCACGGACCTCAAACAGGAACAAATTAGATTCTTAATAGAGGGTCTTGGACTAGCAATGAAAAGCAATTACTTTTGGTACCAGAAAGAATACTACGTCCAGACAAAGGGTGTAGCTATGGGTGTCAAATATGCCCCTAGCGTGGCAAATTTATTTATGGATATTTGGGAAGAACGTTACATATATGGTAAAAGGCGCCCTGAAATAAAGTTTTACTATAGGTACACTGACGATGTAATCATGCTGTGGGAGGGCACCTTAGAATCATTTCAACAATTTCTGGATGAAATAAACCAAAAAAAATACGAAATTTCGTTCACTGGCAAGGGTGACTACAATCAGACTGATTATCTGAATCTACAGATTTTTAAGGAAGGTGATGAAATATTCACAAAACTTTTTTTTAAAGTAACAGATCGCAATGGGTATATACCTGTTTCCTGCTGCCACCACCATAAGTGGAAAGAGAATATCCCTAAGGGGCAACTGATGAGAATACGCAAGAATTGTCGAAATATAGAAGATTACCATGTCCAAGCTGATACTCTGATAAGAAAGTTTGTAGATAAAGGGTACCATATGGAACCTTTGGTGCAATTAAAAATGAAAATAGAGAATTTGGACCGGAAGTCTTTGCTGATGAAGAATAAGAACAGAAACAATGATCCCCGGTTGGGTGTAGCCTTCATTACCGGTTTCAATAATCAATATCGCTACATCGAGCATATTGTTAGGAAGTATTGGCCTTTTTTAAAATCGGATAGGACCTTAGCAAGAATCCTTACAAAAAAATCACGTTTTATTAATAGGAGAGCACCTACCCTCAGAAACCATCTGGCCCATAATGTTATTGATCCTCCAAAAACCATCAAGTTATTTTCACACATTAAAGACTTTTATAAATGCCAGAAATGCTTAGCCTGCCGTGTTAGTAAAAAACAGCCAAGGAAAAAAACCTCTTTCAAATTTAGGACTGGTAAGGAATATGAAATGAGAGAGTTGGTCACCTGCAACACCACTCACGTGACTTACGTTATTGAATGTTCATGTCGGTTGCAATATGTGGGTAGAACCACCAGGCCCCTCTGTGTACGCATTAGGGAACATATCAACAATATAAGAAAGGGGTTCCCTAAACATAACCTCTCCAGACACTTTGATGAATTTCATAATAGGGATCCATCCAGTTTGATTTCCTATGGGATTGACACTATAAATGACTACTGGAGGGGGGGAGATAAAAAGATTAAGATATCCCAAAACGAGACTAAATGGATATATCGTTTAGGTTCCCTAGTGCCTAGAGGGTTAAATGTGAACATTGACCTGAATTGTTTTTATCCAATTTTTAATTATGCTCCCGTATTATATTCCTTATATGCCAAAACTTAGTCCAGTTCTGTATATATATACAGTATATATATATATATAATTTATTTAAATTGAATCACCTATTACATTTTTATTTTATAACAAACTCCTAATGGTTATGAAAATAGAGAACCCCGAAATGTGACCCACATCAGCCCAAGCATAGCCGAGCATCAACTCACCTCCATCCCTTGGACATAGTAAAGAACAATTAAAAGAAAAGAATATGGGACTTTAGATGAGGTGTGTCTCTGCAAATAAGGAATATTGACCTATTAATTGTAACCAATCCCCAATGGGTAGTCCCTAAAATGAACAAAATAAAATATTACTTGTGTACAATATAGGCACGATATAAACATATTCGATGCACAATAGTCACATATTTATTATTTATACATAGAAGGACATGATTGGTTTTACATAAAGCAATAATAAAGAAATAATATACATGATTGGTAATGATAAATATAAACAAAATAAGATGAATTCATGATAAAACATGTTGTAAACCTGGCACCCTTGAGTATGGACTCAACGCGTTTCCTGGCGTTTAAAGCCAATCGTCAGGAGTAGGATGCTAAAGATAAAGATAAAAATATTAATAAATAAGTAGGTGAGCCTACACCGGATAACTATGTAATACAACAGGCTCTCAAGATTAGAGGAGCAATTAAATGTAGAGATGGTACTGACCTATAAAGTATCCTAAGGGTGTATACCCATTGCTACTGTGTTAGGATGAGTATGGCCTGGATAAGTTGATCTACCCCGGGGTTGAGGCGGGGGAACCCAGCCCAGTGCAATCCACCCATCATCGTCCCGCCCTGGATGTACGGGCAGGCGAGGTGGGGGGTTGGAGGGGCCAGCCAGCCGGGTGCAGAAGGAGGACCACACATAGGAGGGGGGGGGACCAAAGTGGGAGGTAAAGAACTCAGGATAATTAGGGTAGCTGTATATTGGGCACATCCAAGAACGGGGTGTCCATAGGGATCCTGCAATACATACAATAAGGAACTAAGTAATTGTATATAAAAGTATAATATGTATATAATAGGAGATAAGTAAGCATAAGTGTATAAGTGTGAGGTCCTGGAAAACCACACATACCTGAGTCTGACAGAATAAGGATAAGATTGTCCCAACATGATTGGTAGCAGCCTATGAGTAGCCCACGGCTCCCTCCCGACTGAAATACCCGCCAAAAGGGGCGGGACCCCGCCAACGTCATGCGTCTACGTGAGGCGGCGAGGAGGAGAGGCGCTCCATAGTCGCCGCAACGTGAGATGGAAACAAACACCCAATCCTCGATCGGCGCTCGAAGAGACGCCGCGCGAGAGGGTGCATGAGCATGACGTCGAGGTGCGGAGGTCAACCCCTACCCCGTCACAGGTGGGACGGGCGAGGGGGAAGAACTGAGCACCTCGCAACCCCGGAGTGAGACCACAAGGACCAGGACCAAGAACATCCGGCTAGGGAATATGAGAACGCTGGTGTAAAGAACCCCTAAGGAGAGAGCCTAAAAACGGGTTGTATAAATGGTGATTAGATGGACCTAGAGATGATTAAATAATCTCGTTTGTAGGTTGAAAATAAATAATTAAAAGTTGAGGTCTATGACTCACCTCATGTATATTATTTCTTTATTATTGCTTTGTGTAAAACCAATCATGTCCTATGTATAAATAATAAATATGTGACTATTGTGCATCGAATATGTTTATATCGTGCCTATATTGTACACAAGTAATATTTTATTTTGTTCATTTTAGGGACTACCCATTGGGGATTGGTTACAATTAATAGGTCAATATTCCTTATTTGCAGAGACACACCTCATCTAAAGTCCCATATTCTTTTCTTTTAATTGTTCTTTACTATGTCCAAGGGATGGAGGTGAGTTGATGCTCGGCTATGCTTGGGCTGATGTGGGTCACATTTCGGGGTTCTCTATTTTTATAATTGTGCTATATAGGGTGGAAGACACCCATTCCTGTATGCGACCCCCTATACCCAACATATTATTCTTACTCTTATTATCACTTTACCCATAAATATCCATAGACCTCAACTTTTAATTATTTATTTTCAACCTACAAACGAGATTATTTAATCATCTCTAGGTCCATCTAATCACCATTTATACAACCCGTTTTTAGGCTCTCTCCTTAGGGGTTCTTTACACCAGCGTTCTCATATTCCCTAGCCGGATGTTCTTGGTCCTGGTCCTTGTGGTCTCACTCCGGGGTTGCGAGGTGCTCAGTTCTTCCCCCTCGCCCGTCCCACCTGTGACGGGGTAGGGGTTGACCTCCGCACCTCGACGTCATGCTCATGCACCCTCTCGCGCGGCGTCTCTTCGAGCGCCGATCGAGGATTGGGTGTTTGTTTCCATCTCACGTTGCGGCGACTATGGAGCGCCTCTCCTCCTCGCCGCCTCACGTAGACGCATGACGTTGGCGGGGTCCCGCCCCTTTTGGCGGGTATTTCAGTCGGGAGGGAGCCGTGGGCTACTCATAGGCTGCTACCAATCATGTTGGGACAATCTTATCCTTATTCTGTCAGACTCAGGTATGTGTGGTTTTCCAGGACCTCACACTTATACACTTATGCTTACTTATCTCCTATTATATACATATTATACTTTTATATACAATTACTTAGTTCCTTATTGTATGTATTGCAGGATCCCTATGGACACCTCGTTCTTGGATGTGCCCAATATACAGCTACCCTAATTATCCTGGGTTCTTTACCTCCCACTTTGGTCCCCCCCCCTCCTATGTGTGGTCCTCCTTCTGCACCCGGCTGGCTGGCCCCTCCAACCCCCCACCTCGCCTGCCCGTACATCCAGGGCGGGACGATGATGGGTGGATTGCACTGGGCTGGGTTCCCCCGCCTCAACCCCGGGGTAGATCAACTTATCCAGGCCATACTCATCCTAACACAGTAGCAACGGGTATACACCCTTTGGATACTTTATAGGTCAGTACCATCTCTACATTTAATTGCTCCTCTAATCTTGAGAGCCTGTTGTATTACATAGTTATCCGGTGTAGGCTCACCTACTTATTTATTAATATTTTTATCTTTATCTTTAGCATCCTACTCCTGACGATTGGCTTTAAACGCCATGAAACGCGTTGAGTCCATACTCAAGGGTGCCAGGTTTACAACATGTTTTATCATGAATTCATCTTATTTTGTTTATATTTATCATTACCAATCATGTATATTATTTCTTTATTATTGCTTTGTGTAAAACCAATCATGTCCTTCTATGTATAAATAATAAATATGTGACTATTGTGCATCGAATATGTTTATATCGTGCCTATATTGTACACAAGTAATATTTTATTTTGTTCATTTTAGGGACTACCCATTGGGGATTGGTTACAATTAATAGGTCAATATTCCTTATTTGCAGAGACACACCTCATCTAAAGTCCCATATTCTTTTCTTTTAATTGTTCTTTACAAACTCCTAATGGTTAGAAATTTAGTGCTTTATATTTATAGTTGCCATTTTTTATAATTATTTTATTTTTATTTTTATTTTCATTCTTACACTTTTGTGTATTTCTTGAGATTCTATATACTCATTGATTTTTATGCATCTAGCCCCTTGTTCTACTAAATACCACCCTTACTCGAAATAGGAGAAATATAGTGATCTGTATATAATTGACGTCCTTTTTTAGATGCATATTGATTGATTTTTGCATGTTTTAAATCTCTGTCTGCAGGGGAGAAGCCGCTCGTGCCACTATTTAAATTTTCCCCCTAGATGGCGCCCTGTCTAGGGAAGCTATTAATCATCTGATGGTGGAACTGGTCATTCTCTTCCTCCGCCCCTTTGCCATGATTGCTTTATTGGCATTTATTTGATTGGTCACTGTGGCGCCTCCTTGCAGTATTTATGGACATACGGTGTACCAAGATGGCAGTGCCTCAGATGACATCCGTGTGACGAAGCGCGTAAGGAGGGACATACTTGGTACGCAATAC
Organism: Lithobates clamitans; assembly: GCA_037952925.1. NCBI lineage: Eukaryota > Metazoa > Chordata > Amphibia > Anura > Ranidae > Lithobates > Lithobates clamitans. The sequence goes on from JBBGZY010000577.1 coordinate 2,401,722, forward strand.
GTCATTTCCGTTCTTTTGGGCTCCTGGTTTCTGTTAGCCTGGCTGTGGAACGCACGCCAAAACCACACCGAGACTACGGAAGTACTGTACTGTTTACATAGTGGAGCAGTAGTAAAGAGTAGTAAAACTACATATGGGAATTAAAAAAAAAATAATACTTTGGTTCCACGGATTTACGCTATAAGGCTCATCTTTTTCCATATATAAGGGGACGCCCGTCGTTTGGGATTCCTATTACTGCTTTGGAGAGGTGGATTGCAGCTGTACTAATCCGAGGGATACCTCGCAAAAGAGGGGGACACCGCCATTAGGATACAGCTATTACGCCTGTTACCCCTGCAGAGGTGAGGTGCTCTGGTGAGTGAAAGCACAAGAGGGTGTCCTTTTATGTCTGTCCTTTTACAGTGTATGAATATACACACATACCAATTTTATTTTTTGGAACTTATCACTCTGGAATTAGTCACTTTATTTATTTTTTGTGTGCAGAGTAGCACACGGTAATGCGTGTTGTGCAATTGTTGTTTTTTAAATATGCTTATTCGAGTTCACATACATACATATATATTTTTCAGTTATTGTGCCACACAGTACCTAGCACCTATCAACTTTCACCTATTTTGATGAGTTGATTATCACTGTCATATATATATATATATATATATATATACAATTTTTTACATCCCATTTATATATATCTTTTATTTCAGTTTCTATTTGTGTTTTTTTATATATATATATATATATATATATATATATATATATATATATATATATATATATATATATATATATATAATTTTTAAGCACCCTTCACTTTATATGGAGAGTTGGCAATATTCACAGTAGTGGATTGGATTCACATAAAAATTTCTGAAAAGTGTGGCGTGCATTTGTATTCAGCCCCCCGAGTGAATACTTTGTGAAACCACCTTTCGCTGCAATTACAGCTGCAAGTCTTTTTGGATATGTCTGTACCAGCTTTGCACATGTAGAGAGTGACATTTTTGCTCATTCTTCGTTGCAAAATAGCTCAAGCTCTGTCAGATTGGATGGAGAGCGTCTGTGAACAGAAATTTTCAAGTCTTGCCACAGATTCTCAATTGGATTTAGGTTTGGACTTTGACTGGTGCATGCCAACACATGAATATGCTTTGATCTAAACCATTTCATTGTAGCTCTGGTTGTATGTTTAGGGTCGTTGTCCTTCTGGAAGGTGAACCTCCGCCCCAGTCTTTTGCAGACTCTAACAGGTTTTCCTCTAAGATTGCCCTCCATCTATCATCCCATCAACTTTTACCAGCTTCTTTGTCCCTTCCATAGAAAAGCATCCCCACAACATGATTCTGCCACCAGCATGTTTTACGGTGGGGACGGTTTGTTCAGGGTGATGTACAGTGTTCATTTTCTGCCACACATAGTTTTGCTTTGAGAACAAGAAGTTAAATTTTAGACTCATTTGACCAGAGCACCTTCTTCCACATGTTTGCTGTGTCCCCCACATGGCTTCCAGCTAACTGCAAACGGGACTTCTTATGGCTTTCTTTCAACAATGGCTTTTTTCTTGCCACTCTTCCATAGGCCAGATTTGTGGAGTGCATGAATAATAGTTGTCCTGTGGACAGATTCTCCCACCTGAGCTGTGGATTTCCATGGATTTCTCTTGGCTGCTTCTCTAATTAATGCTCTCCTTTCCCGGCCTGTCAGTTTAGGTGGTCGGCCATGTCTTGGTAGGTTTGCAGTTGTTCCATACTCTTTCCATTTTCGGATGATGGATTGAACAGTGCTCCTTGAGATGTTCAAAGCTTGGGATATATTTTTAGAACCTAACCCTGCTTTAAACTTCTGCACAACTTTATCCCTGACCTGTCTGGTGTGTTCCTTGGCCTTCATGATGCTGTTTGTTCACTAAGGTTCTCTAACAAACTTCTGAAGGCTTCACTGAAAAGCTGTATTTATGCTGAGATTAAATTACGCACAGGTAGAATCTATTTACTAATTAGGTGACTTCTGAAGGCAATTGGTTCCACTAGATTTTAGTTAGGGGTATCAGAGTAAAGGGGGCTGAATCCAAATGCACCACACACTATTTAAGATATTTAACTGCAAAAAATTTAGAAAACCATTTATCATTTTCCTGACACTTCACAATTATTTGCCACTTTGTGTTGGTCTATCAAATAAAATCCCAATAAAATACATTTACGTTTTTGGTTGTAACATGATAAAATGTGGAAAATTTCAAGGGGTGTGAATACCTTTTCAAGGCACTGTATACTGGGTCCTGTTATGATCTTTAACTGTACCTCATGTGCATCTTCTCAGCTTCTGTTTACCTTAGCACTCCGTTTCTTAAGCAAGGCAGTGGTCATCTTGGAGGTGTGTTTGGGGTTGATATTATGTAGAAATACTGCCCTGTGGCCCAGTCTTCGAAAGGAGGGGATGATGCTCTGCTTCAGCATGTCAGAGTACATGTTGGCATTCATGGTTCCCTCAATGAACTGTAGCTCCCCACTGCCGACAGCACTCAGGCAGCCCCAGACCATGACACTCCCACCACCATGCTTGACTTTAGGCAAGACACCCTTGTCTTTGTACTCCTCACCTGGTTGCTGCCACACACACTTGGCAACATCTGAACCAAATAAGTTTATCTTGGTCTCATCAGCCTACAGGACATGGTTCTAGTAATCCATGTTCTTAGTCTGCTTGTCTTCAGCAAACTGTTTGCGGGCTTTCTTGTGCATCATCTTTAGTAGAGGCTTCCTTCTGGGACGACAGCAATGCAGACCAATTTGATGCAGCGTGCGGTGTATGGTCTGAGCATGGACAGGCAGACCCCTCACCCCTTCAACCTCTGCAGCAATGCTGGCAGCACTCAAACGTCTATTTCCCAAAGACAACCTCTGGATATGACGCTGAGCACGTGCATTCAACTTCTTTGGTCGACCATGGCGAGGCCTGTTCTAAGTGGAACCTGTCCTGTTAAACCACTGTATGGTCTTGGCCACCATGCTGCAGCTCAGTTTCAGGGTCTTGCCAATCTGCTTATAGCCTAGGCCATCTTTATGTAGAGCAACAATTCTTTTTTTTAGATCCTCAGAGAGTTCTTTGCCATGAGGTGCCATATTGAACTTCCAGTGACCAGTATGAGAGAGTGAGAGCGATAACACCCAATTTAATACACCTGCTCCCCATTCACACCTGAGACCTTGTAACACTAATGAGTCACATGACACCGGGGAGAGAAAATGGCTAATTGGGTCCATTTTGGACATTTTCACTTAGGGGTGTACTCACTTTTGTTGCCAGCGGTTTAGACATTAATGGCTGTGTGTTTAGTTATTTTTGAGGGGACAGCAAATTTACACTGTTATACAAGCTGTACACTCACTACTTTACATTGTAGCAAAGTGTCATTTCTTCAGTGTTGGCACATGAAAAGATATAATAAAATATTTACAAAAATGTGAGGCATATACTCACTTTTGTGTGATACTGTACATGATATGTATTATTGAATGAGCTACAATTACCATTTAGTCTGCATGTTAACCACTTCAGCCCCGGAAGGATTTACCCCCTTAATGACCAGGCATCGCTTTAACTGACAATTGTAGGGGCGTGCGGCGTTGTACCCAAATAAAATTGATGTCCTTTTTTTCCCACAAATAGAGATTTCTTTTGGTGGTATTTGATCACCTCTGCAGTTTTTATTGTTTTTGTGCTATAAACAAAAAAAGGCAGACAATTTTGAAAAAAAAAAAATTTTTTACTTTCTGCTATAATTCATATCCAAAATATATATATATATTAAAAAAACTATTTATTCATCAGTTTAGGCCAATATGTATTCTGCTATATATTTTTAGTAAAACAAAATCACAATAAGCGTTTATTGATTGGTTTGCGCAAAAGTTATAGCGTCTACAAAATAGGGGAAAGATTTAGGGACTTTTTAAAAATTGTTTTTACTAGTAATGGCGGGAATCAGTGATTTTTAGCGGGACTGCAACATTACGGCGGACAATTCTGACCCTGAGTGACACTTTTTGGTGACGAGTGACACCAATACAGTGATCAGTGCTATAAAAATGTACTGATTACTGTATAAATGGCACTGGCAGGGAAGGGGTTAACACTAGGGATGATCAAAGGGTTAAGTGTTCCCTAAGGAGGTGCTTTCTAACTGTCCGGGGGATGGACTGACTGGAACTAAAGAGAGATCACTGTTCCTGATCACTTGGAACAGCTGATCTCTCTCTCCCCCCTGTCAGGA